>LR738714.1:232839181-232965570 GCA_902687465.1 Secale cereale
CCCCCGAGGCAATAAATAGTCGAGGCCCCGGCCCTCGACCTCCACCACTGCATGCCGCAATTGCCGCCGCCGCGAACGCCGCTGCCACCGCGTAGTCACCGCCGCCGCTCGCAGCTGCTCGCCGCCCGGCAGCCGCAGCCGAGCCGACCCGCGGACCCAAACCCGATCCGCGAGGTAATAACCGCCCGATTTTATTTCGGTTTTTTAAACCCTAGATCGGTTTTTAAACCTAGATTCATTTTTTCGGTTTATTTAAACAATGAACGTCCGCTGTTTAGGATCAGAAAACAAACGTTCGCTATTTAGACATTTCTTTTTCTGTTATTTTTCGTCTAGGACCTATCCGCAATTTAAATTTTTACACATCGGTCCCCGGTATTCAAACGATCATTACTTTTTACTCGTTAGTCGGAATTAGATGAAACCAACGCCAAATTCTTCGTTTCAATCTTATATTTCCAGTAGCATAACTCAAATTTGATTTTGAAAACTTTCAAATTCGTTTTCAAATAGATTTGAATTTGAACTTCTTTTGATCGTAACATGAGTTTTGTAACTCTGTTTGAGTTGATTCTTTTTGCAAATCGAAACTCTTGACCTAAACTTTCTGATAAGGCCAAATTCACTTAATTTTGGTACTATTAGAAATTGTTTTCTGTTGCAAGAGTTATTCATTTGTTTTCGAAGTCTTTTGATATCTGTTCATCGATTCTGTTGCATGATTGCTTATGTATGCTATTGTTTGATTGTGATAGAATTGCCGGAGTGCAAAGCGTGCTACTACGAGTCTCTAGATTTCAATGATCGTTAGCAAGGCAAGTTCGTACTTTGATCATACTTTCCAATACCCAGTTTTTATTGCATTAGTTATATTCTCAAAACACTTGCATGATTAGGACCGGTTATATGTGATAATGCTTTGTAGTTCATGAGGTAGGAACCCAATGAATTTGAGATCAACCCGGGAATATACACGTTGTTACTTACTCCTTAGCCATGCTCGTAGACGTGGATTGGTATGAGAGTCTTCATGAAAGTTGTGAGTGTAATAACAACTAAGGGTTTCTTTAAGGTGGAAATTTAATACACATCTGGGTGGATTGGTTGTGGCACCCTAGGGATGGAACAGTGCTTGTCAGGGCACCTGGGGGTATACCAGTGCTGCCCGAGGAATGCCACCTAGGCTCAAAGGGATCATATATCATTCATGCCTTGAAACTTCTGTGTGCAGCCACAAGCCATTATGGGCTCCGGCATAGTTGAGTATGTTGTGTGAGCTCTTTCAGTGGTAGACTAGAAGATGTAGCGAATGTAGGTGTAACGGTCTACCCAGGGTAAAGATTTAGTGCTTCTGAAAGACTGTGTCTCGATCATTCGTTTCTCAAACACCATGCAGTGTGAGAAATAAAACGGAGGCGATCGAGTCTTGTGGGGAAAAGTGCACAAACCTCTACAAAGTGTACAATCTATTCATGAGTAGGCGTGTCGCCGGTTATGGACGTCTTGAGTATCCTGTTATTTGAATTATGGACTGATGTGATCAATTTATTTAACTTGTTGGGTTAATAATGACTTTAGTGTTTTGGGATTGAGATGGGGGTACCATTCTCAATATTCATGCTTAATTTAAACGAAGTAGTTAATAAAATACATTCCTTTGTTGTAGGGAAAAACTAGCTTTATGCAAAAATTAATCTTACAGCCTCCACCAGCCAAATATGCATATAGTTGTAGACTTTGTTCATTATCATTACAGTATGTTCATGCCAGCATATTCAATGTGCTGACCTACATGGATGTAATGTATCATGTTGCAGAGTTTTCAGACGAAGATTAAGGTGTGATAGGTCATTGTCATGCACTCAATGTTTGTCGTGGAGTTGGATGGACTCAACTACTCTTCTTAGCCTCTGCAGTTTATTTTATTAGATGGCCTTCAGCCATTATCATGTAATGGATATTGCCTCTTCGAGGATTTTCGATGTAATAAAGTGTGATTGAATCTCTGTTATAAATCCTCGAGTATTGTGTGTGTCAGCATACCGATCCAGGGATGGCACTGAGCACAGAGACTTCGGTTCATTGGAATCGTGGTTTCTACATGCTTCCCACTTTATCCCTACGATATTTGTCGTGCCTCGTGGAGGCGTGAGAACTTTGCTTTGAACTTTCGAAAAAACAGTATGCTTTGTAATAACTTGCTTTGAGTCTTGCTATTTTCTTTTCTGTTTGCCTTTGGTGTTAAGCGTCAGCAGGGCCCGACCCCCCGCATACCTCGACCACCGTTGGAGCGTCAGATCACTAGGACGAGACCAAGGGGTGAGGGGCTACATGGCCAATTAGTCGCCTGGCTCGCGATGCCCAGGGGTCACCCTTAGTGTACGAACATGCTTAGTGTTTTTACGAGCCATTGCCTCATGAGGGTGGGCTCTGCGTCGGCGGGGCCCGACCTCTCGCGTTCCTCGATCGCCGTTGGGGTGTCCAGATCACCAAGACAAGACTAAGGGGCGAGGGGCTACAAAGCCAGTTAGGCCCCTGAGTCACGATGCTTAGGGGTCCCCCTTGACGTGCGAGTTGCCCTTATGAGTTCCATACCTTCTTCCCATCAGCCTTTGCCTGGGAGGGGCGTGCAAGGACCTGGTGAGGTGGCGCATGCCAGGTCTGACTGACCTGGACGCAGCCCCCGTGTTCATCCCCCTGCGTGCTCATCTCAGGGAGACGCTGGTCGATCGACCGAAAGGCCATCCTAGAGTTAGTGCGACCCAGAGGCGCCCCTAGTTGTTTATTCCCAGCGCGGAGCATAGGGCTACCACTTGGTGTGGGAAAAGCCGCGCCTTGACCGTGTCGTCCGCCAGCGTGGAGCATGGGGCTTCCACTGGTCGCGTGGGTGGAAGTCTCTCCGGGGGAGCACTCTGGGCATGTACAACCCAGCTGGAGGAGGTGTATATGGGCACACGTGAGCCATCACGGGACCCACGAGGCCCTACCTCAAGGCAGGTTGCACCTGGTCTTCGAGAACTTTTGCATGACAGCTGTAACTTGCGCCGAAATGAACCTCCTTAGGCCATTGCATGGGAAGGTCGAGCACCAAGGACCTCGGGAGGTGACGTGAGCGGGTCGAGCCCGTTAGGCAGAGCTCAGTCACTTGGATTTGTCAACGCTGCAGGGACGGACCCGAGCACATGCGTCGTGCTTGAGCTTCTTCGTGTAACAACCCCAGGGGGAGCCCCCGACGCACGGTTCCCACGGAGGCGTCCCAGGTCGCAAAAAAAGGAAACCGGTTTGCGCGCCCTGGCCTGTCGGTTAGGGCGCGGCGACACATCAAACGATGAAACGCCAAACAAGCGTCTTTCAAAAAACAAGGGGAAGACCCAACCTGAAGCAAAGAAAATCCCAATTCGAGCAAAAATGATACATGCCATAGGAATGGACCCACACGGTCTGGGGATTATGCAGCCCGAAGAGCGCCCCCGACTGAATTTAAACGAAAGGACGAGACGTGCCGCAGGGACGGACCCACGCGGCCTGGGGATGATGCAGCCCGAGGGGCGCCCCCAACTGAATGAAACAGAAAATGTCACCTCGCACCGTTGCTGAAGAAGTGTTGAAGTAGGTAAAGACGCATCCTGCATAATTTGCTCCTCGTGAGTCGCCTGGATTGGGACCTCGCGAGGCTCCTGAGGTTCCGGAAGCTCGCGGAAGACCAATGCCTCCTCAGCCAGGATCTCCTGATGCTTGGCCTCGTGAGCCACCAGGACGTCCCGTGTGTGGCGCTGGTGCAGGGCAGCTTGGTTCTGCATGCCGAAAGGCATGCAAACATAACTGTGAGGAGGGCCCTCGCACCAGCCCACCTGAGACAGCCTATAGAGCTCCTGAGACGCGACTCTGTTGAGCCCTGGGACGTTGACGCAGACGCGCAGCTTACCGCCCGAGCCCGGGATGGCAGCTACACTTGGTGGTATGGGGCGATGCTCGCCCCGCATTACCCTTGCTACCTACAGGTTTTCGATGCTCTAGGTGATGAACTCCTGAGCACTCGGCGCCTCACGCATTGTGTCCTCTACATGGAAACGTGTGCTGAAGGACGCCTCCAGATGGTGCCCGAGCACCTCCCTCATGGCGTTGGCTAGGTCAGAGGCCCTCTAGAGGAGAGACCTCGAGCCCGGCCTGAGATGGGCACCGGGCGTGCCTTCCTATGTGAGGGACGAACGCGCCCCGTTCATGGGCGCAGATCCTGAGTTGCGGCCATCGGGTGTTGCTTCCTCGCATGGCTTCAGGGCAAGCAGTCGCTTCTTCTTCTTCAGGATGGCTTCAGGAGGCTAGTCAAAGCCCTCGGCATCGTAGTTTTCCACTACCGCAGCTTGGTGGGCGCGTTTGAGAGCTCACACCGCATCCTTCTCATTATAGGCAACCACGATGATGCCGCCGCTTCCCGGCATCTTGAGGACGTTGTAGCTGTGGTGAGTCGCTGCCATGAACTTGGCCAAGGCTGGGTAGCCGAGGATGGCATTGTATGGGAGCTGGATGTGGGCGACGTCGAAGTCGATGAGCTCCGTGCGGCAGTTCTTGCGGTCGCCGAAGGTGACGGGAAGGCGGGTCTGCCCTACTGGTATTTTCGAGCCGTCGGTCACTCCGGAGAAAGGCTTGGTGGGCTGGAGCTGGTCGTATGGCACTTGGAGCATGTCGAAGGTCTTGATGGAGATGACACTGAGCCCTGCTCCGCCGTCGATGAGGGTCTTGGTGACGAGCACGTTGCTGATGGTAGGTGAGCAAAGCAGAGGGAGGGCACCGACCGTGCCCGCACACTTGAGCTGGTCAGCGGAGTCGCAGGTGATGGCGCACTTGGACGATCTGAGAGGATGCGTTATCTCGAGCTTGGGGAGGACTACATTCACCTCTCAGGTGAACTACTTGAAGACGCAATGATATGTCGGGACCTGAGCGCCTCCCAGCATGCATGGCACTATGCACGCCTCCTGGAAGCCCCCAACCCCTTCATCTTGGTGGTGGTCGTCGTTCCTTCTCGAAGGTGGTGGCAACGAAGGAAGGGTTGCGTTGTCTCAGGGGCGGTCCTCGCGCGGCTGGTCCCTCTAGTGATCCTCATGAGGCTGGTCTCGCCATGGGCCCTCACGAGCTGGCTCTGCCAGTGATCCTCGTGAGGTCGCTCACGCCAGCCTTGGCGAGAGTCACGATTCTCCCAACGTCCTCCTCCACTGCCACCTCCGCGACCGTAGCCTCATTCACCACGCTCAGGGCAGCGTCCAAGGCGTCCATTGCGGATGGCCCTGAGTTCCTGACAGTCATTGGTGTTGTGGTTGTGCACGTAGTGGAAGGAGCAGAATGGACGGCTGCCTTTAGAGGAATCGGCGTAATCGCACCCGCATTTCATCTCAGGCTCAGCCATGAGTACTGCCGGTCCCTTGCGCTTGGCCTCCTTGGTATTGGCCTTCTTGTCTTCTGGATCAACCTCAGGAAGCTCAACGAGCGAGAGGCGACCCTCTTCTGCGTATGCGCACTTGATCGCCAGGTTGAACATCTCCAGAGCTGAGAAAAGATCCTCTTAAACGGCAAGCTCCCCCTTCATCCTGACATCTCAGATGCCATCAGTGAACGCCGAGATGATGGCATCATCGGATACCTTGGGGATCTTGATGTGGACATTGGTGAAAGCGTTGGATGTACTTGCGCAGGGTCTCTCCTGGTTGCTGTTCGATTCACCGCAGGTCGCCCACCGCTGGGGCGCGGTCGCGAGTCCCTTCAAAGTTGGAAATGAAGCGTTCGCGCAGCTCGCTCCATGAGGAGATCGATTTCTTCGGGAGGTTCAGGAGCCACGAACAAGCGCCGTCTTTGAGAGCCATGGGGAACCAATTGGCCATGACCATCTCGTCGCCACTGGCCGCTTCAATGCTCAGCTCATAGAGCTACAGGAACTCTGCAGGGTTGGGTGTTCCATCATATCGCGGGGTAGATCTGTCTTGAACTTGACGGGCCAGATGACACGACAGAGCTCCGGGGTGAGTGCTCGGCAGCCCGCCATGCTGACTGGTGCGCGTTGCTAAGGTGGATCCTGGTCCGGATGTTCGCGCACCACCACATGGGGAGGCGCACGGCCTTGACAAAGCGGAGCTGGAAGCGCGCGCGCCTCGCCTTGAGGCCGCTGCACCACTTGAGAGCTTTCTTCATCTCGCGTGGTCACCTCGCGTGGCTGGTCATGCTGGGGGGCCTCGCGCCTTGGCCCGGGGAAGACATCTCTCCGGAGCGATGGAGGAGGTGCGCCGCGGGCCTCATCGCCCACACGAGGTTGTGGAAAAGGCAGCGAACGGCACGATGCTCGAGCTTCTCCCGCGGCGCTGATGAGCTCGGCGATGCGGTCCAGCCATTCTTCATAGAGGTCGTCGGCCAGGCAGTAGCGCAGGAGATCACGCGCCATGAGCAGCGCGGCCTACGAGTTCGCCATCCCGCGACGGGCGTGGGAGGACGAAGCAGACGCTGGAGTTAGTGATGGGGTTGCAGTGCGGCCGTCGCGCCGCACGGAGGGCGGGAGCGACGAATCCTGCTGTTCGTTGGCAGCAGGGCCAGTGCCACCGTTTGCCACCAATTATGGAGAGTGACGGGGGATGGCGTCGCCTGGAGGCGCCGTCTGGGCCACACGAGCGGCGAGAGTGGCTCGGCGCTCAGCACGGACACGGCGAGTGTCGGCCATGGGGCGGTGAGATGACGGCAAACTGAAGGACGACGATAAGCTTCGACGCACCCCTACTTGGCATGCCAAATGTCGGATTCACGGCTCCGCAAAACCCTACTAGGTACGGACTCTGGGGTGCGTGCGAAGAACTCAACCCCGCCTATCTACCTACTTTCCATATCACAAACTAGCACGATGAATAGGAATGTAAAAGAGACACGAGGCAGTTTATTCTGGTTCAGGCCACCTAGCGGTGAGTGGCCCTACTCCAGCAATGTGGTGGATTAGCCTCGAGATGGGCTGTGGATGAACTAGTACAATGGGCGAACAACCTCCGGAGGTGTGTTCTTGCCTAGTGGTGGAGAGGAAGGTCCGAGTGATCTGTTCTCCGACCGATCTCCCTTCCCCCCCTCTATGGTGGTGGCTATCCTATATTTATAGCGGCCTAGGTCCTCTTCCCCCGAAATGTTGGCGGGAAGGGATCCCACAATGACCAATTTTGAAGGGAGACAACTAGTACATCTTATCCTGACTAAAGGTGGTCTTCGCCTGCAAAGCCTCTGATCCTGACGCCATGGTGGGCTCGATGACGACCTCCGTCCTGCCGTCCTGGCGGTCTTGGTCTTGTTGCACTGGAATGGAAACCTTTGGTAGATTCCTCGGGACTCTGCGCCTGAGCCCGCTTCCTTAGCACCAAAGATGAAACTACTGTACTACGCCCGCTAGCGCCCGCCTAGCCTTGGTCGTCATGGCTTGCTTCATGCAAACCTCGCGAGGTGGGGGTTGCATCGAGTTTTCCGCTCCTCGGGGGCAAGCCAGGTGAGGTTGCCCCTTCCGGAGGTCTTGGTGTCGTCCACCCCGCGCAGGTCTTGAGCGTCGATGCTGGAGATGGGCCATACGAGGCCTGAAAAGGAGCCACATCATGGGCCACGGGCAGGCAAGTATGGGTTCCCTGGTTCCCTGAATGCTGACAGTCACCCGGCTCCTAATGGTGCCGGTGAGGACCGCGTCATGCTCTTGTCACTGGGAGCCAGCCGCTTGGACGGTGTGGTGACGAGGCGGCGGCGCTTGAGGGCCGGCAGCTCAGTTGGGCACATTGGTTAGGTTAGCTCGTCCCGGGGATGGTGCATGCCCTACGGTCGCGCCCGCAACTAGAGTGGCCGGTGAGTTGCGATTTACCCTAGAACGAGCGGCACCGCCAAGCCTGTGCTCTTCGGTCGGGCGAGGAGGTACAGAAGTAATAATCTCTCTGCTCGTACCTCGCGGGATTCCGCCACTGGGATGTTGTTGATGTTGTCCTTCTCCGGTGCCCAATGGTCTTGCTTCAGCCGTGGGGGTGTCATCGAATTGTCACGGCAGATGTCCTTAGTGTGAGGACTTAGTCGCGAGGCCAATGCATCTATGTGGTAGCTTGAGAGGGGTTGAGCGGAATCGAGAGATGCGAGGCGAATCAACACAACAGACAAGGATTTAGATAGCTTCAGGCCCCGAGAAACATCATCCGGTAATAGCCCTACATGTTGTTTGGGGCTAGGTCTCTTTATGATCCTCATGGAGTCACCGCATAAGCCGGCTCTCCTTATTGTGTCTAACCCTAGAGATTGTTTCTTGTTCTCACTTGTTACTTGTCCCTCCCGGGAGCCCTGCCCCTACTTATATAAGTTGAAGGGGCGGGTTACATGACTAGTCCTAGTAGGATTAGGATTACTCTATTACAAGTGGAGTCCTAGTCTTGCTTCCTTTGTAAGGGAATATTCCTTATGCCTTTCCTCGTAAGCCGGCACACCGTAGCATGAGCCGGCCTTCTGGGACACGGGCCTAGTCCCCTATCTGACCGACCATCGGGGCCATCCGTGAGTCGCCAGGCTCATGAGTCGTCAGACCAGTGAGCCGCCGGACTCGTAAGTCGCCAATCCTCCGACGGGTTACCAAAGAAATGCCAAGTCCCAGCCGGGTCATATATCCAGCTGGGTCATATCGCAGGGTATATCCCCGACATTAGCCCCTAGTTTAGCTTGGATTAATCCATGGTAAACTTATCCTGCAAAACAAGACCAACTTTGATAGATTATACGCCGGGTCGAAGGTTCTTCTGAGCCGACACTTGATCATCGTTATGTCCTTGTCGATATATACATGTCCATGATCTCATAGCAAATATTCCTTAGCAGATATGTTTCAACTTTGTCAATGCAAAAAATCCAGATACTTCTTTTGAAAAATCCGGGTCAACAGGCCAGCTTCAGAATCAATTTGCTGACATTGGTCTCTTGTAGAGAAATATTGTAAGAAATAATCAATTTAGCCGGCTTCCAAAGCGCCGGCTTAAAAAATATTGGTCTTGAAATACTCATCAGATTTTCAACCGGATTAAAGATGTATAACTTGCTGAGTTTTAATTTCCAAAATCTCTGGGTTATAAAAGACTGATAATTCCGGGTCATGACTGTTATAGACGCCAGGTCATCATTGTTGCCAATGCCGGGTCGCACAATTGATCTTCCCGGTTTTCTCAAAACTGAGAATTTGAAGATGTTCCTCCATTATATTCATATCACCTGTAGCCCTTAAGTCTTAAGAAGAGAATGTAGTGATAGCTTAAAACTTTCTTCAATATAAATGTTGTAACCTTGAAGAAATCCAGGTTGTTCATCTCATTTATTAGTCAAAACTGAATATTCCGCATATGTAGCCCCTAAGTGTCGGGTTGTCATGCTTGCAGCAACCTGGGACTTGTAATTGCCTTATACTCATAAAAACTTCAACCAGTGTAGCCCCCAAGGGCCGGGCCATTATGCAATAATGAGCAGGGACTTTATAAATATGATCATGTAGACTTGAACAACAACGTGTATCCCCCAAGGGCCGGCTCAGTAAGATAATAGTGAGACGGGACTTTATATATACTTCTCTGAAAAGAACATCATATGATGTAACCCCCCATCATGGGGCTTGAACCCACATCCACAAGGTTAAGAGCTTTGTGCTTTACCAACTGAGCAGTGGACCCGTCAATATAATGGAATAAGGCTTGTGTACCTTAAATTTTTGAAACGAGCAATTGGTAGCCACCAAGGGCCGGCTCATTACAATGTGATGAGTCGGGTCTTCAATAAGGTGAGCAAAAAATGACTTTGAATTAGGCCCCAAGTGCCATGGTGCATGCTGGCAGTGACATGGGACTTGCGTATTTGATGTAATCTCAACTTGAATAATTTAGCCCCCAAGTGCCGGGTCGTAAGCCTGCAGCGACTCGGGACTATTCCTTCCATTGTAGGATAAATCATAGCCATTGATAAAATAATAGCCATTGCGCTGAAGCGACTTTGAAAACCTCAATCATAATACTAGTTATTGATAACCATAATAAAAATCCAGCCATGTTGGCTATTAAAGATTTTAATAATACAACCTGGTTTGAAAACCGATTCCTGCAATATAAACAAGTATATCTATGCATGCATGTTATGATGATGCAATGTATGATGCAAATGATGATCTATGTGTATGATGACAGAAAACTTCAATCAAAAAATCTGAGGCTTTTGCAGACTGCCAAGCCAAAGGTTCTTCTTCAATGAAACTAGCATGTTGGCCATTGGAAGGTACACGCTTGCTCTGAGCCAGCTCTCATAGTACCCAATCGACATTTGAACCTAGATAGGTGCAGGTATTTGTTTTAAAGATAGACTTATCTAGAGTACGCGGGGTCAGAGTTGCGGCTTGCATCACAGGCCAATTTATCCAAGTTTCTAGGAAGGCGGCTTTTTGAGCCTGGATCTATCCTGACTATCTGTAAACTGTGTGCTCACATGACAGACGGCGTTTTAACCTTAGCAAGCTCAAGTCTTTGGTCGAATACGCCGTAAAAGATTGATTGCCAAGAGTTCGACGGGTCAATCAGGATAAACTGATGGATTTGAAGCAGCTGGGTATAGGTAGGATGACCCACAGGTTATGTCCTCTTTGGTCGAATACGCCTATGTTTGAAGATAACCTCGTCACAAAGGGTAGTAACGATGTGTTCTCTTTGGTCGAATACGCCCATGTTTGAACAGGAAGCCCCCAAGTGACATACTTACGAATTGTAGTCGTCGGAGACCTATGTTTGAGCTGGGCCATGCATCCAACTCTCTTTGGTCCCTGTAAATTTCCCGAGAATTCGAACTTGTGAGAGAAAGATATTCTTCTTGAGCCGGAGTTGTAAACCGGATATTGAGAGCTTCAGAGCTTTGTGGGAGATAGATATCCCTCGAACCGGATTTTGAACCGGATATTGAGAGATTCAATGCTTTGTGAGATGCAGTTTTTCCTTGAGCCGGATTTAGAACCGGATATTGAGCCAGAATCTTCATTTTGAGACAGAAATTTTTCTGACGGTTTTGAAATTTTCACAAATAGGGCAGTTGCCTCCGGGGCCAGGTTATTTTTCCCTTAATTGTCCTGGGGTTCTTGAATTTGCTAAAACTGGCAAGACTTGCCGAGTCATATCATTGTAGCCCCCGAGTCTTAAGACGAATCGAGGAGTTGGCTTGAGATTCTTCAGACTTGACCATAGCATAAGATGTATATCATTGTCGTTGATAATGCGATGTGAATCCACAGAAGGTTGAGGTGACTTGCGGCGGGTTATAAATGATCCCATATGAGTTGTGTCAGCAACTTGGCCAATGGTTCATTCCAACTGGCTGTTTGAAGTTAACCAAACTGTAGTGGCGGCAACTTGTGCGCCTTCCCATTGAGCCATCCAGTGCAGACGGTGGCTGATAATACATGATAATTTGCTCCAGAGATGTTGGGAAAAACCGGGCTACCCGAGTAGTGACCGGCTTTATACTCAATAAACATGTAATGCCCAATATGAGATTATACCTCCTACGTTTCGAGGCACGACTTAAAGGTATAAGCTCATACTAGAATGATCTCAAGTATGGTATCTTTGCGCGACTCATGTAAAAGAGGGATGAAATTGCAAAAGAGTAGTTGGCTTACACTCGTCACGTCACACAATACATTACATAAGCAATCATCATCCAAATAAAATCACAATCCGACTACGGACGAAGAACCAAATGAAAGATACCATAAATAAAGCCACAAGGTCCGAATCGCCCCTAGTAGAAGGCACTACTGATCGTCGGGATAGTACACGTAGTATCGCCCACGTTCATCATCGAACTTCCAATACAACTCTGTGCCATCACCTATGTAGTTCACCATGGTACCTGCATCTGGTGTTGTAGAATCTGTGAGCCACGGAGGACTCAGCAATCCCGTTCCCGGGTAGCAAAACTATCTAAGCCTTGGGTGTGGAACAAGGCTGAAGAATAAGGTTGCAGCTGCACTAGCACTAGCTTACGTGTTGAGAGCGAGAAGAGAAGAGCCAACGATCGACACAGTGATCACGAAGTGATCCTATCTAAGCACGTCATTCATAACCCCACCGTGTTCACTTCCCGAACCCCTTCGGAAAATGACCGTCACGGTTACTCACGCTGGTAGTGTATTATGAACATGGTGTCAAGTTATCTACAACCGGATATTAACAAATTCCCATCTGCCACATAACCGCGGGCACGGCTATCAAAAGATCAAAACCCTGCAGGGGAGTCCCAACTTAGCCCATCACAAGCTCACGATCTGCGGAGTCGCAACTCCAAGGTGGGAAGACCAGAGGGTTCTCGGAATCCCGTGCTCAAGATATTCCGACTAAGGTAAAACTAACCCAGCAGGACCTCCCGGCGTGCCGACACCCTGACAGTAGACGCGTGTATCTATTCTCAGGCCAAGACCGGATGAGCTATGGTTACAGCATCCAAATACCCCAAGTTGCCAAGGGGCGGTGCCGCAAGCTGCTCTAGGTTGGACCAACACTCATGTGGAGCACTGGCCCGGGGGTTGTTAATTAAGTCCACGGGATAGCTAGTCCCTATGCAAGTTTTAGTTAGTAGGCAAATGGAGTACCAATGTCGGGCCTTGCTGGAAAAGCTTCAGCACTAAGCGGGTTATCGAGGGGGTCCCATAACCCCAACCGTGTTAGGAACGCATAATCAAGGAACATAACACCGGCTTAAACGGTTCCTAGGGCGGCATGACTGGAAAAAAACACCAAGCAAGAGGCTTAGCCTTCCACCCATTACTAATATATAGATGATTTAGTTTAACAGATTATATAGTGTGATATCCCAACAATAACTTCATCATGAAGCAAGAATCTTCGAATCTTCACCTGCAACTAACAATGCTATAAGAGGGGCTGAGCGAAGCTTACGTAGCCAATCAAAGGTTTGCTAGGTTGGGTGGTTAGAGAGATTCATGTCTACAATAGGAGGCTGACAAACAAACATGGGCATCGAGGCAATAAGCTTAAGAGCGAGACATCTAGCAATAGGCAAAGATAGTAATGATATCTGGGTCAGGTCATCTTGCACGTTGAGTCGTCGATGGGATCGTGACCTTGCTCCTCACACTCAACCTTGGTAGAACCCTCGTTCTCGGTCTCGGCTCCCGGCTCTACTCAACACAATAACACAACATGGCACAATATCAAACAAGGTGCAATGCACAATCAACATGATGCAAGTATGATGTGCGTATGCATGTGGAAGCACTTGATCCTAAGGAGAAGATGATGAAGAAGGCCTCACCTTGGAAAACCAAGTATGCCAGTGGATAAAGGGGAAGATTTTGGTTGAAATCGATATAAAGATCGCCCGAAACGACACACGGTTTGCAAAAGGCAAGCAAAACAATATTCACACAAAGCTGCAGATTACAGCCTCATTACATGTTTGGAGCAAGAAATAATTATGCTACAGCACTCAAACATGGAGACAAAGGGCATGGACATGAAGTATACATGTTACTTAACAAGCATGAACTTAGAACACACCCAAAAACCTACTGGAATACAATTAACAAAGCATGGCAAGTTTCAATAAAATTATCCAGACTTAGTCAAAATTTGGGAAGGCAAAAACATCATCACGATGCTGCCTTCGGAGGCGCAAAACAACATGCATATCAACTCTAATAAGCATATAAAGATCATGGACATGAAGTAGACATAGCATACATCAAACAACTCCATTGGAGCAACTCCATAGGAGGCATGGATCAATAGCAACAAGCTACACCAAATTGATCATGCTGATAAAAACCTGATAGGTATAATTTATAGCAACTTGAGAGCAAGAAATAAAGAAGCAACAACAAGCCATATGTGCAAGCAAGGGCATGGATGGAAAGATCATAACATGGACAACAAGGAATGATCATTTGACATACCAAAACATGCACGGATTTGAGTGGGGCATCAAGCAAACATAGCATCCGGTTAAACAGATTCCAGACTTAGCAGTTTTTTCACTAAGTATAAAACAGTAACATTGACATGGCATGTTAACAAGCTTGTTTAAGTCACCTCAAGGCATATCATGGAAAGTGGTTTGCACCATAGCAAAGACCATATGATGGTGCTTCTAAAACATATTGACATGAGGCATGAAGACAAACACATCACTAGCAATGAACAAGTGAAATCAGCCTCTCATAAGAAGTTTCAGCACTTAACAGCCACATGTACTTTTTCAACAGAGATTAACATGACAATATGACACCTAACATGAATGCTACAGCAACCATCATCTAGAGCACTTCACAATGAACATTTTGACATATCATATGCTCCATTTGGATAAACATGCACCAAGTTATCACATGTCAAACATGGCAAGAAATTAACAAGTAACATCAGTTTTACACATATAGCACTCTTGCCACGATGATTAGGTTATCAAGATGAACTCAAACAAGCATGCCATAGTGGAACAAAATGAAGAGCACATCACCACGATCATTTTGATATATTACACACCCAAAACGGATCTACGAGCACGAAGTTAGAGCCATGCAAAGGAGGCAACAAAATATAGAAAACTGGGGACTTTGAGAAAATCACCTCTGCAAAAAGTCAACGCCGGACGCGACGGACCCGGGACGGAGGGATCCGGGCTGCGGGACGCGTTTGGATCACGGGGGTGGTGGATCTAATCCACCCCCCGTGGATCTCGATCGGGATCGGGCCACCGCCGGCGGTGGATAACGCAGCGCGATGGCGGCTCGCCGGAGCCGGACCGGCGGCGGCGGCGGTCGCCGGCGGGTGGCGGCGCCGAGGCGCTGCGGAAGAGGCGGCGGGCGCGAAAGCGGCGCCGGCCGGGCGGCGGCGGCGACGGAAGAGCCGGCCGGGCGCGGGGGCGGCGGATGATGCTCCGCGGCGGCGGCGGCGATGCCCGGCGGCGAGGCCCCGTGGCGGCGGGCGGCGCCGAGGTGTTGGGGAGCGGGGGCATCGTGCACTGGCGACGGCGCAGGCGCACGGGCCCGGCGGCTGGTGGGAGGCGGACGGGACACGTGGCGCGCTCCGGTTGGCCGGGCACGTCTGGCGGACGTGTCCGGCACCGTCCGGACGTGTCTGGCGGCCGGAGGAGCTGCGGGGCGCGTGGAAAAAGGAAAAAAATGGAGAGGACTAGGGTTTCGCCCGAAAATGGAGGGGATGGGGCCTTTTTATAGGCGTAGGGAGCTAGGAGACTTCAAATGGGGAGCGGTTTTTGGCCACACGTTCGTGATCCGACGACCGAGATGATGGGAGGGGTTTTGCTGGGTTAGTGGGCTGTTGTGGAGGGGGTCTTGGGCCAAAAGGAAGAGGTGCTTTTAGCCCACTAGGTTAACCGTTGGAGTACCAAACGAACTCCAAAAGCGACGAAACTTGAGAGGCGGCCTACACGTACCAAAACAACAACGCACGACAAGTCTCACGTCATTCCGGGAACGTTACACGGCCACACACGAAAAAAGGACTCGGGGGTGCCACGGGCACGTGCGTGAGTGTCGGAACTCGAAACGGACAACGGGAAAAGACGAGTGGGACCGGGTGTAAGTGACAACACGAATGCAATGCAATGCACATGATAACATGACATGGATGAAATGCACACACGCACACGACTGAACAAAGAAACCCGAAATGAAAGAAGAGCCCAGAATGTTATTGTTGAAGCCAACGTTTCATATATTGCCATAATTGGAAGGTGTTACATCTGGAGCATTACAAAACAGCTCATGCAGACAGGTGTGGCTCGGTGTGTTGATGTAGACCAGGCCGCGAAAGACGGACGACAAAGACGACCGTGGCTTCAAAGGTAGTACAGCCAGATGAGTCGGTCACGCCGTGGTAAGCCGATATGGACGGGCGAGTCAATCGCAGGCGTGATAAGCCGGATCATGTTGATGTAAATTGGACCGCAGAGGCGGTGGCTTGCACATATATTCGTCAAGCATCATGGCACTGTGAGATGCTAGCGCATGATAATAGTGGCGCGAGCTATATATCCATGACATGACCATCTCTCTTGCAGTGAACAATCATCGTGCATTAAAAAACATCGCAAGCCAAAGTAATTGTTCTTTTGACAAAAACAATATATGCTAATAAGATAAATTTAGATTAATATCACCTTATTTGTTCGGTCGACGGATGATCTGTATATGATCAGCACTACGTTAATTTAGCTGAAAACTGGTTTGTCCAGATCACTTGAAAGGTTTGCTTCTCCTCACGAAGTGGCGGGCCGGCGGCTGGTGGGAGGCGGACGGGACACGTGGCGCACTCTGGTTGGCCGGGCGCGTCCGACGGACGTGTCCGGCGGCCGGAGGAGCTGCGGGGCGCGGGGAAAAAGGAAACAAAAAAATGGAGAGGACTAGGGTTTCGCCCGAAAATGGAGGGGATGGGGCCTTTTTATAGGCATAGGGAGCTAGGAGACTCCAAATGGGGAGCAGTTTTTCGGCCACACGTTCGTGATCCGACGACCGCGATGATGGGAGGGGTTGTGTTGGGTTAGTGGGCTGTTGTGGAGGGGGTCTTGGGCCAAAAGGAAGAGGTGCTTTTAGCCCATGAGGTTAACCGTTGGAGTACCAAAGGAACTCCAAACGCGACGAAACTTGACAGGCGGCCTACACGTACCAAAACAACAACGCACGACAAATCTCACGTCATTCCGGGAACATTACACGACCACACACGAAAGAAGGACTCAGGGGTGCCACGGTGTCGGTGTACAAAAAGGGGGTACACTTTTTGTACCCCTATAACTGTGCACGGGCAGTCTGAGCCACGGGCACCACCGCACCAAGTAAGGCAAGGGAGGGAAGCCGAGGTAAGACCGAAACACCAAAGCCAAGACCACAAAGAGCAAAGGGACGAAGCGGGTTCCCCCGGCAAGATCATTGCCGGGAGCCAGTTTTAGCGGCCCCGGCAAGATCCTTGCCGGGGCCGGCTTTAGCAGCCCCGGCAAGACCCTTGCCGCGGCAACTCGCCCCACGCCTACGGAGCAAATCACCCTTGAGTCCACCATCCCCATGGGGCAAGGATTCGGGAGACATCCCCGTAGTGGCATGCTGATCTTTATGAAGACATTCAAGATCAGATACGCACTAAGAAGACGACGACCCTTGGCGGGATCCTAGCCAAGGAAGACCACAAGACCTCTGGCAAGCACCTTGCCGGGGATGGCAGCAGGCGCCGCGGCAAGACCCTTGCCGGGGCCCCGGCAAGGCCCTTGCCCAGGACATCCGCAGGGCCACCATGAGGCCCACGCCGACTAAACTTCCACCGCTTTATGCAGCTGCCGACCCAACCAGCTGGGCAGGCACCTGCGTGGCGGCATGTAGATCTTCGTGAAGACCCACCATTGCGCCACCTCAGCTGCCTGCCTACCTACATGGCATCTCAGGCATCGCTGGCCAGGGCGCGTGTCAACACAAGAAGGAGCAGCGACGGACAAGACAGGTCTCTCCCCCATCCCCGATAAAGCAAGGACACCTAAGCAAGACGCATTAAATGTGCCTTGTCATGTAATGCGAGGGAGAACCTCGCATCACAATACCCTTTCCACCTCCTGTGTGCCACTGTGGCAACCCCTTTTTCTATAAAAGGAGGCCCGAGGCGACCAGGGGGGATTCGGATTTTTGGAGCTCCTCACGCCCCATAGCTAGCTGAAGAACACATATATACAATCCACCAAAGTAGGAGTAGGGTTTTACGCATCCTCGCGGCCCGAACCTGGATAAACGAACCGTGTGCTATCTGTTTGATCCGCTCTTCTCTCAACCCCGCGCCCCACTAACCATAGTAGGGATTCTTGTGATCCCATAGGTGTCGTTCCCACCGACATCTTTGGCGCGCCAGGTAGGGGATCTAGTTCTGAGAATCGGCTTTAGCAGTTAGTTCGACGCTTCTTCATCATCATGGCACCCAAGAAGAAGACGACGGTGGCGGTTGGCCAGTCGTAAGCCGGACAGCCCGTCCCGACGCGAGCGAGTAGCAGACCGGTCGCGAAAAGGACCCGGGGCGCTGCTCGCGAACACCAACACCGTCCCAGATGTTTGTGCGCTTGGTAACGGGCCACACACCGCCAAATCCAAAGACGGAGCCAGGCCCTCCGCGGGTGGCGCGGGGCCCTCCAGGATCGCCGCCGCATCACCCGAAGGCGACGCAAGGGCCTCCAAGACTCCCACGCCGGTGCCAACATCACGCTCCTCCCAAGCAGCGTGCGACGAACGGCGTCATCACGCCGAAGATCCCGGGCGTCGCTGCGGGAAGAGCCCCGAGCGCCACTCCCGAGACGTAGAAGACCTGCCCGCCCGCCGAAGCGCTGCTGAAAACGGCATGTGACCGCGGGATCGTGATAAAGCTCCTCCTGACATGGTCAGGAGTCGAAGCGCGTCGCGGTCTGTGCAGGTTTCGCTACCGCTAACCCCAGCAGAAGCCCTGGCGTGTGCGCAGTTGCTCCTCGACTTTCCTCCCGTTACGGGGAAACTCGACGAATGGAGAGCCACCATCCGAAGCCTTGTCGCAGTTGCCAACAAGGATGAACCAAGTCCAGCGAGGCCCCCGGGTCGACGCTCCGATGGGGTCCCACGCAACGGTGGCGGGAGGACGGGCAGCACCGTGGCCACGGTGCATTCGCCTCCTCCTCGCCCGGTACCGCGTGTGTCGACTCGTTGAGACATTGCGGGTGACGACATCTCCATAGCGTCGTCCGACCCGCGGACCCACGGCGACCAGCGTCAAGTTCTTCAGGAGCGAGCTCATGAAGACGCTCGAACCACCATCGAGCGCCGGCGCGGAGCACGCCACCAGTCAGACAGGCGAGCAGGGCCTGCTGTGAACCGCCCAGCACCAGAGAGCCCTGGAGGTCTACCTTACGATGTAGGCTGTCCGGCTTTTACCCATGAGTTGCGGCAGTTCCAGTGGCCCACTCACCGCACCTTCAAGCCTGACGTTGGCGAGAAGTACAACGGCAAGACCCACCCGTCAGAGTTCCTCAGCATCTACACCATTGCGATGCAAGCTGCCGGAGCCCGCGACGATAAGGTGCTTGCGAATTACTTTCCATTGGCTCTTAAACCCAACGCCATGTCGTGGTTGATCCACTTGCCGGTAGACTCTATTTCCTCCTGGTTGGATTTGTGCCATGAGTTTGTTGGCGCCTTTACTGGAGGTCACCAAGCCCATGGCCAAGCAAGTGACCTGCACGTCATTCCCCAGAAGGGAGGCAAGAGTCTGCGCAAGTATATACAGAGGTTCAGCCGGATACAGTACAATATCCCTGATGTTCACCCTGTCGCCATCATCAACGCGTTCCATCAGAACGTGCGTAACCGCAAGATGCGTGAAGAACTGGCAATGAACAAGGTGAAAGATGTGGCAGAACTCTATGTTCTTGCTGACAGATGTGCCCGGGCTGAAGAGGGAAGGAAGTACCCCGGCGAAGACGCCGGCATGGAAACCGACTCTTCAGATAAGGATACTGCCGCCCCGGCGAAGAAAGGCCGGCGCCGCAACAGGAAGCGCAAAGGTAAAGCCGTGCTTGCCGTCGAGGGATCTGATGGCGACGGCTCCGCCAAGAAAACCAAGGCGGATGACCCCGTCAAGGAAATTGCCGGGTGTGTCGCCTGCCGGGCCTTGGCGGCTGCCGAGAAGCCAGGAAAATCCGACAAGCAGTACCGCAAGATCCATCGCTCCAAAGGCCACGATCTCCAGAACTGTCGACGGGTTGAGCTCCTTGCTGAGAAGCAGAGGGCTGAATATGAGAGGCGGGACAAGGAGAAGGGCAGGGACGGTGCTGAGGTGTCCGGCAAGAAGCGTGACGGCTAAGCAGGCCGTCGCGGCAAGGATAAACAGCAGGAGACGCCCGCCCGGTCCCATGACAGAAAGCCAGAAGACGACGATCACGAAGAGGACGACGAGTCCGGCGACCAAGAGTTTCAGAAAGCCACGGAGGCCATGTGCGTCGATGGCGGCGCCTCGCTACATACTTCTCACGGCCAGCTTAAATAGTGGGCGCGTGAGATTACAGCGGCGGAGGCGTCGACTGGTGCCCAAAAGCCGCTGAAATGGTCCAACACGCCTATCATTTTTGACGCCGAGGATCATCCTGACCGCACTACTGCGGTCGGGTGCTTGCCATTTTTGGTTTCACCGACAATACACAACCTCAACGTGACAAAGATGTTGGTCGATGGCGGGGCCAGTCTGAACTTAATCTTGCCCACCGTGATCGAGAAGCTGCAGATTCCTGACGAAGACCTCGAAGAGACAGGCACGTTTCAGGGGGTCAACCCGGGGAGAAGTCAACCAAAGGGGAAGGTCACGCTGCCCGTGACTTTTGGAAGTAGGGCTGGACCAAAAGCTCGTAGCTCGCGAGCTTAATGAGCGCTCGATAGTTCGGCTCGTTAAGCTCATAGCTCGCTTCGTAATGAACATAGCCAATCATTGATTTTAGCTCGTTAAGCTTAACGAGCTTAACGAGTGAGCTAACGAGTTTCACGAGTAGCTCGTTAAGCTCGTTAGTAACAACACAACACATATTTCATCTTACATGGCAAACTTTTTGTAGCGCCTTAGCTCTCCTATTCAATCTAATCAACATAGGAGGCAACAAACTAGTGTATTTCTTTTCGTAGCCACCATTATTCATCTTAAAAACCACACATATGCACTCACAATGTAGATTGTAACACATTATAATCTGTTAACGAGCGCTCACGAGCTTAACGAGTTTCAAACGAACCGAGCCGAGCAGAGTTTTCTGCTCGTTAATCTTAACGAGCTTAACGAGCCGAGCCTTAACGAGCACGAGCTTAACGAGTACGAGCTTAACGAGCCGAGCAGCTCGTTAGTACACCCCTATTTGGAAGTGATCTGAACTACAGGACAGAAAGGATCGTGTTCGATGTTGCCAAGATCCCCTTGCCTTACAATGGGATCCTTGGCCGCCCAGCGCTGGCCAAGGTCATGGCAGTGTCACACTACGCCTACAACATCCTGAAGATGCCAGGGCCTGTGACGATCATCACCATCCCATCCGATAAGAAAGATGCGCTGATTTGCGCTAACCAACTATACCAACAAGCAGTTGCAGCAGCTGCCACCCCTAGGGCACTTGCTCCTGTCACTGGAGCCCCGGGCGGGAAGAAGAAGAAGAAGAAGACCGGTGAGACCTAGGACACCCACTCCGGCAAGCGCACCTCTTCGAAGTGTAGTGCTCCCGTCGAGGACGTGCCAGAGAGCTCCACCGGCAGAAACAAGAAGTCTAGGGCCACACCGCCGGGAACCAAGAAGGTTTCTGTCAAGGAGGACGGCACAGGAGGGGCTTTCACCATAAGCTCCACCCTTGACGACAAATAGGAAGACGCGCTCATCACCTTCCTGCGGGCAAATGTCGATGTGTTTGCATGGCAAGCATCCGACATCTCCGGCATTCCCAGGGAGGTGATTGAGCACCACCTTGCTCTCTGTCCTCATGCGCGGCCCGTCAAGCAGAAGGTCTGGAAGCAAGCTTTGGAACGACAAGAGTTCATCACAGAGGAGATCCGAAAACTGGAAGCAGCGGGTTTGGTAAGAGGAGTGCTCCATCCAACGTGGTTGGCCAATCCAGTGGTAGTGCGCAAGGCAAATGGGAAGTGGAGGTTGTGTATTGATTACACAGATATCAATAAGGCTTGTCCTAAAGACCCCTTCCCGTTGCCGCGCATCGACCAGATTGTTGACTCCACGGCTGGGTGTGACCTGCTGTCATTCCTCGATGCCTACTCCGGCTACCATCGGATCTTCATGACAAGAGAAGACGAAGAGAAGACAGCATTCATCACCCCATGTGGTACGTATTGTTTCGTACGAATGCCTTTCGGGTTGAAGAGTGCTGGCTCGACGTTTGCAAGGGCAGTCCAGATTGGTTTTGAACCCCAGCTCCATAGAAATATGGAAACTTATATGGATGATATAGTGGTCAAAACCAAGAATAGGGCAACCCTTATACCGGATTTACAAGAAACATCTGCAAACCTATGCAAGATCAATCTCAAGCTGAACCCTGAGAAATGCATCTTCGATGTCCCATCCGGCAAGCTTCTCGGGTTCTTTGTGTCACAACATGGGATAGAGGCCAATCCGGACAAGATCAAAGCTATAGAACAGATTGAAGCGCCCAAACGGGTCAAGGATGTGCGTCGGCTTGCTGGCTGCGTTGCCGCCATGAGCAAATTCATTTCCAAGTCTGCCGAGCACGCCCTTCCCTTTTTCAAGATTTTGAAAAAGGCGGGCCCAATGGAGTGGACGCCAGAAGGCGAAGCAGCGTTGCAAGATTTGAAGAGAGACGACACGGCCGGTTGGAGTGCCGCCAAGGAAGAAAATGAAGCAGCACTCGGTCTACTTTGTTAGCTCCCTCACGCAGGGGGCTAGATCAAGGTACTCCGGTGTGCAGAAATTGCTCTTCGGCCTTCTTATGGCCTCGAGGAAGCTGCGTCACTACTTCCAGGCACACGAGATCACTGCCGTCACTCGCCTCCCTCTGCAATGGATATTGCACAATCCAGATGCAACGGGAAGAATTGTAGAGTGGGCACTGGAGCTGTCTAGCTTTGGCCTCAAGTTTGAAAGTACCTCGACGATTCAAAGCCGAGTCCTGGCGGAGTTCGTTGCAGAATGGACCCCGACGCCTGATGGAGAAGCCCAGGAAACTGCTCTCCCCGGCAAAGAGGCGAGTTGCGACTGGATCATGTACTTTGATGGAGCTTTCTTCTAACAGGGCGCCGGGGCTGGCGTACTGCTTGTCGCGCCCACCGGAGAGCACCTCAAGTACGTGGTCTAGATGCACTTCCCCAGGGAGGTATCAACGAACAATAATGCCGAATATGAGGGGCTGCCTGCTGGTCTTAGGATCGCGGCAGACCTCGGAATCAAGAAACTCATTGTCAGGGGCGATTCGCAGCTCGTCGTCAAACAAGTCAACAAAGATTACCAGAGCCCGTTGATGAAGGCCTACGTCAATGAAATCAGGAAGCTGGAAGAGCGTTTTGATGGTATACAGGTGGAGCACGTTCCCCGAGCAGAGAACGACATCGTCGATTACCTGTCAAAGCGCGCTGCCCTCAAGTTACGTGTGGAACCAGGTACCTTTGTGCTTCAGCTTTCTCAGCCATCCGTTGATTCATTAACAGAGCAAAACAAGAGGAGGAAATCATGGCCCGGCAAGTACTTTCCCGCCAAGCTCCCCGGAGCCGCTGGCAAGGATGTTGCCGGGGACACTGAGCCCGCCACGGGACGGCTAGCTCCGGCGGAACGTCAAGTTCTTGCCGTCGAGACAACCGCTCCTATAGCGGAGGAAATGCCTTTAGTCCTTGCTATCGAGCCCCAGGATCCAGCATGGGCACAACATACCGTCCGATTCCTCCAAACTAGGGAACTTCCTGAGGAGCAGGAAGAAGCGGAAAAAGTAGCCCGTCGGTCTGCTATGTACCAGTTCGTCGATGACGTCCTGTACAGAAAGAGACCGAACGGCGTGAAATTGAAGTGTATCACTCTAGAGGAAGGACTAGGGATGTTGGTAGAGATACATGGAGGCATATGTGGAGCCCACACAGGGTCAAGAGACCTTGCCGGCAAGGCATTTCGGCAAGGCTTCTTCTGGCCCACTGCCCTCCAGGATGCGACGACACTGGTCACCAGGTGTGAAGCGTGTCAGTTCCATTCAAAGAAACTTCATCAACCAGCTCAAGTCCTTCAAACCATTCATCTCTCCTGACCCTTCTCGGTCTGTGGCCTCGACATACTGGGCCCTTTCCCCCGCGTTGTCGGGGGCTTTGAGTACTTGTACGTCGCAATCGACAAGTTCACAAAGTGGCCAGAGGTGGAGGCAGTGAGGAAGGTCACAGCCCAGTCAGCCGT
Source organism: Secale cereale (assembly GCA_902687465.1). Taxonomy (NCBI): domain Eukaryota; kingdom Viridiplantae; phylum Streptophyta; class Magnoliopsida; order Poales; family Poaceae; genus Secale; species Secale cereale. The sequence continues at coordinate 232,863,151 of LR738714.1, forward strand.
CAAATTCTTCAAGGGACTAGTGTGTCGTTTTGGTGTACCCAACAGGGTCATCACTGACAATGGCACCCAGTTCACAAGCCGCACCTTCATGCAATATACCCAAGACCTCGGCAGCAAAGTCTGTTTCGCTTCCATTGCTCACCCACGAAGCAATGGTCAAGCTGAGAGGGCAAACGCTGAAGTACTGTGAGGCTTAAGGACAAAGACCTTTGACAGGCTGCACAAGAGTGGAAGGCGCTGGATTGATGAGTTGCCGACGGTTCTTTGGTCGATCAGAACGACGCCAAATCGAGCCACCGGCCAGACACCCTTTGCCCTAGTATACGGGGCAGAAGTTGTTCTCGACACTTAACTCATATACGGGTCACCTCGAGTGCTCGCTTATGATGAGCTTGAGCAAGAGCAACTGCGGCAAGATGATGCAACGCTCCTTGAGGAAGATCGTCTTCGGGCGGCTGTGGGAGTAGCACGCTACCAGCAAGCCTTGCGCCGCTACCATAGCCGCAAGGTCCGTGCCCGAAGCTTTGAGGAAGGTGACCTTGTTCTTCGGCGCGTTCAATCGGCCAAGAATACCAACAAGTTGACGCCGAAGTGGGAAGGCCCTTATCGGGTAATACGAGTCACCAGGCCTGGCGCAATCCGCCTGGAGACCGAAAAAGCCGTTCCAGTGAGCAATTCCTGGAATATTGAGCATCTTCGCAAGTTTTACCCATAAGGCGCGGCTTGCCGGGCCCCCCGACAAGCCACCTTTTGTACAAGCCTTGCCGGCAAGGCATGTAACCCTTTGTACAAAGCCACGCGCAGACCCTGAGCATAAATAAATGAAGCGTTGGCGCCCTAAGTTATAGCATGCATGCTAGGTCGAGTCTCGTCCTTGGATAGGGTTGATAGTGCTTAGTGGCGGCTAACCCCTAGCTTAGAGGTTGAGTTTGCATCTCTTTGTCTTTCTTTTATCTTCTTTGGTTCACAGGACAAACATATATCCTTACCGAAACCACTTGGGGAGAAAAAGAGGAATATACCAGCATCTAGGCCCCGGCAAGCCAGTATTGCCGAGGGCTACAAGAGCAAAGATTCACCCACGGCAAACCAGGGTTGCCGGGGGCTGCAGCTTCAGATAAGTTCTTCATCCCTTATCATGCATTCCATTACGGACTGAGGTATGTGAAACCTCATTTTATCCTTAGGCTACCATGCTCCTCTAACTCTATGCCCTAGGGCTCATTCCTGGGACCGAATTTGGTCGTAGTCGCGGCAGCGAAAGGGTAAAACAAGGATCCTAAACCCACTTCATCCCTGCCTCCGCCAAAGGCGTGAGAAAGGTCGAGCGAAGTGGGGGGATGGCGAGGCCTGTTGCCGAGCAAGAAAATGTTTATCTTAGAGATATCAGGGATTTATTCCCTGTTGTGGGTTCTACCTGCGAACAAACGACCCGGCAAACATCCCTTTTTCATTAAAAAAACATCCCGCCCAGGTACAGTCCATAGGGAATGAAAAACATGAACAAGGGGATTACAAGTTTTAAATTTAACAGATGCCCGAAGGCTTACAAACTAAAAAGAGATAAGATGCCCGTAATCCCTTTCTTGTCCCTCTCCTCAGGAGGCAGGTCAAGGAGGCGAGAAGGGCAAAAGGAGCGCCTAGGCGAGCTACGGATGGCAGAAGACACCGACACACGGGCACGCGTGTGAGTGTCGGAACTCGAAATGGACAACGGGAAGAGACGAGTGGGACCGGGTGCAAGTGACAACACGAATGCAATGCAATGCACATGATAACATGCCATGGATGAAATGCACACACGCACACGACAGAACGAAGAAACCCGAAATGAAAGAAGAGCCCAGAATGTAATTGTTGAAGCCAACGTTTCATATATTGCCATAATTGGAAGGTGTTACATCTGGGGCATTACAAACTCTCCTCTACTACGAAAAGATCTCGTCCCGAGATCTAGGACTGGAAGAAGGAAGGATACTCGGAACGAAGGTGATCTTCTCGTTCCCACGTAGCTTCTCGGTCGGTATGGTGTGACCACTTCACTTTCAAGAACTTGATTGACTTGTTGCGGGTTTTGCGCTCAGTTTCCTCAAGAATAGCAACAGGGTGCTCACGATAAGACAAGTCTTGTTGAAGATCAATCTCCTCGAACGGAATGGTGTGTTCAGGTGTCTTGAAGCACTTGCGGAGTTGAGACACGTGAAACACATCATGAACATTTGCAAAGTTGGAGGGGAGCTCAAGTTGATAGACTAGATCGCCTCTTTTGCCAAGAATCTTGAAAGGGCCCACGTATCTAGGAGCAAGCTTTCCTTTTATACCGAATCTTTGGGTTCCTTTCATAGGAGAAACACGGAGATAGACATGATCACCAATGTCGAAAGCCAAATCAGATGCTTGCCGTCATAGTATCTCTTTTGACGCGACTGAGCGGCTTTGAGATTCTCACATATGACTTTGCACATTTCTTCGGCTTCTGAGATCAAATCATTGCCAAGAAGTTGACGTTCACCAGTCTCGGACCAGTTGAGCGGGGTACGGCACTTTCTGCCATAGAGGGTTTCAAAAGGAGCTTTGCCGGCACTTGCTTGGAAACTGTTGTTGTAAGATAACTCGGCAAATGGAAGACAATCTTCCCACTTCATGCCAAAAGAGATGACACAAGCTCTGAGCATGTCTTCGAGGATCTGGTTCACTCTTTCGACTTGACCACTAGTCTGAGGGTGAAACACAGTGCTGAAACGGATCTTAGTGCCCATGGTTGACTGAAGGGAGTCCCAGAACTTGGGTGTGAACACACTTCCACGGTCTGAGGAGATAACTTGAGGAATGCCATGCAACGAAACAATTCTGGAAGTGTACAACTCTGCCAACTGAGCTGCATTGATGGATTCTTTGACGGGAAGGAAGTGAACTACTTTGGTTAGCTTGTCAATCACAACAAAGATAGCATCATTCCCCTTCTTGGACTTGGGAAACCCAGTGACGAAATCCATTTCAATGTGGTCGAATTTCCACTTGGGAATAGGTAGAGGTTGGAGGAGACCGGCTGGACGTCGATGCTCTGCCTTCACTCTTCTACAGACATCACATTCATTCACGAATTGGGCAATCTCCCTTTTCATGCGAGTCCACCAGTATGATTGCTTGAGGTCTTGGTGCATCTTGGAACTTCCGGGATGAATGGATAGGAGGGAGTCATGTGCTTCGTTCATTATGAGCTTCCTGAGATCACCCTTGGGAACCAAAATTCTGTCCTCAAAGAACAAGGTGTCTTTCTCATCAACACGATAGCACTTGTATTTGGGAGTACCCTTTGCAATACCATGTTTCACTTTCTGCACCATAGCATCACTTAGTTGGGCCTCACGGATCTGATCTTCCAAGGTAGGAGCAACTTGAAGGTTTGCAAGAAAGCCTTGCGGAACAACTTGGAGGTTGAGCTTCATGAATGATTCACAAAGCTCAGGCTGGAACGGCTTGAGAAGGAGACTGTAGCAATATGCCTTTCTGCTCAAGGCATCTGCAATGACATTGGCCTTGCCAGGTGTGTATTCAATGCTTGGATCATACTCTTGGATCATCTCAACCCAACGAGTCTGGCGAAGGTTCATGTTAGGCTGTGTGAAGATGTACTTCAAGCTCTTGTGATCGGTGAAGATGTCAACTTTTCTGCCCAACAGAAGGTGTCTCCACGTGATCAAGGCATGTACCACTGCTGCTAGCTCGAGATCATGTGTGGGGTAATTCTTCTCATTTGGCTTCAATTGACGAGAAGTGTATGCCACAATCTTCTTGTCTTGCATGAGAACACCACCAAGTCCTTGTAGAGAAGCATCACAGAATACTTCATAGGGCTTGGACTCATCCGGAGGAGTAAGAACTGAAGCGGAAATGAGCTTCTGTTTGAGTGTTTTGAATGCCACATCACAATCCGGAGTCCAGTTGTACTTGACATTCTTCTGCAACAGGTTGGAAAGAGGCTTGGCAATCTTGGAGAAGTTCTCGACGAACCTTCTGCAATATCTAGCGAGACTAAGGAAGCTTCGGAGTTGCTTGGCATTCTGGGGGAGTTCCTAGTTGACAATAGCTTCAACTTTCTCAGGGTTGACAAAAATACCCTTAGCAGAGATGATATGGCCAAGATATAAGACCTTATCCAGCCAGAACTCACATTTGGAGAACTTCGCATAGAACTTGTGTTCACGGAGTCTGTCCAGAACCAAACGGAGGTGCTTGGCATGGTGTTCTTCATTCTTGGAGAATACCAAGATGTCATCCAGATAGACGAGAACAAATTCATTGGTGTAGGGGTTGAATATGAAGTGCATCATCCTCGAGAAAGTGGGTGGAGCATTTGCGAGGCCAAAAGACATGACCGTGTATTCATAGGAGCCGTATCTTGTTCTGAATGCGGTCTTGTGAATATCCTCTTCACGGATACGGATCTGGTGATAACCCATCCGGAGATCGAGCTTTGAAAAATCCTTTGCTCCTTTGAGCTACTCGAACAATTCATTGATATTGGGGAGCGGATACTTGTTCTTTATTGTCTTCTTGTTCAATGGCCGGTAATCAACGCGAAGGCGTTCCGTGCCATCCTTCTTCTTGATAAATAGAACACCACAGCCCCAAGGAGAAGTGCTAGGCCTGATTAGACCCATACGCTCTTGCTCATCGAGTTGTTTCTTCAACTCCTTCAACTCATCAGGGGAAAGCTTGTACGGACGCCAGCATGCTAGCTCGGTACTGGGCTCGAGTTCAATGACGAATTCAAATTGACGATGCAGAGGCATGCTTGGAAGCTCTTTAGGGAAAACATCCTCACATTCATTGACCACCGGAATTTGAGAAATGGCATTAATCTCGCCCTTGTCATTGAGAGAGAATAGCCTGATTGTGTTATCTCGAGTTGCGAAGATAATCATGTCTTCGTCTTGATGAGTTAGCTTGACCTCCTTATTTGCACAATCAATGTTTGCATCATGCTTGGAGAGCCAATCCATCCCAAGAATAAGATCAATGTCGGAGTTGCCGAGAGCAATAGGAGAAGGCAGAAATTTATAATTGCCCATCTTGATAGAAACGTTAGGAGCTACAATATGAGAGCTCATCCTCATTCCCGAAGAAACCACACGAAAAGGATTTTGCAAAATTTCTGTAGGCAACTAATGCTTGGACAAGAAAGGTTTTGAGATGAAGCAATGCGATGCACCTGAATCGAATAAAACTTTTGCAGGAGCAGAGTTAACTGAGAGGTTACCCAATATCACATCAGAAGAATTCTCCGCTTGAGCTGCATTCATCAGATTCACTCTTGCTGCCTTGTGGTGTGCTTGACAATAGCAGTGCTGACAGGTGGAGGAGGTGGAAGGCGCCTTTGAGTACACTTGTTAGCATAGTGACCCTTCTGGCCACACTTGTTGCAAGTCACTTCTGAGAGAGGATGGTGATAAGGACCACTTGACTTCAAAGCTTGAAAGTGATTCTTGGACTGATTGCTTGGGTTGGGTGGGTGGGAGAAGACACGGCCACCAGAGTGCTTGTTGTTGTTGAGAGGGCGGAGCACTGGAGGAGGTGGAAGCCAAAACTTCTGCTGCTTTGCGACCACTTGGGAAGAAGAGGAGAAGTTGACAGCATCTCTGATACTCTTTTTGGAAGCTTCAACCTTGAGCTGGGCTGCCTCTTGCTTAAAAGCCATGTTATAGAATTGATCAAATTCATCCGGCTCAAACAAGGTGAGAGCTAGTTGGACTTCATCCTTCAGACCACCACGAAACTGATAAATCTTGCTCTTGGAATCTGGGATGTCTTGCTTGGCATAGCGGGCAAGGTTCTGGAACTTGACATTGTACTGATAAACGGACATGGTGCCTTGCTTCAGGTTGCGGAATTGCTCACACATTCCTTCAATGACACTAGTTGGAATGTGGTGAGAGCAGAAATCCTTGCAGAAGTCGGTCCACGAGATTACACGTCCCTCTCTGGAATCTTTGTACTATTGCCACCAATCAGCGGCTTGGTCCTTGAGTTGGAAGGCGGCAAACTTGACATAATCCTCAGGTGTCACGTTACTGCATTCAAAGTGATTCTTGATGTCTGTTATCCAGTCTTCAGCATCTAGCGGATCCACACAGTAACTGAATGCCTTCGGTTGGTTTGCCAGGAATTGGTTGAGTGTAGCAAAGTGAGGTTGGTTAAAAAAATTGCCTTGGCCTTGGTTCCCATGACCACCTTGATTTGCTTGGTTTGCTTGAAAGTTCTGCATCATTTGCATAAGCATCTGGGTGTTCTGTTCGTCGCTTGCATAATTGCTCTCCAGGCCTTAGACGGAGGAGGAGGGGAAGGAGGACGATTGGGAACCTCTTCACCCTCTGGGTTAGCATTGGGAACCCTTTTAGGAGCCATCCTGAATGAGATGACAACTATTAGCCATTGATTGAAAATATATAAGCTGAATCAACGGCTAGAAATTGCAACATAAGTCTTCACAAGAACATTCGAACAAGATGAACGAATGTAAACCACAGTTTAATGGTACAACAATCTTCTTGAGAAGCCACTTGGGAGAACAAAAAGATAAATAAAAACAACAAGGAGCAGATAGAACAAATACAAGATAGAAGCTTCGCTCGACATATTCGTGCTGAAAGCTTATGGAACGTGTTACAAAAGGGTTTTTGCAATCCCCGGATCAGCATTGCCAAGGACCCTTTAAGATGCAACTCCTGATCGGAACAACGCCCATAAAACTACTTCAATCAATGTAGAACCCCAAACTCCATATGATGCATTCGTTGGAAGAATGCCTACAAACTACTAGATGAACCCACCTATTAATTTCCGAATGTTTCCAGTTATGCAATCAGGTGTTGGGGATACAGGGGAAGCATCACGCACTCAACTCTAATCCTACACCCATCCGTATCCATCCTTCAACACATAACCAGTTATTTCCGGAAACCGTCTACCTCGGACCTTCAAAATGAATCTGCTATACAAGTTATGGCAATACTCCCGAACTACCTCCCCAGTACTGGGTGATGTCAGGGTTATCTTGCCACTAACCGCATAGAAGAGTTTTCGATGTCGGCCGTCTTAAGTATTCCAGAACTGCTGCGATAGATTTGTGACGACAACACCTCGGAGCTCAACTCCCCGGGACACTGCCACAACCCCTAAATGACAGGAGGCATCGAGAACAATGTTCTCATCACAAAGACATCGGAACAATTCAAACAATACTCGCGTGATCCTAAAAAAATTAGTGAATTTTTGAGAGTAGAAGAGATAGAGTAGTCGTCAGGAGTCCTCGTCAGAGTGAAAAAGGGATGAGGAGTAAAAAGAAATCCTACTCTCCGATATATATATAGGACTCCAAACATTTTCAAGTGTGTGCCTAGACTCAACCGTCAACGATTCGATCAATCAGTGGGGGCTCCTAGGTCGGAGAAGGCTCTGATACCAACTTGTAATGCCCAGTATGAGATTATACCTCCTACGTGTCGAGGCACGACTTAAAGGTATAATCTCATACTAGAATGATCTCAAGTATGATATCTTTGCACGACTCATGTAAAAGAGGGATGAAATTGCAAAAGAGTAGTTGGCTTACACTCGCCACGTCACACAATACATTACATAAGCAATCATCATCCAAATAACATCACAATCCGACTACGGACGAAGAACCAAATGAAAGATCCCATAAATAAAGCCACAAGGTTCGAATCGCCCCTAGTAGAAGCCACTACTGATCGTCGGGATAGTACACGTAGTATCGCCCACGTTCTTCATCGAACTCCCAATACAACTCTGTGCCATCACCTATGTAGTTCACCATGGTACCTGCATCTGGTGTTGTAGAATCTGTGAGCCACGGAGGACTCAGCAATCCCGTTCCCGGGTAGCAAAACTATATAAGCCTTGGGTGTGGAACAAGGCTGAAGAACAAGGTTGCAGCTGCACTAGCACTAGCTTACATGTTGAGAGCGAGAAGAGAAGAGCCAACGATCGACAAAGTGATCATGAAGTGATCCTATCTAAGCACGTCATTCATAACCCAACCGTGTTCACTTCCCGAACCCCTTCGGAAAATGACCGTCACGGTTACTCACGCTGGTAGTGTATTATGAACATGGTATCAAGTTATCTACAACCGGATATTAACAAATTCCCATCTGCCACATAACCGCGGGCACGGCTTTCGAAAGATCAAAACCCTGCAGGGGTGTCCCAACTTAGCCCATCACAAGCTCACGATCTGCGGAGTCGCAACTCCAAGGTGGGAAGACCCGAATATTTTCGGAATCCCGTGCTCAAGATATTTCGACTAAGGTAAAACTAATCCAGCAAGACCTCCCGGCGTGCCGACACCCTGACAGTAGCCGCGCATATCTAGTCTTAGGCCACGACCGGATGAGTTATGGTTACAGCATCCAAATACCCCAAGTTGCCAAGGGACGGTGCCGCAAGCTGCTCTGGGTTGGACCAACACTCATGTGGAGCACTGGCCCGGGGGTTGTTAATTAAGTCCACGGGATAGCTAGTCCCTATGCAAGTTTTAGTTATTAGGAAAATGGAGTACCAATGTCGGGCCTTGCTGGAAAAGCTTTAGCGCTAAGCGGGTTATCGAGGGGGTCCCATAACCCCAACCGTGTTAGGAACGCATAATCAAGGAACATAACACCGGCTTAAACGGTTCCTAGGGCGGCATGAGTGGAACAAAACACCAAGCAAGAGGCTTAGCCTTTCACCCATTACCAATATATAGATGATTTAGTTTAACAGATTATATAGTGTGATATCCCAACAATAACTTCATCATGAAGCAAGAATCTTCAAATCTTCACCTGCAACTAACAATGCTATAAGAGGGGCTGAGCGAAGCTTACGTAGCCAATCAAAGGTTTGCTAGGTTGGGTGGTTAGAGAGATTCATGGCTACAATATGAGGCTGACAAACAAACATGGGCATCGAGGCAATAAGCTAAAGAGCGAGACATCTAGCAATAGGCAAAGATAGTAATGATATCTGGGTCAGGTCATCTTGCATGTTGAGTCGTCGATGGGATCGTAACCTTGCTTCTCACACTCAACCTCGGTAGAACCCTCGTTCTCGGTCTCGGCTCCCGGCTCTACTCAACACAATAACACAACATGGCACAATATCAAACAAGGTGCAATGCACAATCAACATGATGCAAGTATGATGTGTGTATGCATGTGGAAGCACTTGATCCTAAGGAGAAGATGATGAAGAATGCCTCATCTTGGAAAACCAAGCATGCCAGTGGATAAAGGGGAAGATTTCGGTTGAAATCGATATAAAGATCGCCGGAAACGGACACACGGTTTGCAAAAGGCAAGCAAAACAATATTCACACAAAGCTGCAGATTACAGCCTCATGGCATGTTTGGAGCAAGAAATAATTATGCTACAGCACTCAAACATGGAGACAAAGGGCATGGACATGAAGTAGACATGTTACTTAACAAGCATGAACTTAGAACACACCCAAAAACCTACTGGAACACAATTAACAAAGCATGGCAAGTTTCAATAAAATTATCCAGACTTAGTCAAAATCTGGGAAGGCAAAAACATCATCACGATGCTACCTTCGGAGGCACAAAACAACATGCATATCAACTCTAATAAGCATATAAAGATCATGGACATGAAGTAGACATAGCATACATCAAACAACTCCATTGGAGCAACTCCATAGGAGGCATGGATCAATAGCAACAAGCTACGCCAAATTGATCATGCTGATAAAAACCTGATAGGTATAATTTATAGCAACTTGAGAGCAAGAAATAAATAAGCTACAGCAAGCCATATGTGCAAGCAAGGGCATGGATGGAAAGATCATAACATGGACAACAAGGAATGATCATTTGACATACCAAAACATGCACGGATTTGAGTGGGGCATCAAGCAAACATAGCGTCCGGTTAAACAGATTCCAGACTTAGCAGTTTTTTCACTAAGTATAAAACAGTAACATTGACATGGCATGTTAACAAGCTTGTTTAAGTCATCTCAAGGCATATCATGGAGAGTGGTTTGCACCACAGCAAAGACCATATGATGGTGCTTCTAAAACATATTGACATGAGGCATGAAGACAAACACATCACTAGCAATGAACAAGTGAAATCAGCATCTCATAACAAGTTTCAGCACTTAACAGCCACATGCACTTTTTCAACAGAGATTAACATGGTAATATGAATCCTAACATGAATGCTACAGCAACCATCATGTAGAGCACTTCACAATGAACATTTTGACATATCATATGCTCCATTTGGATAAACATGCACCAAGTTATCACATGTCAAACATGGCAACACATTAACAAGTAACAACAGTTTTACACATATAGAACTCTTGCCACGATCATTAGGTTATCAAGATGAACTCAAACAAGCATGCCATAGTGGAACAAAATGAAGAGCACATCACCACGATCATTTCGATATATTACACGCCCAAAACGGATCTACGAGCACGAAGTTAGAGCCATGCAAAGGAGACAACAAAATATAGAAAACTGGGGACTTAGAGAAAATCACCTCTGCGAAAAGTCAACGCCGGACGGGACGGACCCAGGACGGAGGGATCCGGGCTGCGGGACGCGTTTGGCTCACGGGGGTGGTGGATCTGATCCACCCCCGGTGGATCTGGATCGGGATCGGGCCACCGCCGGCGGTGGAGAAGACGACGCGATGGCGGCTCGCCGGAGCCGGACCGGCGGCGGCGGTGGTCGCCGGCGGGTGGCGGCGCCGGGGCGCTGCGGAAGAGGCAGCGGGCGCGGAAGCGGCGCCTGCCGGGCGGCGGCGGCGGTGGAAGAGCCGGCCGGGCGCGGGGGCGGAGGATGATGCTCCGCGACGGCGGCGGCGATGCCCAGAGGCGGCCGGTGGCGAGGCCCCGCGGCGGCGGGCGGCGCCGAGGCGTCGGGGAGCGGGGGCGGCGGACACTGGCGGCGATGCGGGCGCACGGGCCCGGCGGGCCGGCGACTGGTGGGAGGCGGACGGGACACGTGGCGCGCTCCGGTTGGCCGGGCGCGTCTGGCGGACGTGTCCGGCACCGTCCGGACGTGTCCGACGGCCGGAGGAGCCGCGGGGCGCGTGGAAAAAGGAAAAAAATGGAGAGGACTAGGGTTTCGCCCGAAAATGGAGGGGATGGGGCCTTTTTATAGGCATAGGGAGCTAGGAGACTCCAAATGGGGAGCGGTTTTCGGCCACACGTTCGTGATCCGACGACCGAGATGATGGGAGGGGTTATGCTGGGTTAGTGGGCTGTTGTGGAGGGGGTCTTGGGCCAAAAGGAAGAGGTGCTTTTAGCCCACTAGGTTAACCGTTGAAGTACCAAACGAACTCCAAATGCGACGAAACTTGACAGGCAGCCTACACGTACCAAAACAATAACGCACGACAAGTCTCACGTCATTCCGGGAACGTTACACGGCCACACACGAAAGAAGGACTCGGGGGTGCCACGGGCACGTGTGTGAGTGTCGGAACTCGAAACGGACAACGGGAAGAGACGAGTGGGACCGGGTGTAAGTGACAACACGAATGCAATGCAATGCACATGATAACATGACATGGATGAAATGCACAAACGCACACGACAGAACGAAGAAACCCGAAATAAAAGAAGAGCCCAGAATGGAATTGTTGAAGCCAACGTTTCATATATTGCCATAATTGGAAGGTGTTACATCTAGGGCATTACAAAACAGCTCATGCAGATAGGTGTGGCTCGGTGTGTTGATGTAGACCAGGCCGCGAAAGACGGACGGCAAAGACGACCGTGGCTTCAGAGGCAGTACAGCCAGATGAGTCGGTCACGCCGTGGTAAGCCGGTACGGACGGGCGAGTCAATCGCAGGCATGATAAGCCGGATCATGTTGATGTAAATTGAACCGTAGAGGTGGCGGCTTGCACATATATTCGTCAAGCATCGTGGCACTGTGAGATGCTAGCACATGATAATAGTGGCGCAAGCTATATATCCATGACATGACCATCTCTCTTGCAGTGAACAATCATCCTGCATTAAAAAACATCGCAAGCCAAAGTAATTGTTCTTTTGACATAAACAATATATGCTAATAAGATAAATTTAGATTAATGTCACCTGATTTGTTCGGTCAACGGATGATCCGTATATGATCAGCACTATGTTAATTTAGCTGAAAACTGGTTTGTCCAGATCACTTGAAAGGTTTGCTTCTCCTCACGAATTTAGCGGCACATCATCATGTTTTCGTTAATCTAGCTGTCTTCGAAGCTTGTGTTGCTAAATTCCTTTGTGTATCTGGCCTCAGCCAATATTATATTGATCTGGGACTTCCTTGCTCAGCACTAGTACAAGGAACAACGACAGCACCTGGATATTTCATCATAGCATTTGTGGACATTCGATGGACTACCTGATCATATGCGGCAGCGCTCGGACCACTGCTAATTGCCACCGTCCTATCCATCCATCAAGAGGTATCTTGCCGCGATTTTTTCCCGTCTCTATATCTTGCAGCTCGAGGAGGCAGCCGGTCGACTTGACGCACGATGGTAGAGGTACCACTACGGCGACTCCATGGAGGTGATTCGAGGGTGTGGCCATGCTCGAAGGCAACGCACAGACGGCGACTCGTCGGAGCGAGGCGAGGCCTGTAGCGGTTTGAGGCGGACGCAGCAGCAGGGCACCTGTGACTCGGTGACTCACCGAGATAGAACGAAATCGGGGCGGCCCATTGGGCGAGGTGGCCGGCGGCTCAACGTGGTGGCGGAGATTTGAAGACGGGGCCACTCAGCGAGAAGAAAATGATGCCGGCGGCTCCGCAGGATTTGGCCGCTGGGGTGTAAGGTCGGCAAGGGCGGCTCATAGCAGAGGCAATTTGCGGCGTAGAGGCTGGCTCGGATGCGGAGGATGTGGCTTGTAGTAGAGGAATCAGACAGGCAAGGCGACTCAGCGCAGATCAACCCGGAGCAGAGGGTGCGCGCAGCACGGGGGAACCTGGCAGTTCTTCGACGCGCGGCGGGTTGGAGAGGTCGTCTGCACGGCGGGGCCGCGATCGAGCAGCAGTCGGAAGCGAGTCCGGTGGTCGCGGCTCTTACTTTCCTTGAACTCCACGTCGATCCAGACCGATGGCTGTTACTTTGGTCCTTTTGTCGTCACCACGAGCGGTTTCAACACTTGATTGCTTTTCTCACGTCAGCCACCCTTGATGTGATTCTTTTTATTCACGCATAGTTTCTTCCATAAAATAAGAAACAAAGATATGACTTGAAGCGACTTGGCAGCCGTGTGTGAGGTATTGCATCGGAAACTCCTGCCCGTATCGGTGACAGTGAAAGTTGATCCGGTTTCGACGGATCGTTTAATCACAGCGGAGCGCATCATGCAACCCTTATTTCTCTTCAAATCAAGTCTTGTACTCCTAGATCCAAAGTAAATCCTGTATAATTGTCTCGTGCCGGTTCTTCTTCATCCGGCCAATTGCGACCTTCTCGATCCTTGGGGAGCCCTCCAAGAACTCAACACCACCATGCGCAGGCCCGATGATGGGCGTCAACTGTCCTGGAGTTGTCACGGCAGATGTCCTAAGGAAAGGACTTAATTGTGGAGCCATAGCAACGTGGTTAGCTTAAAGGGGTTAAAGCGGGACAAAGGACATGGGAAGTTTATACTGGTTCGGCCCCTTGCGGTGAGGGTAAAACCTAATCCAGTTTGAGGTGGTATTGGTAGGGTTTCGATTGCTAGGGAGCGAATACGCTAGCCTGGCTTTCGATATGTTGTTTCTTGCCCTAAGCCACTGCCGAGGTGTCCCCTTATATACACGGGTTGACGCCCTGCGGCTTACAGAGTCCCAGCCGACTCATACAAATCGTGTCTGGCCTGGTGACTCATCGTTACATGCCTTACAATACAAGTCAGACATACATGGCAATTTACACTTACGGGCCTTAAACCACTCTGGGTTTTGGGCCCTTTATACGCTACTCTTCTTGAACCGCCATCTTCAACATGCTTCTGGGCTTGGCCCATGAACCACCATTGGGTAACCCGGCCCCTCCTGGGCGGGTCATGTCAAATAGTTATATCCCCAATAGGGCATGTGGTAACAATGCCGCCTACGCCGGCCATGTCCCCCATAGTGTTTGCATTCTCATGCGTCCCCGCATTCCCTGTGGCGTCGGCAGCCGCGGGCAGCGAGGCCCTCGAAGTGGACTGGTGAGATGCAGCACCGGACTTCTTCTTGGGTGCCATGGTCGATGGAGCGGAAGATGATGATGCTGGTGATGAAGATGACGCGCTCCTCTCGCTCTCGGGTTCGCGCAAGTGATCCCCTACCTGGCGCGCCAAAGATGTCATGGGAAAACCACAGCCACCTATGGGACATCGGTCCCTTTTTGGTTCGGCGAGGGGATGGGCATGTTGCACAAAGAGCGGAGAAGCGGAGCGCATCACAGCAGAGATCACACGGGCGGTTTTTACCCAGGTTCGGGCCGACGTGAGTTGTAAAATCCTACTCCTTCTTTGGTGGATTGATGGTGGAATGTGGAAAGAGGCACGACGCTCTTGCCCGGCAAGGTTGCCTCGGGGCGAGAGTCACTATACGCCTATGAGTGTGCGGGTTCGAATGGCCGAATCCTTTCCACGGTTACCATGGGCCTCCTTTTATAGATTAAGGGGTCACCACAGTGGCAAATCAGTCTTTATAGGCTGATTAGATAGCAAACAGTGCTATCATACCTAACTCTGCAAGCTGACAGAACGCATTAAATGCGCCGCTTAGTGTCACATCACGGCTCACCCGACAGACCCTGTCGGGCTGTTTTGCCAGCTTCGCGCCTACTTGCTTGATACGTCTCAGGACGAGTCTCATTTGGAGGTTCTTTTTGCAGTAAGTGGCCTCCATGTGGCAGGAGGCTGCCACTGAGCCACTTAGGAGCTTAACACCGCACTGATTGACAACGGGCGTCATTGAGAGGTGGTGGTTTACCTCCATGCGCCTCGGCAGGCCTGTCGGGGCGATGTTGGAGGCTTGCTTCCGCGGTGATCCAACCCCGCCGGGCTCGCATGCCTGGCAAGGAAGGTTCCTCTTCTAGCGATATCTTGCCTCTTCTGCTGGTCTTAATTGTCTTGATCTCCTTGACCAACTCTCTGATTCCTCACAGAGCTGATCCCTTCGAGCCTTGATTTGATGTTGGTGTTGCAAACTTGTCCTTGGGCCTGTGTACAGTCTGGGGCAACGGACCCAGGGTTTGTTGCACCGACAGAATACTATCGTCCTATATATAAATCTTTACCTCTCGGTCATTTAGAGACTCAACGTCATGTCCATCATCATATCCGGGACTCCCAACAATATTCGGCCACCAATCATATAACTCATATAATACTATATCGTCATAGAATGTTAAGCGTGGGGACCCTACGGATTCGAGAACTATGTAGACATGACCAAGACACCTCTCTGGTCAATAACCAATAGCGGAACCTAGGTGCCCATATTGGCTTCTACATATTCTACGAAGATCTTTATCGGACGAACCATTATAATAACATACACAATTCACTTTGCCCGTCGGTATGTTACTTGCCCGAGACTCGATCGTCGGTATCTCTATACCTAGTTCAATCTCGTTACCGGCAAGTCTCTTTACTCGTTCCGTAATACATCATCCCATGACTAACCCATTAGTCATTTGCTTGCAAGGCTTATTATGATGTGCATTACCGAGAGGGCCCGGAGATACCTCTCCGATACTCAGAGTGACACATCCTAATCTCGATTCAGGCCAACCCAACAAGACACCTTCGGAGATACATGTAGAGCATCTTTATAATCACCTAGTTACGTTGTGACGTTTGATAGCACACAAGGCATTCGTCTGGTATCCGGGAGTTGCATGATCTCATAGTCATAGGAACATGTATTTGACATAGATGAAAGCAGTAGCAATAAACTATACGATCCAATGATAAGCTAACGGATGGATCTTGTCCATCACATCATTCTCATAATGATGTGATCCCGTTATCAAATGACAACTCATGTCCATGGTTAGGAAACATTAACCATCTTTGATGAACGAGCTAGTCTAGTAGTGGCTTAGTAGGGACACGATATTTGTGTATGTATTCACACATGTATTTAGGTTTCCGGTCAATACATTTCTAGCATCAATAATAAAAATTTATCATGAATGACGAAATATAAACTAATAACAACTTTATTATTGCCTCTACGACATATTTCCATCAAGGAGAGGGTGTTTTGCCGCCCACGATTGGCGCCCACGGTTTATGAACGGGGCTGACATGTACGGCGGTTGTGTCACGTCTGAGGGAAGTTACACATCTGCCCCTATTTGAAATATTTGCCTACATCGATTTCGGATGAGGAGAGTTTGTTTTGCCATCCACCGTGTATGAATGGGAAAATGGGGGAGAGAGGCCAGTCTTTTGGACGAGCTTGAATCAAATGTGTTTTGCCTCCCACGTTTGGCGGCCACCGTGTCCGAATGGGCTCAGAGGCGGTCGTGTCACGTCTGATTGAAGTCACTAATCTACCCCTATCGACCGCAACGGAAATCGGGTCGATTAGGATGTGAAGTGTCAAGGGTAGATAGTAATTTCCATCTCACAAACACTTCCTTCGGGTAGCCGACAAATGATAGTGAGTGTTTTGCGCTTCGTTCAAAATTTGGAAGATTAGTAGTCACGTTCACCTTGGGCCCTGGCAAGTAAATTCAAATCCAATTTGTATTCGATTACAAATATCCATACATCATTCTACGTTTGGTTATTTATTTCTTCAAAACACGACAAAGATTTATTCCACCTTTATATATGAATATGATTTAGAAATGCCATGATCTTCAAATTCAGTAGGTTCGATACACTTTGAGTCAAACAGCTATTTCATCCAATACAATATGCTCACATGAAAAACAGTTCACCTTATGTCAATCATACAAGTATTGAGGATTATCTCACCTAAAAAATTAGATCATTACAACACATGGACAACACAAGGGGTCTTACAACATAATCCATTCAGAGACATGACACAACATGCAAGCATACTAATCTAATGAAAATTTCAATTGGTATCTAAAGAAGAACTGGGATTACCCTGGGTTTCACATAGCACAAGCAGCGGGACCTCCTCCATCTTCAAATGCTACATTCTTACTTCCTCCAATTCTAGGGTTGCTTGCATAATGGGTGCAGCTAATTGCATAATTTCCAGCTTCAAGATCAAGATTACCACATTCATGGCAGCCACACCATCTCTTTCTACCTTTAGTAGAGCCTCAAGAACTATAATATATGTGCTCAGACTGCTCTCCAGTGGTGTTGCCTCTGAACTGCTACCATCTAGTAACATGGATGGCGCACTGCTTCCACAAATAGATTCTGCGGTTGTACATTGTGTCATAGTGTGAACGACATCCTGAAAGGTTTCCGTTGGACATAAGTAAGAGATAGTTATCGCGTGATCCTGGCAGTAAGCTTACATGGTAAACGACATACGAATTATTGCAGAGCATGGCAAGCTATATTTAAATGGTTCGGAGTAGCATCAATGGAAAACAAATTAAAACGTAAGATGAATAGGGATGTAAGTGGCAAATAAATGGCATCCAGAAGTCCCATCTCGTTAGTTTTTGCTAGCTCGCTAGTTCATTTTCCTAAAAAAAAGCAAAAAATCTTTTGAACTATCATACCATTAGTGGACTTTAATCAGGATTAAACGGGACCCAGTTTGACATCCCTAGATGAAAGGCAGTGTACAACCACTATATTTAAGTTGCCCAGGCATCTAAGAAGTTGAAATAATCTGAGAAAGCACTTAATAGTGTGGCCTCATATAAACTACGAAGACAGTCTTGTGATGATGTTCATAGGAAAAGTTAAGAATTCAAATGAACTACGCATGCATTTCTTTACGATAGTACAACATGCACTGCTGACATATTGGCCAACTTAGGTATAGCCTAACAAGTAACAAACAAGCATTCGAATCAAGTAATACAACAACTCAAACAACTGAACTATTTTCAATTTTGTAGGATTACAGGTTGAGGGCACATGCCAAGAAAGCAGCCCACACACATTACATTTCGCATGTACTAAAACACACTAGCTTACCATATGTTGCTCTGAAGCCTCGCTGTTGTTGCAATGTTCTTTGAAGATATTGTCAGCATCTCGTGGTTGCAAATCTAGTTGTTGTAGTTTATTACGCACCCTCTATTTAGGTAAAACTAACTTTAATCGCATGCACTGGTTCGAATTGATCATCAATGGTTAATCTAAACTAATGAAAGAAGGATGTGTGCTTACACGACAATATATGTGCTTCACTCTATTTTTATGCTTATTCAAAGTGCCAGCCCAAAAGAACAAATATTTTGCATGACGGGGTTGGCAGCTTCCTAATTAATAGAAGCATCGAATTAGTCATGCAACTTGGGAAGATCAAGAACACACAAAAAATTAATGAACAGAGGCTCGGAGCAGTGATGTAATAGCTAGCATCGGAAAATGTAGGGTAAAACGAACAAAAAACAACGAAACCACAAGCTAGTTTGCGGATGTGTAATTAGGCATAGAGAGCATGGAATTGTCTGATGTAACAAACATGTGGCATCAGAACAACACCATTATCATCTATATCTATATCTATATCTATACCCCTATGTAGTGTGCGAATAACTTTGAAAGATGGTCGTTGGATGAAACCAATTAGACGGTGCATAGATGGCAAATCTGAGCACTACTAGCCTTTGGATATCATCTACATTTCACCAGATATGGCCGCAAGTACAATCTAGAAGACTCCATGGTTGAACTTAAGAAGAATGCACAAACCTTAAAACAAAAGCACTTCACCTTTGTTCTAGAATCTTCCTTATCATAATTGTCTAGTTTTTATACAGATGAATCGCCATTATTTGTTTTTTACTTTATGCTTTACAATGCACAATTTCATGAATCTTAAAATAGATTAGCTTTTTTATAAAAACTAATTGATTTTGAATGAGATGAACTATAAAAATTAAATGAACATCTACATCATGCATATATGACTCAAATCTCACATGCTACAATGTGGTGTCTATTCATAACTAGCAAGATGTACGTGCATTGCACAGAAAATGAAGGTGCATTTTTTTATGAAACACCTATTGTGATTGACCCATGCAAGAGTAGTCCCATGTGTAAAAACTAATGATATCTCGAGAAAGAGGAGAGATAAGGTGAGGAGGAGTGGGGTGTGGTGGTGATTGGTTGTCGCACTGAGCGGAGGGGTCGGGATGGACGACGCCGACAGCGGACACCATGCTAGATTGTTCCAGAGGGTTCCTTTTTTAATTGCTCAAAAATGAGGTTGTGGGAGATAAGGATGAAGGAGGAAAGGCTTAATCTGCAAATGTGGAGAGAGGTGCGGGTATATTTTTGCAAAATTGTCATAGTTTGCTTTCTATCCGTCAGATAAAGATCGGACAGTCTATATTGCAAGATGGCAGGCATACAATTATCACCAACTCGTTTTTTATAAGAGTATATAGTAGCAAGATGCATTGCACGGAATATCAAGATGCATTTATATGAGTAGTTTATCCTATGGAAGATAATGATGAATGAGCAAAGGTTGTATCTGCAAATGCGGAGAGGAGTACGGGTATCTTTTTTGCAACATTGTCATAGTTTCCTTCCTATAGATCGGACGGCCTATATTGCCGAGTTGGTGATGATGGTGTGCCTGCCATCCTGCAATATAAGCCGTCCGATCTATATCTGACAGATAGGAAAGAAACTATGACAATTTTCCAAAAATATACCCGCACTCCTCTTCACATTTGTAGATAAGGCCTTCCGTCGTTCGTCCTTATCTCTCACAGGATAAACTACTAATATAAATGCATCTTGATGTTTCGTGCAACACACATGTATCTTGCTAATATAATATAAATCTTATGTTTTTCATAAGAGTAGAGATATAGAGATATAATATATATAGGGCGGGTCTATTATGATAATACCCTTAAGACCTTATACTAACTAGTTGAATGCCCGTACGTTGTCACGGGACAAGATAATATTACTGCTTTAGATGTATTTTATTTAGGTGACATACTGAATTCATACTCCAGCCATTCCATCTATGAGTCCGACGTCAAAAAGAGCAAGCAATATTTCAACATGTTTGTTCCGCTTCATCCCATTTTTCATTGGTTCTACTTTTTTATCGACACAATCTTATTTCTCTCCACCAGACAAACGTTCATATCACTTCCATGTCTTTTATCTCGGTCAACTCCTTCGCTCAAGCTCTGGTGCCATCGCTCTAGGTCTGACCACATAGTTTCACTTTTAACATGATAAGCTGCCGCTTATGATGCTATGACAAAAATGTTAGGATTTAATTAATCCTATTAATCCCTATTTTTTCTAAAAGAGGCAGTTGCCTCGTGTCCATTCGGAGACACCCCTTCGGGGGGCTATATATATGTGTAACCATCATCAATGAGAAGTGCCGATTCACTTTTTCCCTCTCTCTCGATCGTTTTCTCTCGTCATTCTAACACGTTATCAGCCACGTTGCTCTCCATCGAGCGGATGGACGCCGACGACGCAGCCTCGTCCTCTCCGTTCGCGACCTCGTCGCCGGCGCAGGAGAAATCGGTCCCGACGGGCTACTCCTCTGGAGACGGGCTACTCCTCTGGAGAAATCAGTAAATGCATGTCAACTTCACGTTGACAGACACCTAATGGGTAGTATACACCCAGTGGAAGGGAAACCTCCACCAACCCAGGTCATAGTGCACACAATGACCGGGACATTGGAATACCCGACTCGATCGCATTGGGAAATCGCGAGCAGTCACCATGGGTAATGATATTTCCATCAATTGTATATTGATATATAGATTCTGGAGAATCATATGACCGGAAGTCTACAATTGTCGACATACATTTCTCAACTAGATTGCAAACACCTTTCAAATGATTCAGATCCAAAGACCATGGCCATGGCAAAGTGTGAACAACACTTGGACTGAACTCAAGCAAAGGGTATAATCTAGGTAGAAATGATATTGCTCAATAATGGGAAGGTATTCATAAATAATACCTACACCAGTTTTCTTCTGGAAACAGAATTGAGAACAACGATGTGGTGAAACAAAGAGCAAGTATTGTAGCACAAGGGTTCACGCAGATACCCAACTATTCTCCAGAGGTGGAATCTCTTTCCGATTACTTATATCATTGGCAGTTCAAAATCATCTATCTCTGCAGTTGATAGATGTAGTGATCACATATCCATGTGGATCACTAGATTCAGACATATATGATTGATTTCCGATGAAATCTCAATCCTGAATCGAAATGCAAAACGCAACATACATTGTGTAAAATCAATAAGTCACCATAAGACTTATTGTTGTCGGTACATATGGTACAACCGACGTAGTGAGTTCCTTATACAAAAGGATTACTCCTGCAAAGATGATTATCCATGTTCGTATGTCTGCAATGACGACACATGTAATCATCTAATGACGGAGTTTAAATGAAGGACTTGGGTAAACCAAAACATCGCTCGTTAGTACAACTTGAGCACCTTCATTCATGCATTATGGTATACTATGTTGTCTATATCCATGATATATTGGAGAAATTCATTGTGGACAAATCTTATTCGTCCATAACTCTCATGGTAGTTCATTCTCTAGACGTTGAGAAAGATCTATATAGACCAAGAGATGATGGAAATAAGATATTGGGACTCAAAGTTCCATAATGCCATTGGATCCACCAAACACAATTGGTCGGTACTCAAGAATATCTTTCGATAATCTCCAAGGCATCAAATATCATGTCCTGGTTTTTCAGTTTCACAGAAATGCGAACACTGATATCATTGGATACATCGATCAGATCCCCACTATATCAGATCGTAGACAAGTTTAGTTTACTACTAGGTGTGGTAGCCCTCTCATAAAGATTCTTTAAATCAGATCTCATGGCTACATTCACCAACCATTATCTCAACGATAATGTTTCTTGTGTTGCCCGGATGCAAACATGTTACATAATAAGCAATATCACTATATTGCATATCTTGCAAGTCAAATCATGCGACTGATTTGTTCACCGGGTCTCTACCAACTTCTGCATTCCAGAAACATGTTCATGGAATTGGTATGTGACGGCTTTGGAACTTGCAAGAATCAGGGGGAGTATCTTCCTGAATTGTTCATGTTCAATGCATCATATTATACTCTTTTTCCTTCATGAGTTTACTTTACAGGTTCTCATAAAGGTTTTTAATGAGGTAATATCAACATGAGATCATATGTCATGCTTTCTGTTTTCCCCACCGGGGTTTTTAGGAAAGTATATACGACATATTTATTGTCCTCTAAACTCTATGGGTTTTCTCATATTGAGTTAAAAGAGACAATAACCATTATATGTTGCATCATTTTCTCCTTATTTTTTCCACTGGGTTTGAAGGAGTTTTAGCAACATATGGAATACCTATCTCCTCATATTTTTCCCACAGGGTTTTTGGAGGATTTTGGAGGAGCTTCTCAAGATGATGATACTTACGCTGACAAGTATGGATTAGGAGGAGTGTTAGGATTTAATTAATCCTATTAATCACTACTTTTCCTAAAGGAGGCAGTTGCCTCGTGTCCATTCGGAGACACCCCTTCGAGGGGCTATATATATGTGTAACCATCATCAATGAGAAGTGTCGATTCACTTTTTCCCTCTCTCTCGATCGTTGTCTCTCGTCATTCTAACAAAAAATATACGCGCACTATTGCTAGGGACAAGTGTATAGGAGGGTCTGTTGGCAACAACTTTGCTTTTTCGCCCAGTGTTGCCATTACTTAAGCACTTCTGCGATCACAATTTCTGAAATCCTTAATTACTACCACCAGAAAGGGAATGTGACCACAACTGTCCTTTTTTCAATCTTATCTTCAATTTCTATTTTCAGAATAAAAGGGTAGAATTCGGACACTATATAAGGAAGCCTAATTCGACTACACTTCGCTGGGCTTCACCCCAAGCCCACACACCATTCTCCGATATAAGGTTGGTTTATATTTAAGATTTTTCATACAAATTTAGAGAAAGCACTTTCAATATTAAATCGAAGGAGTTACATTAGGTTATAGATAGACATAGGGCGGGAGAAGGAGAGGCATGTGTACGTTCTGAAGACACCAGATACTTGGATAACAAACTTGTACGAAGGCCAATACGATGTTGCATCATACATTCGTGAATCCAACTGAATGTAGAGAAAAATAGAACCCACCTACTGCTGGCCGTCACATGCAAGCAGCAAAAACTATGCGTAAACCAAGATGTGGTGGGCAGCATAAGTAAGAAAATAAAAACGTTTATTTTGCATAACCATGTATCGAAATCCAAGCGCAACAAAGGCAAATGTCATATCTCTTACATCTTGATCGAATAAGCTTCCCGCAAGAACAGCCGTAATAAGGACCAAAAAGGAATTAACTAAAAGTAGAATATATAACAATAGAGCAACGGCCAAACTTGAAAGGTTACAACTGTTGTCCAGTGGAGCAGCCTTTGTCAAACAAAGCAAAACACTCGAACAATTTTGTTAAAGACAAACGGAATTATATACAAAATCTAATCAAGACGAGCTGTAACTCCATGTTCCAGAACAACATATATAAGGAATATATAAAGTACTCTTATGATGACAATAACAAAAGCTTGTCTGATTGTTATTTTTGACTGATTTTGCATATCACTACTCTTATGCTTATGTTTCTTCACATCATCGTGTCACATTGGTTATATTCAACAGTCAGGTCTGCTAGCTAGCTGGTGGTTTTCATGATTTAAGGTGTGTGATTTACGTGCAAAACAGTGGAGAATTATCCTTACAGTAACAAAACACTATTATGCTCACTAAGTTTAAAATAATGTATTCTGTAGATGTGATATATCCAGGTTAATTTTATTTGCAAACCTCGAAAATAACATTGTGATTTGCACATTAACACATGTCATGATGAAGAAGAAAAAAACCTTTGATGACCATGCCACATGAATTGCATAATTCCTCCATTCAATGGTTTCTCATTCCAAAAGATAACAATTTTGTTGTATGACATGTACAAGTAGAATAACAGCAGGAATTATCCTATTAATAATGTCGATTTGATAAATCTGGAAGGCTATGAAACTTTGTTCTAGCTAGTTGATCATTAAGCACCAAGTTTAGCACGAGGCGACTGATACCTACCAAAACAAAGTATTAAACTGCAGAGAAAGGCAAACCTAGCATATCCACGTGAGTTTAGATGATGTACTCCCTCTGTAAAGAAATATAAGAGCGTTTACATCAATAAAGTTGCGATCTAAATGCTCTTACATTCTTTACGTAGGGAGTATATCTTAGTGTGGAAACTTTAACCCCTTTGGTTAATACTGTGTGTCTGAATTAATGTGAGAAGCACACATGGTCCTGAATCTGGAAATAAAACATGCAGACCTATCATCATAAATTTCTTAAAAGAAAATGTCCGGTAACAGTATTGTTATACACGCCAAATACCATGCCCTGCCATTCTTTAAGAATCATTTTATATACTGGAAAACTGTATCTGATGCAAACATGAATATTTTTGGGTGGGGTCAACTTATTTTGCTACAATGAAATTATCCAAACTTACAATGCCTTTTCCC
Organism: Secale cereale; assembly: GCA_902687465.1. Classification (NCBI taxonomy): domain Eukaryota; kingdom Viridiplantae; phylum Streptophyta; class Magnoliopsida; order Poales; family Poaceae; genus Secale; species Secale cereale. Next base: position 232,887,935 of record LR738714.1, read on the forward strand.
TACATCATTTAATGGAATAAAACATAGTGCGACACATGTTCACTCGCACCAGGCATTGCAAATGGTAAAAAAGTTTTACCGGAGAAATATGTGTATAAAATAGTGGTTAAGACAAGCCGCACCTGCTATTGGGGAAGCAACAAAATCGTGGAGATTGCCTCAGAGTACAAAAGCTCTTCCTGCTTGATTTTCACCCATTGGGTTATGCCCTTGTAACATGATTCCGCATAAGCAGTACCAACAGTACAATTCGCCAGAAAAATGATTTTGAACGGCAAAAGTGCAGCTCAGAATTTCTAACTATGATTTCCTTTTTACTCTTGATTCGACGCTTAGTGTGCATGCTTGCATCAAGAGGGCAAATCGTTGTGGGTGCGTAGGCAGAAGTTGAATATATAATTATAATGCAAGCCAATTACTTTATGAGATGTATAGCAACCCATTGTGTCTTCAACTCTTCACAGTAACACAAGATTTCAATTCCACTTCATCTACAAAATAGGACAACTCAAGTTTTGTGCAATTTGCATAATCACAATAAAAAGCAGACCTGGGTGTTTTTTATGAAGCAATGTCTTGGCAATATTAGGATCAGCACAACCTATACATGAACTTCAGTGCTATAAGTATTCAGTGCTATAGGTAAAAAGACAAACATCAAACCATAAGCCCTGAATGCCACCGCCACTTGCCAGATCCCACCAGCGACCTCCTCTGGCTACCTGCTCCTCGCACAATCCCGCCACCTCCTGCCGTCCGTTGCCCCCAGCCGATCTCTTGTTGTCTGTTGCGCCGCTCATCCATTGTCACTCGCTGGCCCCTGCCATGGGAGAGGAGAACCTGGGGGCATGGTGCAGCAGTAAGGGCAATACAAAGGCACAAACAATGTGAGGTAGTTTGAATAAAAACACGCAGCAAGCTGCAGAAGTCACAATCAATAACGACCGGACGTAGTGTTGGGAGGCTTAGTTTGTGTGCAAAAAGAATCTATCTGCACTTTCATAACTTCATATCAGCAGCGGATCATTTAGTAGATGTGTGTGTGTTCCAGGTCTGATAGTAAAATATGATTTACTCACGAGAGTGCACTTTTAATTTGCAAAAAGATTTTAGAGTATAATCAAATGAGAAAAAGAAGATGAATTAGTTGACATGAATGGATGGATAACGTACCTGGGAGCAGAGGATGACCGCTCCATGGTTCAGGAATAGCGTCAAGCGGCTGGTCAGGTACTTGCAGCTAGGCGCCTTCGCTGCAACTCCTCTCCTCCAGTGCAGCGACCATGCCGGAAGGCCGCCGTATTGGAAGTGACCCGCTGGCCGTCGCCCACCGCGTACGTCCCTGAACAGCCCCACGCCCACCTATCTGTTGACATGTGCCTTTCCTGATTCCTCCAGCTTTTGCACCAGCCACTGCATGGTCGATGTCACCACCTAGATCCGAAGAAGAGTGTGTTCGTCGTCCTATTCGTGTGGGGAGGTCGCGGCCGGCACCGCGCCGGTGGAGATCGTTGGCGGCACATCACATGGGAGTCGGCCACGCGTGAAGAGGAGGATCGAGGAAGTTGTCGCCCTCACCCTCAATATCGCTGCGACCACCGGACGGCGACATCACGTCTGGAGTTAAGACCATGGTTGGCCCGTGCCGATGGGAACCGTGATCCGCGGCGTCACGGGGAGCGGCGTCGCAGGTTGAGGCCACATCGTAGCCAAGAGGGGGGCGAGTTCGTGGGAGATGGGCCGCCGGGTGGTTTGGGTTTGAGAGAGACGTGGGATGGGGAGATGGGAAGTCTGAGAAAACGTGGATGACGTTCTTTCTTCGGTCTTTACGATGGATCAGAACGTGGATTTTTTTTTTTTCTAGCGATTTTTTTGGTACGGGATTGATGCTGGAGGTAGCGAACGAGGTGGGCGGGGGATCGAAGGAGGTCAAACCATCACGACGTTCGGTTCCCCTTTAATCTCTATTTTTAATGAAACAGTCGGTAGTCTTTGTCCCAGGATTTTTTTCGTCCCATCTCGTCTGGTTTTTTTCACCGGTTTTTTTCATCACACCATCCCCACCCCACGCCATGCCACTCACCGCACGTAGTCAGGTGCCGTTTCCCCCCTTACGTCCCCGATTCATGCATGACAGTCAATTCTTTCCAAACGCAATAATGCATGACAATCAATTCTTTTCAAACGCAATCAATTAACTTAAGGTAACCAGACATAATCAATTCATTCATGACGGTCATTAATCTCCTTTTCTCGGGCGATTATCAAACGCGATATCAAACGCGATATCTCCTTTCCAAACGCAATAAAGCATATCTCTTTTCCAAACGCAATAATGCATGACAATCAATTCTTTCCAAACGCGATATCTCGGGCGATTTTCTTGCTCCCGATATTTTTGCATGCGATAATGGTGCTAGCCAATCTGTTAACAAATCAGAAGGAAACAATCACGTGTGTGTAGGGAAGATAATCGTGGAGATTGCAGGGCAGTTAAGGCCGTGCGTCACATGCAGGAAGGATTTCCCGAGTTCAGCGGAAGAGAAGGAAATAAATCTCTAGGCTTCTCTCCCGACCCCATTGACGGCCCTGCATATATCTCTATTCTCTCTCTCTCTCTCTCTCTCTCTCTCTCTCTCTCTCTCTCTCTGGCCGATCCTTTGTGGGCACGTTCATCAGGTGTGGAAGAGAAGCTGTGGACGGCGGCGACCAGACGGCAGCCGGGACGGGCTCACTGGTGTAAAGCACCTCAAGACCATCCTCCCGGTGACGCTGCGCCACGATCGCCGTTGCCTCTGCGCTCCGCTCGTCACGTCCGTCGCACCCGCCGCGGTGAGCTCCTTGCATTCACGTATTAGCAACCGACGGATCAGCTTCTACATACGCTTATGTGTGGTAATCGTTGCATGTGTTCCGCTGTCGACTAATGTTTATGTTGTTTCAGATGGATCTAAATGAGATAAGTGAAAATGCATGTGCTATTAATTTTGCTAAAATGAAGGAATACATCATGTCCTTCTCTAGCAAAACCAAGTTGGTGAATATCCATGACACAACCTTGACACGTTGAGATTTGGAATGTCTTTTAGAAGATGAGATATGGGTGGAGAGTGAGGTCAGCTTAGATATATAAACCGATGGTCATACTTACACACATCAAGAATGTCTAATTTATTTATTATTTTCTCTACTATAAGTCATAAATGCGTATGTTTACTGTCTAAGGCTCCAGGAATTTTTTTGTAAAGCGGGTGCACGTGTATTCTTAGAAAATACATATGATTCAGCTATACACTTTGGTTTTTCTGAAATGAGTCTGGCATATTCATGCATGGGTATAGACCCAACATTCATTCTATTATTCTACTTATATGTAATGGATATTTTGAAACTATACAATATACTCAAGTACAGTAAACTATATTATTTTCAATTTCAGTTTGTCATTTCATTACCAATGTGCATATTCCTACAAAAGGAAAAAAAATCTCACTTAAATATTTTGCAACCAATTCACGCAGCAACGCGCGGGGTATCATCTATTAATAGTAGAGATAACACTACCCTTATCTCTACTCCTAATGGGGGAGTCCGTACCTCGTTTCGTTCGTTAGCTCATGACTCCCATCCATCTCTCCTACGATCCCCCCTCCTCACCTCCCACCGTTTTTTATATATCCCTGTAAAAATCGGTGAAGAAAACCCTAAAAAAAATCTTCTCATTCTCCTCCCGCTGAAAACCAGCCCATCCCTTCGTCCGTCTTCGTCCTCCCATCTCGCAAGAAAAATACAAGCGATCAAACCTCCCCACGCGCACGCGAGAGGAGACCCACGACTGCAAGGCGATTAGAGTTCATGCCTGCCGCCGGCCGCTCCTCCCATGGATCTCCTCCGGCCAAGAGATCCCTTGCACGACATCTCCTACTCGCGTACGTGCCCATCCCGAGGAAAATCTCCCCATCCCGATTGTCCCTACCGGTCTCCGTCTTGACAATCGCCACCACCACCATGAGTACGAATCCAGGGCAGTCTGTCACCGCCGTCATGCCTTATTGCAAGGTCGCCTCGCGCACCTCCTACCGTTGGTTGTTGCGTGGATGATAGTATGATGCCGAGACGTGGGCGTCCATCAAGGCCGTGGTAGCCGAGGATTGAGGTTGTGACGCTGACACTATCTCCTGCTCCATCGTAGCACAACGTCTCTTGTAAAAGCTAGCTTTCGCCGGCAGCGGGATGTGTACGTATCCAGGGTGAGAATCTCGTGTCTTTCCTCTTCTTCTCTGGTGACTATGGTTTGAATATATGGCATCAGGTAGTAAGCGGCAGTAGGCCTGGGTGACATTGCAAGAACCTCGCAGATGGCAAAGCAGATGCAATACAGAAGCAGAACTCAGCGACCGGCTCACTCCGTTATGAAATCTTCTTTCTGATTCTTCGAAGATGTTTTAGTACTACTAGTACAAATGCCCGTGCGTTGCAACGGGCTTTTTTTTTTTTTTGTAAAACCTGCTTTGTGTGCCATTACACGACATTTCATATATGTAGTTCCGATAAACATCGGTAATGAGATTACACTATTGTCGCTTTTTGAAGCATGAAGTGTGGACATATGCCCATACGTTGCAACGTGAGAACACAACACACAAGATGCGAGAATTAGGTTGTGCATATGTGGCCAAGATCTTGAGCGCAAACATTAGCCGACGTGTCTTGAAATGCGACGTGCCCTCACACCATCAAATTGTCTCATGCATCGAGGCCAGTGGCGGAGCCAGGAATTAAGGATCAGGGAGGCCAAATTACTCAAACTCTTGATAACAGGGGCCAAATAATACTATTACATGTATTTTCGTATAAATTCCACACTGTTCATCTACTAATTACCAGCAAAACAATGATTTTAGGGGGGGCCAGGGCCCCTGCTGGTCCCCCTGTCTCCGCCACTGATCGAGGCGATGCAATTCGTGATTGGTTCCAACTTCCAGACATACATAGAAATTGATTATGAGGTCGTGCCTAGGATATATCGAAGGAACATATGTTAACATGAGATAAGAACTTGTTTAGTCTAGCTGCCTACTCTGGTTTTGAGTAGTGCAGCCTTCCCCGAATCTTGTAACAGTTTGAACACCGGTGTGCGTCTTTTTTTTGTTTTCTTTCGATCTGGTTGATGTCTGTAGTGTCGAACCAGTTGATATAAAAAGGAGACTTTTAAAATACCATTTGGAAAACTGAAAATATGATGGGGTTATCACGGATTTAGATCCTAAGGACCAATCCAAAATATTATTTGGCTGAAACGTACATTGCCATGAGTAAACATTTTTTTTCTGGACAAAATAGATACAAAACGCAAATAAATATGAAAAATCTAACACAACATAAGAATAGAATTGCCACCTGGATGTTTTTTATGTACATGGCATGACTTGAAAAATCATTGAGTCTTATGTAACTGGACTGAATGAATCTTATGGTCATTGGTAAAGACACAAGGCACATGTAACATGCAGGGGTTATAGTCTGGAAGAAGGCACTTTTTTTCTTTGCTTCTTCTTTGCATGGCTAAAATCCATTTTCTAGAGCAGCAAAGGATGTACAGGTTTTCAACCACAATTAAAAATCCTTTAAACAATGGCTTGTTTTACTGCCAAAAAACACCAATAAATCTGCATCGGATTGGCCGCATAAAGAAAAGAGGAGGATCAAGATGTTTCTGTGTCATACCATCTCTTGCCACACATCCTGCTCTGGTAGGGAATTGACATTGACAACAAATCCAACTGAAACTTCTTCCTCGGATTTTTGGTTTGATCCTATAGTTCTTGCTCCTGCAGCTCATTTTGTCAGCCATTAAATAAACAATAGTAACAGAAGGGTCATACTATCTGCTTCAAGTTTGGATGGTTTGCCACCTTCATCTCACACGACATGTCACACTGCATCCATGAATCAATCCAGTTAATGTTCCATGACAGGAAAAAATTCAGAGTAAATCCATCGATGCATGCATGGGTCGGTGAGAGATGGTCGATCAATTGTTCAATCAGATGGATTACAGGTGAGAAGCAATTGACTCAGATGGCGCACGATGCATAGCTCAACCTTTGGATGTCAAATGGTCGCAAAACATAAAGGTAGGATGATTCCGTAACTGTACTAAAGGTTTGTGCGATTAAGACCACTGAAATATATACCTGATTGCGAGTATTTCTTCACGCCTTTGCTGGCGTTCCTCGGTGATGCCCAACAAATATCGCATTAGACTAAAAACAGTAAAGTTTGTTTGTTGTTACTTGCCCGAAATCAGCAAACTCATGTACATATAATACTGAATTTGACACTGCTTTGTAGTGCTTCCAACTACTGATAGATATATAGAGTTCACTGAGTAGTACATGGTTATGAGTAAGATGGTAGTTTAAGAATCGAGGATCTAGTGTTCTTTTCTCATTGATCACTAATAGTTGTAAGTTTCAGAATGTGCATTGTGCACAAATACTGACAGTACAGAGTTCATCGATAAGTCAAAGGTTATATGTATGATAATATCTTTGCAATCAAGGGCGAAATACTCTGAATAGGCGTTCATACAATATCTGCCAGGAATTCAGGATCTACCTTATAACCTATAAAGGGGGCAAACCTTTCAAAATGATTGTAGGAAATATGTATCATGCAACTTTGTTTCAAGCACAATACCAATTAAAAACCTCACGTTGCTGCTACAAAAATACATAGAACAGTCTTGACAACGATGCCAAGAAAATTCAGTGTGGATGTATGTTAACCTGGAGCTGTCGCAAGGTTCCATCTTGACCTCATGAACAAATTCGATCTCAAATTAACTTGAGTCGCATGATTTATGGACGAAAAAAATTCAGAAACAGTGGCAATAGATAAATCATCGCATAGAAATATATCAAAACAGATATATTTTACCGTCCATGCGCTGCTGTGAAGAAACCAATCAAATACGAACATGTTATTCGATATGGGATATAGAGAACACAATATGGAGCGTAGCTTGCTTTTTGTTTGAATTTTTGTCTGCTATCCTCAAGTTCATATGCTATGATCTAGATGCATCTATGGAAGTAGCTTATAATGATGTTTTACCTGTCAATGTTCAGTACCAGCAGCAATTCGTACCATTTAGAGAGCAGTTGCACTGGCCTTCTTCTTCAACGGATTGATTCTTTCCAAATCAGACGCGGGGCTCGCGCGCGAGCACAGCGCCGCTCACGGCCCGCAGCCCCTGAAGCAAGCAGTTCACGCCCGCATCGTCAAGCTGCAGCCGCCGTCGCTGGCTCCAGGACAGCACCTCCTCCTCGTCGCCTGGCAAACCACCGCCCCGGCCCCGGCGACATCGGCAACGGCCCGACGCCGTGCTGCCGCGCCCGAGCCCTGGCGAGGCAGCCTCCATCCTCCCAAGCGAGCACTCCGGCCGCCGCCAAGCCCTCGCGACCGCCGTCGCCCTCGCCGGAGCGCCACCGGTCGGCGTCCTACTGCGCCTCCTCGCGCCCGCGCTCCGCCGCCTCGGCCTCGCCTCGCCGGCGACAAGCCCCCGCCGGAGCTCCCCGAGCTCGCTCGCCTCCTCGCCGGAAGCCGCCACCGCTGGGAATGGATCCGCCAACGCTAGCCGCGACGCCTCGCCCAATTCCTGGGCTCGGGCAACGCGTACGCCCGCCTCCTTGGCTCCTGCGGCGTGGACTCTGTCGGCAAACGGCTGCGCGTGGCGGCGCATGCCCGGCGGTGGTGGATGGGAATGGATAAGAGGCCATGGTGCGCGGTGGTGATTGCCGGGTGTTTTATATAAAATGAAACGTTTTCTTAACTTAAAATAGGACCGCGGGTTGGATTCTCATAACCAGAGGGGCTTTTCTGCAAAGTGGCATGACGGACGGGCTGAAACCCAACTTTCTTTATTATTAGGTAAAGACTGCTAGAAAATCAACAATTATTCCTTTGGATGCATTATCAGGCATTTTCTTATTAGTTTATTGACAGGAAGAATTGATAGCCTTTTTCTTTTGTACTCCCTCCGTCCCATAATGTAAGACGCTTTTTGACACTACACTAGTGTCAAAAAGCGTCTTACATTATGGGACAGAGGGAGTACTTCATATTTCTTATTAATCACCTAGCTTTGCTGGATTCAAGAGTATGACTGTTCGTTGTTTTTTTTTAGAGGATGGTTCTTAGTTGTTGTACACTCAAGGTTGAAAACATGAACTGTTTGCCTCCAAGGAAGTGATGTCTACACACGCTTCTACTCTTGTAGACTATGTTGGGCCTCCAAGCGCAGAGCTTTGTAGGACAACAGCAATTTCCCTCAAGTGGATGACCTAAGGTTTATCGAACTCAGGGAAGTAGAGGTTGAAGATGGTCTCTCTCAAGCAACCCTGCAACTAAGATACAAGAAGTCTCTTGTGTCCCCAACACACCTAATACACTTGTTAGATGTATAGGTGCACTAGTTCGGCGAAGAGATGTTAAATGGCAAGTGATATGGATGGCAAAACAAAGTAATATAAATCTGTAATAAAAAGTGCAACAAGCAAACAAGTGGTAAACGTGAGCACAAATGGTATTGCAATGGTGGAAACAAGGCCTAGGCTTCATACTTTCACTAGTGGCAACTCCCAACAACATTAACATAATCGAATCACATGATATTTCCCATAAAATATGCAAAGGGGACGCACTCGGAGGTCATTCCTTCGTGGTCAAGAGAGGACGAGAATTATGTAGGGCTACAAAAGCACACCTCAAAGTTCGTAGTTCTCAATCTAAGGATTTCCCAATGTCACCGCGGCCATCCAAAGAGAGTCCCACAATCACCACAACATATCTAAAGGATAGTCAAAGACAAGCACCAAGAGACTCTCAATCTTCAATCAACACACAAGAGAGGAAACCACTCATGAAAATATTGTTCTAATCCATGTCCAATAGACCGCTGTCACCTTGGTCTCGGGGATTATACTAGATAAAGACAAGTGAGTACATCAATCCAATACATAGAGGAAGGGGAAATATCATGGGATCACCCTAGACTAACATAGCCTATGATCACAACGAAGATCACATCATGGGAGAGAGAATTGACCACATAGCTACTGGTAAGAACCTCAGCCCCGAGGAGGAACTACTCCCGCATCATGGAGGGAGGAAGCAACGTCGATGGAGATGAATCCGGGGGCACTTCCCCGTCCCGGCAGGGTGCCGACGCAGGAATTCTGGTCCCCCGAAGCTTGATGGCGATGGCGGCGGAGATCGGAATCGCGTCTGGAGAAAAGGGGTCTGGAATCAGGGTTTCCGCGACACGGTGTAAATATATGCCAAAGGGGGGCATCAGAGGGGGTCAGGGGTGCCCAGGCGCCCCCCGGCGCGGCCAGGGGGGCCGCGTGGGCAGGCCGCCTGGAGCCCCTGTGGGTCCCCTACTAGGCTTCTCGCCCCTCGTTGGTTACCCCAAGTGGAAGGTGTGAGATGTAGTGTTGCGGAAGTTTTTCCCTTGGCAAAGATACCAAGGATCGAATCCCCAGAGACTCCTAGGTTCAACAAGAAGGTGTCAACTGCTACGGCGCCAGATATTAGCAATCAACGTGGACCTGCACACAGATACAAATAACTTTGCTCCCAACGAGTACAGAGAGGTTGTCAATCCCTCCGGCCTTGTAGTTCACAAAGGATTAAACGCAAGTGATAGTAGTGATAGATATAATTGCAATAGTAAATAAAAGCGAAAAGTAAATAGCGGATGTGATCAATGATGGTAATATGGACCGGAGTCTCATGATGTTCACTAGTGATGTCTCTCTCCCAAAAGACGATAAAACAGCTATGTGAGGTAAACGAATTACAGCTGGGCAATTGACAGGACCATGTGCGCAAACCAATGATGATTACATTGCAAGAAAGGTTGAGGTTCAAAGCATGGGCGGTACGCCAAAGTAAGTAGACCGAAATCCATCAATATCTACTACTAATAATCCACCTTGAGATATCTATCCAGAACATCTCGCTGGTATTAAGTTGCGAGCCCCACCCATAGTGTAAACTCAATGCAACAGACAACTGCATTAAAAGAACATTGCGTAAAGTAAACAATTGTAATGCCCAGGATGGAGTTATACCTCCTACGTGTCGAGGCACGACTTAAAGGCATAAATCCATCCTAGAATGATCTCAAGTTCGGTAATCTTTGCACATCTCATGTAAAAGAGGGGATTGTAAACAGAAAATAGTTGGCTTACACTCGCCACGTCACAGTATTACAATTCAAATCTCAATCATCATACATTAAGAACATCACAACCCTCTAAGGGCAAAATCCAAATGTCAAAGTACCAAACTTAGATAAATAAACCACAGACTGATCAAATCCTAGTAAGAGTCTCCACTACTGATCATCCGGGTATAGCACATAGAACCGACTACGCTCCTCGTCGTACTCCCAATCCAGCTCGGTGCCATCACCTGGATAGCTCACAGCTGGACCTGCATCTGGTGTGTGAAGTAACTGTGAGCCACAGAGGACTCAGCAATCCCGTTCCCAGGTAACAGAACTATTTAAGCCTTTGGGTGAGGATAAGGCTGAAGAAAAGAATAAGTGTCTGCAGCAGCAACTAGCAACTAGCTTACGTGAGTGAGAGTGAGAAGAGAAAGCCTCAGCGAGAAGTGATCACGAAGTGATCCTAGCTACAAGCTCAACAAGCATAACCCCTCCGTGTTCAACTCCCGAATCCCTATTCGGAAATTGACAGTCACGGAACACACACTGGTAGTGTATTAGAAACATTGTGTCAAGTTATCTACAACCGGAATTAACAAGCTCCCATCTGCCACATAACCGCGGGCACGGCTTTCGAAAGTTCAAACCCTGCAGGGGTGTTCCAACTTGACCCATTACAAGCCCACGATCCGCGGAGTCGCAACTCCAAAGTGGGAAGACCCGAGTATCCTCGGAATCCCGTGCTCAAGATATACCGAACTAAGGTAAGGCTAATCCAGCAAATCCTCCCGGCGTGTCGACACCCTGATAGTAGCCGCGCGTATCTAAGTCTCAGGACACGACCGGATGGGCGATGCTACAGGTTTTTACCAGACCTTGAGTTTCCTCGAGGTGGCCCTGCAGGACCCCCAGTTCGGACCAACACTCATGTGGAGCACTGGCCCGGGGTTGTTGATTAAGAAAGAGGGTTAATTACTCCCTATGCATGTTTAGTTTGTTATTAGGCAAATAGTACCAATGTTGGGACTTGCTGGAAAAGACTTAGCACTTAGCGGTTTATCGAGGGGGTCCCATACACCCCAACCGTGTTAGGAACGCATAATCAAGGAACATAACACCGGTTTATACGGTTCCTAACGGCATGAGTGGAACAAAACACCAAGCAAAAGGCTTAGCCTTCCACCCTTGCCAATATATAGATGATTTTATTTTAAGCATTTATATAGTGTGATAAAACCCAACCAAACTTCAACATGAAGCAAGCATCTTCGATCTTCACCTGCAACTAGCAATGCTATAAGAAGGGCTGAGCGAAGCGTACTTAGCCAAGCAACGGTTTGCATAGGTAGGTTGGTTAAACATGGCAATTGGTTACAAGTAGGAGGCTGACAAGAAGATCATGGGCATCGAGGCAAAACTATAGATCGAGACTACTAGCAATAGGCAAAGATAGTAATGTTATCGGGGTTCGGTCATCTTGCCTGAAGAGAAGTCGTTCGGATCGTAAGAAGGGTCCTCGTGCTCAACCTCGTTGGAAACCTCGTGCTCGTACTCGAACTCAGACTCTGCTTCCGGCTCTAAACAAAACAATCACACCGAGCACCAATCAACAAGATGCAATGCGCACTCGAAAAAGATGAATGCATGATGGATGCACTAAGGATGCACACGGAGCACGTAAAATATCACTCAAGCAAAACACCTCAAAACATGATAACAATCTGATATTATTAATCTACACGGAAAAAGAATCAGGTTTGATATAAGATTCGCTGAAATCGGAGTTACGGGCTAAAAGTTATGCCCGAAACAAGAAATGAGCGAAAGCTGAAAATTACAGCAACATAGCAACTTCGGAGCTCAAAACAATTGAGCTACAGCATTCAAATAACATGGCAAAGGACATGAACACAAACTAGACATATACTACAGCAACTAAGTCCAAAGGTGCACCCCCAACGGAGCCACGGATCAATAGCAATGATCTTGGACATATTGAACTTGACAATAAAATTCTGGCAGCAGAATTTTATTGAAACTTTGGAGCAAAATATAAACATGCTACAGCCACTTAAATGGACATGTGAGGACATGAATGGAAATACAACAATATATACTACAAGGAACAATCAAAATCCACTCCAAAACTATCATGCTTTGTCCTGGAACATCACACGAACATGGCATCGGAACGTTACAGATTTCAGACTTAGTGAAAATCCATTAAGTCCTAAAACAGCAATATCATCATAGCATCTAAAAGAGCATGTTTAAGTCACCTCGAAACTAAACATGGCAAGCGGTAAGCACCTCATCAAAGTACACATGAAGGTGATCCCGAAACACACAAGCATGCTTCATGTAGGTAAACACAACGATTGCAACGAGTTCAACAAGATGGCATTTCATAACAAGTGAAATAACATCACAGCCACATGGCACTTTGCAACGATGATAACAAGGCAATAATAAATCTATCATGCAACCTATCACATACAACACGTAGAGCATGGCTAGACGAACACGTGGACATGTCATTTGCATCAATCGGATAAACGAGCTAAAAGATATCACATGGCAAAGGTGGCATAAAAATAACACATAGCAGCAGTTTATATCATGATGCACTCTTGCAACAGCAAAACAAGCACCTAGATGATCTCTAACATGCATGACAACTACAGATGAAACATAGAGCAAGTCTCCACGAACGTCTGGACATGCTACACGCGCGAATTGGAGCAACACACAAGGAGATATAGCAGTTCTAATATAGCATCACAGATCAAGAAAAACAGGGACTTAGGAGTGGGGAGTCAACCTCACTCAGATCTGATCTGAGAAAAAAAAAAGACGGGCCGGCGGCTGGGAGACGGCGGCCCACGCGAGGAGGCGGTGGCCCACGGCGGCGGCGGCCCGGTCGCAGCGATCGGCCCAGGCGAGGGACCGGAGGGAGGCCCGCGGTGGAGTGGCCTGGCCGGCCTGGAGGGCGCGGGAGGCGGGCGGCCCGCTCGGAGTCTGGAGGCGAGGCGAGCCCACCGGCTGCGCGGAGGAGCTGGGCCTCCGAGCCCCGGCGCGGCGAAGTGGGAACCCGCGGCGAAGGCAGTGGGCCGGGAGCTGGGGCGGTCCAGCTTGGGGGGGGGGGCGACGGCTGGGAAGCGGTGAAGTGGGCCCGATGCAGGCCGTCGATGCGGTGAAGGGGAGGCTGGCGACGCGGTCGCGTGGCCTCGGAGCGGCCCAGGCGCGTCGGAGGCGATGTGGTCCAGCCTGGTGCGGGCCGTTCGATGCGGTTCCTTCGATCGAACTGGAGCGGTGGCTTCGGCCGAGGCGACCGCTGGGGTGCGACGCGCGTTGACTTTGGCAGGAACGAGGGGATCCAGTGGATCGATGCTGCAAGCTGCGGCTGGCGACGCGAAAATTTCGGTGGAGGCTGCCAAGTGGCAGTGGGAAGGGGGCTAGATCCAGAATTTTTAGGGAAGGAGGAGGAAGAAGCTAGATGCCCAATAGACTAGGGTCTATTATATAGCAGGTAGCTAGGGTTAGGGGAATTGGGGGTGTTTAGGAGCCCTCCGATCGCGATCCGACGGATCCGATCGCGGGGTTAGTTTAAAAGGGCCTAAGAGAAGATAAAAGACTGCAGTAGGGGTGTTTCCGGGACACAAAGTGAAGGCACTTTGGACCCACACGAACAACGGATGGGATAGCCAACGGAGTCCAAACGAGACGAGATTTGAGAGGCGGGTTGCACACAACAAAACAACAACACACACAACAACCTCGCGGCACACCGGTAACGTTACACGCCCGAACAACAAAGTAGGCCTACGGGACGTCACGGACACGTGAGGGAGCTCCGGAACGCGAAACGGACAACGGGAAGAAACGCTTGGAACCGGATGCAACCGACAACACAAATGCAATGCGATGCACATGTCTACATGATATGAATGAATGCCACACACTCACACAACAAAACGACGAAAACCCGAAAGACAAGAACCCGGAATGGAAATAGATGAAGCCGGAGATATATTATATACCCAAAAGGGAAAGTATTACATCCGGGGCATTACAAACTCTCCTCTACTACAAAAAGATCTCGTCCCGAGATCTAGGACTGGAAAAAGGAAGGGTACTCGGAACGAAGATGATCTTCTCGTTCCCAGGTAGCTTCTCGGTCGGTGTGATGTGACCACTTGACTTTCAGAAATTTGATGGACTTGTTGCGGGTCTTGCGTTCGGTTTCTTCGAGAATGGCAACGGGATGCTCTCAGTAGGACAAGTCTTGTTGAAGATCAATCTCTTCAAACGGAATCATGCGCTCAGGTGCCTTGAAGCATTTGCGAAGTTGAGACACATGGAAGACATCATGAACATTTGCGAAGTTTGGAGGGAGCTCAAGCTGATAGGCTAGATCGCCTCTTTTGCCAAGAATCTTGAAAGGCCCGACGTATCTAGGAGCAAGTTTTCCTTTGATACCGAATCTTTGGGTGCCTTTCATCGGAGAAACTCGGAGATAGACATGATCATCGATGTTGAATGCCAAATCACGATGCTTGCCGTCATAGTAGCTCTTCTGACGCGACTGAGCGGCCTTGAGATTCTCACGTATGACTTTGCACATTTCTTCGGCTTCTGAGATCAAGTCATTGCCAAGAAGTTGACGTTCGCCTGTTTCAGACCAGTTGAGAGGGGTACGGCACTTTCTGCCATAGAGAATTTCAAACGGTGCTTTGCCTGCACTTGCTTGAAAGCTGTTGTTGTAAGAGAACTCGGCAAATGGAAGGCAGTCTTCCCATTTCATGCCGAAGGAGATGACACAGGCTCTGAGCATGTCTTCTAGAATCTGATTCACACGCACGACTTGACCACTAGTCTGAGGGTGAAATGCAGTGCTGAACCTGATCTTAGTGCCCATGGCGGACTGAAAGGAGTCCCAGAACCTTGATGTGAACAAGCTTCCACGGTCTGAGGATATAACTTGAGGAATGCCATGTAGGGACACAATTCTGGAAGTGTACAGCTCTGCCAATTGAGCTGCATTGATTGATTCCTTGACTGACAGGAAGTGAGCGACTTTGGTAAGCTTGTCAATCACCACAAAGATAGCATCATTTCCTCGCTTGGATTTTGGAAAACCAGTGACGAAGTCCATTTCAATGTGGTCGAACTTCCACTCGGGAATAGAAAGAGGTTGGAGAAGACCGGCTGGACGTTGATGTTCTGCTTTCACTCTTCTGCATACATCACATTCATTCACGAATTGGGCAATCTCCCTTTTCATGCGTGTCCACCAGTAAGACTGCTTGAGGTCTTGATACATCTTGGAACTGCCAGGATGAATGGAAAGGAGAGAATCATGAGCTTCTTCCATTATGAGCTTCCTGAGATCACCTTTGGGAACAACGAGTCTGTCCTCGAAGAATAAGGTATCTCTCTCATCAACACGGATGCACTTGTATTTTGGAGTGCCCTTTGCAATCCCATGTTTCACTTTCTTCACTGAGTTGGGCCTCACGGACTTGATCTTCCAAGGTAGGAGCAATTTGGAGATTTGCAAGAAAACCCTGCGGAACAACTTGGAGGTAGAGTTTCCTGAATGCTTCACAAAGCTCAGGCTGGTACGGCTTGATAAGAAGGCTGTTGCAATATGCCTTTCTGCTCAAAGCATCTGCAATCACATTCGCCTTGCCAGGAGTGTATTCAATGCTGAGGTTGTACTCTTGGATCATTTCAACCCAACGAGTCTGGCGGAGGTTCAGATGCGGCTGTGTGAAGATGTACTTCAAGCTCTTGTGATCAGTGAAGATGTCGACCTTTCTGCCCAACAACAGATGTCTGCACGTAATCAGAGCATGTACCACAGCTGCTAGCTCGAGATCATGTGTGGGATAGTTCTTCTCACTTGGCTTTAGCTAACGAGAAGTATATGCCACAATTCTCTTATCTTGCATAAGCACACCACCAAGACCTTGAAGAGAAGCATCACAGAATACTTCATAGGGCTTGGATTCATCTGGAGGAGTCAGAACTGGAGCAGAGACTAGCTTCTCTTTGAGGGTTTTGAATGCCACTTCACACTCTGGAGACCAAAAGTATTTGACATTCTTCTGAAGCAGGTTGGAAAGAGGCTTGGCAATCTTGGAGAAGTTCTCAACGAACCTTCTGCAATAGCTGGCAAGACCCAGAAAACTGCGGAGCTGCTTGACGTTCTGAGGAGCTTCCCAGTTGACAATTGCTTCAACTTTCTCGGGATTAACCGCAATACCGTCAGCTGAGATGATGTGGCCCAGGTACAAAACCTTATCGAGCCAAAACTCGCACTTGGAGAACTTGGCATAGAATTTATGCTCTCGGAGTCGATCAAGAACCAGACGTAAGTGCTTTTCGTGATCTTCTTCATTCTTGGAAAACACCAGAATATCATCCAGATACACAAGCACAAACTCGCCCGTATAGGGGTTGAAGATGTAATGCATCATCCTTGAAAAGGTAGGAGGAGCATTGGCGAGACCGAAGGACATGACGGTATACTCGTATGAACCGTAGCTCGTTCTGAAGGCCGTCTTGGGAATGTCTTCCTCGCGAATGCAAATTTGATGATAGCCCATTCGGAGGTCAAGCTTAGAGAACACTTTAGCTCCTTTGAGCTGCTCGAAGAGTTCGTTGATGTTGGGAAGCGGATACTTGTTCTTAATCGTCTTCTTGTTCAATGGCCGGTAGTCAACACAGAGACGCTCCGTGCCATCTTTCTTCTTGATAAATAAGACACCACAGCCCCACGGAGACGTACTAGGTCTGATGAGACCCATACTCTCCTGCTTATCAAGCTGCTTCTTCAATTCCTTCAATTCATCCGGAGAGAGCTTGTACGAACGCCGGCATGCAGGCTCAGTACCCGGCTCGAGTTCAATAACGAATTCCACCTGACGGTGTGGAGGCATGCCTGGAAGTTCTTCAGGAAAGACGTCTTGATATTCGTTCACCACCAGAATTTGAGATATGGCATTAATTTCGCCCTTATCATTGAGAGAGAAAAGCCGGATAGTGTTATCCCTTGAGGCAAAGATAATCACATCTTCATCAGAATGAGTCAACTTGACTTCCTTTTGAGCACAATCAATGTGAGCATCATGCTGAGAATGCCAATCCATTCCGAGGATGAGCTCGATGTCAGAATTGCCGAGAATCACCGGAGAAGCCAAAAATCCATAATCTCCCATGCGAATAGAAACATCCGGAGCATAAACACTGGAGTGCATTCGTCTCCCCGGAGAAATAACTGTTAACTCCCTTGGCAGATTTTTTATGACAATATCGTGCTTGGATGCAAATGGATATGACATGAAAGAGCAAGAAGCACCCGAATCAAATAACACTTTAGCTGGAAAAGAGTTAACTGGAAGGTTACCCAAAATGACATCAGAAGCATTCTCTGCTTGTGCTGCATTCATCAGATTGACCCTTGCTGCCTTTGGATCATGCCTGACAATAGCTGAACTCACAGGTGGAGGAGGAGGAAGACGCTTCGGATTCGGACATCTGTTGGCATAGTGACCTTTCTGAGTGCATTTGTTGCAAGTCACTTCTGAGAGAGGACGGAAATGAGAACCACTTGACTTGGAGCCTTGAGACTGAAACTGCTTCTTCGACTGGTTGCTCGGGTTGGGTGGGTGGGAGAAACCACGTCCACTAGAGTTCTTGTAGTTGGAGTTGTTGGAGTTGTTGTAGGGAGCTCGAATCACTGGAGGAGGAGGAAGCCAGAATTTCTGATGCTTCGAGACCAACTGAGACGATGAGGAAGAGTGAACGGCATCTCGAATTCTCTTCTTAGAAGCCTCCATCTTAAGCTGAGCTGCTTCTTGTTTCAAAGCCATGTTATAGAACTTGTCGAATTCATCGGGCTCGAACAAAGTGAGAGCAAGCTGAAGTTCATCTTTGAGACCTCCACGGAACTGATAGATTTTGCTCTTGGCATCAGGAATGTCTTGCTTAGCATAGCGAGCGAGGTTTTGGAACTTTACATTATACTGATAGACTGTCATGGAGCCCTGCTTCAGGTTGCGGAATTGCTCACGCATGCCCTCGATGACACTTGTAGGAATGTGGTGCGAGCGGAAATCCTTGCAGAAATTCTCCCAAGAGATCACTTGACCTGGCCTGGAGTCTTTGTACTGCTGCCACCAGTCAGCTGCTTGATCTTTCAGTTGGAAGGCTGCAAACTTCACATAATCATCTTCCTTCACGTTACTGCACTCAAAATGCTTCTTGATATCGGTTAGCCAATCTTCAGCATCAAGAGGGTCGACACAGTAACTGAAAGCTTTAGGATTGTTGGCCAAGAACTGGTTAAGAGTAGCATGGTGCTGCTGGAAGAAGTTGCCTTGGTTCCCTGGAACACCCTGATTAGCTTGCATAGCTTGCATCTGCTGCATCATCTGCATCATCAACTGAGTATTCTGAGCTGTAGTCTGCATAATTGCTCTCCAAGCCTCAGGCGGAGGAGGAGGGGAAGGAGGATGATCTGGGACCTCTTCCACCTCTGGGTTAGCGTTGGGAACCTTTTTCGGAGCCATCCTGTAAGAGATGACCACGAATCAGCAATTGATTGACAAAAGGTATAAGCTGAATCAATGGAATGAATTGCAACAAGTCTTCACAATAATCATTCGAACAATAAGAACGAATGAAATCATCCGAACAAGAGGAACGAATGATATTCTCAGTTAAATGATAACATCAATCTTCACGAGAAGCCACATAGGGGACACAAGGATAAAATAAGAAAACAACAAGGTACAGACGGGAACAAACACAAGAGAGGAGTTTCGTTCTAACATCTTTGTGCTGAAAGCATATGAACGCGTTACGAAAAGGTTTTGCAATCCCCGGATCAGCATAGCCAAGGACCCTTTAAGATGCAACTCCTGATAGTAACATCAGTCATATAACCTCTTCACTCAATGTAGAACCCCGAACTCACTAACCTGCATTCGTTGGAAGAATGCCTACGATCTACTGGATAAAACCCACCTATAGATTTCCGAAAGATTCCAGTTATGCAATCAGGTGTTGGGGATACACGGGAAGCACCACGCAATCAACTCTAAACCTACATCCAGGTGTATCCATCCTTCAACACATAACCAGTCTTTCTCGGAAACTGTGTACCTCGGACCTTCGAAAATCATCCACTATAACAAGCTATGGCAATACTCCCGAACTACCTCCCCAGTACTGGGTGATGTCGGGGTTATCTTGCCACTGGCCGTATAGGAGAGATTTTCGATGTCGGCCGTCTTAAGTATTTAGTACTTTCGCGATATGCTTGTGACAACAATACCCCGAAGCTCAACTCCTCGGAAACAGGAGGTATCGAGAACAATATCCTTGTCACAAGAACATCGAAACAATCCTAGAATACTCGCGGGATTCCTAAAAAAAAATTGTGCAATTTTTGAAGATAGGAGAGACAAGAGTAGACGTCAGGAGTCCTCACCAGAGAGAATGTGATGCCCGAAGACCGACGTCCCAGAATATTCCAGAAGATTCCAGATGTTCCGGGTTCTCCCGTGTGTTCTTTTGTGCTTGTGTTATTTATTTTGCATTGCATCATGCCATCATGTCATCATGTGCATTTCATTAGCATGTTTTCAAAACTTGCATTCGTTCGGGTTCCCCAGTTCTCTCCGTTGCCCGTTCTGAGCCCAGACACACTCACACGCGCCCTCGGCACCTCCGAATATTTATTTTATAAGTGGCCGGAAGACGTTCTCGGAATGGGTTGAAACTTGGCGTGTGGTCTTATTATAGTGTAGACAGCCCGCCTGCCAAATTTCATCGCGTTCGGAGTCCGTTTGCTAGCCCAACCGTTAAACATATAGCGGCACTATAGCCGGTTTATTCGTCAGACGTTTCAGTGCTCTGAAACCTGTTGCCGGGCTGCCATCTCTCTCTCTCTTCTCAGCCTACACATTCTACACAGGCCACTTTTCATCTCCTCACTACTTGTCCGAAACTGCCCCGAACCAACCCGGGACTCTCGTTACCGTTGGGTCCGGATCATCCCCAAACATCCCTAAAATATCATCAACTTCTCATTTGGACTCCCTAGTCTATTTTTCTCGAACCGTCCGATTTAATCGGAGGGTCCAAAACTTGCCTCTAATACCCACCTACTATATAAAGCAGTCCATCCCAAGTCAATTTTAGACAAACCCTAAATTCTAGGGACCTTGTTCCATCAACCCGCCGCCGCCACTCTGTCCCAAATCACCCTCGGGATCTCCCCTTCCCGATCCACCCAATCAGCCTACACCTTCCCGTGGATCCATTCCATGACCAACAATCCAGCGTCGCCGCCTCCACTGTCCGAGCTCTCATCCACCACCAAGGGTCCAAGGCCACCCCTTCCTCACATCGATCTAGAGCCCGACGCCCTTTTCCTCTCCTTCCTTCTCCCCATCTCGTTTCTTCTCCTCCTCTCATGGTCTCTCTCTTCCGTGGATCACAGGAGGCCATGGACGTCCTCGAGCACCGAGTTCCCCGCCATGGATGCTCCAGCCCGAGCCCCGCGTCGCGTGGAGTCGCCGCGGCCTGGATCCCCATGGCCGCTCGATCCCCGTCCTCGTCCTTGGCTCCAGGTCGCCGCGCCGCCCCACCGGAGCTCACCAGCGCCATCGCAACCGTGCATCCCCAGCGCCCTGCTTCAGGACGAGCAGCGCTCGACATCTGCCTCGGCCGCTTTGACCGCGACCCCAAGACCCCGCGCCAAGCCCCGTCGCTGCTACCTCCTTTTCGCCTGAATGGCGCCCCAACGCTCGCCTCCTGCATCGCCATGGCCGCTCTCTATTTTTCCCCGATTTGAGCCTCCTGTCGAAGCTGAAGCTGTCATTATTTTTTTCCAAGATCCGTTCTGGCTTGTGGAGGTTAATTAGAATTGCCTCTAAGTCTGTGTCAGAAACACATCGCCTAGCGTAGTGGTTCCACCCTCGTGCTCGCATCCAGGAGGGAGGGGGTTCGATTCCCAGCCACCCAATTTTTGTGTGTTTCATTTTTTTCCCTTGGCTCACATACACTCAGCCGCCTGGGCCAGATTCCACTTCTGGGCTTCACACCGTGATGCTTCCGGCCCATAGTTGTTGTTTCCCTGTTGTTGCGTTTTAGTGTTTTTTTTTCAATGCATGCATTTTACAGGAATTGCCATCATTTTAAATTGCTAATATCTAGATAATCTTGCATCAGAATAAAACAATTTATATATGTTAAATGACCAGAATTTTGTGTAGTTTAATAATATGCCACTCTCACCCCAGTTAAAAATGTTTAACTTGTTGTTTATTTAAATTTGCTCAAATGCCATGCTAAAATGATTTATTTCATAACTAAATAACCGTAGCTCGGTTTTTAATAAACTTTATATGTAAATGGGGTGGAAAAACGTGTAGAATAACATGGTGCCCCTTGTTTTGCTGTTTAACAACATTAAAATGGTGTAATAGGCAGACCAGTACCAAATTCATAATTTGCACATGGGGATTTTTCCGGAATTGTTGTTGTTATTTCCGGCCTCATTTAAATTGCCTAGATAGGTAGTTTACTTTTGATTCACCTCTTGCCATGTTAACAAACATTTAACCTTGTCTTGTAAATAACGAGAGTCAACTAAATAAATAAAATGTGGTGTTTCGTCAATATGCAACTCGTTGCATATTGAGCTCCACTTAACTTGTAGTTTTGTTTGTGCACTTTGCCATGCCATGCATAATTAAACCGGACATGCATCATACTTGGATGTGCATCGTATGCCATGTTTATGCTTGTGTGTTTACCGTGTTGTTTGCTTCTTTCCGGTTGCTTCTCTTGTTAGCTTCGGTTTCATTCCGGAGTTGTGAGGATTCGCTCGACTGTTGCTCCGTCTACTTCATGGACCCGTTCTTCTTCCTTGCGGAATCCCAGGCAAGATGATCATACCCTTGGATACCTTTACTACCATTGCCATGCTTAGTTGTCTTGATGCTATCGTTACATGTCACGCTACCCATCCTTTATGTCAGCCTCTCCTTGTTGCCATGAAACCTCTAACCTTGAAACCTTCCTAGCAAAACCACTGTTTGGCTATGTTACCCGCTTGCTCAGCCCCTCTTATAGCGTTGTTAGTTGCAGGTGAAGATGAAGTTCGTTCCAGGAGGGAACTTGTTGTTGGTATATCACAATATCTATAATTATTATTAACACACCTATATACTGGGCATGGGTGGAAGGCTTGGCCTTTTGCTCGGTGTTTTGTTCCACTCATGCCACCTTAGGCGCCGATAAACCGGCATTATGTTCCTTGATTTTTGCGTTCCTTACACGATGGGTGGATGGGGACCCCTTGACAGTTCGACTTTGAATAAAACTCCTCCAGCAAGGCCCAACATTGGTTTTAATTTGCTCATAATAACAACATAATTAATTAATTAATTGCATAGGGGGTCATGTCCCCGGGTTCTTAATTCTACATAACAGGGGGGCCAGTGTTGATGGTGTTGGTCCCAAACTAGAGCCACTTGCGGTGCCACCCAGTTATCTGGGGTCTTCGGTTGCTGTACGTATTGCTCATCCGGACGTGGCCTGAGACGAGATACGCGCGGCTACTATCAGGGTGTCGGCACGCCGGGAGGTCTTGCTGGACTTGTTTTACCATTGTCGAAATGTCTTGTGCTACCGGGATGCCGAGCCTGATCGGATTTCCCTAAGATAAGGAGTGATGATATTATATTTATCACTTCAGCTAATCGTGAGAGCTTGTGATGGGCTAAGTTGGGACACCCCTGCAGGGTTATGATCTTTCGAAAGCCGTGCCCGCGGTTATGTGGCAGATTGGAATTTGTTAATGTCCGGTTGTAGAAAACTTGACAGATGATCCGAAGTAAAACACACAACTGTGTGAGTAACCGTGACTGTCTCTTTTCACTTTGAGAAGAGAACACGGTGGGGTTATGTTTGATTCGTATGTAGTTCAGGATCTTTAGCGATCACTACTTTTGCGACCGTTTGCGTAGATGCTCATCTTATTCTGGTACTCGTAAGTTAGCCACCATATTATGCTTAGCTGCTGCTGCAACCTCACCACTTTACCTCTTCCTACCCATAAAGCTTTGCTAGTCTTGATACCCATGGTTATGGGATTGCTGAGTCCTCGTGGCTCACAGATACTACAACACCAGATGCAGGTTCAGCCGAGAATGAAGCAGGAGCTGGTTCAGAGCTTCACTGGGAGCTCGATGAAGAGTTTGGCCGTAAGCTTGTGACGTTTCGACGATCAGTAGTGGTTTCTACTAGGATTCGATCCTGACCTGTGGCCTTATGTTGTTTTGGTATCTTTCTTTTGGATCTTCGCCCGTAGTCGGGTTGTGATGTTTTGAATGATGTTTTGCTTATGTAATGTATTGTGTGAAGTGGCGAGTGTAAGCCAACTATCTCCTTTTTGCAATTTAATCCCTCTTTTACATGAGTCGTGCAAAGATACCAAACTTGAGATCATTCTAGGATGGGCTTATACCTTTAAGTCGTGCCTCGACACGTAGGAGGTATAGTCCCATCCTGGGCATTACAAGTTGGTATTCAGAGCCTTCTCCGACCTAGGAGCCCCCACTGTTTGATCGAATCATTGACGGTCGAGTCTAGGCACACACTGAAAACATTTTGAGTCCTATATAGTATATCGGAGAGTAGGATTTCTTTGCTTCTCATCCCCTTTCTCTCTGGTGAGGACTCCTGACGACTACTCTTGTCTCTCCTATCTTCAAAAATTGCACCAAATTTTTTTTAGGAATCCCGCGAGTATTCTGGGATTGTTTCGATGTTCTTGTGACGAGAATATTGTTCTCGATGCCTCCTGTCATTAGGGGTTGTGGCAGTGTCCCGGGGAGTTGAGCTTCGGGGTATTGTCGTCACAAGCATATCACGGCAGTACTAAATACTTAAGACGGCCGACATCGAAAATCTCTCCTATACGGCCAGTGGCAAGATAACCCCGACATCACCCAGTACTGGGGAGGTAGTTCGGGAGTATTGCCATAGCTTGTTATAGTGGATGCTTTTCGAAGGTCCGAGGTAAACAGTTTCCGAGAAAGACTGGTTATGTGTTGAAGGATGGATACACCTGGATGTAGGTTTAGAGTTGATTGCGTGGTGCTTCCCGTGTATCCCCAACACCTGATTGCATAACTGGAATCTTTCGGAAATCTATAGGTGGGTTTTATCCAGTAGATCGTAGGCATTCTTCCAACGGATGCACGATATGAAGTTCGGGGTTCTACATTGAGTGAAGTGGTTTTATGGGCTTGTTCCGATCGAGAGTTGCATCTTAAAGGGTCCTTGGCTATGCTGATCCGGGGATTGCAAAACCCTTTTGTAACACGTCCCATGAGCTTTCAGCACGAAGATGTCGGACGAAACTTCTATCTTGTATTTGTTCTATCTGTTCCTTGTTCCTTTTATTTACCCTTTCTTCTCCCAGTGGCTTCTCGACAAGCTGATGTACCTGCGAAACTCATTCGTTCAATTCTCTATTCGGATGATATTGTGAAGATCATGTTGCATATCTATCCTTTGTTCTTGTTTTGATTCTGGTATTCGAGTTGCTTCGATGTCAAATGTTGATTCCATACCTTCCTAATCGGTATTCTCATATTTCTATGGGAGTGCTAATTCTTCTTGATCATCAAGATTTTCATATTAATCCCTTTCAACCGGTGTGCCTTCTCTCCAAGTTATTCCATACGGACACCGTTGAGAAATCTGACGATTGTCTGTTTCATTCATCCCAAGTCGTCTTTGTTTTTCCCCACCCTCCCTCCCTTTTCTTTATGGAGCCAGAATTCTTAGTGAAATATCCATTTTATTCATGTGATATTTCTTCATTCTTTTCCTTCAATGTTCTTATCCGGTGATTTATCGTGAAGATGCTCAAGAGCTTCAAGTTCATCATTCTTAATCCAATAGTATTCTCCGTTGGACTAAATTCAAGCTTTGGTCATGATCATATCTATGCCTTTTTGTTTCACATGTTTTCACATGTTGAAATTTCTTATCCGAAGGCTCTCTTATTTCTTCACATCTCTTTATTCATATCCGGAGTGTTGAAGATATCTCAGAAGATTCGTGTTTCCATTCTTAATCCTGTCAAGCTATTTTGAGATTGTTATCTTACTTAAGCCATTTAATTCAATCAGTGCAATATCTCTTAAGCAATCGTTTTCATCGGTGATTTCTTTAGTGGGCCCTAACCCATAGGTCTTTTCCCAAGATCTTACCTGACTCTTCTTCTTCCAGAGAATTCTTTTCAAGTGTGACGTAAGAATGATTCCCATCAGTCACATGCCTTCTCCAAGATCGCTTTCAAATTCTTGTTCATCATTGGTTCAACCTTTTAATTCTTCTTTACGGAGTGCCTATACAATTCTTATGGCATTTCTCGTCTTCATTCTCAGCATTTGAAGACCAGAGACGAGTTTCTCTTAAATTTTGACCCGTTCTCTTGATGAGTTGTGGTTCTAGCTTCATGCCATCCTCATTATTGTTCCGATTGTGAGGAATTCTTTTTATACCCGTCCGAAGCATTTCATGAATTCTTCCTATTGTGATCCTCCGAAGGCCATCATTTCAGAAGATTCTTCGTTCTCAGTTTTCAACTTCGTCCTCCCAATATTCTTCATTGATGTCTCTTCGTTCGTCTCCATATTCTTACGGTGGTTCATTCAAGTTTACTCTTCCGTTGTTATCGTTTTAATTCATTTGTTCTTTTCATAATCCTACCGGTGCTTCGTTGAAGAATTACCCAAGCTGGTGTGAGATCTCTCTTAATTCTTTCCAACGAGAATAAGTAGTATGCCAATTCCTTTGGTTGTCATCAATTTAATTGGTGAAGGAGATGCATGACATAATTATTATTCTTATTCCTTCAAGGTGATTTAATTCTTTTGTCTGGAGCTTGTTCAGCATATCATATTCTTGGTCCTAAGTTGTTCATCTTGTTTTCCGGAGCTCCAAGTTATTTCAATTATATCATTTCAAAGCTCAATCTAATTCATTGCAGGCCTTGAATCTTATTCTTTTCATCTTTCACTTCTCATGCTTTCATTACCGGAGTTCTCATGGTGGTTCATCAAGATTTAATTCATCCTCGAAGTCTTCATCAAGATTCTTGTTGGAGCTCAAGCATTCTTCATCATGCTTTCCAATTGCAATTTTTCTACCTTATTGGTTGAGATGGTGGTATGCCATTTTTGACAATTTTTCGTCATGTTTCATGATTCACAAGTTGTCAGGAATGGGATATTTAAACCCTTCATTTTATTTGTTCAGGAGATCTTTCCATCCCTTCAATTATTCGTTGGAGTTAACTTGGGTTATAATTCACCTAAAAGCTTTTCCTAAGGATTGTTGCTATTATGATGCTCTTAAATGACCCAAATTCTTCAGTTATCATTCCGGCGAAATAAGTTTTTCATCTCCTTGTTCATCTCAATCCAATCAAATGTTTTCGTCAGTGGCCGGTTGTCACCTCATAATTTTGAGATGTTTTCCATAAGCCCACATCAAGCTTATTCATTTCGTTGTTGATTTTTCCAACAACTCTGTTAAACCCTTCTCCCGTAAGGAGTATTTTCTAATTCATTCGTGGGAGAAGTTGTCATTTTCTTCTTCATTCTTTTCTTTCGTTGATTTAGATTCTATTCTTTCATTCCGGATGCATTGTGATATTGCCCTTTTGGTCCCATAATCTCGTTTTGTCAAGATCATGTTCTTTTCTTTGTTTATCTATCTAACTGGAGTGTTGTGCCCAACATTCTAGTTCCGTCATCTTATCAAGTTTTGCCTATCTTTTTAACTGGAGTGCTGTCTGAATCCTTCTTACCCTGGTGTCATTCTTTCAATTGTTCCGGAGGCAGTGTGTTGTTGATTTCATCAAGTATCATTCCATCTCCTCAAGTTCTTGTTAATTCCTTCCATTTCAGACGGAGTGCTGTCCAAATTATGTCATTCTTATTCCTTGGCTATACCGTCGCAGTTTCATATTCTTTTGGTTCATAAACTCTTGTTCATGTCTTTCAACCTGCAAGGTTCTTATAATGCTCCTTGTTCCTCTTTTCCAATGGAGTGTTTTCTTATTCGTTCATCTCCGTTGTATTCTTATTCAACTTGTTTAACCTCTCAAGGCTTGTGGTTTCACTCATCTGTCAAAGAAGCAACTTTGTTTTACCTCTTCCTCTTCCGTTTTTACCCGGTGCTATCTCTAGGATCTCGGGTCGAGATCCTCTGTTAGTGTGGGAGAGTTGTGATGCCCGAAGACCGACGTCCCAGAAGATTCCAGAAGATTCCAGATGTTCCGGGTTCTCCCGTGTGTTCTTTTGTGCTTGTGTTATTTATTTTGCATTGCATCATGCCATCATGTCATCATGTGCATTTCATTAGCATGTTTTCAAAACTTGCATTCGTTCGGGTTCCCCAGTTCTCTCCGTTGCCCGTTCTGAGCCCAGACACACTCACACGCGCCCGCGGCACCTCCGAATATTTATTTTATAAGTGGCCGGAAGACGTTCTCGGAATGGGTTGAAACTTGGCGTGTGGTCTTATTATAGTGTAGACAGCCCGCCTGCCAAATTTCATCGCGTTCGGAGTCCGTTTGCTGGCCCAACCGTTAAACATATAGCGGCACTATAGCCGATTTATTCGTCAGACGTTTCAGTGCTCTGAAACCTGTTGCCGGGCTGCCATCTCTCTCTCTCTTCTCAGCCTACACATTCTACACAGGCCACTTTTCATCTCCTCACTACTTGTCCGAAACTGCCCCGAACCAACCCGGGACTCTCGTTACCGTTGGGTCCGGATCATCCCCAAACATCCCTAAAACATCATCAACTTCTCATTTGGACTCCCTAGTCTATTTTTCTCGAACCGTCCGATTTAATCGGAGGGTCCAAAACTTGCCTCTAATACCCACCTACTATATAAAGCAGTCCATCCCAAGTCAATTTTAGACAAACCCTAAATTCTAGGGACCTTGTTCCATCAACCCGCCGCCGCCACTCTGTCCCAAATCACCCTCGGGATCTCCCCTTCCCGATCCACCCAATCAGCCTACACCTTCCCGTGGATCCATTCCATGACCAACAATCCAGCGTCGCCGCCTCCACTGTCCGAGCTCTCCTCCACCACCAAGGGTCCAAGGCCACCCCTTCCTCACATCGATCTAGAGCCCGACACCCTTTTCCTCTCCTTCCTTCTCCCCATCTCGTTTCTTATCCTCCTCTCATGGTCTCTCTCTTCCGTGGATCACAGGAGGCCATGGACGTCCTCGAGCACCGAGTTCCCCGCCATGGATGCTCCAGCCCGAGCCCCGCGTCGCGTGGAGTCGCCGCGGCCTGGATCCCCATGGCCGCTCGATCCCCGTCCTCGTCCTTGGCTCCAGGTCACCGCGCCGCCCCACCGGAGCTCACCAGCGCCATCGCAACCGTGCATCCCCAGCGCCCTGCTTCAGGATGAGCAGCGCTCGACATCTGCCTCGGCCGCTTTGACCGCGACCCCAAGACCCCGCGCCAAGCCCCGTCGCTGCTACCTCCTTTTCGCCTGAACGGCGCCCCAACGCTCGCCTCCTGCATCGCCATGGCTGCTCTCTATTTTTCCCCGATGTGAGCCTCCTGTCGAAGCTGAAGTTGTCATTATTTTTTCCAAGATCCGTTCTGGCTTGTGGAGGTTAATTAGAATTGCCTCTAAGTCTGTGTCAGAAACACATCGCCTAGCGTAGTGGTTCCACCCTCGTGCTCGCATCCAGGAGGGAGGGGGTTCGATTCCCAGCCACCCAATTTTTGTGTGTTTCATTTTTTTCCCTTGGCTCACACACACTCAGCCGCCTGGGCCAGATTCCACTTCTGGGCTTCACACAGTGATGCTTCCGGCCCATAGTTGTTGTTTCCCTGTTGTTGCGTTTTAGTGTTTTTTTTTCAATGCATGCATTTTACAGGAATTACCATCATTTTAAATTGCTAATATCTAGATAATCTTGCATCAGAATAAAACAATTTATATATGTTAAATGACCAGAATTTTGTGTAGTTTAATAATATGCCACTCTCACCCCAGTTAAAAATGTTTAACTTGCTGTTTATTTAAATTTGCTCAAATGCCATGCTAAAATGATTTATTTCATAACTAAATAACCGTAGCTCGGTTTTTAATAAACTTTATATGTAAATGGGGTGGAAAAACGTGTAGAATAACATGGTGCCCCTTGTTTTGCTGTTTAACAACATTAAAATGGTGTAATAGGCAGACCAGTACCAAATTCATAATTTGCACATGGGGATTTTTCCGGAATTGTTGTTGTTATTTCCGGCCTCATTTAAATTGCCTAGATAGGTAGTTTACTTTTGATTCACCTCTTGCCATGTTAACAAACATTTAACCTTGTCTTGTAAATAACGAGAGTCAACTAAATAAATAAAATGTGGTGTTTCGTCAATATGCAACTCGTTGCATATTGAGCTCCACTTAACTTGTAGTTTTGTTTGTGCACTTTGCCATGCCATGCATAATTAAACCGGACATGCATCATACTTGGATGTGCATCGTATGCCATGTTTATGCTTGTGTGTTTACCGTGTTGTTTGCTTCTTTCCGGTTGCTTCTCTTGTTAGCTTCGGTTTCGTTCCGGAGTTGTGAGGATTCGCTCGACTGTTGCTCCATCTACTTCATGGACCCGTTCTTCTTCCTTGCGGAATACCAGGCAAGATGATCATACCCTTGGATACCTTTACTACCATTGCCATGCTTAGTTGTCTTGATGCTATCGTTACATGTCGCGCTACCCATCCTTTATGTCAGCCTCTCCTTGTTGCCATGAAACCTCTAACCTTGAAACCTTCTTAGCAAAACCACTGTTTGGCTATGTTACCCGCTTGCTCAGCCCCTCTTATAGCGTTGTTAGTTGCAGGTGAAGATGAAGTTCGTTCCAGGAGGGAACTTGTTGTTGGTATATCACAATATCTATAATTATTATTAACACACCTATATACTGGGCATGGGTGGAAGGCTTGGCCTTTTGCTCGGTGTTTTGTTCCACTCATGCCACCTTAGGCGCCGATAAACCGGCATTATGTTCCTTGATTTTTGCGTTCCTTACACGATGGGTGGATGGGGACCCCTTGATAGTTCGACTTTGAATAAAACTCCTCCAGCAAGGCCCAATATTGGTTTTAATTTGCTCATAATAACAACATAATTAATTAATTAATTGCATAGGGGGTCATGTCCCCGGGTTCTTAATTCTACATAACAGGGGGGGCCAGTGCTGATGGTGTTGGTCCCAAACTAGAGCCACTTGCGGTGCCACCCAGTTATCTGGGGTCTTCGGTTGCTGTACGTATTGCTCATCCGGACGTGGCCTGAGACGAGATACGCGCGGCTACTATCAGGGTGTCGGCACGCCGGGAGGTCTTGCTGGACTTGTTTTACCATTGTCGAAATGTCTTGTGCTACCGGGATGCCGAGCCTGATCGGATTTCCCTAAGATAAGGAGTGATGATATTATATTTATCACTTCAGCTAATCGTGAGAGCTTGTGATGGGCTAAGTTGGGACACCCCTGCAGGGTTATGATCTTTCGAAAGCCGTGCCCGCGGTTATGTGGCAGATTGGAATTTGTTAATGTCCGGTTGTAGAAAACTTGACGGATGATCCGAAGTAAAACACACAACTGTGTGAGTAACCATGACTGTCTCTTTTCACTTTGAGAAGAGAACACGGTGGGGTTATGTTTGATTCGTATGTAGTTCAGGATCTTTAGCGATCACTACTTTTGCGACCGTTTGCGTAGATGCTCATCTTATTCTGGTACTCATAAGTTAGCCACCATATTATGCTTAGCCGCTGCTGCAACCTCACCACTTTACCTCTTCCTACCCACAAAGCTTTGCTAGTCTTGATACCCATGGTTATGGGATTGCTGAGTCCTCGTGGCTCACAGATACTACAACACCAGATGCAGGTTCAGCCGAGAATGAAGCAGGAGCTGGTTCAGAGCTTCACTGGGAGCTCGATGAAGAGTTTGGCCGTAAGCTTGTGACGTTTCGACGATCAGTAGTGGTTTCTACTAGGATTCGATCCTGACCTGTGGCCTTATGTTGTTTTGGTATCTTTATTTTGGATCTTCGCCCGTAGTCGGGTTGTGATGTTTTGAATGATGTTTTGCTTATGTAATGTATTGTGTGAAGTGGCGAGTGTAAGCCAACTATCTCCTTTTTGCAATTTAATCCCTCTTTTACATGAGTCGTGCAAAGATACCAAACTTGAGATCATTCTAGGATGGGCTTATACCTTTAAGTCGTGCCTCGACACGTAGGAGGTATAGTCCCATCCTGGGCATTACAGAGAAAGGGGATGAGAAGCAAAGAAATCCTACTCTCTGATATAATATATGACTCAAAAAGTTTTCAGTGTGTGCCTAGACTCGACCGTCAACGATTCGATCAAACAGTGGGGGCTCCTAGGTCGGAGAAGGCTCTGATACCAACATGTAATGCCCAGGATGGAGTTATACCTCCTACGTGTCGAGGCACGACTTAAAGGCATAAATCCATCCTAGAATGATCTCAAGTTCGGTAATCTTTGCACATCTCATGTAAAAGAGGGGATTGTAAACAGAAAATAGTTGGCCTACACTCGCCACGTCACAGAATTACAATTCAAATCTCAATCATCATACATTAAGAACATCACAACCCTCTAAGGGCAAAATCCAAATTTTAAAGTACCAAACTTAGTAAATAAACCACAGGCGGATCAAATCCTAGTAAGAGTCTCCACTACTGATCATCCGGGTATAGCACATAGAACCGACTACGCTCCTCGTCGTACTCCCAATCCAGCTCGGTGCCATCACCTGGATAGCTCACAGCTGGACCTGCATCTGGTGTGTGAAGTAACTGTGAGCCACAGAGGACTCAGCAATCCCGTTCCCAGGTAACAGAACTATTTAAGCCTTTGGGTGAGGATAAGGCTGAAGAAAAGAATAAGTGTCTGCAGCAGCAACTAGCAACTAGCTTACGTGAGTGAGAGCGAGAAGAGAAAGTCTCGGCGAGAAGTGATCACGAAGTGATCCTAGCTACAAGCTCAACAAGCATAACCCCTCCGTGTTCAACTCCCGAATCCCTATTCGGAAATTGACAGTCACGGAACACACGCTGGTAGTGTATTAGAAACATTGTGTCAAGTTATCTACAACCGGAATTAACAAGCTCCCATCTGCCACATAACCGCGGGCACGGCTTTCGAAAGTTCAAACCCTGCAGGGGTGTTCCAACTTGACCCATTACAAGCCCACGATCCGTGGAGTCGCAACTCCAAAGTGGGAAGACCCGAGTATCCTCGGAATCCCGTGCTCAAGATATACCGAACTAAGGTAAGGCTAATCCAGCAAATCCTCCCGGCGTGTCGACACCCTGATAGTAGCCGCGCGTATCTAAGTCTCAGGACACGACCGGATGGGCGATGCTACAGGTTTTTACCAGACCTTGAGTTTCCTCGAGGTGGCCCTGCAGGACCCCCAGTTCGGACCAACACTCATGTGGAGCACTGGCCCGGGGTTGTTGATTAAGAAAGAGGGTTAATTACTCCCTATGCATGTTTAGTTTGTTATTAGGCAAATAGTACCAATGTTGGGACTTGCTGGAAAAGACTTAGCACTTAGCGGTTTATCGAGGGGGTCCCATACACCCCAACCGTGTTAGGAACGCATAATCAAGGAACATAACACCGGTTTATACGGTTCCTAACGGCATGAGTGGAACAAAACACCAAGCAAAAGGCTTAGCCTTCCACACTTGCCAATATATAGATGATTTCATTTTAAGCATTTATATAGTGTGATAAAACCCAACCAAACTTCAACATGAAGCAAGCATCTTCGATCTTCACCTGCAACTAGCAATGCTATAAGAAGGGCTGAGCGAAGCGTACTTAGCCAAGCAACGGTTTGCATAGGTAGGTTGGTTAAACATGGCAATTGGTTACAAGTAGGAGGCTGACAAGAAGATCATGGGCATCGAGGCAAAACTATAGATCGAGACTACTAGCAATAGGCAAAGATAGTAATGTTATCGGGGTTCGGTCATCTTGCCTGAAGAGAAGTCGTTCGGATCGTAAGAAGGGTCCTCGTGCTCAACCTCGTTGGAAACCTCATGCTCGTACTCGAACTCAGACTCTGCTTCCGGCTCTAAACAAAACAATCACACCGAGCACCAATCAACAAGATGCAATGCGCACTCGAAAAAGATGAATGCATGATGGATGCACTAAGGATGCACACGGAGCACGTAAAATATCACTCAAGCAAAACACCTCAAAGCATGATAACAATCTGATATTATTAATCTACACGGAAAACAATCAAGTTTGATATAAGATTCGCTGAAATCGGAGTTACGGGCTAAAAGTTATGCCCGAAACAAGAAATGAGCGAAAGCTGAAAATTACAGCAACATAGCAACTTCGGAGCTCAAAATAATTGAGCTACAACATTCAAATAACATGGCAAAGGACATGAACACAAACTAGACATATACTACAGAAACTAAGTCCAAAGGTGCACCCCCAACGGAGCCACGGATCAATAGCAATGATCTTGGACATATTGAACTTGACAATAAAATTCTGGCAGCAGAATTTTATTGAAACTTTGGAGCAAAAGATAAACATGCTACAGCCACTTAAATGGACATGTGAGGACATGAATGGAAAGACAACAATATATACTACAAGGAACAATCAAAATCCACTCCAAAACTATCATGCTTTGTCCTAGAACATCACACGAACATGGCATCGGAACGTTACAGATTTCAGACTTAGTGAAAATCCACTAAGTCCTAAAACAACAATATCATCATAGCATATAAAAGAGCATGTTTAAGTCACCTCGAAACTAAACATGGCAAGCGGTAAGCACCTCATCAAAGTACACATGAAGGTGATCCCGAAACACACAAGCATGCTTCATGTAGGTAAACACAACGATTGCAACGAGTTCAACAAGATGGCATTTCATAACAAGTGAAATAACATCACAGCCACATGGCACTTTGCAACGATGATAACAAGGCAATAATAAATCTATCATGCAACCTATCACATACAACACGTAGAGCATGGCAAGACGAACACGTGGACATGTCATTTGCATCAATCGGATAAACGAGCTAAAAGATATCACATGGCAAAGGTGGCATAAAAATAACACATAGCAGCAGTTTATATCATGATGCACTCTTGCAACAGCAAAACAAGCACCTAGATGATCTCTAACATGCATGACAACTACAGATGAAACGTAGAGCAAGTCTCCACGAACGTCTGGACATGCTACACGCGCGAATCGGAGCAACACACAAGGAGATCTAGCAGTTCTAATATAGCATCACAGATCAACAAAAACAGGGACTTAGGAGTGGGGAGTCAACCTCACTCAGATCTGATCTGAGAAAAAAAAGACAGGCCGGCGGCTGGGAGACGGCGGCCCACGCGCGGAGGCGGTGGCCCGCGGCGGCGGCGGCCCGGTCGCAGCGATCGGCCCAGGCGAGGGACCGGAGGGAGGCCCGCGGTGGAGTGGCCTGGCCGGCCTGGAGGGCGCGGGAGGCGGGCGGCCCGCTCGGAGTCTGGAGGCGAGGCGAGCCCACCGGCTGCGCGGAGGAGCTGGGCCTCCGAGCCCCGGCGCGGCGAAGTGGGAACCCGCGGCGAAGGCAGTGGGCCGGGAGCTGGGGCGGTCCAGCTTGGGGGGGGGGCCGACGGCTGGGAAGCGGCGAAGTGGGCCCGATGCAGGCCGTCGATGCGGTGAAGGGGAGGCTGGCGACGTGGTCGCGTGGCCTCGGAGCGGCCCAGGCGCGTCGGAGGCGATGTGGTCCAGCCTGGTGCGGGCCGTTCGATGCGGTTCCTTCGATCGAACTGGAGCGGTGGCTTCGGCCGAGGCGACCACTGGGGTGCGACGCGCGTTGACTTCGGCAGGAACGAGGGGATCCAGTGGATCGATGCTGCAAGCTGCAGCTGGCGGCGCGAAAATTTCGGTGGAGGCTGCCAAGTGGCAGTGGGAAGGGGGCTAGATCCAGAATTTTTAGGGAAGGAGGAGGAAGAAGCTAGATGCCCAATAGACTAGGGTCTATTATATAGCAGGTAGCTAGGGTTAGGGGAATTGGGGGTGTTTAGGAGCCCTCCGATCGCGATCCGACGGATCCGATCGCGGGGTTAGTTTAAAAGGGCCTAAGAGAAGATAAAAGACTGCAGTAGGGGTGTTTCCGGGACACAAAGTGAAGGCACTTTGGACCCACACGAACAACGGATGGGATAGCCAACGGAGTCCAAACGAGACGAGATTTGAGAGGCGGGTTGCACACAACAAAACAACAACACACACAACAACCTCGCGGCACACCGGTAACGTTACACGCCCGAACAACAAAGTAGGCCTACGGGACGTCACGGACACGTGAGGGAGCTCCGGAACGCGAAACGGACAACGGGAAGAAACGCTTGGAACCGGATGCAACCGACAACACAAATGCAATGCGATGCACATGTCTACATGATATGAATGAATGCCACACACTCACACAACAAAACGACGAAAACCCGAAATACAAGAACCCGGAATGGAAATAGATGAAGCCGGAGATATATTATATACCCAAAAGGGAAAGTATTACATCCGGGGCATTACAACAATCCTTGCACCCGCGGGCACAAGCACCGTTGTTTTCCACCTTGTGGCAACAGCACATCCCCTAGACTCATGTTTCTGTCACTCAAACTAGTCATCGAGGGGCATGAACCCACAATCAAGCATAACGTTCCCTCTTGGAGTCACTACCTATTACTTGGCCAAAGCAATAAATAACAACGGAGAACATGCAAGAATTACTTACGAACATAAATATAAAAGAGGTAGATCAAATATATTACTCAAGCACAATCTGAACATAATCTCATAATCCATCGGATCCCAGCAAACTCATCATAGCAACAACATAAGGATTACATATGTGCCTCGATCATGTAGGGCAGCTCACGAGGACTAATTAGTGAAGCACAAGAACGGGAGGAGAACATCACATAGCTACTGGTCATGGACTCATGGTCCAAGGGAGACTACTCACAACTCATCCGGGAGGCGTCCATGGTGGTGGAGAGGCTCCCGGTGGTGATCCTCCCCTCCGGCAGGGTGCCGGGAAGAGTTCTCCTGGTGCTCCAGATCTTGGAAGCGGCGGCGGCGGCGGAACAGAGATGAGATCGCGAAAAGAGTTCCTCCCTCGAGGGTTTCGGGAGACACTTTAAATATATGCCAAAGGGGGGCATCGGAGGAGCCTCGGGGGGCCCAGGCGCCCCCCCGGCGTGGCCCAGGGGGGGGCGCCGCCAGGGCGCCTGGAGCCCTGGTGGCCCCCCCGACTGTCCTTCGAGCGCACGGTAGTTTCTGGAACGCTGATTTTTTATATAATTTTTCTGGATTTTTCCTGGCAGTTCTCGTAACGTGAAAACCTGAAATACAAAAACAGCCGAAAACAGAAACTGGCACTGGGGTGCACTGAGTTAATAGGTTAGTCCAAATATGATCAAAAGTGTATGGAAGTGTATAAACATAGCAATATCACCCAAAAGAGGCATGGAGCAAGCAGAAATTATAGATACGTTTTGGACGTATCAACATCCCCAAGCTTAATTCCTGCTCGTCCTCGAGTAGGTAAATGATAACAAGAATAATTTCTGTGGTGACATGCTATTAACCATATAGGACTTTTTCATAGTCATATGACAAAAGCTTACTGAGACAATGGATCTATAGTAATTAAGTTGCCTCATGAGAAAATCACAAAGGACTGAAAGTTTTACAATATGATACTGGAACATCAAATAGATTTGCAATGAACATGATGTGCAAATATGATAAAGTGATATCTAGCTTGCCCCCTTTAGTGAAGCAAAACATAAATGCAGGGGCACCTCCAAGGTTTAAGTGATGACTAGATACAATGATTTCAGAATAAACGATATCACAATCATGCAAAAGACAATGCTACTTTGGGACAATGCACATTACACTCAGAATGACAATCATGCTCTCAGTAGTTGGTGCTTTTAAAAGAAGGTGGAGACTCTCGAACCGTGGCTTTTGTTGGCAAGGTTGAAAACCCGTAGTCGGAAACAAAGACAAAACATGTACCAGTGCTCTTGATTTTAAAACAGAGTAATAATTTATTTTAGATCATGCATGTCTCGTCAACGAATGCTAGCAGACAACTCAATCACTTTTCTAGATGGACAAGTTTCGAGGAACGGCTCCCGAATGAGGACGATCTCATCCTCTTAATCTCCTTTGTTTATCACTGCCAAAGTTTTCTGATTTCTCATGAACAAAGCGTGAAGGAGGGTTTGTTTGTTATATTATCTTTTTGAGCCGGGCGCACTCAATGCCAGTTCCTTCTCGTATTATGGGTTTGCACATTATACATGCAATCCCGGGGTGAAGCTTGTCCAACTTAAAAAGGTCATGAATTAACCACTACTTCCTCATGAACTTACAACAGAGGCACAAAATAGGAATGCTTTTTCTTTGAATAATTTCGAGATGGCACATGCAAGTCTCCGTTAGGAATGGCAGGTAAATACCATGTAGGAAGGTATGGTGGACTCATATGGCATAACTGGATTAAAGGATGTGGATGCACAAGCAGTCAGTCCGCTTAGTACAGGCGAAGGTTAGCAAAAGACTGGGAGCGACCAACTAAGAGAGCAATGACAGTCATAATCATGCAGAGCGACAAAGCAACATTGAATCAGGCATGGTAGTTATATCGCTACTCAGAAACAAAAGATCATCAAGGCTGGACAGACTTTCTTTACAGTCTTAAATATGCGTGAGCATACGCCAAGTCAATCAAAATAAATTCTCGAAGGAAGATATTACTAAACCATACCACATCATAGGCAAACAAATCATGTTGGTACTCCAATAACACATTGGGAACCCCCCAGTTATTTGAGACTAACCATAAGAAAACATGAACTACTAAGCGCCATCATGCACGTAGCATCTTTATCATAGACATATCAACCAATGCAACGGAAGCAAACTCTCTTAATAAGGTGAGCATGGTAATTAAAGAGAGTTCAAGCAACCAACTAAACAAAAGCTCTTGAAAAGATAAGCATGAAAGCTAAGAGCTGAACATGATAGTAGCTATTAAAAGACAAAGAACACACACAGCAAGGATAGACATGAAAATTCTATGTTATGTTCTAGGTAGAAGTGGAGCGTGTTTCTCTCCCACATAAAGAAAGCTGAGTTCCGACTCGTTATGAAAAACTAAAGAAAACTAAAAGCAAGACGCTCCAAGCATAGCACATAACACATGAAGTGATTAAAATATAGTGGAACGAAAGACGAACTGATAATGTTGATGGAGAAGGGGATGCACGGGGGCATCCCCATGCTTAGACGCTTGAGTCTCCTTGAATATTTCTTGGGGGTGCATGAGGGCATCCCCAAGCTTGAGCGCTTGACACTCCTGAATCTTTTTATCATCTTCCCTCGCATACTTGAAAACTCCCTTCATACATAATTCATCATAATCTGATTAGCGAGGTTAGTAACCATAATAAAATAATTATACCTTGCTGTAAATAAAGATATTCTTGAAGGTCTACTGTTTCTCAAGATTGCCAAATGGTTTTTGCAAAGAAAAAGCAAGCTCTTGGTTTGCAAAATGAAGGAAAAGCAAAACAGGACAGAATCTGTGAAAAACAGAACAGCAGGTAGTAATTGATTTGTTCGGGGCACTTCTGCAAGTCTAATCAAAAAACTCATAACAGAAGCACGAAAGAAAATTATATAGAGCATGCTGTCGAAAAAATTCAGACCAAAAAGATGATCTGGTGATTTTATACGAATTTTTCTATCCAAGGACAAAATCTGTTTCCTGGACAGCACCTCATAACTTTTGAACTTTCTAGCAATCAGAGGCTACACTTTGCACAAAATTGAAAAGCAAAGATACAATGATGATGCTACAGTAGTAACAACATCAAGGCACAACAAAAGCAAAATAAATTTGTTCATGTGGGCTGCCTCCCAAAAGCGCTTTCTTTTATGCCTTTAAGCTAGGCATAATGCATATAGATCAAGTCTTATCAAGAGTAAAAGAATAGCTAGCCCGTACAACGGACTCAAAAGGTAACTTGATCTTCTTTCGAGGGAAGTGTTCCATCCCTTTCTTGAGAGGAAACTGAAATTTTATATTCCCCTCTTTCATGTCAATGATAGCACCAACGGTGCGTAAAAAGGGACGTCCCAAAATAATTGGACAAGAAGGATCACATTCAATATCCATAATAGTAAAATCAACGGGAACATAATTATCATTGACAACGATAAGAACATCGTCGATCCTCCCCAAAGGTTTCTTTATGGAAGAATCAACGAGACGAACACCAAAAGAACAAGAATCATAAGGTTTCAATTTATGCATATCATATATTCTTTTGGGCATAACAGAGGTACTAGCTCCAACATCACATAATGCATAGCAAGATAAGTCATTCAATTTAATTTTTATCATGGGATCCCAACCATCTTCTAGCTTTCTAGGTATGGAGGCTTCTACTCTAAGTTTCTCCTCCCTAGCTTTGATGAGAGCATTAGTGATATGCTCTGTGAAGACAAGGTTAAGCGTGCTAGTGCGGGGATCTCTAGACATCTTGTGAAGGAAATCAATAACTTCGGTAAGAGTGCAACTATCAAAATCAAGGTCACTAGCATCAAGTAAAGTGGTAGTGGTGTCCTTTAGGTTCACATGTTTGGTAGTTTCTATAGTCATAGCATCACCATTAATAGGTCCAATGGGACCAGGAGTACATTGGGTGCTAAGAGTTTGGATATCCTCAACAACTTGGATAGTAGCAACAGTGTGGTGGGTAGGAAGGCTGTTAATTCTATCCTCTTCCTCCCTTTCTCTAGCCCATATTTCTTTAAGTTTAGCCATCATCCTAATATTTTCATTAATTTGCACTTGGGTAGCATTAATAGGAGTGACCTTCCTCTCCTCAAGAGGAGAAGTTTTAATTTTAAGCAATTCTATCTCATTGGCTAAATGGTCTACCTTCAAAGAGAGATCATCTAGTTTATGTAGTTTTTCTTCTACACTCTTATTAAAGGCTTTTTGGGTAGTGATGAAATCTTTAAGCATAATCTCTAGTTCAGTATTGGAGTTCTTGGTGCTAGGATAAGCATTGTTGTTCCCATAAGAATTAGAGGGGAACGGTCTAGGATTGCTACCAAAATTACTCCTATAAGCATTGTTGTTAAAATTGTTTCTAGAGATAAAGTTCACATCTACTTGTTCTTGAGCAATCAAAGAATTTAAAGGAACATCACGAGGATCAACAGAGGATTGCTTCGAAAGTAGAGACATGATCAAGTCAAGTTTTTCATTAAGGGAGGAAATTTCCTCGACAGAGTTTACCTTCCTACCTGTTGGAGCGCGTTCGGTGTGCCATTGGGAATAGTTGGTCATCATCTCATCGAGAAGCTTCGTGGCAGCACCAAGTGTAGTTGACATAAAGGTTCCTCCCGCGGCCGAATCTAACAAGTTCCGCGAGGTAAAGTTCAAGCCTGCATAAAAAGTTTGGATAACCATCCAAGTAGTCAAACCATGAGTAGGGCAGTTCTTGATAAGAGATTTCATACGTTCCCAAGCTTGGGCAACGTGTTCATTATCCAATTGTTTAAAATTCATTATGTTACTTCTCAGTTGGATAATTTTAGCAGGTGGATAGTATTTTCCAATAAAAGCATCTTTGCACTTGTCCCATGAATCTATGCTATTTCTAGGCAAAGACTAAAACCAAATTTTAGCTCCTCCTCTCAAGGAGAAAGGAAAAAGCTTAAGCTTAACAATGTCACCGTCTACTTCTCGGTACTTTTGCATATCACAAAGTTCAACAAAGTTGTTCAAGTGTAAAGCAGCATCATCTCCAGCACCGGAGAATTGATTTTTCATAACTAGATTCAGTAAGGCAGGTTTAATTTCATATGAAGGTGCTGAAGTGGCAGGTGTAGTGATAGGTGTGCTGATAAAGTCATCGTCGTTGTGACTAGTGAAGTCACACAACTTGGTGTTCTCTGTGGAACCCATAGTAGCAAGCAAGATAACTATTTTTGTGATTTTCGATAAAAAGGTACTAAAGCAAAAACTGAAAGGTAAACTAACAAGACTAAAAGCAAAGGTAAAAGATAGCGTGCAACTCCCCTATCTTGAAGAGTGGAGTCCCCGACAACGGTGCCAGAAAAACTCTTGCTAGGCTTCTCGCCCCTCGTTGGTTACCCCAAGTGGAAGGTGTGAGATGTAGTGTTGCGGAAGTTTTTCCCTTGGCAAAGATACCAAGGATCGAATCCCCAGAGACTCCTAGGTTCACCAAGAAGGTGTCAACTGCTACGGCGCCAGATATTAGCAATCAACGTGGACCTGCACACAGATACAAATAACTTTGCTCCCAACGAGTACAGAGAGGTTGTCAATCCCTCTGGCCTTGTAGTTCACAAAGGATTAAACGCAAGTGATAGTAGTGATAGATATAATTGCAATAGTAAATAAAAGCGAAAAGTAAATAGCGGATGTGATCAATGATGGTAATATGGACCGGAGTCTCATGATGTTCACTAGTGATGTCTCTCTCCCAAAAGACGATAAAACAGCTATGTGAGGTAAACGAATTACAGCTGGGCAATTGACAGGACCATGTGCGCAAACCAATGCTGATTACATTGCAAGAAAGGTTGAGGTTCAAAGCATGGGCGGTACGCCAAAGTAAGTAGACCGAAATCCATCAATATCTACTACTAATCATCCACCTTGAGATATCTATCCAGAACATCTCGCTGGTATTAAGTTGCGAGCCCCACCCATAGTGTAAACTCAATGCAACAGACAACTGCATTAAAAGAACTTTGCGTAAAGTAAACAATCCTTGCACCCGCGGGCACAAGCACCGTTGTTTTCCACCTTGTTGCAACAGCACATCCCCTAGACTCATGTTTCTGTCACTCAAACTAGTCATCGAGGGGCATGAACCCACAATCAAGCATAACGTTCCCTCTTGGAGTCACTACCTATTACTTGGCCAAAGCAATAAATAACAACGGAGAACATGCAAGAATTACTTACGAACATAAATATAAAAGAGGTAGATCAAATATATTACTCAAGCACAATCTGAACATAATCTCATAATCGATCGGATCCCAGCAAACTCATCATAGCAACAGCATAAGGATTACATATGTGCCTCGATCATGTAGGGCAGCTCACGAGGACTAATTAGTGAAGCACAAGAACGGAAGGAGAACATCACATAGCTACTGGTCATGGACTCATGGT
The DNA here is from genome assembly GCA_902687465.1 of Secale cereale. Taxonomy (NCBI): domain Eukaryota; kingdom Viridiplantae; phylum Streptophyta; class Magnoliopsida; order Poales; family Poaceae; genus Secale; species Secale cereale. The sequence continues at coordinate 232,930,634 of LR738714.1, forward strand.
CCAAGGGAGACTACTCACAACTCATCCGGGAGGCGTCCATGGTGGTGGAGAGGCTCCCGGTGGTGATCCTCCCATCCGGTAGGGTGCCGGGAAGAGTTCTCCTGGTGCTCCCGATCTTGGAAGCGGCGGCGGCGGCGGAACAGAGATGAGATCGCGAAAAGAGTTCCTCCCTCGAGGGTTTCGGGAGATGCTTTAAATATATGCCAAAGGGGGGCATCGGAGGAGCCTCGGGGGGCCCAGGCGCCCCCTGGCGCGGCCCGGGGGGGGGGGCGCCGCCAGGGCGCCTGGAGCCCTGGTGGCCCCCCCCCCGGCTGTCCTTCGGGCGCACGGTAGTTTCTGGAACGCTGATTTTTTATATAATTTTTCTGGATTTTTCCTGGCAGTTCTCGTAACGTGAAAATCTGAAATACAAAAAGAGCCGAAAACAGAAACTGGCACTGGGGTGCACTGAGTTAATAGGTTAGTCCAAATATGATCAAAAGTGTATGGAAGTGTATAAATATCATAGCAATATCACCCAAAAGAGGCATGGAGCAAGCAGAAATTATAGATACGTTTTGGACGTATCATCCCCTCCGGCCCTACTTTGACCGCATGGAAGCTTCCGGAACGCTGATTTTTTTATATAATTTTTCTGGATTTTTCCTGGCAGTTCTCGTAATGTGAAAACCTGAAATACAAGAACAGCCGAAAACAGAAACTGGCACTGGGGTGCACTAAGTTAATAGGTTAGTCCAAATATGATCAAAAGTGTATGGAAGTGTATAAATATCATAGCAATATCACCCAAAAGAGGCATGGAGCAAGCAGAAATTATATATACGTTTTGGACGTATCAACATCCCCAAGCTTAATTCCTGCTCGTCCTCGAGTAGGTAAATGATAACAAGAATAATTTCTGTGGTGACATGCTATTAACCATATAGGACTTTTTCATAGTCATATGACAAAAGCTTACTGAGACAATGAATCTATAGTAATTAAGTTGCCTCATGAGAAAATCACAAAGGACTGAAAGTTTTACAATATGATACCGGAACATCAAATAGATTTGCAATGAACATGATGTGCAAATATGATAAAGTGATATCTAGCTTGCCCCCTTTAGTGAAGCAAAACATAAATGCAGGGGCACCTCCAAGGTTTAAGTGATGACTAGATACAATGATTTCAGAATAAACGATATCACAATCATGCAAAACACAATGCTACTTTGGGACAATGCACATTACACTCAGAATGACAATCATGCTCTCAGTAGTTGGTGCTTTTAAAAGAAGGTGGAGACTCTCGAACCGTGGCTTTTGTTGGCAAGGTTGAAAACCCGTAGTCGGAAACAAAGACAAAACATGTACCAGAGCTCTTGGTTTTAAAACAGAGGTAATAATTTATTTTAGATCATGCATGTTTCGTCAACGAATGCTAGCAGACAACTCAATCACTTTTCGAGATGGACAAGTTTCGAGGAACGGCTCCCGAATGAGGACAATCACATCCTCTTAATCTCCTTTGTTTATCACTGCCAAAGTTTTCTGATTTCTCATGAACAAAGCGTGAAGGAGGGTTTGTTTGTTATATTATCTTTTTGAGCCGGGCGCACTCAATGCCAGTTCCTTCTCGTATTATGGGTTTGCACATTATACATGCAATCCCGGGGTGAACCTTGTCCAACTTAAAAAGGTCATGAATTAACCACTACTTCCTCATGAACTTACAACAGAGGCACAAAATAAGAATGCTTTTTCTTTGAATAAGTTCGAGATGGCACATGCAAGTCTCCGTTAGGAATGGCAGGTAAATACCATGTAGGAAGGTATGGTGGACTCATATGGCATAACTGGATTAAAGGATGTGGATGCACAAGCAGTCAGTTCGCTTAGTACAGGCGAAGGTTAGCAAAAGACTGGGAGCGACCAACTAAGAGAGCAATGACGGTCATAATCATGCAGAGCGACAAAGCAACATTGAATCAGGCATGGTAGTTATATCGCTACTCAGAAACAAAAGATCATCAAGGCTTGACAGACTTTCTTTACAGTCTTAAATATGCATGAGCATACGCCAAGTCAATCAAAATAAATTCTTGAAGGAAGATATTACTAAACCATACCACATCATAGGCAAACAAATCATGTTGGTACTCCAATAGCACATTGGGAACCCTCCAGCTATTTGAGACTAACCATAAGAAAACATGAACTACTAAGCGCCATCATGCACGTAGCATCTTTATCATAGACATATCAACCAATGCAACGGAAGCAAACTCTCTTAATAAGGTGAGCATGGTAATTAAAGAGAGTTCAAGCAACCAACTAAACAAAAGCTCTTGAAAAGATAAGCATGAAAGCTAAGAGCTGAACATGACAGTAGCTATTAAAAGACAAAGAACACACACAGCAAGGATAGACATGAAAATTCTATGTTATGTTCTAGGTAGAAGTGGAGCGTGTTTCTCTCCCACATAAAGAAAGCTGAGTTCCAACTCGTTATGAAAAGCTAAAGAAAACTAAAAGGAAAACTAAAACAAGACGCTCCAAGCATAGCACATAACACATGAAGTGATTAAAATATAGTGGAACGAAGGACGAACTGATAATGTTGATGGAGAAGGGGATGCACGGGGGCATCCCCAAGCTTAGACGCTTGAGTCTCCTTGAATATTTCTTGGGGGTGCATGGGGGCATCCCCAAGCTTGAGCGCTTGATACTCCTGAATCTTTTTATCATCTTCCCTCTCACACTTGAAAACTCCCTTCATACATAACTCATCATAATCTGATTAGCGAGGTTAGTACCCATAATAAAATAATTGTACCTTGCTGGAAATAAAGATATTCTTGAAGGTCTACTGTTTCTCAAGATTGCCAAAAGGTTTTTGCAAAGAAAAAGCAAGCTCTTGGTTTGCAAAATGAAGGAAAAGCAAAACAGGACAGAATCTGTGAAAAACAGAACAGCAGGTAGTAATTGATTTGTCCGGGGCACTTCTGCAACTCTAATCAAAAAACTCAAAACAGACGCACGAAAGACAATTATATAGAGCACGCTTTCAAAAAAATTCAGACCAAAAAGATGATCTGGTGATTTTATACAAATTTTTCTATCCAAGGACAGAATCTGTTTCCTGGACAGCACGTCACAACTTTTGAACTTTCTTGCAATCAGAGGCTAAACTTGGCACAAAGATGAAAAATAAAGATACAATGATGTTGCTACAGTAGTAACAAACATCAAGACCACTAAAACTGAAAGTAAACATAACAAGGGTTGTCTCCCTAGAGCTCTTTCTATATAGCCATAAAGATAGGCTTAAGACTTTAATGATGCTCTCGTAGGAATAAGAGCTGAAGAACAAAAGAGAGCATCAAGAAGCAAATACCAAACACATTTAAGCCTAACATGCTTCCTATGCATAGGAATATTGCAATAGAATAATTCATTGAAGCACAAAGCAACTAGCATAGGAAGGCAAAACAAGCATAACTTCAAAATATTCACCATAAAGAGAGGAAACTTCTTATTATTAAGATATTTAGAACCAAGTCTCCCTCTCTCATTATAAATTTCAGTGGCATCATGGATGAACTCAACAATATAAGCATGACGTAAAGCATTGTTACCATGATCCACATGCAAAAAGGTACTCTTACTCTCCACATAAGCATAATCTTTCTCATTGGTAATAGTGGGAGTAGGACTATCATAAACAACTTGAACACTATAGATTAATTGTGTATTAGGAGGGTGGTGTTCAACAAGGGAGTAATTCCCTCCATGATTATGACAAGTTTCATAAGGATAATTTCTCCTTATGTCATAGGTACCTTTATAATCACTATAGGTTGGAGTTATGGCATCATCATGGTAGAGAAGAGCATTATCATCATTTTCCCAATCACAATAAGTAACATGCATATCATAATCAAAATTATCTTCAATAGTACCTACGGACATATCATCAAGATGATAATTAAGGCAATAAATTTCACCTTCTTCTTTAAACTTACAATCGTTAGGATAAAAGTTGATGGGAGGAATATGCTCAGGCCAGGTTGATACCCATTCTTCTTCTTTCTTGCTCTTCTTCCTCCTCCTCTTCTTTTTCTTCTTCTTAACCTTAGGAGGGAGTGATTGGAGATGAAGCTTCTCCACATATCCTGGTTTATCATTAGAAACAATAGGGGAAACTTGGGAGAAACTCTCCTTTTTATTAGCAGAAATATAAGAGACATTTTTATACTTTGGTAAAGTTCCCTCCTTTATAATCTTACCTATGTAATCATTTTCATGGCAATTAACAACACAATAGAGATGGAAATTTTGCAAAGTGTTTTTTATTCCTATGGCATTAACATCTAGCCATGAAGTCTTTTCTGATAACTCTTCACACATCAAAAATAACATAAGCTCATCATAAAGATCAGAGGTGATCATGTTATCACACAACCGGTTAACAGTTATGTTATGAAAGTTCATGCATTGAAAATTAAAGTGACCCTCTATACGGCAAAGTTCACAAGTAAAAGGATAAAGGTCACACAATTCTCTAGCAATTTCATTTAAATCTCTGACCCAAGTGATTGTTCTTTCATGCTTATGTTGCTTACAATACTTCTCTTCTTCAATCATAGGCCTTTCACAAGGTCTATCCACTCCACAAAAATTAACATGCTTATATGAAACTTCATTTTTAGGAATTGGATCATGCATGTTGCAATCATCATGAACTATTTCATTTTCTTTGCAAGTCTCTTTAAAAGGTTTATGATACTTGATCCAATCCTCCTTAGGCATATTAAGATGTGAAGCAAAAGATTTGAGGAAATCAACAAGGAGTTGAGAATCAAGCCCAAACTTAGCACTAAACTTATTAAAACTTGTAGTTTCAACAAAGGACTTAATGCAATCATACTCATAAATTATACCTGACTCTTTACCTTTGTCGATCTCCCAATCTTCAGTGTTGCGTTGAATTCTTTCAAGGAGTTCCCATTTAGCATCAATCTTTTTGTTTGTGAAAGAACCCATAGAGGAAGCGTCGAGCAAATCTTTATCCTGTCGAGAAAGCCTCGCATAGAAATTAGTAATAATCATATCTTTGGGGAGCCCATGGTTAGGACATTTTAGCATTAATGTTTTCAGTCTCCCACAAGCTTGAGCTATGCTCTCTCCGTCATGAGGATAAAAATTATAAACATAATTCCTATTCTCATGGACTTCATGAAGAGGATAAAACTTGGAGTAAAAGAGAGACTGGATCTCTTCCCACTCCAGCAGGTGAGAGTCATTTAGTAGACTATACCATTCCAATGCTTTTCCTTTCAGTGACAATGCAAATAATTTCCTCATGACAAACTTCCTTGATACACCTGCAAGCTTAAATAATGAACATAGTTGTGACAGATATAGCAAGTGTTCACCGGGATGTTTGTCTCCTGCATAACTATCAGCCAAAACATAATCGATAATACCAGCTGGTATTTTATAGGGCATAATTTCAGAAGGGGGAGGAGCAACCACCACAGGTGTGGGGCGTCTTCCCGCAAGCAACGATCCAATAGCAAGGTTGTCCATAAGTATAACTAGGGAAATAAAAACAAGAAACAAAAAGATTTAATTGCAAGATCTAAAGATATACCTTCAAGCGCTCACCTCCCCGGCAACGGCGCCAGAAATAGCTTGATGTCTACACACGCTTCTACCCTTGTAGACTATGTTGGGCCTCCAAGCGCAGAGGTTTGTAGGACAGCAGCAATTTCCCTCAAGTGGATGACCTAAGGTTTATCGAACTCAGGGAAGTAGAGGTTGAAGATGGTCTCTCTCAAGAAACCCTACAACTAAGATACAAGAAGTCTCTTGTGTCCCCAACACACCTAATACACTTGTTAGATGTATAGGTGCACTAGTTCGGCGAAGAGATGTTAAATGGCAAGTGATATGGATGGCAAAACAAAGTAATATAAATCTGTAATAAAAAGTTGTAATGCCCCGGATGTAATACTTTCCCTTTTGGGCATATAATATATCCCCGGCTTCATCTATTTCCATTCCGGGTTCTTGGTCTTTCGGGTTTCGTCGTTTTGTTGTGTGCGTGTGTGGCATTCATTCATATCATGTAGACATGTGCATCGCATTGCATTTGTGTTGTCGGTTGCATCCGGTTCCACGCGTTCCTTCCCGTTGTCCGTTTCGCGTTCCGGAGCTCCCTCATGTGTCCGTGGCGTCCCGTAGACCTACATTGATGTTTGGCCGTGTGACGTTACCGGTGTGGTGCGAGACTTGTCGTGTGTTGTTGTTTTGTTGTGTGTAACCCGCCTGTCAAATTTCGTCGCGTTTGGAGTCCGTCTGCTATCCCAACAGTTATTCGTGTGGGTCCAAAGTGCCTCCACTTTGTGGCCCAAGACATCCCTACAACAGCCCACTTACCTCCTCTTGGCCCATCCTAACTCCCCTCGCGATCGGATCCGTCGGATCGCGATCGGAGGGCTCTAATTCCCCCAGATCCCTCAAACCCTAGCACCACCCTATTTATAGACCCCCTATGTCCATTTTGGGCATCCCTAACCTCTAGCTCCTTCCCCCCCTCATTTTTCGGATCTGGTCAGATCCTAGCCGCCACTTGGCTCTCTCCCCGTTCGCGCCGCCGTTTTTCCTCGAAGGCAGCAGCCAGCGCCGCCACCGATCTGATCCCGATCGGATTCCCCGATCTGGTCGACGCTCCAGCCGCGCCGTCGAACGAGCCGCTCCCTCCGCGCCGGGGCCTTTTCCCCTCGCCCGCCGATCCGCTGGACCACATCCCCGGGGCCGAGGCTCCCGCACCGGCCCGTCCCGCACCGATCGAAGGATTCCGCAGCACCGCCTGGGCCGGCAAGGCGCCAGCTGGCCCAGCCGCCACTTCGCCTGCATCGCCCCAGCCACCAGGCTCCCGCATCGCCCGATCCAGCCGCCTGACATCGCTGGGCCGCTCCCTCCTCCCAGTTCGTCAGATCGGGCTGGGATCCCCTCTCCGCGCGCCAGATCCCGCGGGCCAGGCCGCCCCTACCATCGCCAGGCCTCCAGCTCCCGCAGGCCGCTCGTCGGGCCGCGCAGTCCAGCCGCCGCCACTTCCAGGCCTCCTCCAGCCGCCGCCCGGAGCCCTCCTCCGCCTGGGTCCCGAAGCGGGCCGCTCCAGTCGGGCCCGAGGCCGCCCGAAGGCCGCCACCTCGCCACCGCGCCTCGTCGGGCCGGGCCGAGTCCCTCCTCCCGCTGGGTCAGATCTGCTCGGGCCTGAGCCCGTGGACTTCTTTTGTCAGATCTAGGTTGTTTTTCAAATCCTAAGTCCCTGTGATATTGTTTGCTGATGCTATTTTCAAACTGCTATAAATTTTTGTGTGGATGTCCGTTTTGCGCAAATAGCATGTCCAGACGTTCGTGGTGATTAGCACTACGTTTTATCTTTTTGTGCCATGCATGTTAGAGATCATCTAGGTGCTTGTTTTTCTGTTGCAATAGTGCATCGTGATAAAACTGCTGCTATGTGATGTTTTTATGCCATCTTTGCATAGTGATATCTTTTAGCTCGTTTATCCGATTGATGCAAATGACATGTCCACGTGTTCGTCTTGCCATGCTCTACTTGTTGCTTGAGTTAGGTTGCATGATAGATTTATTCTTGCCATGGTTATCCTCGTTGCAAAGTGCCATGTGGCTGTGATGTTGTTTCACTTGTTATGAAATGCCATCTTGTTGAGCTCATTGCTATCGTTGTGTTTATCTCCATGATGCATGCTTGTGTGTTTCGGAATCACCATCATGTGTACTTTAATGTGGTGCTTACCACTTGCCATGTTTAGTTTCGAGGTGACTTAAACTTGCTCTTTTAGATGCCATGATGAAACTGTTGTTTTAGCACTTAGTGGTTTTTCACTAAGTCTGAAATCTGTAACGTTCCGATGCCATGTTTGCTTGCTGCTCTAGGACAAACCATGATAGTTTTGGAGTGGATCTTGATGGTTCCTTGTAGTATATATTGTTGGCTTTCCATTAATGTTCTCACATTCTTATTTAAGTGGCTGTAGCATGTTTATCTTTTGCTCCAAAGTTTCGATATAATTCTGCTGCCAGAATTTTATTGTCAAGTTCAATATGTCCAAGCTTATTGCTATTGTTCCGTGGCTCCTTTGGGGGTGCACCTTTGGACTTATTTCCTGTAGGATATGTCTAGTTTATGTTCATGCTCTTTGCCATGGTGTTTGAGTGCTGTAGCTTATTTTTCTAGTGCTCCGAAGTTGCTATGTTGCTGTAATTTTCAGTTTTCGCTCGTTTCTTGTTTCGGGCATAACTTTTAGCCCGTAGCTCCGATTTCAGCGAGTCTTATATGAAACTTGATTGATTTTCTGTGTAGATTCATAATATCATATTGTTATCATGTTTTGAGGTGTTTTGCTTGAGTGCTATTTTCCGTGCTCCGTGTGCATCCTTAGTGCATCCATCATGCATCCATCATTTTGGTGTGCGCATTGCATCTTGTTGATTTGTGCCTTGTGTGATTGTATTGTTTAGAGCCGGAAGCTGAGACCGAGTACGAGTACGAGCACGAGGTTACCAACGAGGTTGAGCACGAGGACCCTTCTTACAATCCGAACGACTACACTTCAGGCAAGATGACCGAACCCCGATAACATTACTATCTTTGCCTATTGCTAGTAGTTCCGCTCTATAGTTTTGCCTCGATGCCCATGTTCTTCCTGTCAGCCTCCTACTTGTAACCATTACCATGTTTAACCACCCTACCTATGCAAACCATTGCTTGGCTAAGTACGCTTCGCTCAGCCCTTCTTATAGCATTGCTAGTTGCAGGTGAAGATCGAAGATGCTTGCTTCATGTTGAAGTTTGTTGGGTTATATCACACTATATAAATGCTTAAAATGAAATCATCTATATATTGGCAAGGGTGGAAGGCTAAGCCTTTTGCTTGGTGATTTGTTCCACTCATGCCGTTAGGAACCGTATAAACCGGTGTTATGTTCCTTGATTATGCGTTCCTAACACGGTTGGGGTGTATGGGACCCCCTCGATAAACCGCTAAGTGCTAAGTCTTTTCCAGCAAGTCCCAACATTGGTACTATTTGCCTAATAACAAATTAAACTTGCATAGGGAGTAATTAACCCTTTTTCTTAATTCTACAACCCCGGGCCAGTGCTCCACATGAGTGTTGGTCCGAAACGGGGAGCCTGCGGGGCCACCTCGAGGAAACTCAAGGGCTGGTAAAAACCCGTAGCTTCGCCCATCCGGTCGTGTCATGAGACTTAGATACGCGCGGCTACTATCAGGGTGTCGACACACCGGGAGGATTTGCTGGATTAGCCTTACCTTAGTTCGGAGTATCTTGAGCACGGGATTCCGAGAATACTCCGGTCTTCCCACTTTGGAGTTGCGACTCCGCGGATCGTGGGCTTGTAATGGGTCAAGTTGGAACACCCCTGCAGGGTTATGAACTTTCGAAAGCCGTGCCCGCGGTTATGTGGCAGATGGGAGCTTGTTAATATCCGGTTGTAGATAACTTGACACATTGTTCTAATACACTACCAGCGTGTGTACCGTGACTGTCAATTTCTGAATGGGGATTCGGGAGTTGAACACGGTGGGGTTATGTTTGTTGAGCTGTAGCTAGGATCACTTCGTGATCATCTCTCGACCGAGGCACTTCTCTTCTCGCACTCTCTCACGTAAGCTAGTTGCTAGTTGCTGCTGCAGACACTTATTCTTTTCTTCAGCCTTATCCTCTCCCAAGGTTTAAATAGTCTTGTTACCCGGGAACGGGATTGCTGAGTCCTCTGTGGCTCACAGTTACTTCACCACACCAGATGCAGGTCCAGTTGTGAGCTATCCAGGTGATGGCACCGAGCTAGACTGGGAGTACGACGAGGAGCGTAGTCGATACTATATTCGTTTTCCTGATGATCAGTAGTGGAGACTTCTACTAGGATTCGATCCGACCTGTGGTTTTATTTATGTTTGGTATCTTCCATTTGGATTTTACCCTTAGAGGGCTGTGATGTTTTAATGCATGATGATTGAGACATGTATTGTATTTGTGTGACGTGGCGAGTGTAAGCCAACTATTTTATGTTTTCCATCCCCATCTTTTACATGAGTTGTGCAAAGATACCAGACTTGCGATCATTCCAGCATGGGGTTATGTCTCTAAGTCGTGCCTCGACACGTAGGAGATATAGCTCCATCCTGGGCATTACAAGTTGGTATTCAGAGCCTTCTCCGACCTAGGCGCCCCCACTGATTGATCGAATCGTTGACGGTCGAGTCTAGGCACACACTGAAAAATATTTTGAGTCCTATATTATATCGGAGAGTAGGATTTCTTTGCTTCTCATCCCCTTTCTCTCTGGTGAGGACTCCTGACGTCTACTCTTGTCTCTTCTATCTTCAAAAATTGCACCAAATTTTTTTTAGGAATCTCGCGAGTATTCTGGGATTGTTTCGATGCTCTTGTGACGAGAATATTGTTCTCGATGCCTCCTGACATTAGGGGTTGTGGCAGTGTCCCGAGGAGTTGAGCTTCGGGGTATTGTCGTCACAAGCATATCGCGGCAGTACTAAATACATAAGAGGGCCGACATCAAAAAGCTCTCCTATACGGCCAGTGGCAAGATAACCCCGACATCACCCAGTACTGGGGAGGTAGTTCGGGAGTATTGCCATAGCTTGTTATAGTGGATGCTTTTCGAAGGTCCGAGGTAAACAGTTTCCGAGAAAGACTGGTTATGTGTTGAAGGATGGATACACCTGGATGTAGGTTTAGAGTTGATTGCGCGGTGCTTCCCGTGTATCCCCAACACCTGATTGCATAACTGGAATCTTTCGGAAATTCATAGGTGGGCTTATCCAGTAGATCGTAGGCATTCTTCCAACGAATGCAGGTTAGCGAGTTCGGGGTTCTACATTGAGTGAAGTGGTATTATGACCGATGTTCTGATCGGGAGTTGCATCTTAAAGGGTCCTTGGCTATGCTGCTCCGGGGATAGCAAAACCTTTTCGTAACGCGTTCATATGCTTTCAGCACAAAGATGTTAGAACGAAGCTCCTATCTTGTGTTTGTTCCCGTCTGTACCTTGTTGTTTTTCTTATTTTACCTTTTGTCCCCTATGTGGCTTCTCGTGAAGATTGATGTTATCATTTAACTGAGAATTTCATTCGTTCCTCCTGTTCGAATGATTTCATTCGTTCCTATTGTTCGAATGATTATTGTGAAGACTTGTTGCAATTCATTCCATTGATTCAGCTTATACCTTCTGTCAATCAATTGCTGATTCGTGGTCATCTCTTTCAGGATGGCTCCGAAAAGGGTTCCCAATGCTAACCCAGAGGGTGAAGAGGTCCCAGATCGTCCTCCTTCCCCTCCTCCTCCGTCTGAGGCTTGGAGAGCGATTATGCAGACTACAGCTCAGAACACCCAGTTGTTGATGCAGATGATGCAACAGCTGCAAGCTAATCAAGCTAATCAGGGTGTTCCAGGGAATCAAGGCAACTTCTTCAACCAGCAGCACCATGCTACTCTCAACCAGTTCTTGGCCAATAATCCAAAAGCTTTCAGTTACTGTGTCGACCCTCTTGATGCTGAAGATTGGTTAACCGATATCAAGAAGCATTTTGACTGCAGTAACGTAAGAGAAGAGGATTATGTGAAGTTTGCAGCCTTCCAACTCAAAGACCAAGCAGCTGACTGGTGGCAGCAGTACAAAGACTCCAGGCCAGGTCAAGTGATCTCTTGGAGAATTTCTGCAAGGACTTTCGCTCTCACCACATTCCAACAAGTGTCATCGAGGGTATGCGTGAGCAATTCCGCAACCTGAAGCAGGGCTCTATGACAGTCTATCAGTATAATGTCAAGTTCCAAAACCTCGCCCGCTATGCTAAACAAGACATTCCTGATGCCAAGAGCAAAATCTACCAGTTCCGTGGAGGTATGAAAGATGAACTTCAACTTGCTCTCACTCTGTTCGAGCCCGATGAATTCGACAAATTCTATAACATGGCTTTGAAACAAGAGGCAGCTCAGCTTAAGATGGAGGCTTCTAAAAAGAGGATTCGAGATGCCGTTCACTCTTCCTCATCGTCTCAGATGGTCTTGAAACAACAGAAATTCTGGCTTCCTCCTCCTCCAGTGATTCGAGCTCCATACAACAACTCCAACAGCAACAAGAACTCCGATGGACGTGGTTTCTCCAACCCACCCAACCCGAGCAACCAGTCAAGGAATCAGTTTCAGTCTCAAGGCTCCAAGTCAAGTGGTTCTCATTTCCGTCCTCTTTCAGAAGTGGTCTGCAACAAGTGCACTCAGAAAGGTCACTATGCCAACAGATGTCCGAACCCAAAGCGTCTTCCACCTCCTCCACCTGTGAGTTCAGCTATTGTCAAGCATAATCCCAAGCAAGCAAGGGTCAATCTGATGAGTGCAGCGCAAGCGGAGAATTCTTCTGATGTCATTTTGGGTAACCTTCCAGTTAACTCTTTTCCTGCTAAAGTGTTATTTGATTCGGGTGCTTCATGCTCTTTCATGTCTCAACCATTTGCATCCAAGCACAATATTGTCACTTCAAATTTGCCTCAGAGGTTGCAAGTCATTTCTCCGGGGAGACGTATGACTTCTAGTGTCTATGCTCCGGATGTATCTATTCGCATGGGAGATTATCGGTTTCTAGCTAAACCGGTGGTTCTTGGTAATTCTGACATTGACCTCATCCTCGGGATGGATTGGCTTTCTCAGCATGATGCTCACATTGATTGTGCTCAAAAGGAAGTCAAGATGACTCATCCTGATGAAGATGTGATTATCTTTGCCTCCAGGGATAACACTATCAGGCTTTTCTCTCTCAATGATAAGGGCGAAATTAATGCCATATCTCAAATTCCGGTGGTGAACGAATATCAAGACATCTTTCCTGAAGAACTTCCAGGCATGCCTCCACACCGTCAGGTGGAATTCGTTATTGAACTCGAGCCGGGTACTGAGCCAGCATGCCGGCGTCCGTACAAGCTCTCTCCAGATGAATTGAAGGAATTGAAGAAGCAGCTTGATAAACAGGAGAGTATGGGTCTCATCAGGCCTAATACGTCTCCTTGGGGCTGTGGTGTCTTATTTGTCAAGAAGAAAGATGGCACGGAGCGTCTCTGTGTTGATTACCGGCCATTGAACAAGAAGACAATAAAGAACAAATATCCGCTCCCCAACATCAACGAACTCTTCGAGCAGCTCAAAGGAGCTAAAGTGTTCTCTAAGCTCGATCTCCGAATGGGCTATCACCAAATTCGCATTCGCGAGGAAGACATTCCCAAGACGGCCTTCAGAACGAGCTACGGTTCATACGAGTATACCGTCATGTCTTTTGGTCTCGCCAATGCTCCTCCTACCTTTTCGAGGATGATGCACTACATCTTCAACCCCTATACTGGCGAGTTTGTGCTTGTGTATCTGGATGATATTCTGGTGTTTTCCAAGAATGAAGAAGATCACGAAAAGCACTTACGTCTGGTTCTTGATCAACTCCGTGAGCATAAGTTCTATGCCAAGTTCTCCAAGTGCGAATTTTGGCTCGATAAGGTTTTGTACCTGGGCCACATCATCTCAGCTGACGGTATTGCGGTAAATCCCGACAAAGTTGAAGCAATTGTCAACTGGGAAACTCCTCAAAACATCAAGCAACTCCGTAGTTTTCTGGGTCTTGCCAGCTATTGCAGAAGGTTCGTTGAGAACTTCTCCAAGATTGCCAAGCCTCTTTCCAACTTGCTTCAGAAGAATGTCAAATACTTTTGGTCTCCAGAGTGTGAAGTGGCATTCAAAACTCTCAAAGAAAAGCTCGTATCTGCTCCAGTTCTGACTCCTCCAGATGAGTCCAAGCCCTATGAAGTATTCTGTGATGCTTCTCTTCAAGGCCTTGGTGGTGTGCTTATGCAAGATAAGAGAATTGTGGCATACACTTCTCGTCAGCTGAAGCCAAGTGAGAAGAACTATCCCACACATGATGTCGAGCTAGCAGCTGTGGTACATGCTCTGATTACGTGGAGACATCTGTTGTTGGGCAGAAAGGTCGACATCTTCACTGATCACAAGAGCTTGAAGTACATCTTCACACAGCCGCATCTGAACCTCCGCCAGACTCGTTGGGTTGAGATGATCCAAGAGTATGATCCCAGCATTGAATACACTCCTGGCAAGGCGAATGTGATTGCAGATGCTTTGAGCAGAAAGGCATATTGCAACAGCCTTCTTATCAAGCCGTGCCAGCCTGAGCTTTGTGAAGCATTCAGGAAACTCAACCTCCAAGTTGTTCCGCAGGGTTTTCTTGGAAATCTTCAAATTGCTCCTACCTTGGAAGATCAGGTCCGTGAGGCCCAACTCAGGGATACCATGGTGAAGAAGGTGAAACATGGTATTGCAAAGGGCACTCCAAAATACAAGTGCTTCCGTGTTGATGAGAGAGATACCTTGTTCTTCGAGGACAGACTCGTTGTTCCCAAAGGTGATCTCAGGAAGCTCATAATGGAAGAAGCACATGATTCTCTCCTTTCCATTCATCCTGGCAGCTCCAAGATGTACCAAGACCTCAAGCAGTCTTACTGGTGGACACGCATGAAAAGGGAGATTGCCCAATTCGTAAATGAATGTGATGTTTGCAGAAGAGTGAAAGCAGAACATCAATGTCCAGCCGGTCTTCTCCAACCTCTTCCTATTCCCGAGTGGAAGTTCGACCACATTGAAATGGACTTCGTCACTGGTTTTCCTAAGTCCAAACGAGGGAATGATTCTATCTTCGTGGTGATTGACAAGCTTACCAAAGTCGCTCACTTCCTGCCAGTCAAAGAATCAATCAATGCAGCTCAATTGGCAGAGCTGTACACTTCCAGAATTGTGTCTTTACATGGCATTCCTCAAGTTATCTCCTCAGACCGTGGAAGTTTGTTCACATCAAAGTTCTAGGACTCCTTTCAGTCCGCCATGGGCACTAAGATCAGGTTCAGCACTGCTTTTCACCCTCAGACTAGTGGTCAAGTCGAGCGAGTGAATCAGATTCTAGAAGACATGCTCAGAGCCTGTGTCATATCTTTTGGCATGAAATGGGAAGACTGCCTTCCATTTGGCGAGTTCTCTTACAACAACAACTTTCAAGCAAGTGCAGGCAAAGCTCCGTTTGAAATCCTCTATGGCAAAGAGTGTCGTACCCCTCTCAACTGGTCTGAAACAGGCGAACGTCAACTTCTTGGCAATGACTTGATCTCAGAAGCCGAAGAAATGTGCAAAGTCATACGTGAGAATCTCAAGGCCGCTCAGTCGCGTCAGAAGAGCTACTATGACGGCAAGCATCGTGATTTGGCTTTCAACATTGGTGATCATGTCTATCTCCGTGTGTCTCCGATGAAAGGCAACCAAAGATTCGGTATCAAAGGAAAGCTTGCTCCTAGATACGTCGGGCCTTTCAAGATTCTTGGCAAAAGAGGCGATCTAGCCTATCAACTTGAGTTCCCTCCCAACTTCGCCAATGTTCATGATGTGTTCCATGTGTCTCAACTTCGCAAATGCTTTAAGGCACCTGAACGCATGATTCCGTTTGAAGAGATTGATCTTCAACAAGACTTGTCCTACCGAGAGCATCCCGTTGCTATTCTCGAAGAAACCGAACGCAAGACCCGCAACAAGTCCATCAAATTCTTGAAAGTCAAGTGGTCACATCACACCAACCGAGAGGCTACGTGGGAACGAGAAGATCATCTTCGTTCCGAGTACCCTTCCTTTTTCCAGTCCTAGATCTCGGGACGAGATCTTTTTGTAGTAGAGGAGAGTTTGTAATGCCCCAGATGTAATACTTTCCCTTTTGGGCATATAATATATCTCCGGCTTCATCTATTTCTATTCCGGGTTCTTTGTCTTTCGGGTTTCGTCGTTTTGTTGTGTGCGTGTGTGGCATTCATTCATATCATGTAGACATGTGCATCGCATTGCATTTGTGTTGTCAGTTGCATCCGGTTCCACGCGTTCCTTCCCGTTGTCCGTTTCGCGTTCCGGAGCTCCCTCACATGTCCGTGGCGTCCCGTAGACCTACATTGATGTTTGGCCGTGTGACGTTACCGGTGTGGTGCGAGACTTGTCGTGTGTTGTTGTTTTGTTGTGTGTAACCCGCCTGTCAAATCTCGTCGCGTTTGGAGTCCGTCTGCTATCCCAACAGTTATTCGTGTGGGTCCAAAGTGCCTCCACTTTGTGGCCCAAGACATCCCTACAACAGCCCACTTACCTCCTCTTGGCCCATCCTAACTTCCCTCGCGATCGGATCCGTCGGATCGCGATCGGAGGGCTCTAATTCCCCCAGATCCCTCAAACCCTAGCACCACCCTATTTATAGACCCCCTATGTTCATTTTGGGCATCCCTAACCTCTAGCTCCTTCCCCCCCTCATTTTTCGGATCTGGTCAGATCCCAGCCGCCACTTGGCTCTCTCCCCGTTCGCGCCGCCGTTTTTCCTCGAAGGCAGGAGCCAGCGCCGCCACCGATCTGATCTCGATCGGATTCCCCGATCTGGTCAACGCTCCAGCCGCACCGTCGAACGAGCCGCTCCCTCCGCGTCGGGGCCTTTTCCCCTCGCCCGCCGATCCGCTGGACCACATCCCCGGGGCCGAGGCTCCCGGACCGGCCCGTCCCGCACCGATCGAAGGACTCCGCAGCACCGCCTGGGCCGGCAAGGCGCCAGCTGGCCCAGCCGCCACTTCGCCCGCATCGCCCCAGCCACCAGGCTCCCGCATCGCCCGATCCAGCCGCCTGACATCGCTGGGCCGCTCCCTCCTCCCAGTTCGTCAGATCGGGCCGGGATCCCCTCTCCGCGCGCCAGATCCCGCGGGCCAGGCCGCCCCTCCCGTCGCCAGGCCTCCAGCTCCCGCAGGCCGCTCGTCGGGCCGCGCAGTCCATCCGCCGCCACTTCCAGGCCTCCTCCAGCCGCCGCCCGGAGCCCTCCTCCGCCTGGGTCCCGAAGCGGGCCGCTCCAGTCGGGCCCGAGGCCGCCCGAAGGCCGCCGCCTCGCCACCGCGCCTCGTCGGGCCGGGCCGAGTCCCTCCTCCCGCTGGGTCAGATCCGCTCGGGCCTGAGCCCGTGGGCTTCTTTTCTCAGATCTAGGTTGTTTTTCAAATCCTAAGTCCCTGTGATATTGTTTGCTGATGCTATTTTCAAACTGCTATAAATTTTTGTGTGGATGTCCGTTTTGCGCAAATAGCATGTCCAGTCGTTCGTGGTGATTAGCACTACGTTTTATCTTTTTGTGCCATGCATGTTAGAGATCATCTAGGTGCTTGTTTTTCTGTTGCAATAGTGCATCATGATAAAACTGCTGCTATGTGATGTTTTTATGCCATCTTTGCATAGTGATATCTTTTAGCTCGTTTATCCGATTGATGCAAATGACATGTCCACGTGTTCGTCTTGCCATGCTCTACTTGTTGCTTGAGTTAGGTTGCATGATAGATTTATTCTTGCCATGGTTATCCTCGTTGCAAAGTGCCATGTGGATGTGATGTTGTTTCACTTGTTATGAAATGCCATCTTGTTGAGCTCATTGCTATCGTTGTGTTTATCTCCATGATGCATGCTTGTGTGTTTCGGAATCACCATCATGTGTACTTTGATGTGGTGCTTACCACTTGCCATGTTTAGTTTCGAGGTGACTTAAACTTGCTCTTTTAGATGCCATGATGAAACTGCTGTTTTAGCACTTAGTGGTTTTTCACCAAGTCTGAAATCTGTAACGTTCCGATGCCATGTTTGCTTGCTGCTCTAGGACAAACCATGATAGTTTTGGAGTGGATCTTGATGGTTCCTTGTAGTATATATTGTTGGCTTTCCATTCATGTTCTCACATGCTTATTTAAGTGGCTGTAGCATGTTTATCTTTTGCTCCAAAGTTTCGATAAAATTCTGCTGCCAGAATTTTATTGTCAAGTTCAATATGTCCAAGCTTATTGCTATTGTTCCGTGGATCCTTTGGGGGTGCACCTTTGGACTTATTTGCTGTAGGATATGTCTAGTTTATGTTCATGCTCTTTGCCATGGTGTTTGAGTGTTGTAGCTTATTTTTCTAGTGCTCCGAAGTTGCTATGTTGCTGTAATTTTCAGTTTTCGCTCGTTTCTTGTTTCGGGCATAACTTTTAGCCCGTAGCTCCGATTTCAGCGAGTCTTATAAGAAACTTGATTGATTTTCTGTGTAGATTCATAATATCATATTGTTATCATGTTTTGAGGTGTTTTTCTTGTTGGAAATATGCCCTAGAGGCAATAATAAATTGGTTATTATTATATTTCCTTGTTCACGATAATCGTTTATTATCCATGCTAGAATTGTATTGATAGGAAACTCAGATACATGTATGGATACATAGACAAACACCATGTCCCTAGTGAGCCTCTAGACGACTAGCTCGTTGATCAATAGATGGTTACGGTTTCCTAACCATGGACATTGGATGTCGTTGATAACGGGATCACATCATTAGGAGAATGATGTGATGGACAAGACCCAATCCTAAGCCTAGCACAGATCGTGTAGTTCGTATGCTAAAGCTTTTCTATATGTCAAGTATCTTTTCCTTAGACCATGAGATTGTGCAACTCCCAGATACCGTAGGAATGCTTTGGGTGTACCAAACGTCACAACGTAACTGGGTGGCTATAAAGGTGCACAACAGGTATCTCCGAAAGTGTCTGTTGGGTTGGCACGAATCGAGACTGGGATTTGTCACTCCGTGTGACGGAGAGGTATCTCTGGGCCCACTCGGTAGGACATCATCATAATGTGCACAATATGTGATCAAGGAGTTGATCACGGGATGATGTGTTACGGAACGAGTAAAGAGACTTGCCGGTAACGAGATTGAGCAAGGTATCGGTATACCGACGATCGAATCTCGGGCAAGTGCTATACCGATAGACAAAGGGAATCGTATACGGGATTGATTGAATCCTTGACATAGTGGTTCATCCGATGAGATCATCGTGGAACATGTGGGAGCCAACATGGGTATCCAGATCCCGCTGTTGGTTATTGGCCGGAGAGTTGTCTCGGTCATGACTACATGGTTCCCGAGCCCGTAGGGTCTACACACTTAAGGTTCGATGACGCTAGGGTTATAGGGAAAGTATGTACGCGGTTACCGAATGTTGTTCGGAGTCCCGGATGAGATACCGGACGTCACGAGGAGTTCCGGAATGGTCCGGAGGTAAAGATTCATATATGGGAAGTCCTGTTTTGGTCACCGGAAAAGTTTCGGGCGATATCGGTAATGTACCGGGACCACCGGGAGGGTCCCGGGGGTCCACCAGGTGGGGCCACCAGCCCCAGAAGGCTGCGTGGGCTAAGTGTGGGAGGGGACCAGCCCCAAGGGGGCTGGTGCGCCCCCCCCCACCAAGTCCCTAGGCGCATGGAGGGTGGAGGGGGGCAAACCCTAGGTCCAGATGGGCCTTAAGGCCCATCCTAGGGCGCCCCCTCTCTCTCCCCCCCTTGGCCGCACCCTAGATGGGTTCTGGGGGGCTGCCGCCACCCCTAGGGAGGAAACCCTAGATGGGGGCGCAGCCCCTACCTCCCCCCTATATATATGTGAAGTTTAGGGCTGCCCAGAACAAGTTTTGAACTCGGTCGATTGGCGCAGCCCTACCTCTCTCCCTCCTCGTCTCCCGCAGCGCTTGGCGAAGCCCTGCTGGAGTCCCGCGCTCCTCCATCACCACCACGCCGTTGTGCTGCTGTTGGATGGAGTCTTCCCCAACCTCTCCCTCTCTCCTTGCTGGATCAAGGCGTGGGAGACGTCACCGGGCTGCACGTGTGTTGAACGCGGAGGCACCGTTGCTTCGGTGCTAGGATCTTCGGCGATCTGAATCGCGGCGAGTACGACTCCATCAACCGCGTTCTTGAACGCTTCCGCTTAGCGATCTACAAGGGTATGTGGATCCAACTCTCCTCTCGTAGATGCATCTCCTAGATTGATCTTGGTGAACGTAGGAAAATTTTTGTTTCCCATGCGACGTTCCCCAACAGTGGCATCATGAGCTAGGTTCTTGCGTAGATGTTTTCACGAGTAGAACACAAAAGGGTTTGTGGACGTTGATGTTTAGATTGCTTCCCTCCTTAGTCTTTCTTGATTCAGCGGTATTATGGGATGAAGCGGCCCGGACCAACTTTACATGTCCACGTACATGAGACCGGTT
Organism: Secale cereale; assembly: GCA_902687465.1. Classification (NCBI taxonomy): domain Eukaryota; kingdom Viridiplantae; phylum Streptophyta; class Magnoliopsida; order Poales; family Poaceae; genus Secale; species Secale cereale. Next base: position 232,950,868 of record LR738714.1, read on the forward strand.
CCATCGACAGACATGTGACTTTTGTTGCATAAGATGGCTGGCGGGTGTCTGTCTCTCCTATCTTAGTTGAATCGGAATAGAACAAGGCGGTCCTTGTAGAAGGTTAAATAGCAACTTGAATATCACCGTTGTGGCTTTGCGTAGGTAAGAAGCGTTCTTGCTAGATACCCATAGCAGCCACGTAAAACATGCAACAACAATTTAGAGGACGTCTAACTTGTTTTTGCAGGGTATGTATGTGATATGATATGGCCAATGACATGATGAGATATATTTGATGTATGAGATGATCATGTTGTAATAGTTAATATCGACTTGCATGTCGATGCATACGGCAACCGGCAGGAGCCATAGGGTTGTCTTTAATTTTTGTATGACCTGCGTGTCAATCATTAAGCGCTATGTAATGCTTTACTTTATCGCTAAGCGGTAGCAATAGTAGTAAGAGCATGGTGGGCGCACGACAACCTCGATGGCGACACGATGATGGAGATCATGATGATGGGGATCATGGCGTGGCGCCGGTGACGATGGAGATCATGCCGGTGCTTTGGAGATGGAGATCAAAAGCACGAGTTGATGGCCATATCATGTCACTTATGATTTGCATGTGATGTTAATCCTTTTTTTGCATCTTATTTTGCTTAGGACGACGGTAGCATTATAAGATGATCCTTCACTAAAATTTCAAGATAAAATTGTGTTCCCCCCGAGTGTGCGCCGTTGCGAAGGTTCGTCGTTTCGAAGCACCACGTGATGATCGGGTGTGATAGACTCTACGTTCGCATACAACGGGTGCAAGCCAGTTTTGCACATGCAGAACACTCGGGTTAGACTTGACGAGCCTAGCATGTACAGACATGGCCTCGGAACACGGAAGACCGAAAGGTCGAGCATGAGTCATATAGTAGATATGATCAACATGAAGATGTTCACCATTGACACCACCTCATCTCACGTGATGATCGGACTTGGGTTGGTGGATTTGGATCATGTCACGCTCGGATGACCAGAGGGATGTCAATTTGAGTGGGAGTTATAAGTAATTTGATTAGTTAAACTCACTTATCATGAACAATAGTCTAAGTTAGACTTTGCAAATTATGTTGTAGACCAATAACTGCGTTGTAGCTCCCTGTTTAATACGATCCTAGAGAAAGACTAAGTTGAAAGATAATGTAAGCAAGGATGCGGACTGGGTCCGTAGTCCGAGGAGTGTCCTCACTGCTGCACAGAAAGCTTACGTCTTTGATGCACCGCTCGATGTGCAAACCCCTACAACGTTGTCTGTGGATGTTGTGAACACCTGACAGAGACGTCCTGATGACTACTTGATAGTTTAGTGCACCATACTTCACGGCTTAGAATCGGGATTCCAATGACGTTTTGAACGCCATAGAACATATGAGATGTTCTAAGAGCTGAAATTGGGATTTCAGGCTCATGCCCGTGCTGAGAGGTATGAGACCTCTGACAAGTTCTTTTGCCAAAAAGATGGAGGAGAATGGCTCAACTAGTGAGCATGTGCTCAGAATGTCTGGGTGCTGAAATCACTTGAACCAAGTGGGAGTTAATCTTCCAGGTGAGATAGTGGTTGACAGAATTCTCTAGACACTATCACCAAGCTACTAGAACTTCGTGATGAACTATGACATGCAAAGGATGGAGATGATCCCGGTGCTGTTAGCGGTTCTTAGTACCGCAAAAGTAGAAATCAAGAAGGAGCATCAAGTGTTGATGGTTTAGCAAGACCACTGGTTTCAAAAGGGGCAAGGGCTAGAAGGAAACTTCATGAATGGCAAACCAGTTGTCGCTCTAATGAGGGAACCCAAGGATGCACCCAAACCTCGAGACTAAGTGCTTCGATTGTAAGGGTAACGGTCACATGGTAGCGGAACCACCCCAAATACATGGTAGATATAATAGCTGGCAACTTCAAACAAAGTATATTTGATATACGTGTTATTGATGTGTACCTTAGTAGTACTCCTTGTAGCACCTGGGTATTGGATACCGGTTCAGTTGCTATTATTAGTGACTTGAAGCAAAAGCTACGCACTGAATGGAGACTAGCTAAGGGCGAGGTGACGATGTGTGTTGGAAGTGTTTCCAAGGTTGATAAGATCACCATCGCACACTTCATCTATTTTCGAGATTAAGTGTTGAACCTAGATAAATGTTATCAGGTGTCTATGTTGAGCATGAAAATGATTAGATCATGTTCATCGCAATACGGTTATTCATTTAAGTTAGAGAATAATGGTTATTCTGTTTACATGAATAATACCTTTATGGTCATGCACCCAATGGTTCGTTGAATCTCGATCATGGTAATACACATAATGATAATATTAATGCCAAAAGATGTAGAGTTAATAATGATAGTACCACTTTTCTGTGGCACTGCCGCTTGGGTCATTTTGGCATAAAATGCATGAAGAAACTCCATGCTGATGGACGTTTGGAGTCACTTGATTTTGAATCGCTTGACACATGCAAGCCATGCCTCATGGGCAGGATGACTGAGATCTCGTTTTCAGGTACAATGAAACGGGTAAGTGACTTATTGGAAATCATACATGCTGATGTATGTGATCCAATGAGAATTAAGGCGTGTGGTGGATATCGTTATTTTCACATCTTCACTGACGATTTGAGTAGATATGGTATATTTACTTAATGAAGCAAAAGTCTGAAACGTTTGAAAGGTTCAAAAAATTTCAGAGTGAAGATTAAGAATCATCATAACAAGAAGATCATGTTCCTACGATCTGATCAAGGGGATATTATCTTAATTATGAGTTTGGCAATCACTTAAGACATTGTGGAATTGTTTCGCAGTTGAAGTCCCCTGGAACACCACAGCGTAATGGTGTGTCCGGACATCGTAATCGAACCTTATGAGATATGGTGCGATCTATGATGTATCTTACCGATCTACCGCTATTATTTTGAGGTTATGCATTAGAGACAGCTGCATTCACTTTAGATAGGGGCACCATCTAAGTCCGTTGAGACGACGTCGTATGGTTTGGCAAGAAACCAAAGTTGTCGTTTTCTTAAATGTTTGGGGCTGTGATGCTTATGGCTTCAGCCAGGAAAAGCTCGAACCCAAAGCAGACAAATACATCTTCATGGAATACCCACTGGTAACGGTTGGGCATACCTTCTATCTCAGATCCAAGGACAAAAATGTTTGTCGCTAAGAATGGGTCCTTTCTCGAGAAGGAGTTTCTCTCGAAAGAATTGAGTGGGAGGAAGATAGAACTTGATAAGGTTTTCGAACCCTCACTTCAACCGGAGAGTAGTGCAACACAGAAAGATGTTTCTGTGGAACCTACGACAGTTGAAGAGGAAACTAATGATAGTGATCATGAAGCTCCAGATCAAGTTGCTATCGAACCTCGTAGGTTGACAAGGATATGTACTACTCCTGAGTGGTACGTTGATCCTGTCTTAGAGGTCATGTTGTTGGACAACGATGAACCTACGAACTATGGAGAAGCGATGGTGGGCCCATATTCCGACAAATGGTTAGAAGCCGATAAATCCGAGATAGGATCCATGTATCAAAACAAAGTATGGACTTTGGTGGACTTGCCCTGTGATCGGCAAGCCATTGAGACAAATGGATCTTTAAGACTAAGACGGATGTGGACGGTAATGTCACCGTCTATGAAGCTCGACTTGTGGCGAAGAGTTTTCCACAAGTTCAAAGAGTTGACTACGATGAGATTTTCTCACCCGTAGCGATGCTTAAGTCCGTCGGAATCATGTTAGCATTAGCTGCATTTATGAAATCTGGCAGATGGATGACAAAACAAGTTTCCTTACCAGTTTTCGCAAGGAAAGGTTGTATGTGATACAATCAGAAAGGTTTTGTCGATCCTAAGGATGCTAAAAGATATGCTAGCTCCAACGATCCTTCCATGGACTAGAGCAAGCATCTCGGAGTCGGAATATACACTTTGATGGAGTGATCAAAGTTTTTGGGTATACAAAGTTTGGTGGAAACTTGTATTTGCAATAAAGTGAGTGGGAGCACTGCAACATTTCTGATAAGTATATGTGAATGACATATTGTTGATCCGAAATGATGTAGAATTTCTGGAAAGCATAAAGGGTTGTTTGAAATGAGTTTTTCAAAGGAAGACCTGGATAAAGCTGCTTACATATTGGGCATCAAGACCTATACAGATAGATCAAGACGCCTGATGATACTTTCAAAAGAACACACACCTTTGACATGATTTTGAAGGAGTTCAAAATAGATCAGTCAAAGAAGGAGTTCTTACCTGAGTTGTAAGGTGTGAAGTTGAGTAAGACTCAAAACTTGACCACGGCAAAAGGAAGAGGAAGGACGAAGGTCGTCCCCTATGCTTTTGTCATAGGCTCTGTACGGTATGCCATGCTAAGTACCGCACCTGATGTGTGCCTTGCCACATATCTGGCAAGAGGGTACAAAGGTGATCCAGGAGTGGATTACTAGATAGTGGTCAAAATTATCCTTAGAGGAATAAGGAAATGTTTCTCGGTTATGGAGGTGATAAAGAGTTCGACGTAAAGAGTTACGTCGATGCAAGCTTAACACCTATCCGGATAACTCTAAGTGGAGATACCGGATACGTATAATGGAGCAACAGTTTGGAATAGCTCCAAGTGGAACGTGGTAGCAGCATCTACGATATGACATAAAGTTTTGCGAAGTACATAGGGATCTGAATGTTGCAGACCCGTTGACTACAACCTCTCTCACAAGCATAACATGATCAAACACAGAACTCATTGAGTGTTAATCACATATTGATGTGAACTAGATTACTGACTCTAGTGAACTCTTTGGATGTTGGTCACATGGCGATGTGACCTGTGAGTGTTAATCACATGGCGATGTGAACTAGATTATTGACTCTAGTGCAAGTGGGAGACTGTTGGAAATATGCCCTAGAGGCAATAATAAATTGGTTATTATTATATTTCCTTGTTCACGATAATCGTTTATTATCCATGCTAGAATTGTATTGAAAGGAAACTCAGATACATGTGTGGATACATAGACAAACACCATGTCCCTAGTGAGCCTCTAGACAACTAGCTCGTTGATCAATAGATGGTTACGGTTTCCTAACCATGGACATTGGATGTCGTTGATAACGGGATCACATCATTAGGAGAATAATGTGATGGACAAGACCCAATCCTAAGCCTAGCACAGATCGTGTAGTTCGTATGCTAAAGCTTTTCTATATGTCAAGTATTTTTTCCTTAGACCATGAGATTGTGCAAATCCCGGATACCGTAGGAATGCTTTGGGTGTACCAAACGTCACAACGTAACTGGGTGACTATAAAGGTGCACTACAGGTATCTCCGAAAGTGTCTGTTGGGTTGGCACGAATCGAGACTGGGATTTGTCACTCCGTATGACGGAGAGGTATCTCTGGGCCCACTCGGTAGAACATCATCATAATGTGCACAATATGTGATCAAGGAGTTGATCACGGGATGATGTGTTACGGAACGAGTAAAGAGGCTTGCCGGTAACGAGATTGAGCAAGGTATCGGTATACCGACGATCGAATCTCGGGCAAGTGCTATACCGATAGACAAAGGGAATCGTATACGGGATTGATTGAATCCTTGACATCGTGGTTCATCCGATGAGATCATCGTGGAACATGTGGGAGCCAACATGGGTATCCAGATCCCGCTGTTGGTTATTGGCCGGAGAGTTGTCTCGGTCATGTCTACATGGTTCCCGAGCCCGTAGGGTCTACACACTTAAGGTTCGATGACGCTAGGGTTATAGGGAAAGTATGTACGCGGTTACCGAATGTTGTTCGGAGTCCCGGATGAGATCCCGGACGTCACGAGGAGTTCCGGAATGGTCCGGAGGTAAAGATTCATATATGGGAAGTCCTGTTTTGGTCACCGGAAAAGTTTCGGGCGATATTGGTAATGTACCGGGACCACCGGGAGGGTCCCGGGGGTCCACCAGGTGGGGCCACCAGCCCCAGGTGGCTGCGTGGGCTAAGTGTGGGAGGGGACCAGCCCCAAGGGGGCTGGTGCGCCCCCCCACCAAGTCCCTAGGCGCATGGAGAGGGGAAGGGGGCAAACCCTAGGTCCAGATGGGCCTTAAGGCCCACCCTAGGGCGCCCCCTCTCTCTCCCCCCCTTGGCCGCACCCTAGATGGGTTCTGGGGGGCTGCCGCCACCCCTAGGGAGGAAACCCTAGATGGGGGCGCAGCCCCTACCTCCCCCCTATATATATGTGAAGTTTAGGGCTGCCCAGAACAAGTTTTGACCTCGGTCGATTGGCGCAGCCCTACCTCTCTCCCTCCTCGTCTCCCGCAGCGCTTGGCGAAGCCCTGCTGGAGTCCCGCGCTCCTCCATCACCACCACGCCGTTGTGCTGCTGTTGGATGGAGTCTTCCCCAACCTCTCCCTCTCTCCTTGCTGGATCAAGGCGTGGGAGACGTCACCGGGCTGCACGTGTGTTGAACGCGGAGGCACCGTTGCTTCGGTGCTAGGATCTTCGGCGATCTGAATCGCGGCGAGTACGACTCCATCAACCGCGTTCTTGAACGCTTCCGTTTAGCGATCTACAAGGGTATGTGGATCCAACTCTCCTCTCGTAGATGTGCATCTCCTAGATTGATCTTGGTGAGCGTAGGAAAATTTTTGTTTCCCATGCAACGTTCCCCAACATTTCTTGAGTGCTATTTTCCGTGCTCCATGTGCATCCTTAGTGCATCCATCATGCATCCATCATTTTGGTGTGCGCATTGCATCTTGTTGATTTGTGCCTTGTGTGATTGTATTGTTTAGAGCCGGAAGCTGAGACCGAGTACGAGTACGAGCACGAGGTTACCAACGAGGTTGAGCACGAGGACCCTTCTTACGATCCGAACGACTACACTTCAGGCAAGATGACCGAACCCCGATAACATTACTATCTTTGCCTATTGCCAGTAGTTCCGCTCTATAGTTTTGCCTCGATACCCATGTTCTTCCTGTCAGCCTCCTACTTGTAACCATTACCATGTTTAACCACCCTACCTATGCAAACCGTTGCTTGGCTAAGTACGCTTCGCTCAGCCCTTCTTATAGCATTGCTAGTTGCAGGTGAAGATCGAAGATGCTTGCTTCATGTTGAAGTTTGTTGGGTTATATCACACTATATAAATGCTTAAAAGGAAATCATATATATATTGGCAAGGGTGGAAGGCTAAGCCTTTTGCTTGGTGATTTGTTCCACTCATGCCGTTAGGAACCGTATAAACCGGTGTTATGTTCCTTGATTATGCGTTCCTAACACGGCTGGGGTGTATGGGAGCCCCTCGATAAACTGCTAAGTGCTAAGTCTTTTCCAGCAAGTCCCAACATTGGTACTATTTGCCTAATAACAAATTAAACTTGCATAGGGAGTAATTAACCCTTTTTCTTAATTCTACAACCCCGGGCCAGTGCTCCACATGAGTGTTGGTCCGAAACGGGGAGCCTGCGGGGCCACCTCGAGGAAACTCAAGGGCTGGTAAAAACCCGTAGCTTCGCCCATCCGGTCGTGTCCTGAGACTTAGATACGCGCGGCTACTATCAGGGTGTCGACACACCGGGAGGATTTGCTGGATTAGCCTTACCTTAGTTCGGAGTATCTTGAGCACGGGATTCCGAGAATACTCGGGTCTTCCCACTTTGGAGTTGCGACTCCGCGGATCGTGAGCTTGTAATGGGTCAAGTTGGAACACCGCTGCAGGGTTATGAACTTTCGAAAGCCGTGCCCGCGGTTATGTGGCAGATGGGAGCTTGTTAATATCCGGTTGTAGATAACTTGACACATTGTTCTAATACACTACCAGCGTGTGTACCGTGACTGTCAATTTCTGAATGGGGATTCGGGAGTTGAACACGGTGGGGTTATGTTTGTTGAGCTGTAGCTAGGATCACTTCGTGATCATCTCTCGACCGAGGCACTTCTCTTCTTGCACTCTCTCACGTAAGCTAGTTGCTAGTTGCTGCTGCAGACACTTATTCTTTTCTTCAGCCTTATCCTCTCCCAAGGTTTAAATAGTCTTGTTACCCGGGAACGGGATTGCTGAGTCCTCTGTGGCTCACAGTTACTTCACCACACCAGATGCAGGTCCAGTTGTGAGCTATCCAGGTGATGGCACCCAGCTAGATTGGGAGTACGACGAGGAGCGTAGTCGATACTATGTTCATTTTCCTGATGATCAGTAGTGGAGACTTCTACTAGGATTCGATCCGACCTGTGGTTTTATTTATGTTTGGTATCTTGCATTTGGATTTTACCCTTAGAGGGCTATGATGTTTTAATGTATGATGATTGAGACATGTATTGTATTTGTGTGACGTGGCGAGTGTAAGCCAACTATTTTATGTTTTCCATCCCCATCTTTTACATGAGTTGTGCAAAGATACCAGACTTGCGATCATTCCAGCATGGGGTTATGTCTCTAAGTCGTGCCTCGACACGTAGGAGATATAGCTCCATCCTGGGCATTACAAAAGTGCAGCAAGCAAACAAGTGGTAAACGTGAGCACAAATGGTATTGCAATGGTGGAAACAAGGCCTAGGATTCATACTTTCACTAGTGGCAACTCCCAACAACATTAACATAATCGAATCACATGATATTTCCCATAAAACATGCAAAGGGGACGCACTCGGAGGTCATTCCTTCGTGGTCAAGAGAGGACGAGAATTATGTAGGGCTACAAAAGCACACCTCAAAGTTCGTAGTTCTCAATCTAAGGATTTCCCAATGTCACCGCGGCCATCCAAAGAGAGTCCCACAATCACCACAACATATCTAAAGGATAGTCAAAGACAAGCACCAAGAGACTCTCAATCTTCAATCAACACACACGAGAGGAAATGACTCATGAAAATATTGTTCTAATCCATGTCCAATAGACCGCTGTCACCTTGGTCTCGGGGATTATACTAGATGAAGACAAGTGAGTACATCAATCCAATACATAGAGGAAGGGGAAATATCATGGGATCACCCTAGATTAACATAGCCTATGATCACAACGAAGATCACATCATGGGAGAGAGAATTGACCACATAGCTACTGGTAAGAACCTCAGCCCCGAGGAGGAACTACTCCCGCATCATGGAGGGAGGAAGCAACGTCGATGGAGATGAATCCTGGGGCACTTCCTCGTCCCGGCAGGGTGCCGGCGCAGGAATTCTGGTCCCCCGAAGCTTGATGGCGATGGCGGCGGAGATCGGAATCGCGTCTGGAGAAAAGGGGTCTGGAATCAGGGTTTCCGCGACACGGTGTAAATATATGCCAAAGGGGGGCATCAGAGGGGGTCAGGGGTGCCCAGGCGCCCCCCCCGGCGCGGCCGTGGGGGCCGCGTGGGCAGGCCGCCTGGAGCCCCTGTGGGTCCCCTCCGGCCCTACTTTGGCCGCATGGAAGCTTCCGGAACGCTGATTTTTTATATAATTTTTCAGGATTTTTCCACGTAGTTCTCGTAATGTGAAAACCTGAAATACAAAAACAGCCGAAAACAGAGACTGGCACTGGGGTGCACTGAGTTAATAGGTTAGTCCAAATATGATCAAAAGTGTATGGAAGTGTATAAATATCATAGCAATATCACCCAAAAGAGGCATGGAGCAAGCAGAAATTATAGATACGTTTTGGACGTATCAGGAAGCTGCAGGCCTGACCCAAGAAAGCAAGTTTGTTCTTATCGGATCCTAAAACAAATGTCACGACAGAATAAAGTAAATGCAATGCATTGTACCAATATGTGCATAAATTATTATAGTAGCTTTTACATAATGAGCCATTCTTAGAAACTATTCCGGTAAGCATACACTTTTGTACAGTTTTATTTGTTAATTTGTATGTATTAGCTTTGACTTTCTTCAGTTCTAACATTAATTGCTTTGATCTTTTTTAGTATGTTGAAGGTTGAAAAGGAGGCTGTCATTGTGAAGAATATTTTCCTTTCAATTTAAATTCCTTGGTAAAGATTCAGTAAGATTTATACCTGAATAGTTTAGATGTCAAACTACCTGCATACATTACGATTAAAGAATTAGGTGCTGATATCTTCCAATGTTGGTTGAACTAAATATGCCTTGCTTACGGGTTTCTAGCTGAAAATAAGGGATGATATATTTTTGACAAACTTGATACTTAAGTGAATGCTCTCCTAAAGGCTTAACGTCATGCTTTACTTCAAAGTTCTTCCATGGATACAGCGCTTCCATCTCTTTCGTAAGGTCGGTGCAAATTTTCTCACTGTTCTCTACTATTATGAAATATGTTGAAAGCAAAAAAAACTCATGAGTATGACAGTTCTCATGATTTTTTTGTCAATTTGGGCTGATGTTGATATCTATGTCAGTATGTCTGAGTTATTTGTCTTGGCCTCTACAATAACCGAGCCAAGAACGAGAACCTTGAAAAGCTATTCTCAGATTCTGATGCACTAACGATTCGAGTTGTGGAGCCTAAGTTCTCGATCGTACAAGGATGCGGATAGTTTGAATCAACGAGCAAAGGTGTGTGACATTATGTTTTTCTAACAGCTACTGGTCTGAAAATATACTTACTGTGGATATACTCGTAAGGATAGGACACACACGCACACGCACGCACTCATGCACACACACAATTAATTTGCTATTAAAAATCACCTTTTTAGGAAGACATGTACTAACAATCATTCTATAAAAATACAGGCACATCAGAGTTTATGGCACCAGAACTCTTCATTGCCAATTACAACGTTTTAGTAGACATATATTCATTTGGGATGTGCATGCCTGAAATGAAAAAGGTGAGTCTCTGACCAGGGATTTTCTTTGTCTGCATACCGGTTCTTTTTCTATTGCTCGGCTTTTGAACTCCATGGTTAGAAGATGATGGAAAAGATTGGGACCTTGCTGAATGCTTGGATCTACACATATCCAAACCATCCTTACTTTTGATGCCAAGAGGATTGATGCAAGAGACTGGAACTATGTGTCGCTGCAGTTCTCCATTTGGACATATATGTGATTTGGGTAGAAACTTTTGATATTTGCCTATCAGAGAGAACAAACACGACTTGAAGCACGTCGAAGCTATTATTCTTAGGTTTTTTATGCTGATATGATGGGCTATCTTCCATTGCTACAGATGGCTTTTTTTTTGAAACGTAACAGATGGTTTTTTGCTGATGTTTCATTTGAATGTGCTCGTCTAGAGTTGAAGCTGGAAGAAGCCAAAGTGTCAATTGTGAAGACCTATGGACTATCTCCAAAGTCTTGATGTTAGTAAGGGATGACACAAAATTTGAGCTTTTTTTTCTCACAAAACGGTGTTGGTGTGTGGTAGTAGGACATATTTCCTATTACAGAAGAGAAAGAGAGGAAGTAAAAAGGGTAAGACAAGGGCTAGCCTAAAATTCCAAAAGGACTCACGAGGTATTTGTCACCATCCAACCTATCATCAATCTAGCGGTTGGTCGCTTGTACAATGTCAGTCATTCGGAGAGAATGTATGGTGTGAAGGAGAGAGGGCACCATGACAAAGTTGAGGTGGTCGTCGTCTGATTTAAAGGAGAGGGCTCTAACTATAAATGTCCCACGATGGAGGGATACCGAGTGGGATATGAGGGTCCAGTAGGAAAAAGGAACGGTGCGTCATGGTGTGGCATTATATATGTTGGGACCGTGTGTTGAAGATAACATGTCAGATAGTCTGGATAACCACATTTCTCCCCCACATATGGTTTGATTTTGGAGTAGTCCGGACTGTCCAGATGGTTGGATTTTAGGGAGCTTACTGAACGCCCATTGGATGTCAGAACACGCCTAGATGTACGAGAAAAAAATGAACTTCGACCTTAGAGACAACCTTAATTATTCATTTGATTCATTTACATGCATTATAGCCGGTAGCAACGCACGGGCATTATACTGGTTCTCATAAGAGCATCTCCAACAGCGGCACAAAAAATCGGCGCCCAAAAAAAGTTTTAATGGGCCACTGTAGCACTTTTAGCGCGCCGGGCCCAACATTGCTTTTGCAGATGCCCAAAAACGCGCGCCCAAAAAACCACGCAGTGTAAATTGTGAAGCGTGCGCAATTCGGCGCCTCAAATTTATAGCTTTAGATGGCGCTTTTCAGCGCGCGCCCAATCCTTTTGTGCGCCCGCACTATTTTACAGCTTCTGTTGGAGCTGCCCGGCGCCCAAAAAACTCGAATTTTAGCGCGCGGAGCACTTTTTGGGGCATCTCCAACAGCCGCGCGACGCGCCGTGCCCAAAAAATGCATTTCCCGCGCACGCTTCGGCTGGTTTGCCGCGCAGCGCAGCGCTGGCTCCAGCAGCAGCTTTAAAATGCAGCGCGCGCGCTCCGCTCCAGCAGCGCGCAAAAATGCAGCGCGCGCGCCGCTCCAGCAGCGCCAAATATGACATTTGGACACAAAATAAATTGAAACATTCAATCAAAATGCAATGAACATGTGAAATTTAACACAAACAAGTTGATGAATAATAAAAGTCGGGCCCACAAGTTCATCCAACCAAGTTCAAAATGCAAACCAAGTTCAAAATACAAGTTCATCCAACAAAGTTCAAGACATATAAAACACATCAACCATCTTCCTCATCTTCTTCCTCTTCTTCCTCTTCTTCCGCCGACGATTCTTCCTCTTCTTCCGCCGATGAATCTTCCTCCCTAACTTCATTACGCACCGCATCACGTGTAGTTCCGACGGTCTTGGCAAGTTCTTCAACGGCATTTTCATGGGTATGTGTGTGAGGCACATCGTAAGACATTCCACTCCTCATGGCCGGAGGTGCACCCATGCCTCCCATGGCGGCCGGAGGTGCACCCATGCCTCCCATGAGAGAAGCAAAACTCATGCCACCCATGCCTCCCATAGCGTTGGAGGGTGCTCCAAAGCCACCCATGCCTCCCATAGCGTTGGAGGGTGCTCGAAAGCCACACATGCCTCCCATGGCGGCCGGAGGTGCACCCATGCCTCCCATGGCTCCGAAGCCACCCAAGCCTCCCATGGTGCCGAGGCCCATGCCTCCCATGCCGCCGAGGCCACCTCCACCCATGCCGCCACCCATTGTGCGGATCATGGCTCTTTTTTGAATCAAGACTTCTTCACGGGCAAGGTTGACATATTCCATTTGCGCTTCATTGAACAAAGATGTGTCTAAGAAGGACAAGTGCTTTTCTCATTCCAACAACTTAGCTCGCTCCTCCATGCCCACCTTCCTCTCCTCCAATTCCACTTTCCTCTCCTCGGCGGCCACCCTCCTCTCCTCGGCCGCCAACCTCCTCTCCTCGGCCGCGGCATCTTGGTTCCTTGCCATTTTCTCACCTCGTTCGCTTCTTTTCTTGCCTTCACAATAGCTTCCATAGCATTTGTGAGCTCATCATCTCCTTTCATCTTCTTCTTTTCGGTTGTGTCCTTCTTGCACCCATTCGGTCATTTTGGTTTCGAGTATGAAACCGAGTTGGATGTGGGGCTTCTCTTGCCGTCCTCACTTGATGCATCCTCCTCCTCCTCATCATCGTTCAACTCAATTGTGCGCTTGCGTTTGTTGCTCAAATGCAAATCATCCAAATCTTCACGCTTCTTCCATTTCTCATCATCCTTCAACACTTCATAGCAATGAGGCAAGGTAAAGATCTTTCCTTTCTTGATCTTCCCCTTCTTGGTTGTCCTCGTCTCTTCTTTGAACAAGTTTTGTGCAATGTTGTACTACAAGAAAAACAAAACAAGTTAGCACTTCGGACACCAAAAACAAGTATGATGAACATGTATGAGATGCCACTTACTCTATCATCCTCATTTGTGCCACTTGGGTTAAGCTTGTCAACTGCCTTTTGTGCGGCCGCCCACTTTTGACAATCCGAGTTGATTGTCGACCATCGGGACTGAAGTGATCTCTCAGAGCGGTCAATTCCACTCACGTTCTGAGCATCAAAGTGTTCTTTCATTCGTCCCCAATAAGCATTTCTACTTTGATCACCTCCAACGGATGGATCCCTCGACACTTGCAACCAAGTATTGCATAGTAATTTGTCATCATTGGTGGTGTAATTGCCCGCTCTTCCTTTCGACGCCTCGACAATGCCCTCACCCTCCTCGTCCACCTCAAACTCATGGTCGTCCAAATGGATTTCATTGGTTTGAGACCAATGCGAATTGTTGGACCCAACATCCATAGTTGACATGTATGCATCATCGTTGAGACTACAAATGCAAATATAAAGAAATCTATATGATGATGCATTGAACAAATAACAAGAAAATAAAAGTTGGAATTTTTTTCACCTTGGGGGCATTTCATCGAACACGTGGTGCACGTCGGCCGCCGGCTCAACTATTGAGCTCGCCGGCGCTTCGGTAGACGCCGGAGCCGTCCGCCGCCCTGCAAGCTTCTTCCTCTTCGAGCTGCCGGAGCCGTCCGCCGCCTTCTTCTTCGCGGATGTTTTTCTTTTCTTCGGCTCCGACGCATTGGGGAGCTTTGACGGTGCGGCGGCAGCACGGGATGGCGCCGGCGCGACGCCACCCGTCGGCGTGGTCATCCGCGGCGGCAAGAAGAGGCTGCGCGCGAGGCCGATGGGCAGCGGAGCTTCGGTGGCGGCGGCGGCGCCAGCGCCAACGCTCGCCGCGTTAGGGTTTTCGGCGGCGGCGGGGGGGGGGGGGGGG
>LR738714.1:232965589-232982688 GCA_902687465.1 Secale cereale
GGCAGGGGCGCGGGCGCCGGCGCGCGCGGGTTCGAAGGAGGAAGAAAGGGCGAGTTCGCGCGCGCGCTCGAGTCTGCCGCGCGCGAAAGTGAACGCCCTAAATTAACTGCGCGGGATGGGGCTTTCGCCAGCGCGTCCAACTCGTTTTAGCGCGCGCGCGCGCTAAAACGAGTCCGCCGCGTTGCGCGCGCGCTATAGTTGCCTTTTTTGCGACGCGACGCTAGTATAGCGCGGCTGTTGGAGATGCTCTAACACCCTACCGACCCTTCACAGCGAACAGCCGAACGAAACTGAACCGCAGCCCCCCACCCAACCTCCATTTTCCCCGCCTCGTCCCCGCCCCACGCCCCCCAGCTTCTTCCTCCCGGCTCGTTCCCCATCCCACCCGACCCGCGCCAACCACCATCTTCCTCGGGTGCTGCCACCGGCCACCCACCACTTCCACCTCCACCCCTCCATCCACGATCTGCTAACATTGCCTCCTCCCACCTCCCTCCGCCGCCGGCCAGAGGGGCTACGCCATGCCTCAAGGTAACCCCCGAGCCATGCTCCGACAGGCACCGGATCCAGAGCGGCCGTTATCCCCCGCGTCCTGCTCCCCTTTCTCTGCCCCAGCGCGCCCAGGCTTCCTCCACGCCGCTAGCAACCACGCCTGCCTCCACACGACCAACGCCCTAGCATCTCCTCCTCCTTGCGCCACCACCGCCCCACCGCCCCACCGCCGGCGCCCCACTCCCGCCCCGACGCGTCACCCCCAACTGATGCTACTTGATAGAGTGACAACGGCCACAGATCTCTGTATCCCGCGCCAGATCCTAGCTCTTCTCCACCCCATATTAAAAACACAGCGACCCTCGCAATGGATCAAGGGCCACCTCTCTCGCCTGGTGCCTCTCGGTGCATCTCGCGTGCCTCTTCCTCCTGTGCTTACCTCCACACAGTGAACTCCCATCGAGGCATGCTCTCCGTGCTCCCCGCCGCACATGAGTAAGCAGTACGTTTTGGCGTGCCACGCTGTTCGGTGGTGCGTGCTATGACCAAGGCATGTTTTTTGTTTTTTTGCAGTTCGCATGTGCCCTCGATGCGGCGCTGTCGGGTGTCAGATGCTAGTCTTGTTTCGTGTGGAGAGCTCGTTGTTTGAGCTGGGATTCGAGGTGGTGCTCGTTGTGCAATGGTTTTTTGGACGCTTTGCATTTTTTTCTGCAATTAGTCCGGGACGCCGACCTTTGCAGTTGAGCGGCTCCAGAACAAGCAGTGTAGGTTGCTCTTGTTGTAGCTCAGTTGGGTTGTCAGTGTAGTATGCACGGACGTGACGACAGGACGACGAAGTTGACTCCTATGAGAATAGCAACCATATCACCCAGGAACCCCCGTTTTCCTACGAGATGTTCCTCAATTGCATTTTGGTGCTGGTGCGCCAGTGTCATCTTTAGCTACATTTGCAGGTTTCTGATTAAGTGCAGCTCGGTTGGTCCCCAAAAACAGTTTTGCCGATCTTCTATTGCAGCTCTGGCAGGTGCTAGTGCTGATTTTGTGTGTATGTATGTGTGTCTGGCTGTGTAAAACAATTGATGGATGTATTGTGCCCATGAACATCATCAGCGGCCATAGACAATGGCGCAAAACACAAAATCAGCGTGCTGTTTGGTTGGCTCGATCGTGGAGTACTTTGTGTTTTTGTGCGGTTCACTCATTCTTAAAAAAAATCAAAATAATGTTGGTTGGAGGTAACATTCTTTTGATGCAATGTCATTTTTAATGCAGCCCATTTTCCCCTTCATGCAACTCACTAAACATTGACCATGTAGTCCAGATGTGACTAAAAAAATTCAATAGAAACCAAAACATATCGAAGAACTTCGCTTCTTATCAGATGTAGTACACTCGCTCAGTCTCTGCGGCCCACTTGTTAAAAAAAGTCAAAAGAAAACATTTTTTTAATAAAATGATGAAAGAAACCATGAAGTTCACTTGATTGTCTGATGCAGTGTGGTTTCTGGTCTGAAGCAGTGCGTTCATGTGTCTCATGCAGAAAACACATCGATTTTCGTCTCGCGAAAAACAGAGTGACCACGTTTCGATATTTTTAAAATTACTTTTAAACCGTAAGAAATTAGAGAGAGAGCGTTCTACATGAAAAAGTTGCGTCTCGTCGATATCTTTCCAACGGCGTATAATTTGAATCGTTTCGATTAGCGCTTTGTAAAAATTTCGCGAAAAAGGCCGCTGCCTCTTGTCGTCAGCCGCATGATTTTCAAAATTAACTAAAAATCGTAAGGAATCTCGAAAACATTTCAACATTTGAAAGTTGCGCCTCGTCCATAGCTTTTCAACGGTATATTACATGCCTCTTTTGACACTCGGTTAAAAAAGGAGCGAAAACAATACCAAAAATTTCAATTTTTTTGAAAAACAGAATTCCGCGATTTAGTAAATTTGAAACTGTTCTTAAACCGAAACAAATTAGAGGAAATAATAGATATGAAAATTATGCGCCTCGGCGATATCTTTCCAACGGATCATTTGATTAATTTCGACGAACGGTTTAGAAAAAAACATGTACAAACGTTCACTGCCACTTGTCATGGGCTGTATATATATATACTAGTAACAAAATATTATGAGCGTTGATACGCGGACGACGTTCTGCGCCTGACATGCGGACGATCGTGCCCATCTAACCATCGATGCCCAAAATCAAATCAATCCAGGCCACATGATCATTTGTCGGGCAAGGATTGTGCACGAAAGTATCGTGTGTACAGAGGTTTCGAAATATTATTCTGTTACTCCTCCGCCCTATAGGGCCCGATACCTCCTCGCACCGGCCACCGTGGCACCACGTCAGGTACCTCCATCGCATCCCCACCCACATCGTGATGAGCACACATGGATCCGAAGCTGCAGGTGCAACCCATGAGGCTTGGGGGATGAGCACGCCATCAACACTTGGCGTAAGTTCAGGTTGGTATATATGTATTTGGAGAGGAATTATTGAGTTTGTGTTCTTCTAGTGCAAAATGTGTCTTTTTTCTTTGGAAAAGGGGAATACCCCGGCCTCTGCATCAGAGTGATGCATACGGCCACCTTTATGAAAGCAAGAAATAATCCAACAAGGTCTTGTAGTCTGCGGTAAAAAGCTCTCTAGGAGCAAGGAAAACAAAAATCAGCCATCAGCCACAACCGGCAGGCATAAGAAAGATAGGAGAACTAATTGCCTATCCTATTACATGACCGCCATCCAAACCGGTTGAAAATAGCCCGTGCTACCATCTCCCACCGGATAGACCCAGTAACCAAACGCTCCATGGCCTCCGTCGGAGTGAGTAGCGACCACATACAGATCAATGCAGTGGCTCGGAAGATAACCTGCAAAAAATGAATATTTGTTGCTCTGTTAAAAAACAAATCATTTCTGCAATTCCACACTGCCCACAGCAAAGCACATACTCCCACCCGGATATGTCTCGCTAATTCGGAATCTATCCCGTGTAGCCACTGCCCAAATAATGAGCTAATGGAATTCAGCGGTGAAATGTTAAAGGCAACCTGTATTGTCCGCTATAATATCTTTGCCATCGGGCAATCGAGAAAGAGGTGTTTAATGGATTCGTTCCGATCACAAAACGAGCATCGTGAGGAACCAGTCCAGTTGCGTTTTGCCAGATTGTCTTTAGTCAGAATCACTTGTTTATGCACAAACCAAATAAACACTTTAATTCGCAAAGGCACGTTGACCTTCCAAACATGCTTCGAACTAGAGATAACACTAGAGTTAATGATATCTAGATACATCGATTTGACCGAAAACTCTCCATTCCTAGTCAACTTCCAGCACAACCGGTCGGGGTTTTGGGATAACTGCACTTCCATCAGTCGTCTGACCAGATGAAGCCAAGCTTCCCATCGGTTGCCTACGAGCGCTCTCCTAAAGTGAATATTGAGGGGGGATGACTGAAGAATTGTCGCAACAGAAGCCTCTCTTCGTTGAACAATTCTATACAAAGAGGGATATTGCAATGCGAGAGGTGTATCCCCAAGCCAAGTATCTTCCCAGAATCTCGTAGCGTTACCATCTCCAATAATAAACTTTGTCCTATTGAAAAAGACTGACTTAACTCTCATCAGTCCTTTCCAGAATGGCGAGTCATTCGGTCTCACATTGACATGTGACAATGTTTTAGACTGGAGGTACTTATTACGCAGAATCTGAGCCCAGGTGGCTTCCGTCTCTGCAGATAATTTAAACAGCCATTTGCTGAGAAGACATCTATTCTTCACCTCAAGAATTTCTATACCCAGACCCCCTTGGTCTTTCGGTCTACAAATAATATCCCACTTTGCAAGCCTGTATTTTCTCTTCAGTTCATCACTCTGCCAAAAGAAGCGTGATCTATAAAAGTCAAGTCTTTTCCGAACTCCAACCGGTACCTCGAAAAAAGACAATAGAAACATAGGCATACTCGTAAGCACCGAATTAATGAGAATTAATCGGCCTCCGTATGACATCAGCTTACCCTTCCAGCAGCTGAGCTTCTTTTCAAAACGGTCTTCAATACTCTTCCATACATTGTTGGTTAGCTTACGGTGGTGAATTGGGATACCCAAATACGTAAACGGTAGCTCCCCCAACTCACACCCGAACAATTGTTTATAAGTTTCTTGTTCCTCTTTAGCTCTTCCAAAGCAGAACAATTCGCACTTGTGGAAATTAATCTTAAGCCCACTCAACTGTTCGAACAAGCATAACAACAACTTCATATTTCACGCTTTTACCAAGTCATGCTCCATGAAGATAATGGTGTCATCGGCATACTGCAGGATGGAGACCCCTCCATCTACTAGATGAGGTACCAGGCCTCCAACCTGCCCAACTTCCTTAGCCCGTCCGATGAGAATCGTCAACATGTCAGCTACTATGTTGAACAAAATAGGTGACATCGGATCACCTTGACGAAGGCCCTTATGCGTTTGGAAGTAGTGGCCAATATCATCATTCACTTTGATTCCAACACTGCCCTTTTGCGTGAAAGATTCCACCTGGTGTCTCCAGGATTGATCAAATCCTTTCATACGCAATGCCTGTTGAAGGAATGGCCATTTGACTTTATCATATGCCTTTTCGAAATCCACTTTGAAAACAACCCCATCTAGTTTTTTTCGAGTGGATCTCATGGAGCGTTTCATGCAGAACCACAACCCCTTCTAGGATATTTCTGTCCGGCATGAAAGCAGTTTGAGACGGCTGCACCACAGAGTGCGCAATCTGTGTGAGCCTATTAGTCCCGACCTTGGTAAAATTTTTGAAACTAACATTGAGAAGACAGATAGGCCTGAACTGCTCAATCCTAAACCGCCTCTGTCATCTTCGGAAGCAGGGTAATCGTACCAAAATTCAGCTGAAACAGTTGAAGCTGTCCAGCGAAGAGATCATGAAACATTGCTAATAAATCCCCTTTAATAATATTCCAGCATTTTTTGTAAAACTCCGCCAGAAAACCGTCCGGCCCCGGAGCTTTGTTACTTTTCATCTTCGAAATCGCTTCAAACACCTCTTTCTCAGTAAATGGGGCGGTGAGCACCTCGTTCTCTTCTACAGCTAGTAGAGGGACGTCCTCATTCCGAGACTCATCCAGGGACACAAAGTTGTTCCGGAGGTCCAAAAAGCTGTTTGTAATAGTTGGTAATATAAATCTTTAGGTTGTCCTGACCAACAACCGTCCCCTCGTCTTGCTCGAGTTGAAAGATCCTTTTCTTTCGATGTTTGCCATTAGCAATCATGTGGAAGAATTGGGTGTTGGCATCCCCATGGATGACCTTGCGAACCTTAGCTCGCAATGCCCACTTCAACTCCTCCTCTCGCAAGAGCTCTTTCAATCTCATCTCAGCGTCCACTTTTGCGTGAAGCTCTGAAGGCTCTAAAATGTTAGACTCTGCCTTCAAATCTAGTGAGTTAATAAGCGTAAGGATCCGTTCCTTTTCCACCTTATAAACTCCACTAAGATGCTTAGCCCAACCTCGTAAATAACTCCTCAAATGCCTGATCTTATTCTGCCACCTCTCTATCGACGTCCTACCTCCAACATCTTTCGACCATTCCCTGGCAATCAAATCAAAAAAACCTTCTCTTTCAAACCACGCTAACTCGAAAGAAAAGGTATTTTTATTGCCCACATACGTTGCCTCACCCGAGTCTACCAGTAATGGTGTGTGATCAGATACTCCTCGCGATAACGCTTGTACCGTTACGAGAGGGTACTTGTGCTCCCACTCCACACTAGCCAGGACTCTATCCAACTTTTCAAACGTCGGATTTGGCAGGGAATTGGCCCAAGTGAATTTTCTACCCGAAAGCTCTATCTCTCTGAGATCCAAGCTTTCAGTAATAGCGTTAAACATGAACGACCATCTGCCATCAAAGTTATCATTATTCTTTTCCTCTCTCCTTCGAATAATGTTGAAATCTCCCCCGACCAAGATCGGAATCTGCTCGGACCCGCAGATGCGAACGAGATCCGCCAAAAAGTCAGGTTTGAGTTGTGTCTAAAGTCGGTCAGTTCAAGATTTTCAACCCTGTGAGCTTAGAGAAACTAATAAACAGAATTCAAAATCCGTGAAGTTCGCAAAGAAAACAAGATAAGTTCAAATATAATAAATATATAAGTAATTTTCTCATTTGTGGATGTGTTTGTGAGCAGTCCTTTCTCACCTTTGCTGTCACATTTTTTTCGTTGAACTTAAGGAGGATGCTTGAGATAAAAATGCCTTTTTTATTGTGCAATGCTTGAAGTAATTTCTTTTAGTAGTATAAGTTTTATTTTTGTATGTTGTATGGCTTGCCGACCTGCTCTCTCTCTGATCTGTGAAGTAATACTTTATATTTGGTGAACTCTATCCTATATGCACGCCGCGCCAAGCACACCCCCGGCTGCCTCCTCCTCTTGCTTACTCCCGCACGAGGCACGCTGCGGCAAGCATGCACCCGGCCGCCCCTCGCCCCCGGTAAATCGACAAACTCAATTCAGTTTGAATTTTCAATTCAGTTCAATTCTAAAAAAACTTCTCTCCATCGTTGTAGCTTGCCTGAACTGACAGCTGATACTCGATGAGCTCTATCCAATTCGACTCTTGAACTCATAGCTGATGGTTTTATGAACTAGTAAAAAAAGTTTCTGTTTCATCTTTGACTCTTGTTCTCTGTTCTTTCACTCTCAAAATTGCATGCATGTGCAGATGCTACTTGCTGATTGCTACTTGACGCAATCATTTTTGTCTTGATTTTGCATTTGTATGACACGAATTTGCTATGATAAAAACAAGGTCAAAACAGAAAACAAAAATTAGTACCTTTGTGCTTGCTAGGTGTTTGTTTACGTCTCTTAAGAACCAAACAAAACTAGTAACATCCCTATATAGGGCCGTGAGTATTCTTTTAAGTTTGTTGGTATGTCTCAAGGAAAAAATATATTAAAAAAGCATCCTTTTCAGTGCACCTTAGTATTCATTTTTAGTTCATTTTCTAGGTCAAGGACAAGTAAATTTAGTGGCATTGCTAAAATCACAGAATAGTTGGTGCGTGTGCAAAAATATCGTGAGTGCAAGTTTCAAAATTCTGTAACTTTAGATATATCACATAATTGATTAATGATTTGTAGCGAGTTTCTTCAAAATTCTGTAAAGTTCAAATATATCACTTAAATATCGTCAGTGCAAGTTTCAAAATTCCGCAAGTTTACATATATCGTAAGGAAAGATCGATGACTCACTGTCTTCTTTAATTCATTGTTCTCTGCAGCACAAGTAGCAATGGAACTGACTGGGAGTGATCCCTGAACCATTTCATTAAAGGCCATTGTTTCCAAAAATGCTAATGCTACTAGAAAGGAGCTAGAGGCCATGAAGCCTCTTGGCTTCTCCAATCAGTATGTTTGGCCAGTCCTGAAATGCCCCCTCAAGCTCTTTGATGATAACTGGGCGCCCATCGAGGACGAGAGCTACCGCATACACCATACTGGATGGCAAAAGCAATGCACCAATACCTACCACCACTGTTAAAGAATTCACCCGATTAATCAGTTAACGGGCCAGTTAATCGCTACTCACCGCATGACCGAATCGAATAACACCTATTCATCGAGTTAACTTGTCGGGCCGATTAATTGGTCAGTTAGACCGATTAATCAGTTGTCATGCCGATTAATCCCTATCGGCCTATTAATGGGTGGGCAAACAAAGCCCAAATTTTTGACTTGTAACCCCTTCCACCCCAGCTCCTTAATAGCTAGGATTAATAATTGTACCTCTTCTCTATGATTTTCATGTGTGTATGGAAGCATGTTTTAGTATACTACATACCTGCGCATCTTGGGACTATGGTATAATACATCAAAAATCTTGATATATGTTGGCAAGTTCCAATTCAATCT
The DNA here is from genome assembly GCA_902687465.1 of Secale cereale. Classification (NCBI taxonomy): domain Eukaryota; kingdom Viridiplantae; phylum Streptophyta; class Magnoliopsida; order Poales; family Poaceae; genus Secale; species Secale cereale. The sequence continues at coordinate 232,974,016 of LR738714.1, forward strand.
ACCAATTAATGGTTGACCGATTAATCCAGTTAATAGGCCGATTCACCGATTAATCGCTACTCCTAAACCGACCGAGCAGCTACCAGTTAACGATTTCTTGAACATTGCCTACCACTACCCATCATGTAAAAAAATGCTACTACCTCTGTTCACTTTTATAAGGCCTTGAAGACATTTGAGACAAGGTGCAAAGTAGCTCATTTTCAGTTGTCTGAAACGACTTATAAAAATGAACGGAGGGAGTACTTTTGTTTGTTTGGTATCCTTCCCTAATTACCACTTGATGCTCAACCTTTCCAATTGCACTTCTCACATCAGGAGACGTGCCAAAAGTTCAAGCCTCACAACTCAATGTGGGGTCAGACCAGATGACCAACATCTCTCCTGCTCAGTATGACAAGGATGTCACTGATAATGAAAACCTCCCTCACAACAGAGCAACGGAGTGCATCCTTGCCATCTACATTTTAGAGCCCCATCAGTTCAATGTGATCTCTCCCGGTAAGTTCGTGCATTGCTATCTCAAGAGTTCAGAAAGTGTAGAATGGACGATTTATCTCGCCTATGCGGCTCACAAATCATATGCTCTGTATAAAAAAAGAATCAAACACAATGTTTAGGAGTTCATGATGTAATTTATCATTAGTTCATAAAGTAAGCACAAATACAGTTTCATGTGTGTTATAGAAAAAACAAATTTGTTTATATATTATATAGTAGTTCCACTATGCAGTCTCGAGGTACAAATCTTGATCTTTTGGAGGTTCAATGCATCGCTGCTAAAAGGTACATTCTCTCATTAGTATAATGCAATTTGTTAATATAAATAAATAGTGATTCAGTATGTATTATAGGAGCAGTTCATACAAAAAAGAAGAAGGAAAAAGCAGTGATTAAGTATGTATTATATGTCCAATTCTTTTATTCAGCACAAGGCTTCCAAAGCATGACTCAGTTTCAGCACCAAAGCTCGGTTCAACAAAACCCATACCGGCTTGTATATATTTTTGTAATGCAAAATATGTGAATGCTAGTCTTCTTACCGACTTACCACTTAATAAGTTATTGGATTGACCAAAACTTTCTGTAGTACTAGTTGACATCACTATTGAAGATCAATTTTGAGCTATAAGTTCCATTTTTCTTCCTTCCCATTTTGATACATATTTAGGGATTACCTTTGTTAACTTTGGCATCCCCCGGCGCCTAGCGCCCCGGAGAGGCCACACGCTGGATCTAGTAGGGCAATACTGTTAACACCGACACCATACTCCTCTGGTGACACCCTTCCCGTGCATGTCCAGGTATCGGACTCACACCAATCCAGCTCTTCCTCGCTTCTCCGTCCGAGATCCTCGTGCCATGCTTGATGGTCATTTCATCATTATAAATCATAAATTTCTTTCAGTTCTGAACGTGGACAGTTCTAGGAACATTGTTGTGCAGACCAAAAGTGTGTGATGGAAGTTCTCTTCACAATTTTTGTGTTTTGGAGTAAATCAACATAGATTGTTTACAAAGTAGCTTCTAATTTTTTCCACTGGATTTGAGATATAAACAATGATTGATTTTGATCAGTACTTGGTTGCGGAATTATTTTTGAAACCCGGACGACCTCGAACTTCGTCTGCTTCTCGTTTCTAGCCGCATCCAGGACGACCTGGACTTGCTGCCACTAGTTGTTGGTGCACCTCCTGTTAGCTCCTAGCTGTTACATAGTGTGCTTGATGCTACCGCTACAAAGAAGGTAATAAAAGAATATTCATTGCTGCTATTGTATTGCAAATTCAGGAATTGGATCTGATGTTATGCGGCATGCATGGTGTGTGCTCTATGTGTGTTATTTGTGAGAGACGTGAGCTCTGTGATGCTCTAAATAGGAGAATTTGTGTTTATTGAGATACCATAGATAAGTTCTAAGAAAATAAATATAGAAGTTCATATTTCGAAATGAATTAAGTATTTGGGAACTAAAATGAAGTATTTCAAAGTAAAGAACTTATATTTAGGTTTCTTTGTGTACTTCTAATATTATTGTGCATGAACTTGTCGTTTTTACATGTTTTATATGATTATGGTTATTTCGACCTTGAAAATTTTCATTTCACCTTGTATTCTTGTTTCCATTCATCTTATAGGTCGAAGGAGCTCCCTTCAGTTCAATGGATTCAACAAAATAATCCCTGCTGCCACTGCATCCTGAGGTCAAGGGATTCCTTAGGGACCTTCTAAACCATCTTGCTAATGATGGCATCACTGGATGCCATAGCCATGATTGTCGTTCTTGTGCTGCCATTCACATATTGGTCCTTGTTTTACCCCACTAAGATCCATAGAAATAAGTTATATTTAGTTCGCCACTTTTACAAAAATTGATGGTCCTATGTTAACAGAAACAATAGTTCAAGCTCCTAAAAAAGAAATTGGGTTTATGCTACATCACTTTGAGGGACTACATCAAACAAAATAAGGAGAGCTTGGTACTACTTGATTTTTTTGATAGTACTACTTGAACCCTTTCTGTTGTATATATTGGCTCCTATTTATTGCAACCTCGTTAGATTGTTGGATGCATGTGGTCCTTCTCTTGTGCATATTCAATTTCAATAAATAGTGAACTGAATGGACACTACTGCAGGTTGATGCTAACATGACACTACGATCAGAGACCCTTTGACGAAACTGTGTGCGATGCATTAATCACAAACGGGGATGTAAAAAAATGTCAAAAAGGTGCAAAATGTTTGCGATGAATGATACATCAAACATGGTTCAGTTTGTAATTGCGTGTGCGATCCAGGGCAGACGGTTGAGCCGTTCGAACTGTTTGTGATGAGGCAGAACAACAGAAACAAGCAGCCATATCAGTGTGTGTGCGATAGACGGCATACAGTTCGCTCCGATGAACTGTTTGCTATTAGGGAGTGCACCATTAATGGTTAGCCAGATCAAGGTGTGTGTGATATAGGGCATACGGTTCAGTCGGACGAACTGTTTTCGATTAGTGAACACAACAGAAATGGTTCAACTTAACAAGATGTGTGTGATACGTGGCAAACAGCCGACTCAACGGCGAGCAACCACGTGGTCAACCTTCTGCCATCAATAAATTTTGACGTTGTTTCTCGTCACATTGCAATTACAACGCAATAAGTAATTGCAAATCTGTTCACACCTATCAAACTAATATGTGTTCACACTTAGCACCGGGCTATAAAAACTTCCCACTCGAAAATTACTTCACAGTTCCTCTCCTCATCGCCCACAAAACTAGGTCTTTCCTGACAAGTCGTTCCGCCATGACCGGTAGGAGGAGTTTAGGGTGGACATATAATCAGGCGGCGAAGACCAAGGCCACAGAAGCACTAGAGAGGTCCCGCTGCGAAGCCGCAACCGCAACAGAGATGCCCCGACACGCCGCGGAGCCCTCGAACGAGCTCTCACGGGCACGCGAGGGCTCTCGCAAGCGCACTCACGGCGTCGGCCATCGTGACGAGCCGGCGTTCCTAAAGTGCTTCACCGGCGACGATGACATTCTCGCTGGCATCACTACGCAGCAGGAGCTGGTCAACGGTTTGATGAAGCTTCTCAAGATCAGCGATGCCTCGGTTGACAAGGTGACCGGCCTCGTCAAACAACTTATGGGTGACAATGCGAAGCTCCTCAAGGCATTCGCCGAGAAGGAGGAGGAGGCCGCCGGCTGGAAGATGTTGCATGAGAAGAGCAGTGCCTCAGGGATGACACTGATATCGGTCGTCGAGGAACTGATGGGTGACTTGAGGAAGCTATGGATCGAGCGCGAGCAGGAGGTGGAGGAATCTGTGGCTGCTTTCGAGCAAAGTCGTGAGGAACTGAAGAAGGAGTTGGAGGATGTCGTCGCCCGGCAATCCATCGACGAGTAGAGATAGTAGCGACCAAGATCGTTGTCTGCAATTTCCTTCTTCTCTTGCCCCCGTGTCTTCCGAGCTTTTCCGCATGTGGCATTTTAAATTATCCAGAACATGTAAGTCAATTATTATCTGCGCCATTGTAAATTTGTCGTGATATAATCCGTTGCCATTTTATTTGTGGTCGTATTATCCATTGCCCTATGTGGTAATTTAAGTTAGGCTGGAATACAAGTTGAAAACACGAACAAAGCAAATGCTACTATGGGATCACAAGCAAACACCCTCCGTCGAGGTGCATTAATTAACCCATTAATGGAGAAGTTGTGAGCAAGGCGGGTGGCGGCTGGTGCATGGAGGTCAAAGAGATCGCTTCCCGGTGAGCATGGGCGGCCTTGCTGCTCGCATGTGTCCCGTCGAGCCTGCGAGGTGGACAGGATGCACGCGTCCCGTCGAGCCTGCGCGGCGGAATGCTCGCACGCGTCCCATCGAGCCTGCGCGGCGGACTACTCGCACGCGTCCCGTCGAGCCTGCACGGCGGACTTCTCGCTCTCATCGCGTGTAATCAAGCAGCCGCACGCACGCCACCGAGTATGGTTAAATTTCGACACGGTTAATATAATACAACCGTTTGCGATATTAATGTGTTAGCTTTTTGTTTCAAAAAGGACTTCGCTGGCTACTAATGTGTGCGCCTCTTCTCAAACTGGACATTTTTTTACCACAGCATATATGTGCCATGTCATGAAACCATGCCAAGTCTCATTTTTTGGGTGAGTCTTTTATTTACTTGGATTTAAAAACCGAGATGCTCAATGTTTCAGGACGACGAAAAGTTTGTAATTCATTCACATTCCTTAAATGAGACCTAAACATGCACCCAATGACAGACCTAAACATGCACCCAATGACAGACCTAAACATGCACCCAATGACACATGTACGATTTCGCAACCATTTTTCTTCACTAGATCATGTGCTTGTAGTTCAAATTTGAATTATGGACTACATGAAATGCGTAGAAAACTTAGTAATTAGTAATATATATACAATGGCCAAACGAACCCTGAACTGTTTCAAATTTTAGCCCGACAGTCCCGTTATTCTATGTTGCCTGCATAAAACAAAGTTCAAGGCGAGAAGAGGCAGCGATTATCGTTTCGCCCAAAAGAGGGGCATGCACTACAAAAAAAGACACATCCGTGACATTTTGGGCCGAACGAATTTTTTTCCTGTCATACTTATGACACTTCTATGACGATAATTGTGACAAAACCGGGTATCATCATAGATGTGGTGGGGTCCTACTTCTATGACAAAAAATCATGACAGAAAATGGGCTTTTCATCCTTGGCGGGCCGGAGACGCAGCTGCATGACATTCTTTGGGCCGTCCATGATGGAAAAAAATGTGGTAGAAGCGAGGGCGAGGAAAATATCAGGGTGTTCCCGGTTACGGTGGGTGGTCGGGGCCGAGCGATGCGCGTTTCTCTTGTACACGCACGTGCGTGGGTGCGAGGCGTTGGGATCTAACTGAACCCGAGCGAGGCGTTGGGCTCTAACTGAACCCGAGGGATTGCACTGCAGGCTACGCGTTACTGAACCCGAGCGATTGCACTGCAGGCTATGTGTTACTGAACCAAGCGATCGATCGATGGCTGTTAACCGAACCCGATCGAGCAATTCCTTCCCTACTGCTGCTAACAGAAGCCGATCGATGCTGCCTCGAGATGAACAGTGAGCATTGCTGGACGGGTTTGGATGAACAGCTCCCGGTGGGGGTGGATGAACAGGACCCCGTGGTGTTGCCTCTGGATGAACAGGACCTCGATCGATCGAGCCGGTTGGGGCTGGATGAACAGGACCCCGTGGAGGGCTAGATGAATAGGACCACCCCATGGAGGGCTGGATGAACAGTAGACGATGGAGGGCTGGATGAACAGTAGCCCGTGGAGGGGTGGTTGAACAGGAGCCCGTGGAGAGGGCTGGTTGAACAGTAGTCGATGGAGTAGCGCGTGGTGGAGGCTGGATGAACAGGAGCCCGTGGATGAACAGTCACAGGTGGAGGCTGGAAGAGGTCGACGGTGGATGAACAGTAGCCCGTGGAGATTGGATGGGGTCGACGGTGGAGATGAATAGTATCCCGTGGCGTCCCGTTTTGCGGTACACCACACCCCTCCCAGTGAACAGGACCCCCGTTTCGACCGTAGCGCTCCAACACAAGTCCCTTTCCTCCGTTTTGTGGTACGCCACACCCCTCCCGATCAACAGGACCCCTGTTTTGACCGTCGGAGGTCCGTTTCCTCCGTTTTGCGGTACGCCAGACCCCTCCCGATAAACATGATCCTATTTCGAATGTGGCCGGTCGAACACAAGGCCGTTTCCTCCGTTCGGCGGTACGCCATGCCTCATTTCCACCGGCTGTTCCGTCCAAGCCCTCCCAATGAACACGACGACGCATTCCGTTTTGACCCAGCCGGTTGGCTTCCCATGAACACGACGACGATGTTGTTTCTCCGTTCTGACCCAGCCATGTACACGAGCCCTGGCCATACGTACGCGCGAGTAGGCATTCGAGACCCCGCCCGTATGTACGTACATGGCCGTATTTACTTTCTTGCACCCTGGCCGCTGTACGTATGTGTACATGCTACGTGCGCGCCTCTACATCGACCAGTATGTACGTACACGTTCGCGACCAGAATGACAATGCTACGTACGCTTCGACTAGGTGGATCCCGACTATCAGGCACTTCCTTGCGTGCGAAGATGTAGCTGGTGGGTCCCAGCAGTCAGGGGGGCGAATCGTTTTTTTTGCTCGGACGCACTTCCTTGCGTGTGAAGATGTAGCTAGTGGGTCCCAGCAGTCAGGGGCAAACGTTTTTTCGCGAAATACGATGGCTCGTCCGGTGGGTCCCCGCTGTTAGGTGGAGGAATAATTATTTTGCGTGTAATAAGGAGGCACTTCCTTGCTGCGGCCGTGGACCCGCTGTCAGCCTCTCGACGTATAATCCTCGTCCAATGGAAGTCGTTCCTTGACCATGTTGACCACGCCGCGCCGAGAGCACCAGGGCGGACGATGGCGAGGCCTAGCAAGGGGACGACACGGAGCCGAGGAAGACGCGGCAGTGAAAGCCCGCGCGAAGAGGAGTACGAGGGTTCACTGGTTCGGCTGCGGTGTGAGGCTGCCGTCGCCGCAGGGCCTGGCCAGCGGTGGGAATAGTAGGGGGCGGTGAGGCCTTCGCGGTAGCATAGCTGGCCATGGGAGGCAGGAGCATGCGGCATGACCGGCGCTGCTTTGGTCGGCTGGAGCAAGAAGACTAGAGGTTGAAGAAGCACAACGGTCGTTGGATGGACATCGCACGGTCACTGGAGCTAGAATCGTTCATATTGACTAAGTTGTCAAAGCACTCCGTCCCCGTCAACTTAGTAGGCCCACAAGTCAGCCTCCCACCAAGGTGGGTCCCAACTAGCACGGGGAGTATTCATTTTTTTGTGCTTAATAAGGAGGCACTTCCTTGCGTGCGAAGATATAGCTGGTGGGTCCGACCTGTCAGCGGTGGGAACATTTTTTTCGTTAAATACAGTGGCCCTTCCGGTGGGTCCCAGCTGTCAGGTGGAGGAATCATTATTTTGCACGTAATAAGGAGGCATTTCCTTGCGTGCGGCCATGGACCCAGCTGTCAGCCTCTCCACGCATAGTCTACTTCTGATGGTGTCGTTTGTTGACCACGTTGACCACTCTGCACCGAGTGCATCCAAGGTGGTGGATGACGGCGAGGCCCCAGACAACAATGAGCCGGAGATGGGAAGACGCGGGAGTAGAGTCGCAGACGGAGAGGTGTACGAGGGTTAACTGGTTCTGGTTCGGTGTGGTTCGACAGTCGGTGGAGAAGAATAGAAGGTGTAGAGTGGTGGAGGGATGGCCTGGCCAATGGTGGAGTAGCGCTTCACAGCGAAGCATGCTAAGCAGAGCTGCTAGCAGCAGGAGGCGGGAGCAGGTGGTCCCGGCAACGCTGAAGGAAGAAGACGAGAGATTGAAGATGGATGCCGGTTGTTTGATGTAAATCCAACGACTAACGATGTCAGAATCATTTGTTGACTAAGTTGACAACGACTTGCATTGGCTTCGGCCTATTGGCCCACATTTCAGCCTCCAAAAATGTGGCACGTATTCAACCCATTTTTTCAGAATTTACAGTCTTTTTTGCGGGGTAGAATTTACAGTCCATTTGATCTTTTTTTAATTACAGTCCATTAGCTGGGCTAGGTGAACAAATAATGTAGCATCCATGCGGCCCATTTATGTTTTTCCTAAAAAATTAGAGGCCATTTGCAATTTCTCGAAATACACGATTTTGCTGGGCTGGTTCTAATTATAATGTTGGGATGGGCGCAGCAATGTTATCAAAAAAATAAACAGGGGCTGAGCATTTTGTAATTTTCTGTTGTTTTCGGCAATTATGTGCTGCCTTGCTCCTATCCGTATGAATTGCAGCGGATTAAGTTGTTAATTTTGAAGAATTTAACTTTTTGTCCATGTTTTTTGTGTTCTTGCGGGCGCCACTGGCTCTGGTCGCTACTCAAGATGTTTTTGAGATTTTTTGCAGTATATAGTTGTTAGAACTGCATTGCAGGCTGCGTTTTTCGTCTGTGAATCGTGGAGGGGTGAACTGCAGTAATATGCAATGCGCGATGAATATTGTAGCGCGGTGAACTGCATTAATATGCAATGCGAGCCTGTATGAACTGCATTACAGCCACGGGGGGGGGGGGGGGGGGGGGGG
>LR738714.1:232982698-233014170 GCA_902687465.1 Secale cereale
TGGGGTGGGGTACTAGTTTAATAAGTTTGCTGGGTTTCAACATTGGCTTGTGGAGGTGCTATATCATCCGTTCTGATCTGCTGGCCAAATGTTTCAAAGACACGCGTGTACCTTGGCTGCATAACTGTTATGATTTGCTCTTCATCATCATCCTCCTCATCATCTTTCTGCGCATGCTCCCCCATGAAGACCAGATCTTCGTCGTCCTCCTCATCTTGCGTGCTTTTTGCTTCACTGCCTTCTCCATCTCGAATGATGTTTGGTTCACTGTTTTCATCTTTATCGTCTACATCTTCCTCCACGGAGTACGTAGTTCTGTTTGTTGTGTTAAAGAAACCCCTAGGTATTTCAGGTGTTATCCATCCAGGCATCTCCCACTCTTCTCTTCCAATGCAGTTCAGGGGCTTTGGGGCGTAAATGAATCGAGGTATCTTCTGTTTTGGAGGCATAGTAATTTCCTGCACAGTATTAAGCCAAAGCTTTTTATGCACGTCAACAGTGAAATGAACTGCATCTTTCGTACTATATATCATTATATTTTGCAACTGTAGAAATTGCACTTCAATTTGTCATTCTATAGCAGGGGCACTGGGAGTTAACATGAAGAAACAATGCACTTCAGTTTTAGGCACAGCGCTCTACATACGTAAGTCATGGTGGACTGCAATTTTGAGCCATATAGCATTTTTATTATTTCGAAGTACCTTTTTCTGTTTTCTACTGGGAGATACATGGGACTGCAGTCAACGCAAGAGGGGCACTACATGGGGATAAAAACGGCACTGCAAACTGGATGTGGGGGTTGGGTATGTGATTTTCTTACAATATATGCAGTTCTCTCCTTCTGCAGATGCAGCTCTGGCTGCTGTTGGCGTGCAGTCCACCTCCGCTGCAGGGACTCATGGGCTTTTTCAACTTTTGCCATTGTCACGGGAGAAGGCTGGATGGGCACCATTGCAGTTCGCATCCACGACGACTGCGATGGAGAAGGCATCCTTGCAGTTCTCTTTCCCCTGTCATGCATAACTGAGGCTGGATGCTTCAGCGGCGGATCCCCCAGGTGGTGTTGGGGCGAAGGTGAGGGGCGGCGCCGGTCCCTAAACGCCGCCGCGGAAGAATCCTCGCCGACGGACTGCATCGCCGGCCACTCGGCGTGAGCTCTGCGCTACTGGCCGCGGAAGAAGGCGGGGAGGGGTGGGGGTCGCCGCCGGCCGCCGGAGCGCTGCCGCGTAAGAAGGCGAGGAGGGGTGGGGGTCACCGTCGGCTGCCGGGGCGCTGCCTCGCAAGGAGGCGAGGAGGGGAGGGGGACGCCGCCGGCCGCCGGGGCGCTCCCGCGCTAGGAGGCGGGGAGGGAGGGGGACGCCGCTTTCCGCTGGCCGCCGGGGCGCTCCCGCGCTAGGAGGCGGGGAGGGGAGGGGTGTTATGAGAATAAGGGTTTTGTTAGGAGAATAAGGTCTTAAGGGGTGTTATGAGAATAGACCCACCCTATATATATATATATATATATATATATATATATATATATATATATATATATATATATATATATATATATATAATAAGTGATTTATTATTACATTGGTCCTTAAATCTTACCAAGCTTTTGTACACAATCACCAGGATTTTCGTTGCCAAAAAAAATCCAGAATTTTATTTTTAAGAAATTATTTTTATAAGTTAACAAGATGTGGGATATTGTTTTCTTACATATGTAAGTATTTGTTAAATATATGATGATAATAACAATAATATATAATAACATATAAAATAATTTAAATATATATAATATAGTTAGAAGGGAAACATAAGTTGGACTAGACATTCCTATTCTTATATAGAAAAATAGAACAGACCTCTACGTTTTCTTCAAAAAAAAAATTGGGATGCCGATGTTTCAGGAAAAATAAAACCTCGGATGGGAGGTCCATAGGCCGGTCGATACATGATGACCCTCAAGAAAATACAAACAGGCCTATGGACCTCCCATCCGAGGTCGTGGGCTGCGCATGTTAAAAAAGAAAGCCTAGACGGGGCAGCCCAAAACCCAGCTGATACTTCGTGCCCCAGTGATAATAAATGATACCTGCCAGCTCCCCGGCTTCGTTGTGAATTATCTCCTATAGTAACTACGTTGAAGCAGCTAAAAATGTAACTATGTTGACAAACTTGTGGGCCCCAACGTCAGTATAGCATTAGGAGGAAGTATTTTTTCGATGAGGCACTTGCTTGCGTACGGCCATAGACCTGGTGGGTCCCGACTGTCCGCCTCTCCACGTACAATCCTCTCCAGATTCCTCTCGTTTGTTCAACATGTTCACAACGGCAGACAACGGCGGCGCGGCAAGCGCACAAAGGCGCAGGAGGAGATCCGACCACCTGAGGAAGTGCCTTATTAGTAACGAAACAACTGAACTGGCCCAGTGGCTGAGTGACACTACCCGACAGCTGTTCTGCCCGGGTTCGATTCCACCTGTGCAGAGAAAATATCTCCAAATTTTTTGCCTTTGTCTTTATTGACATGTGGGTCCCAATTTTCAACGACGCACACCACGTCCTACACTTGCCAAAACTTCGTCCCTCATTTTCTCTGTTTTTCGCACACTCGACATTGTGTGGGCAATTTTAAAATAGCATATCTTTTTGACTGTGCATGATATGAAGATGTGCTATGCATGAATGTTGATCAACATGATGTTAACTGGCTGGTAGTTCCAGTTTCGACCATAAATAAAACTTCCAGCATGATGTTAACACTATTTGAAAAGGCCGTGTTAATATAAATGCTCTGCCTCTGAAAGTTGCAGTTTCTTATCTGAAACTAAACTTGGAGTTTCTTATCTAAAACTGAAACTTGCAATTTCTTCTCTGAGAATCACATTGTCTGCACTTTTATACTCTTATGAAACTACATTTTTTTAAGTGCAGAGAAATATTTCCAATTTTTTTGCCTCTACCTTTATTGACATGTGGTTCCCAATTGTCATCTACGCACACCACGTCCTACACTTGCCAAAACTTCGTCCCTCATTTTCTCTGTTTTTGGCACACTCAACATTGTGTGGGCATTTTGAAAATAGCATATCTTTTTGACTGTGCATCATATGAAGATGTGCTATGCATGAATGTTGATCATCATGATGTTAACTGGCTGGTAGTTCCAGTTTCGACCATGAATAAAACTTCCAGCATGATGTGAACACTGTTTGAAAAGGCCGTGTTAATATAAATGCTCTGCCTCTGAAAGTTGCAGTTTCTTATCTGAAAATGAACTTGGAGTTCCTTATCTGAAACTGAAACTTGCAGTTTCTTCTCTGAGAATCACATTGTCTGCACTTTAATACTCCTATGAAACTACATTTTTTAAGTGCTAAAAATAGATCTCTAGAATTCATAAAATACTTCATATGCTCAATACTGTAAATCTGAAATTCAAAAGACATTCATATATGAAAGTACTCTCAAAATACACAACACAAAACACAATTCACAACCTGCAAATACTAACAACCCTAAGCTCCTCTTGACAATTCACAACCTGCCCGACTATTGGTCTGGGGGGGGGCAATCCCTCCTATTACTCGGTGGCAGATAGCCACCCCGTGAGACGATGTGAATGACGAGGGAGAGGATGGCGGGGAAGCGTCGTCGGGCCAACTGTTTTTCTCCTCTTGCAGTTGGGTTCGGTTGACGAAGACTCCACTGGTTCGCTCTAGCACGACACCCTCACAAACGGCACCCTGTAGATGCTAGATCCTTCAATCTATGGTGGATGCTCCATTTGGGATCGATACTCCATAGTGAGCGGCACACATCCCACTGATGGTGGTGGATGCCAATGCTTAGATGGACCAGGGTTGGTGTCGGTAATTTTTACTTGGCACCTCGCACTCTGCATATATGCCGGTTCCATCCGTACATTTGTGCAGTTCCACCAAACTGCAGCTGAATAACCCTGTTTGCACAGATAATGAAAAGGCATGATTAGATTATAGTGGCACTAGTTGATGAAGCATACACTAATAAATAGAAGAAAATATTACATCATACTGGAAATCGACCCAAGTCTCCCCGATACACCTTCTGCCAGTGATGAACATCAGTGTACATCGGTAGTACAAGGAGGGGCCTTGAGACATTCAAATCTCTATTTTTGTGCAGATCAACTAAAATTAAGCACCCCACTTTGCAGAACGCTTAAACATTAACAATGGGACTAGTTGATGAAACATACATTAACAAAGAGAAGCACTTTCTTTATCTACATTGGAAATGAAATGATAGAGAGGACACTCGCTCTATTTTAACTGTATTATTACTTCATTTTATCAGTGACACTAGGGTCGAGCAGGTGGCAAATGAGGTGTACCGTGCGTCGCAAGGATGAAGGTCGGGGGTGCTTAGACTGGGATGCCGAAGCTGGCTCTTTCAGTCCCTATCTTCCCCCTGATGTTTTTGTGGTAGCATTTGGGTTGTAATCCAAACCTGGTCGAGCTGGTGCTGCGTCCCCCTACCTGCCTAGCTTATGTGGCGAACTTGTCTCCTGCTATTACTCAGTCCGTCCTAGTAGTAGTTGCATAACTGCCCATTTACACTGAGATGTTGTCGGATAATGGTTCTCTATGGTTAGGTTTCTTTAATAAAATCGAAGGGAACCCCCTCTTTCGATATATATAAAAAACAATGGCACTAGCGGTGCCAAAACAATGCCTCAAATTAATAGTGCCACTAGATTAAGGTGCAAAATAATAACACTACTGCTTTATCATGGCAGTGCCAAAACAGTAGCACAAGAGCAGGATCAATATGCAGGATCTTTGGCAAACGGTCAGACCAAAAAGGAACATACCTCGTGATGGGAACCATATCTGCAGTCAACGCCATCGTAGAAGGGATGACACCAGTCACCAGCATGGATGATTCAATTCATGGGACCTTTTGGTGCAGTTCACCTAAAATGAAGCAATGTCCCATGAGCTAGCAGCTTCTTCCTCTTCTTTTTTTAAGAAAGGGGCTCCAGCCCCAGTTCCATTTCCATCAGAAAACAAAACCCACAGAGCTTCTTCTTCATTAGTTGCAGTAAAATTGAGCAACACCAAGGTTGGTCGTGAAGCTCCTGGAGAGTAGGCGCACCAGGACAGTTGCATCTCTAACGAAAAGAAGCAACTTATCTTAATGGGAAATTTAGCAGGACATGAAAAAAGTGCCATTGATTCATATTACTTGAGGCATTACATTGAAAACAACATTGGTTTAACGTGTCCCTACTTTTAACAGTGCGACTGCTACATTTTACCAGTGGCATTACATAAGAGCGGCTCGGGGCAACAAACATTAGAAGAGGATATCTGTGTTGGTCCCATTTTTGTTCGGTATATAGCCACCTTATACTGTGTGAGGCTAGCAAATCTAGTGCTGGACTTACTCTGTTGACTTGTCCCCTAGTCCCCACTTTCTTTCCCTTTTCAACCAATAGATCGGGTTTATATTGAGTTTGTATTGCGTTCCCTTTATTTCCCTATTAGACCTAGAGACCAGTTGGATAGCCAGTCTCTGCTACTTTTCGCCCCCATTATTTCCTCTTTCGACCAAGTCCTAGATTCAGGTAACAAATCTTCCCCCACCCCACCCCCTTTCTTCCTTGTTTGAACCAAGTACTACTAGATTCGAGTGCATGAACTAGTTTTACCTCTTAACAGTAAAAAATTAGGTGGTTTTCGAACAGCCGATCGATCCTATCTACACGAGGGGGCCTGAGAAATAGTAAAAGATACAAATGCAGCAACGTCAGGAGCTCGGGAAGTAGAGCAAGGCCGGTTTCGAAGGAAGTTATACCTGAGGGTCGCCGGGTTGTCGCTAGGTGGGCGGCGGGAGGTCGGATTTACCCACACTACGACAGCGAGAAAGAAGGGGTGGGAAGCCCTCCCTCGCCAGCGATGCTTGGGAGAGAACGGCAAGGCACGCTGCTCGGGACGTGCCGACAGTGGGTAAGAGCCGTCGCCGAGAACGACCGCATGAACGTTGCACCTTCTCACCTTCCCCGATGGAGAGGATCTGGCTGGATCTGTTACCAGCGGTGAGTACAAAGAGAGAGAGAGTGTGGCCACCGCTGTTGTGTTTAGATCTGAGGACGAGACAGTGTGAAGAGAGCAACACTAGCAAGCAAGTGCGAAGGCTTCTGCCTATATAGTGGAGTACTAGTTTTCTTTTGTCTACCGACCGGAGCCGGCTTGACCTCGACAATGCCTGTCGAGAAGTCTTCATGCACGTGCCCCGGAGGCGCAGTTGTCGTCATTTTGACGAGTTCGACGTCATCTACACCCGTTGTTCCGCAACAGTGAAAGAATGCCTTGCTCGCTTCAAACGCATGTTCAAAAACTCAAATGATGAGTTGGTCGCTGGGCTAGATGTTGAGTACACCACAGTCCTGGGAAGCGAGAAGAAACTAAAGGAGGCAGAGAAGAAGAAGCCCACCGTGATCTAGGTTTGCGTGCATGACTTATGCTTGGTCTACCACATATGCCATGCCGACGTTGAGTGCGAGGAATTTAAGAACTTCCTCAAGGGCGGCCGAGTCAAATTCGTTACTGTAGACTTTAGGAACGACAAGGAAATCTTGGGTCGGATAGTCCTCGTTATAGGTGACCCCTTCGACCTCCAGAAGAAAGCGCTGGTGCCCTCCCATGATCTGCCTTCAATGCTGACCCTAACAGGAGCCATGGTTCATCCTATGTATGGTGAACTGAAGAAAGCTTCGCACACGTTTCATCGTGCATGGCAATGGACTGTACTAGATATAGACCACATCCACTACGCTGGAATGGATGACTACCTTTGTTTCAATATCTACAAGGGTTGGATGAAGAGCAAGAGCCAAGTGTGCGGTTCAAGCAAAGAAGTATCGCCCAAGAGGAAGAGGGACAAGGATGAACTCGAGGACGTGGACGAGGACTCCGAGTAAGGTGGCAGTGTCGTTGCTCATGGTGGTTCTAATGTAGTGTCTATTGGATTAGTTGCTTAGTTTAATTTCTGGTGTGCTTAGTTTTATTTCAGGGGTGTGTTGTGCTGAGCCTCCATCCGAACTATGTTATGTTTCTTCTCGTTATATTTTGTACATTTCATCTTTTAGTTGGTATAGTACTACCACTCGTTTCTTGACATTATATACGTACAATATATATGGCCAACATCATATAGCTAGTAGTTTAGTTGTCAAAGAATTTCAGGGTCCTTAGTTTTGTCAAAGAATTCCAGGGTGCTTAGTTTTATTTGAGGGATGTGTTGTGCTGGACACCATTAACTTATCATTGTGAGAATCGGCTTATTTTTGTCATGTAACATGGTCAACGGGTTTGACGTGAAAATAATAATGTCTAATGGCATTTTTGAACAAACATCTAACTTAACGATGGCATTTTTTAGATATCTAATTGCATTTTTGAGCAGGCATCTCACGGATCGATGGCATTTTTTGAGTAATTGTAACTTCTAATGGCAAAACTGAGTAGTGATACACAACTAGTGGCATAAATAATAAGAACCCAAGAATTAAGTAGGGCTAATTTATTTATTTCTTTATTTCTTTATACCTTTGTGTGCGAAACAATATACGCTGCCTCCCACCAGATTTTCTTTACAGAGCCAACATAGAACTATATGAGTGACCTGTTAAATTTTGGAATTATTCCGGGTTCGTTTGGCCTTTTTTATACATTAATTGAGTTTCTTGTCATTTAATATGCATAATTCAAATTTGAACTACAAGCACATGCTCCCGTGCACCAAAGTTGACTACAAAATCACATATGTGTCCTTGGGTGAATTTTTAGGTCCCATGCAAGAAATGGGAATGAAATTCAAACATCTGGGCATCGTGGTTCGGCCGAGAACATTGAGAAGCTTGGTTTTAGAATTCTTGTAAATCCAAAACACGCCTGAAAATCATGAAACTTGGCATGGTGTCATGTCATGGTACTACCATGCTGTGGTAAAAAAATTGCAGAATAGGAACAAGTTTTGGTATAAGTTTCTTGCAAACCAGAGCTTCCCTCAAGAAGGCTCGTGGTTCTGAGAGGGAACCTGTCACCTTTGTGTGCATAATTCAAATTTTAAATACAAGCACATGCTCCAGTGCACCAAAGCTGGTTGAAAAATCACATGTGTGTCCTCGGGTAAATTTCTAGGTCCCATGCCAGAAATGGGAATGTAATTCAAACATCTTGGCGTCATGGCTCGGCTGGAAACATTGAGAAATTTGGTTTTTTAATTCCTGTAAATCCAAAACACATATGAAAATCATGAAACTTAGCTTGGTGCCATGACATTGCACTAACATGCTGTGGTAATTTTGCTGTCTGATTTGCGAAGGCGCACACATTAACAATCAACAAAGTCATTTTGGAACAAGTGTTGTTGCGTTACAATTGGAAACAAAAGTATTATTGAAATCGTGGGTGTTCTATTTACCATTTATGTGCCACCACGCGTCCCCTTTTTTTTATCAGCTAGGAGGCGCCACGCAGGGTAGCTATTTGAGTACATGAGGCGTGCGATCAGACCCCTGCGCATGCTTATCGGGAGGAGAGCCGTTTGACCTCCATCTACCATCCACCTCTCTCCCTAGGCCTCCATTAATGGCGCCCGAGCCTCTGTTTAATGGCGTGGCAATGTCTCACTCGACTGAGATTTAAGAGAGAAAAAAGAAAATCTGAAAAGAAAATTTTGCATAGATCTTGATGTAAGATCCGACGGACCTATATAGCATCTACTGCGACTTATAGCAAGACTGATGAATATTTATAAGGACGACGAGAGTGGATAACAATTGTCTTACATAATTAGAAAGATAATTAAAAAAGGCACATGCGGCTACGCTCGAAATACACAAGGGCAAAAGAAGAAGGAAGACGCATACAACGATCTGGCTCGCTGATCTCTACTTTATTTATGCGCTGCAGGTCGCGGAGACTAGTTCTCGCGGCGGGCGATGATCTCTTTCATCAGTTTCATGTCCTTAATACGCTGCTTGGCAGCATCCATGGATTCCTCCACCAGCCTGTTGCGCTCGATGCGGAGCATGGCATTCTCGTCCATAAGTTTCTTGATGATGACGCCCGTCCTCTGCAACATGGCAGCGGTCTCCTCCTCCTCCGGTGTTCTTCGCCCTCAGCAGGTCGCGCTCGCCCCGGAGCTTCGCATTGCCCTCCCCCAGTTACCGTATGACGCCGGTAGCCTCGTCCTGCATCCTCGCCCAGCCGGAGATCTGATCCATCTGGCTATGGACTATCGCATGCATGCGCCTGTAAGAGTCCTCGCCTGTCCGGAAGAAATTTTCCCAGGCCGCCACAGCGCGGCAGGACATCTCCGCTGCTTCCGCGGCGTGGCCGGACCAGTCTGCTACATCGACGGCGCGGCGGGACCTTCATGCTTCTTCGGCGGTGCGGCGGGACCTCTGTGTTGCTACTGTCGCGCGGCTGGACATGTCAGCTGCCTTCGCAGCGAGGAGGGACATCTCTCATGCTTCCTCTTCCATGCTCACCTCTCCCTGGTGGAAATCTCTCGATCTAGAACTCACGCTGGCTATGGCTTGATTGACTTGATTGATTTTTGTGGATGAGGAGTTGAGGAGGAATGTGCAGTCATCTTAGCATAGTAGTATTCATAATCGAGTACTACTAATATACTCCTAAGTGGGAAACCGTTTAGGTTGTGATCGGTGTGAACAGGTTTGCAATTAAATATAGCATGGTAGTAGTGGTAATTTGGAATGTGACGAGACGCGCTCAAAATTTATTGACGGTTCTAGTTTCGAAGTGCGGCACTATTCCCGGATGGCGTAACGTCGGCACGTTTTCTCGACCGTGGTGTAGCATATGCCATGGTACTAGTTCTTTTTCTACTGCTGTGTACGTGCAAAAACTGGCATCGTCGGATACATATCTTACGCTTGGCGTTCGATAGGAATAGCCTCATGGCGATCTATAGACTAGTCTTTTTTTCAGACGCATTACACCTATCTCTCGAGACTTCTCGCATGCACCATCATTGCTCCCTAGGTCAATGCCACCCACATACAGTTGTACTCTGAGAAGAGGTGCACGCACGCACTCGTCCTCTCTCACACACGCATCTATAGCTACGAATTGTAGTGTTCTCAACCATCCGATTGGCTCTATCATATGTTTCACGTTGCTCCTTGGCCTTAAGATTGATATGTTTTAAACGAGGAGGCTAAGATGGAGGCGCGAGGTTTTGGTTAATGTGCGGGCCGCACACGGCACCAACACGACACAAGCTTCGCCTGCCTGGTGCGCATGCAGTCGGGTGAGTTGTCCAAGTATAGACACAACCAGGCCCTCGTTGATATCCACGCCTCGACTTTGGCTGGTCATAGTGGAGACTAACATAGACCAGTTACTAGTCTATGTTACTAGTACCGTCATAGTGGGTAGTGTCATATAGTATATGCATGGTACGTCTCCAATGTATCTATAATTTTTTATTGTTCCATGCTATTATATATGATGTTTGGGTTGTTTAATGGACTTTATTATACACTTTTACATTATTTTTGGGACTAACCTATTAACCCAAAGGCCAAGTGCAGATTGTTGTTTTTTTGCCTATCTCAGGGTTTCACAGAAAAGGAATATCAAACGGAGTCCAAACGTAATCAAACCTTCGCGAGAGTTATTTTTGGAATGATATCAACACAGAAGACTTGGAGTACATGCGAGGCAACGAAGGAGGCGGCCACGAGGGTCCAGGGCGCGCCCCCTCCTACAGGGCGCACCCCCACCCTCGTGGGCCCCCTCTGGCTCCCCCGATGCCCTCCTTCCTCCTATATATATACCCATATAGCCTGAAAACATCAAGACAACAGAGAAAACTCTAATTCCACCATCGCAACCTTCTGTTCCCGTGATATCCCATCTTGGGGCCTGTTCCAGAGCTCCGCCGGAGGGGGGATCTTCCACGGAGTGCTTCTACATCAACACCATTGCCTCACCATGAGTTGTAAGTAGTTTACCACAGACCTTCGGGTCCATAGTTAGTACCTAGATGGCTTCTTCTCCCTTTCTAGATCTCAATATCAAGTTCTCCTCGGTCTTCGAGGAGATCTATTCGATGTAATCATTTTGTAGTGTGTTTGTCAAGATCCGATGAATTGTGGGTTTATGATGAAGATTATCTATGAGAAATATTTGGTTCTTTCCTGAATTCTTTTATGTATGATTATAATATCCTTGCAAGTCTCTTCAAATTATCGGTTTGGTTTGGCCTACTAGATCTATAGTTCTTACAATGGGAGAAGTGCTTGGCTTTGGGTTCAATCTTGCGGTGTCCTTTCCCAATGACAGCAGGGGTAGCAAGGCACCTATTGTATTGTTGCCATCGAGGGTAAAAAGATGGGGTTTATATCATATTGCTTGAGTTTATCCCTCTACATCATGTCATCTTGCTTAAAGCATTACTCTGTTCTTATGAACTTAATACTCTAGATGCATGCTGGATAGCGGTCAATGTGTGGAGTAATAGTAGTAGATGCAGAATCATTTATGTCTACTTCTCACGGACGTGCTGCCTATATATAATGATCATGCCTAAATATTCTCATAATTATTCGCTTTTCTATCAATTGCTCGACAGTAATTTGTTCACCCACCGTAGAATTCTGCTATCATGAGAGAAGCCACTAGTGAAACCTATGGCCCCTGGGTCTATTCTCAACATATGAATCTACCATCTACTTTACTTTGCCGTTTTTACTTTCTGTTTTGATATCCAAAAATACCAAAAATACCAAACTATCCTATTTATCAGATCTCACTTTCGTAAGTGACCGTAAAGGGATTGACAACCCCTTATCGCGTAGGCTGCGAAGTTCTTATTTGTTTGTGCAGGTGCGAGGGACTCGCGCATGGTCTCCTACTGGATTGATACCTTGGTTCTCAAAAACTAAGGGAAATACTTACGCTACTGTGCTGCATCACCCTTTCCTCTTCGAGGGAATACAACGCAAGCTCAAGAAGTAGCAAGAAGAATTTCCGGCGCCGTTTCTGGGGAGGCTTACGCAAAATTCATATACCAAGTACCTATCACAAACCCTTATCCTTCGCATTACATTTATTTGCCTCTCGTTTTCCTCTCCCCCACTTCACCTTTGCCATTTTATTCATCCTTTTTCCGTTCGCCTTTTTGTTTGCTTGTGTTGCCATGTGCCCTCTATTAGCTTGCATCTTCACTTGCTAAATTATGGATCGTCATCCACTTGATAATCTTTTTAAAAGATCCAATTATGTTGAACCTATTGCTAGTGAGTTGAGTGCACTAGATTATCTTTATGGGGTTTCGCTTGAAATTCATGAATATGAAATTTGTGAGGAATTGTTAAAAGAAAAATTGATTCACGGTAGCTCCTTAAATAAAAAGCATGATTGCAATGATGCTATTATAAATTCTATTAATGTCAATTGTGTTAATGATATGCAAAACCCTAAGCTTGGGGATGCTAGTATTGCTATTCCCACTACTTGTTGCAATGATCATGATTGGGGTGATTCTTCTTATGATATTCGAAATTTATTTAAGCCCCATGATGAATATGAGATTGATAATAATGTTTGCAATAATCTTGAAAGTGGGTTTGGAAGAGTGTCAACTTTAGATCCCACATATTTGGAGAATGTTCAATCTTATCAAATTTTTGATAAAGGTGGGATTGGAGAGGTCATGACTTTAGTTAATGTTAATCCCACTATTTTGGAAGAGTGTCAACTTTGCATGCATGTCGATCGTGATGAGAATATATTATGTGATAGCTATTTTGTTGAATTTTCTTATGATCCTACATGCAATTATTACGAGAGAGGAAAATATGTTCGTAGGAATTTTCATGTTACTAAATTACCTCTCGTTACATTGAGATTGCTATTGTTTCTTTCTTCTTCCTTGCATATGCTAGAAATTAATTGCCTTGATAATTTGTTTGCATATAAAATTCCTATGCATAGGAAGTATGTTAGACTTAGATGTGCTTTTCACATGCTATATGGTGCTCTCTTTGTGCTTCAATTCTTATCTTTCATGTGAGCATCATTGAATTCTCAAGCCTATCTTAACGGCTATAAAGAAAGAGCTTTTTGGGAGGCAACCCAATTTTATTTTCTTTGTTTTTGATTCCGTTTAGGAATAGATATTACATCTAGCTTCTGTTTAGATGTGGTTTAATTTGTGTTTGTGCCAAGTAGAACCTTTGGGAAGACTTGTGTGAAGTTTATATGATCTTGCTGTAAAAAACAGAAAAGTTAGCGCTCACGAGAATAGTCACCAGATTTTACTGGAGAGTGATATTTAGTTGATTCTTTTGGAAGATCATTAATAGACAAATTCCTCACGTTTACCAATTTATTTAATTTTTTTGGAGTTACAGAAGTATTCAAAAGTTATAGATTGCTACAGACTGTTCTATTTTTGATAGATTCTGTTTTTCGTGTGTTGTTTCCTTATTTTCATTGATCTATGAGTAGTATTGAGGAGTATGAATCATAGAGAAGTTGGAATACAGTAGGTTTAACACCAATGTAAACAAAGAATGAGTTCATTGCAGTACCTTTGAGTGGTGGTTTGTTTTCTTATACTGATGGAGCTCACGAGATTTTTGGCTAAGTTTTGTGTTGTGAAGTTTTCAAGTTTTGAGTATGGCTTTGATGGACTATGGAACAAAGAGTGGCAAGAGCCTAAGATTGGGGATGCCCAATGAACCCCAAGGTAAAATTCAAGGACAACCAAAAGCCTAAGCTTGGGGATGCCCCGGGAAGGCATCCCCTCTTTTGTCTTCATCTATCGGTAACTACACTCGGGACTATAATTTTATTCACCACATGATATGTGTTTTGCTTGGAGTGTCATGTATGATTTGAGTCTTTACTTGTTAGTTTGCCACAATCATCCTTGCTCGACGCACCTTTTCGAGAGAGATAAATATGGTCTAGAATTTGTTAGAATACTCTATGTGCTTCACTTATATCTTTTGAGCTAAATAGTTCTGCTCTAGTGCTTCACTTATATCTTTTAGAGCACGGTGGTGATTTTATTTTGTAGAAATTGTTGATCTCTCATGCTTCACTTATATATTTTTGAGAGTCTTTTAGAACAGCATAGTAATGTGCTTTGGTTATAAAACTAGTCCTAATATGACAGGCATCCAAGATGAATGTAGTAAAAACTTTCATACAAAGTGCATTGAATATGATGAGAAGTTTGATACTTGATGATTGTTTTGAGATATGAGGATGGTGATATTAGAGTCATTCTAGTGGAGTAATTATAAATTTGAGAAATACTTGTGTTAAAGTTTGTAATTCCCGTAGCATGCACGTATGGTGAACCGCTATGTGACGAAATTAGAGCATGAGGTATTTGTTGAGTGTCATCCTTTGTGTGGAGGTCGTGGGCACGCGATGGTTAACTCCTACCAACCTCCCCCCTAGGAGCATGCGTTGATAGCTTTGTTATGATGACTCGTAAATGTTTGCAATAAGTATATGAGTTCTTTATGACTAATGTTGAGTCCATGGATTATACGCACTCTCACCCTTCCACCATTGCTAGCGTCTCTTGTACCGCGCAACTTTCGCTGGTACCATACACCCACCATATACTTTCCTCAAAACAGCCACCATATCTACCTATCATGGCATTTCCATAGCCATTCCGAGATATATTTCCATGCAACTTTCCACCATTCCATTCATATGACACACTTCATATTGTCATATTGCCATGCATGATCATGTAGTTGACATCGTATTTGTGGCAGAGCCACCATTCACATTTCATTCATACATGTCACTCTTGATTCATTGCACATCCCAGTACACCACTGGAGGCATTCATATAGAGTCATATTTTGTTCTAGTATCGAGTTGTAATCTTCAAGATGTAAATCAATAAAAGTGTGATGATCTTCATTATTAGAGCATTGTCCCATGTGAGGAAAGGCCAAAAAAAAGAGATGCCCCAAGAAAATATATAGAGGGGCTAAATAAAAGAAAATAAAAAAGAGATAAAGCCCCTCCAAATAAAAAAATGAGAGAAAAGAGAGAATGGACAATGCTACTATCCTTTTCCACACTTGTGCTTCAAAGTAGCACCATGTTTTTCATGATAGAGAGTCTCTTGTTTTGTCACTTTCATATACTATTGGGAATTTTCATTATAGAACTTGACTTGTATATTCCAACAATGGGCTTCCTCAAATGCCCTAGGTCTTCATGAGCAAGCAGGTTGGATGCACATCCACTTAGTTTCTTTTGTTGAGCTTTTATACATTTATAGCTCTAGTGCATCCGTTGCATGGTAATCCATACTCACTCACATTGATATCTATTGATGGGCATCTCCATAGCCCATCGATATGCCTAGACGTTGTGAGACTATCTTCCTCCTTTTTGTCTTGTCCACAACCACCACTCTATTCCACCTATAGTGTTATATCCATGGCTCACGCTCATGTATTGCGGGAAAGTTGAAAGGTTTGGAAAAATTGAGTATCAAAACAATTGCTTGGCTGAAACCGGGGTTGTGCATGATATGAATATTTTGTGTGATGAAGAGGGAGCATAGCCAGACTATATGATTTTGTAGGGATAACTTTCTTTGGCCATGTTATTTTGAGAAGACATGATTGCTTTGTTGGTATGCTTGAAGTATTATTATTTCTTATGTCAATATAGACTTTTGTCTTGAATCTTTCAGATCTGAACATTCATGCCACAATAAAAAGAATTACATTGAGAATTATGTTGGTTAGCATTCCACATCAAAAATTCTGTTTTTATCGTTTACCTACTCGAGGACGAGCAGGAATTAAGCTTGGGGATGTGATGCGGAGCATCCCAAGGTCATCCCCACGGACCCTCCTTCACCTCCGCAAGTGCTTCAAGGACCGATGACACGTGCTCGTGCTAGAGCTTTCGAGACCGAGGTGACGTCACTCCTAGCCCTACTTCCATACAAATCTTGCGAGACATGGTCGCTACCTCAGACGGACGTGTTGTGTGTGCTCAGGTGTGAAGAAGACCACATCGGAGAGGGGCGTGAAGATGGACGAGTCCTCAAGTTCATGGACGAGCCAATGCATCGAGAAGAGCAGAAGAGAGCTCCAGGCCCCGGACATCCGGCCCCCTGGCCCGGACATCCGGCCACTGGGCATTCACCCACAGAAGGCCAACAGCAGCCAAGGCTACAGGGCCCGGACATCCGGCCAGGCACGGCCCGGACATCCGGCCCCGCGCCCGGAAATCCGGCGCCTCTGTCCAGAGAGCGCCCGAGGCGCATCCACTCCAGCCCGGACATCCGGGTCCCCGCCCCGGACATCCGGCGCCCCGCGAAGCCCCGGACATCCGGCCCGCTGCCCGGACGTCCGGCTCCTGATCTGCCTGCGCGCAGCACTTGGGCCGAGGCCCGTGTATCCCCTTCGCCCCGTAAACTATATATACTCCTCTCCTCATTCCGTTTAGAGTTAGCTGTGGTTTTAGCTCATTTGATACTTGTGTGGATTTCTCCCACGAGACGGTGCGCCTCTACGGAGAAGATCCACTACGGATTCAGGACCTCCTTCACGGAGAAGATCCCCCGGGATATCAAGACCTCCTCCGGGAGAAGACTATCTGTATCACCGTTGTTGACCTTGGATCATGGATCTCAACCTTGTATCGCGAATCTAGCATTTGTGTGATTGCTTTCGTGTTGATTTGAGTGTTCTCTCTTGTGTTTCCCCCATCTTTCTCCGTGTTTTCCCCGTGTTCATCGTGTGTCATCCTCCAAATCGTGAAAGGTCCGCTGATTAGGGTTCCACCCTACATCATCTTGGTATCAAGAGCAAGGTTGATCACGATTTTGGAGCCCCACACCCCGTCTTCTAGCTTGTTTTTGTCGTGTTCTGCCCAATTTCGAAAAATTCCCCACAAAAAGAGCCCCAATTTTTTTTTTGTGATCTGTTGATTTGGCAAGATTTTGTTGAATTTGTTCCATGGATTTGCTGTGCCACGTGTGGATCTAGCTTTTCCCCCAATTTTCCCCAAATTTCATCCGCAAAATCCGCCGAATTTTTGCCCCGAAACCACCGTTTGCAACGTGTTCTTCCTGGCTCGGGCACCCCGGACATCCGGCTCGTGCCTCGGACATCCGGCCCAGCCCGGACATCCGGCCCAGCCCGGACATCCGGCCTTTGGCCCGGACTTCCGGCCTCCCGCAGCCACAAAACCACCACCACACCCCACCTAGCAAAACCCCACCGCTTTTTCGTTCGGTGATCCACCCATTCTTCCGCAAACCACCACCAATCTTCCGCAACAACCACCATCGCTTCACCGCTTCGAGTTTGGAATATTTGTCTCCATTTGCCGTGGATACTTGAGTTGTGGTTTCACCGTTTCCTTGGATGTTTAGGCTACCTTGGAACGGCAAGACTTCGACAACACCACCGCTCAACTTCGGCAAGGACGGTAACATCGACGACACTTCGCTCATTCTATCTTGCAATTGCATTGTCACCCTATGAACCATCTTTGCTTAGCTTTCCCATTGAGACTAGCCATTTGAGTATTGCCGGGCCACGACACTTGTGCACATTAGTGATAGTGATAGATATTGCATACTACATCATTGTGAGTAACATCACATCATCTTGGTATCTTGCATATCCTCGTGTGCCACAAGAGTGCTCCGCATACACAATAGCTACCTCGATTCGAGAAGAATGCATATGTGCCCAAAGAAAGAGCTCCAAAGCTTTTAAGCAAAAGAGCCATTCCAAGCAAAGAAACAATAGCATCATACGCCTTGCATCCAAAGAGATCATACATAGCAACATCATCTTGTGCTCAAGCATCGGCACATCATACACTCATAGCATACTTGTGATAGTTAGTCGTTACATTTTGCCTCTTATAGGTCGTGCACAAGTGCGTATCCGCCTATTAAGCAATCGGTTAGCGTCTCTCTAGCGTTGTGCAACACGAGCATTTTCCGTGGTTTTCCACATTTTTCGCTCATCCTTCGTTGCACAGCCACATTTATCTATCCATGCGTGTGTTCCGTGTGCTACTCTTTGCTAGTGATCTACTTGTTGCATGAGCAAATTTGTGAACCATTTTCAACATCTTTGAGTCACTTTGACGATTGCATTGAATTTGTACCACATCCTAACCAAGCTCCTCTCACAGCTTTACTTGTGTAGGTGTGAGAATCGACACGAAGTGATACCAATAGTGCTATTTCCGGGTTACATTGTTGAGTTGATCATTGATCCATTTTCAACCTCGGTTAAGGTACATTGATATTGTCTTCTCCTTTCTCCCACTCACATACTTGCTTGTGATGATGGATAGGCCAAGTTCATCTTCGAACCCGATCTTCGACGATCCTCAAGAAGCGAACAACTACGTCACCAAACTACATCTATTCGGTGTCCAACGAGCTCTACATCAAGAGAGTGAAGCTATGCGAGAGTACATTGGTCAAGTTGCCGAGGACGCACGTCAATTCCAACAAAGTACCAAGGAGCAAATCGACCTCATCAACACCAACATGTCTACTCAATACAATGAGCTCCGGACATTGATCATCAACCGACGTTCTTCCTCAACATCATCTCATCAACGTAGCCGCTCAAGTCGACACACCGACTCAACGCAAGACTCAAGTACACCTACGTCCAACACTCTTCGTCAAGCCGCACGTCAAGCTCGACATGAACATCGGCATCCTCTACATGACAAGAGTTCCCAAGAGCTATTCGACGAGCAAGAAAATCGACGTCGTCAAAACCAAGCTACACTTGAGCAAGCACAAGAACGGCAACGACTACGCCAACAACAACAAGAGCGAGCTCGCCAATATCAAGAAGAACAAGATGCCGAGGCTAACCGCCAAGCACAACAACGTCGAGAAGCTCAAGCTATGGAGGCGCAACGTGCTCTACGAGATGCACATCGCAATGTGGCAGCCCGCACTCGTCACAATCGTCAAGAAGAGGATTTCCTTCGCGATGAGATGCAAGAACGGCGCCATCAAGCAATAATGCAAGAAGAAGCCCCTCCTCGAGCGCGGCAAGACCAACAACCTCAACAAGAACATCCACTCCAACAAGGACATCTACATCACCAAGAGCAACAAGATATGACAAACCGCCAAAATCGAGATTGCCCTCCCAATAGGCAAGGAAACAATGACGAGCATCGCTATGGCAAGCTCAAGTTCACCATGCCAAAGTTTTCCGGAAGCATTGATCCCGAAGACTATCTCTCATGGGCATTGAAAGTTGACAAGATCTTTCGCCTTCACAACTTCGATGAAGAGAAGAAGATCGCAATGGCATCACTTGAGTTCCAAGACTATGTTCTCATTTGGTGGGAGCAAATCATTGAGAGAAGAGAAGCCAAAGGCGAACCTCCTATCACCACTTGGGCTCAAATGAAGGAAGTGATGAGAGCACGCTTCGTGCCTACCCACTACAACCGTGACTTCTTCAAGAAGCTACAACTCCTCAAGCAAGGTACCAAGTCCGTTGAAGAGTACTACAAGGAGATGGAGATTGCCATGATACGAGCAAACATCACGGAAGATGACGAGCAAACTATGGCGAGATTCTTGAATGGAATCAATTATCCCATCAAGAAGATTGCGGACTTCCAACCATACAACAATCTCCTCGAGCTAGTACACCAAGCAACCAAAGCGGAACGACAAGTTCAAGAAGACTACAAGTACTCCAAGTTCAACTCCAAGAACTTCGGCTCCTACAACCAAGCTTCAACGACTTCGGCTACTCCTCCTACCTCTACCAAGCCTTCTACAAACTTCGGAGACAAGCCAAGCTACAAGAATGCGACTACATCGAGTCGTCCACCTTCAACCAACAACTTCAAGCCAAGAGCTTCCTCAACTACAACTCCTACCGAAGACAATAACAAGACGAGCTCCATCAAATGCTTCAAGTGCCAAGGACGAGGCCACAAGTCATTTGAGTGCAAGACCGTTCGCACCATGATCATCAACGATGACGGATCTTATGACTCCATGAGCGATGATGAGATGGAAGCACTTGAGCATGTCGCTATGCATCGCCAAGTCAATGAAGAAGAAGACAATCAAGTGTTTTGCGACAATGACTCAAGCCCCAACCTTGTTGTCTCCAAAGTCTTGACACTCCAACATCAACAAGATGACGACCAACGTTGTCATATTTTCCATACGAAGGCCGGCATCAATGGACGCTCCGTCAAGGTTATCATCGATGGAGGAAGTTGCCACAACTTGGCAAGTGAAGAGCTATGCGACAAGCTTCATTTGGTCAAGACGAAGCATCCGCACCCCTACAAGGTCCAATGGCTCAACGACGCCGGAATTCTTCGAGTCGAGCACACCGTGCAAGTCTCTTTCAAGATTGGCGCCTACGAGGACACTCTTGAGTGTGATGTGATACCAATGTCCGTGTGCCACCTTATTCTTGGACGACCATGGCAATATGATCGTGGAGTCACACACAATGGACGGACGAATCACTATCATTTCAAGATGAAGGGCAAGGAATTCGTGCTCCGACCTATGACTCCAAGTCAAGTAGCCGCCGACAAGCTTGTACCTACCACCCATCGTGGAGAGAATGGTGAGAGAGCGAGCCACCAAAAGGAGAGCGAGAGCCACAAGCCAAATATGAGCGACTCCACGATGAGCGACAAGAAGCAACTAGTGCTATTTGCTACCAAACGTGAGATGAGAGAAGTGTGTGAGAACCCATCGAGCGTCTTCCACCTTGTGCTCTTATGCAAAGGGGAAGCCAAACCTACTAACACTTCACCACCTCCACCTTTTGTGTTGTCTAAATTGTTGCAGGAATTCTCGGACGTCTTTCCGGATGAGCTACCACCGGGTCTACCTCCACTCCGAGGGATAGAACACCGCATTGACCTCGTACCCGGTGCTCCACTTCCTAACAAGGCTCCTTACCGCGTCAACCCCGAGGAAACAAAGGAGATACAACGGCAAGTGCAAAAACTCATCGACAAGGGTCATGTACGTGAAAGTCTAAGCCCTTGTGCCGTTCCCGTTATTCTCGTGCCTAAGAAAGACGGAACTTTTCGCATGTGTTCCGATTGCCGTCCGATAAATGGTATCACCGTTAGATATCGTCACCCTATTCCTCGCTTAGATGACATGCTTGATGAACTTTGTGGTGCCACCATCTTTTCAAAAATTGATCTTAAAAGTGGCTACTACCAAATTCGCATTCAAGAGGGTTATGAGTGGAAAACTGCTTTCAAAACCAAGTTCGGGTTATACGAGTGGCTTGTTATGCCAATGGGCTTATCGGAAGCACCCGACACTTTTGTGTGTCTTATGCACTTTGTTCTTAGACCCTACATAGGTGTCTTTGTCGTGGTTTATTTTGATGACATTCTCGTTTTTAGCAAGTCGCTTGAAGAACATGTTGACCATGTCCAACTTGTTTTGCAAGCACTTCGCAAACAACAATTATATGCTAATATGGAGAAATGCACTTTTGGCGTTGACAAGGTTGTCTTTCTAGGATTTGTCGTTTCTTCTCAAGGTGTTCACGTTGATGAAACTAAAATTGAAGCAATTAAAACTTGGCCTCAACCAAAGAATCTCATGCAAGTGCGTAGTTTCCTTGGTCTAGCCGGTTTCTATCGACGTTTTGTGAAGGACTTTAGCACCATTGCTATGCCTCTACACGCTTTGAGCAAGAAGAACGCACCCTTCATTTGGGGTCCTTCGCAAGACACCGCGTTCAATGAGCTTAAGAGCTTGCTCACGCACGCACCACTTTTAGCCCTACCAAACTTTGACAAACCGTTTGAGATTCATTGTGATGCTAGTGGTACCGGCATAGGTGGCGTGCTAATGCAAGAAAAGCGCCCAATTGCGTACTTTAGCGAGAAGCTTTCGGGAGCGCAACTTAACTATCCTATCTATGATAAAGAGCTTTATGCCTTGGTGAGAGTTCTACGTGTTTGGGAACACTATCTTAGACCTCATGAATTCATTCTTCATACGGACCATGAGACACTCAAGTATCTCAAAGGTCAAACTAAATTGAACAAGCGTCATGCTAAATGGAGTGAGTTCATTGAGTCTTTTCCCTATGTCATCAAATACATCAAAGGCAAAGAAAATGTTGTGGCAGACGCGCTTTCCCGCAAATGCATGCTTGTAACACAACTTGAGTTGAATGTGATTGGCTTTGAGCATATTAAAGATTTATATGAGCATGATCCTTTCTTTGCAAATGCTTATGCTAAATGCTTGACTCACACTTCTTGGGAACATTACTACATCAAGGATGGATATCTTATGAGAGCTAACAAACTTTGTAATCCCGAGTCTTCGCTTCGTTTGCTCCTTTTGCAGGAATCGCATGGAGGAGGACTCATGGGACACTTTGGACGCGACAAGACGTTTGCTACTCTCTCTAAGAACTATTTTTGGCCCAAGATGCTTCGTGACGTCTCACGCCTCACCAACCGATGTTCGACATGCCGCAAAGCTAAGTCCAAAGCTCAATCTCACGGTCTTTATATGCCTCTCCCTATTCCATATCATCCATGGGAAGACATAAGCATGGATTTCATACTTGGCTTGCCTAGGACTCAAACGGGCAAAGATTCTGTGCTTGTGGTGGTAGATAGATTCTCCAAAATGGCTCATTTCATTCCTTGTAACAAGATCGACGATGCTTCACATGTTGCCACTCTCTTTTGCAGGGAGATACTTCGTCTTCATGGCGTGCCTAAAACGATCGTGTCGGACCGGGACGTCAAGTTCCTGAGTTACTTTTGGAAAACACTATGTGCCAAGCTGGGAATCAAGCTACTCTTTTCTTCGGCGTACCACCCACAAACGGATGGCCAGACGGAGGTGACGAACCGCACGCTATCCACTCTTCTTCGTGTGTTGATCAAGCGGAACATCCGGGAATGGGAGAATTGCTTACCCATCGCCGAGTACGCCTACAACCAGGCAAGACATTCGACCACCGGCAAGTCGCCATTCGAGGTTGTCTATGGCTTCAACCCGTTGTCACCTTTGGATATTCTACCTCTACCGCTACAAGAGCGCATCAACATGGATGCAAGCGCTCGAGCAACCTATCTCAAGAAGGTGCACGACGATACAAGGGCAATGATCGAGCGCCAAGTCCAACGCCTCGCCACCAAGCTCAACGTCAACAAGACACAAATGGTGTTCCAACCGGGCGATCTTGTCTGGCTTCATCTTCGCAAGGACCGCTTCCCACACGAGCGCAAGTCCAAGCTTCTACCTCGCGCCGACGGACCATTCAAGGTGCTCGCCCGCTACAACGACAACGCCTACAAGATCGAACTCCCTCGAGACAAGTACTCCGTGAGCGACACCTTCAACGTCAAGGATCTATCTCCGTTCCATGGTGATGACGAATTCGATCCGAGGACGGATCTCTCCCAAGGGAGGGGAGATGATGCGGAGCATCCCAAGGTCATCCCCACGGACCCTCCTTCACCTCCGCAAGTGCTTCAAGGACCGATGACACGTGCTCGTGCTAGAGCTTTCGAGACCGAGGTGACGTCACTCCTAGCCCTACTTCCATACAAATCTTGCGAGACATGGTCGCTACCTCAGACGGACGTGTTGTGTGTGCTCAGGTGTGAAGAAGACCACATCGGAGAGGGGCGTGAAGATGGACGAGTCCTCAAGTTCATGGACGAGCCAATGCATCGAGAAGAGCAGAAGAGAGCTCCAGGCCCCGGACATCCGGCCCCCTGGCCCGGACATCCGGCCACTGGGCATTCACCCACAGAAGGCCAACAGCAGCCAAGGCTACAGGGCCCGGACATCCGGCCAGGGCCCGGACATCCGGCCAGGCACGGCCCGGACATCCGGCCCCGCGCCCGGAAATCCGGCGCCTCTGTCCAGAGAGCGCCCGAGGCGCATCCACTCCAGCCCGGACATCCGGCGCCCCGCGAAGCCCCGGACATCCGGCCCGCTGCCCGGACGTCCGGCTCCTGATCTGCCTGCGCGCAGCACTTGGGCCGAGGCCCGTGTATCCCCTTCGCCCTGTAAACTATATATACTCCTCTCCTCATTCCGTTTAGAGTTAGCTGTGGTTTTAGCTCATTTGATACTTGTGTGGATTTCTCCCACGAGACGGTGCGCCTCTACGGAGAAGATCCACTACGGATTCAGGACCTCCTTCACGGAGAAGATCCCCCGGGATATCAAGACCTCCTCCGGGAGAAGACTATCTGTATCACCGTTGTTGACCTTGGATCATGGATCTCAACCTTGTATCGCGAATCTAGCATTTGTGTGATTGCTTTCGTGTTGATTTGAGTGTTCTCTCTTGTGTTTCCCCCATCTTTCTCCGTGTTTTCCCCGTGTTCATCGTGTGTCATCCTCCAAATCGTGAAAGGTCCGCTGATTAGGGTTCCACCCTACATCAGGCTGCTTGATACTTCTCCAACGTATCTATAATTTGTTATTGTTCCATGCTATTATATTTGATATTTTCGATGTTTAATGAGCTTTATTATACACTTTTATATTATTTTTGGGACTAACCTATTAACCCAAAGGCCCAGTGCAGATTGCTATTTTTTGCCTATTTCAGGGTTTCGCAGAAAAGGAATATCAAACGGAGTCCAAACGGAATGAAATTTTCGCGAGAATTATTTTTGGAATGATATCAACACAGAAGACTTGGAGTACATGCGAGGGAACGAAGGAGGCGGCCACGAGGGTCCAGGGAGCGCCCCCACCCTCGTGGCCCCCCTTTGGCTCCCCCGATGCCCTCCTTCCTCCTATATATACCCATATACCCTGAAAACATCAAGTCAATAGAGAAAACCCTAATTCCACCATCGCAACCTTCTGTTCCCGTGAGATCCCATCTCGGGGCCTGTTCCGGAGCTCCGCCAGAGGGGGGATCTTCCACGGAGTGCTTCTACATCAACACCATTGCCTCACCATGAGTTGTGAGTAGTTTACCACATACCTTTGGGTCCATAGTTAGTACCTAGATGGCTTCTTCTCTCTTTCTGGATTTCAATACCAAGTTCTCCTCGGTCTTCGAGGAGATCTATTTGATGTAATCTTTTTGCGGTGTGTTTGTCGAGATCCGATGAATTGTGGATTTATGATCAAGATTATATATGAGAAATATTTGGTCCTTTTCTGAATTCTTTTATGTATGATTATAATATCCTTGCTAGTCTCTTCGAATTATCGGTTTGGTTTGGCCTACTAGATCTATAGTTCTTGCAATGGGAGAAGTTCTTCGCTTTGGGTTCAATCTTGTGGTGTCCTTTCCCAGTGACAGCAGGGGAAGCAAGGCACGTACTGTATTGTTGCCATCGAGGATAAAAAGATGGGGTTTATATCATATTGCTTGTGTTTATCCCTCTACATCATGTCATTTTGCTTAAAGCATTACTCTGTTCTTATGAACTTAATACTCTAGATGCATGCTGGATAGCATTCGATGTGTGGAGTAATAGTAGTAGATGCAGAATTGTTTTGGTCTACTTTTCTCAGACGTGGTGCCTATATATAATGATCATGCCTAGGTATTCTCATAATTATTCGCTTTTCTATCAATTGCTCGACAGTAATTTGTTCATGCACCGTAGAATTCCGCTATCATGAGAGAAGCCACTAGTGAAACCTACGGCCCCTGGGTCTATTCTCAACATATCAATCTACAATATACTTTACTTTGTTGTTTTTACGTTCTATTCTTATATCCAAAAATACCAAAAATATCAAACTATCCTATCTATCAGATCTTAAGTGACAGTAAAGGGATTGACAACCCCTTATCGCGTTGGCTACAAAGTTCTTATTTGTTTGTGCAGGTGCGAGGGACTCGCGCGTGGTCTCCTACTGGATTGATACCTTGGTTCTCAAAAACTGAGGAAAATACTAACGCTACTGTGCTGCATCACCCTTTCCTCTTCGAGGGAATACAACGCAAGCTCGAGAAGTAGCAATTTGGCGACGAGCGCTCTCTATATGTACCACCTTTTTTCTTTAATTACATCTTGTTAGTTTTGCTCCATGGCGCAATCCATCGATACTACTACTGTACAAATGTATACATTTTTTAAAAAGGCTAGAGGGCGGGGCAGTCTAGCTTGGTCCTTTTCACGAGAGGCGAGGGACTTTGTGATTTGACGGCTCATTACTGCTAGAAGGCGAGGCCTTGTGATTTGACTGCTCGTATAAATGTGCCGACGAGCTGAGGAGGAGCAAAGAACCACGCGGTATACTCAAGTTTTCCACCGGAGTACGACGGAGGAGCATTAAACACGGCAGCCCAGTGCCATATCCTCTACTCTCTACTCTTATTATATATTACTAGCAAGAGGCATTGTTCTATTGGCGATAAAGAATGATCTAATTTGCTAGTCATCTCATTTTTAGCATTGTTCTATTCATGCCTCGTAGAGAAGGTGAAACGTGCGATAAAACACCCGAAGTAAATAAGAAACACGGGAGCAAAAGAAGGAGGATTATCACCCCCAAAAAAGAAGGAAGACGCACACACAAGTCTGGGGCGCTGCTCTCACTACATGAAGGGTTGCTGGCCGCGGAGTCGTAACTTCTTCTTCATCACCTCCACGACCTCCATCTCCTTGCGCGTCTCCTCCGCCATCTTCATCATTGTGTCCATGACGCGGGATTTCTCGATGCGAGCCTTCATCATCTATTCCACGACCGCATTACGTACCTTGACAGCAGCCGGGTGCTCGATGAGGAGCTTCGCCAACTCCTTCTGTTCCATCACGAGGGCTTGCAACATCATCATCGAGGAACTACTATTGTCATGCAGCTTCTTCCAGCCGGTGTTCTCCTCCTTCAGTAGGTCGAGCTCGTGGCAGAGCTTCGCCTTGTCCTCCTGAAGTTGCAGGATTTCGCCGGTCGCCTTCTTCTCTGATGCAATGCTCTTCTTCAGCAGCATCACCAAGCCGGCGGTCAACTCACCCTGCTCATTGAGCTCAGCGGGCATGTCTTTGAGGCTCGCCTTCAGCAGCTCCACCAAGCTATGGATGAACTCCTTCTGCTTATTGAGGTGCTTATTGAGATGATCGGGCATGCCGTCGAGGGATAACGACTCCAGCGCCGCCAGCTCGGCATGTTCGCCTCCGCGTCTAGGGCGCTCCTGGGAGCCATCGCCTACCCGTAAGAGATCTTTCGAGGTCTCTGCGTGGTGGTGAGCCCTCTCTCTTTTTTCTGCAGCCATGGTTGCCGCTTCCTTGTTACGAGTAGTTCTCGACCTAGAGCTCTGCACACCGGCCATGGCAAGGACGGACGAAGAAGGAGGACTTATGAGGAGGAAGATAGAGTAATTTTCGGTTAGGTCGTTCCCCTTTTTATAACCTAAGTACTAGCACTAGTACTAAAACCTGCATAGTTGGAACACGTTCAGGTTTGGTACATACTGGTAGGTGTGTGCAGGCTTGCACTTAATTGTAGCACTAGTACTTTCGAATGTGATGGGAACAAGGTAAAGATTAATTGAGTTTTTGGTTTCAAGGCCCGAAACGGCTCCCGATGAGTTTAGTGCAACATAAATTTCAAGTAGACTACACTGCTCAGATGCGTAAATATTATGTTACTGTCAAAATTGGCACAGAATACGAAGGAGACCAATGGAAGTACTACTAGCAACCCATGATTTAACTACTCGCATGCGCGTAGTGGAGTAGTAATGTCTTTCTTCCGCCCTCACGTCCACTCAATTTGCATGCGCTGTATTAATTGACCATCAATGAAGTGAAGGACTTTACATGCGTCAAATTATCACATGGGCTGGATCTTGGTACAAAATTGCGTCCGCCCGTGTACCCGCGTGTGCGTGTGATGGAATGAGAGCGTGCGTGGCGTGCGTGCACATCTTTGCTTCATGCATGTACCGCCAGTGCGGCCCAGGGAGGACGAGTACATTCTTCTGGAACCAGCAGCACGTCACTGTGATCAATCCACACAAGGATGTCACGACAACACCTCCACATGTGGCACGTGGCTTGATGAACTGTAAGAGAGACACTGTGTAGCGTGCCATTGTGTTTTGCACATACTCGAAGTACTAGTAAGGTACACGTGCATTGCACGCGTCTGATTTTGCAACCAAATTACGAATAAATACCATACTGTAGCATGTAAGCTCTGAGTCATATATGTCTGATGTAGCCCTTCGTTTAATTCTTATAGTTCATCTAATTCAAAATCAATTTGTTTTATAGAAAACCTAGGGCCTCTTTGATCCGTAGGATTTCCAAAACGTGGGAATAGGAAGAACATGGGATTAGAGTGGAATGTCGTCTTGAATCCTACATGATGGTACAAGTGTTTGATTGTGCATTGAAAAAATGCATAATTCTTTCAAAGAGGTTTGAGTGGATGGGATGTTTCCTATGAAATCTAGTGCAAATGAATCATATGGAAAAATTCCTATGGTTTACAATCCTACGAATCAAACAACCAAGATAGGAAAAATTCCTAAGGATTAGAATCTTCCAAAATTCCTTCGAGAATACTTTGAATCAAAGAAGCCCTTAATCTATTTTATGATTCATGGAATTGTGCGTTGTAAAGCATAAAGTAAAAACAAATAATGGCAATTCAACTAGAAAAAATGTTTGGGCAGTTAAGATACGGAAGATTCTAGAACAAAGGAGAACCGCTGTTGTTTTAAGATTTGTGCATTATGCTTAAGTTCAACCATGGAGTCTACTAGATTGTACATGTGGCAAAATCCGGTGGGGGGCTAGAAGATGGTGCGAGGGGCCGAGTGGAGGGAGACTATGAAGGAGTGCACAATTGCGAGATCGATATTTAGAGAGAGGGGGCGAGAACGTGCGCTGTTGCGCGCAGTGGCGGAGCCATGAAAAATGTCGCATGAGCAAGGGGGCCAAGCATTGCTAATCCTTTACGAGGAGGGCCAATTCATCAACTTAAACCATTTTAACCAGCAATTGTCTAAAGATCACATTCATATTAGCCTCGAAATATAGTGATGTTAGGGGGGGTGGGCAGGGCCCTTGCTACCCCCTGTCTTCACCATTGTGCGCGCGTCTGAGAGATGAAGCGGAAGGCAAGGATGATGAGAGGGGGGCGTTGGATATATAATTAATGTGGGTGTATTATCTATATATGTAATCCTATATAGAGAGGTATAGATTGATCAATGTGGACGTGGGAAAGAGGGTGAGACCTCACTAGATATATAGATTGATCCGTTTATGTGGTAAACTATGAAAGACCTAGCAATATACACACACATAGAGGAACATCGGTCATTGCGCATGTA
Organism: Secale cereale; assembly: GCA_902687465.1. Taxonomy (NCBI): domain Eukaryota; kingdom Viridiplantae; phylum Streptophyta; class Magnoliopsida; order Poales; family Poaceae; genus Secale; species Secale cereale. The sequence continues at coordinate 233,012,070 of LR738714.1, forward strand.
TGTGAGAGATAAAGAATGCCCGATATGATGGAGAGGGGGATGTGTGTGTGTGTGCCTTCATGGGAGACCAACCTGAAGAAAAAGATTGCATATGTGCGATGGATAATGCCGACTGGTAGTGTGTGTGCATGCATGCACGAGAGAAAGTTAGTGGTACAATTATAAAGAGAAGACCAATGTGTGGGTGTAAAAGACTAGGTGAGGTCATAATCAATGTAAAGTTGAATTCAAATATTTGAATAAGAGATCATGATGTTTGAAACCCGTGCATGCATGAATATAACGGAGATCTGCGCGGTGTGGTTTGGAAACGAGCATGTTGCAATGTATACACATTGAACAAGGTCAGATTGGTTTGAATTTGAGATACCGATGGCAGACATCGTTTGGCCACATTGTGTCCGTGCATGGACACACTATTCTAATTGGAGATGATGGGTGGTTTCGCATCACATATCTATATCTATACCCCTATATATATATATTATATTTTATATTTTTTATATAGTGTGCGGATAACTTTAACTTTGAAAGATGGTCGTTGGATGAGGCCAATCTGATGGTGCAGAGCTGGCAAATTTGAGCACTACTGGCTGTTGGATATCATCTAGATTCCACCAGATTTTGCCACATGTACAATCTAGAAGACTCTATGGTTGAACTTAAGCATAATGCACAAACCTCAAAACACAAGCACTTCTTCTTTGTTCTAGAATCTTCCGTATCAGAATTGCCCAAATGTTTTTCTACATGATTTGTTTTTACTTTATGCCTTACAACGCACAATTCCATGAATCTTAAAATAGATTAGCTTTCTTATAAAAACTAGATGATTTTGAATGAAATGAACTATAAGAATTAAACGAACATCTACATCATGCATATATGACTCAAAGCTTACATGCTATAATGTGATATTTATTCATAATTTGGTTGCCAAATCTCATGCGTGCAATGCACGTGTACCTTACTAGTCTAAATGGTGTATGTGTGTGTTCTGCGTGCTATACACATTGTACGTACTATATCATACTAGTCTAAATTGTCTTTTTCGGGTACACGTTAAGCTTGTTCTCCCGAAATTTCAAGCCGCGCCTCGTTATGCTAAAATTTCAAGCTAGCATCTCTGTCTATCGTGCTGCAAAAGTCCCGCCTCTTCAACCCGCGCCTTGTTAGACCAAAATATTTAAGATATATCTTTGTCTTGTTGTGCTCCGACCACTCCCTCCATCTCAACCCGCGCCTTGCTATTCCAAAATTACAACGCGTGCGGAATATCCCACCTCCTGTGAAATCCTGACACACGAAATGCCCGTGATACCCCTGAACCGAAAGAACCGCCTCAAATCGGTGGGGGTATTTCGTAACTTACCCCACATTTTGGACAAGCGCGTCCCTAAGCCATGGTTCCCCACTCCCATCCCATCCGGCCACCCATTCGTACACCGAGGCTGGCAAAACCCGCAAAGGCGCACGCCCTCCTCCGTCCGCCACCCAGCCGGAGCCTCTTCCCCGACGACGTCGTCCACATCAACACCTCGATGTCCCTCATCCACCATACCGGATGAGGATCCGTCGTCGATCTGGTCATCCCACCGGTTCAGCCACGCCGTCCTCCACCTCCAAGGAGCTGCCCCGACGTTCCCCTCGTCTTTTGTGCCACCTCCATTCCCACACCACCGTCTTCACCTGCACCACCGGAAGAGCATCATCATCACCATTTCCTTGGATGAAGTTGCGGCTTAATCGGCGCCACCAAAGAGGTTGTACATTAATCTCCGCATTTTCTTCTTGATTCGATCTCACGGTGCTGCCGGCGCTCGGTCCCAAGCCGACACGGTGCGGCTCCATCCACGACAGCGTAGTCAGCCACTTCCTCCACGGTGTCGCTCCCTCGGCGGCGACGTCCACATCAGTATGAGCTGCTACTGCTTTAGCTCTCGCTCGCGCTGCTGCTCTGCTCTTGCTCTCGGTCCCCTGCCTGGTCTGCTCTTGCTCTTGCTCTTGCTCGCGCTACTGCTCTCGCTCTTGCTCTTTCTTGCGATGTTGCTCTGATTTAGCTACACTTCAGTCGACTGGATCGACTTTTGGGTCAGTCGAT
>LR738714.1:233014206-233032667 GCA_902687465.1 Secale cereale
CCATAGCGGGGAGGGGGGCTCGCCGGAGAGGTACCCCACTATCTATCTTAGGGTTCAGGGTGGGGGGGTGGGGCGGTGGCGTGAGGATCGTCGGAGAAAAAGCTTCATGGGGGGACCTACAGGGATGGCCGGGGCGGCGGTGGACCGGCGGTGGGGAGTGTTTTCAGGGCAGGCGGGGCGGCACACTATCGGCCATGGGCGGCGGGGGGTGGTTGTTTGGCCGGTGGTGGCTGGAGGCTCACGGGGGTGGAGGTTGAAGATGAACTGCAGGCCCTTGATTTCGCATCCAATGGCTGCAAAATTGACTGACCAGAGATGAAAAAGTTAGTCGACTGACGTGTAGCCTCACCTCTAGTGCATTCAGTTTCGATAGTAAAATTCAGTTTCGACAGCAAAATTCAGTTTCGACAGTTAAGTTCAGTTTCGATAGTTAAATTCAGTTTCGACAGTTAAGCTCAGAGATGAGCGGCTGATGTATACATCTAGTACTTTGTGGTTATGTATTTTACGTCATCTATTGGAGATGCTATTAGAATTCCACTCAGGTTAACGTTGTCTCTCTTGTCCTACTTCAGCCTCGACGTCGTACAACTCACCGGAGCTGCTCCAACGATGAAACCCTCCATCACAATGGAGAAGTACCTGGGGCTCCATCTCTAGATGCCTAAGATCTTCTTCCCCTCCTCCGACAGCCAAGTCAGCCGGAGCATCCTCACCGGCCGACCCAATCACGCTGAGATCGACATGGCTTCGCCAAAGAGGTTGTACACTTCGTGTGGTTTGACTTAATCTCACCATGCTTCTATGCATCCCGTGATCTTCCAATTCTTGTGAACCAAACACCCAGATTGGCAGAAATCCTATTTTTTCTAAATTCTCTGTTTTGCACGTCCATTCCTATCCTATTCATGTCTATTTCCTATCCCTGCATTGTTAGAATCCTCAAATTCAAACAAGCCCTTACACAATCACTTCTGTTACAAATATGTGTCAAAGAAAACCTTGTGTGGTTTGTCCTGCTCCTGCGGTGCTGTGTTCCACCCCAGCTCAGCTGCTCCAACGACAGAAGGGTTCACCACAACAGGGGTCCGCTCTCCAAACTGTATTTCCCCGCCTCAGATTTTCTTCCCCGCCGCCGGCAGCCACGACAACTGCATTACCATCATCAACTGAGTAGATGACCTTGAGGACTACATGGGTCCGCAAGAGAGGTCGCACTCTTCCGTGTCTGCTTACGTTATGCATCTCTTAATATGATGACATGCTACTTGATGTCTACTACACAACCTTCTTCTTGTAGACATTGTTGGGCCTCCAAGTGCAGAGGTTTGTAGGACAGTAGCAAATTTCCCTCAAGTGGATGACCTAAGGTTTATCAATCCGTGGGAGGCGTAGGATGAAGATGGTCTCTCTCAAACAACCCTGCAACCAAATAACAAAGAATCTCTTGTGTCCCCAACACACCCAATACAATGGTAAATTGTATAGGTGCACTAGTTCGGCGAAGACATGGTGATACAAGTGCAATATGGATGGTAGATATAGGTTCTTGTAAACTGAAAATATAAAAACAGCAAGGTAGCAAGTGGTAAAAGTGAGCATAAATGAGGTTGCAATGATAGTAGAAAAGGCCTAGGGTTCATACTTTCACTAGTGCAAGTTCTCTCAACAAGGATGACATAGTTGGATCATATTACTAGCCCTCAACATGCAACAAAGAGTCACTCCAAAGTCACTAATAGCGGAGAACAAACGAAGAGATTATGGTAGGGTACAAAACCACCTCAAAGTTATTCTTTCTGATCGATCTATTCAAGAGTCCATAGTAACGTTCAATATATCATAGAGTTCATACTAGAATAACACCTTAAGACACAAATCAACCAAAACCCTAATGACACCTAGATACTCCATTGTCACCTCAAGTATCCGTGGGCATGATTATACGATATGCATCACACAATCTCAGAAACATCTATTCAACCGACATATAGAACTTCAAAGAGTGCCCCAAAGTTTCTACCGGAGAGTCAAGATGAAAATGTGTGCCAACCCCTATGCATAGGTTCCCAAGGTCACGGAACCCGCAAGTTGATCACCAATAAATACATCAAGTGGATCACATGATATCCCATTGTCACCAAAAATAAGCACGTGCAAGATATACATCAAGTGTTCTCGAATCCTTAAAGACTCAATCTGATAAGATAACTTCAAGGGGAAAACTCAATCCATTACAAGAGAGTAGAGGGGGAGAAGCATCATAAGATCCAACTAGAATAGCAAAGCTCGCGATACATCAAGATCGTGCCATCTCAAGAACACGAGAGAGAGAGAGAGAGAGATCAAACACATAGCTACTGATACATACCCTCACCCCAAGGGTGGACTACTCCCTCCTCGTCATGGAGAGCGCCGGGATGATGAAGATAGCCGCCGGAGAGGGATTCCCCCCCTCCGGCAGGGTGCCAGAACGGGTGTAGATTGGTTTTCGGTGGCTACAGAGGCTTTCGGCGGCGGAACTCTCAATCTAGGTTAATTTCCAAAGGTTTCAGTATTTATAGGATTTTTTGGCGTAGGGCATAAGTCAGTGGGGCTTCTAGGCTGTCCACGAGATAGGAGGGCGCGCCCGCTGCCCAGGGCGCGCCCTCCACCCTCGTGGGCAGCCCGTGGCTCTCCTGGCCCAAATCTTTTACTTCGGGGGCTTCTTTTGGTCCAGAAAAAGTTATCAAAAATTTGCACGTCAATTGGACTCCGTTTGATATTCCTTTTCTGTAAAACACTAAAACAGGAGAAAAACATAAACTGGCACTGGGCTCTGGGTTAATAGGTTAGTTCCAAAAATCATATAAAAGTGTATATAAAAGCCCATAAAACATCCTAGAAGGATAATATAATAGCATGGAACAATAAAAAATTATAGATACGTTGGAGACGTATCAAGCATCCCCAAGCTTAATTCCTGCTCGTCCTCGAGTAGGTAAATGTTAAAAACATAATTTTTGATGTGGAATGCTACCCAACATAATTCTCAATGTAATTCCCCTTAATGTGGCATGAATGTTCAGATCCGAAAGATTCAAGACAAAAGTCTATATTGACATAAGAAATAATAATACTTCAAGCATACTAACAAAGCAATCATGTCTTCTCAAAATACTATGGCTAAAGAAAGTTATCCCTACAAAATCATATAGTCTGGCTATGCTCCCTCTTCATCACACAAAATATTCATATCATGCACAACCCCGATTTCAGCCAAGCACTTGTTTTCATACTCTATTCTTTCAAACCTTTCAACTTTCACGCAATACATGAGCGTGAGCCATGGACATAGCATTATGGGTGGAATAGAGGTGGTTGTGGAGAAGACAAAAAGGAGGGAGATATTCTCACATCGACTAGGCATATCAACGGGCTATGGAGATGCCTATCAATAGATATCAATGTGAGTGAGTACGGATTGCCATGCAACGGATGCACTAGAGCTAAGTATGTATGAAAGCTCAACAAAAGAAATTAGTGGGTGTGCATCCAACGTGCTTGCTCACGAAGACCTAGGGCATTTGAGGAAGCCCATCGTTGGAATATACAAGCCAAGTTCTATAATGAAAATTCCTACTAGTATATGAAAGTGACTAAACATGAGACTCTCTATCATGAAGAACATGGTGCTACTTTGAAGCACAAGTGTGGAAAAGGATAGTAGCATTGTCCCTTCTCTCTTTTCTCTCATTTTTTGGAGGGGCTTCTCTTTTTTTAACCCCTCTCTATTTTTTTGAGCCATCTTTTTTTTGGGCTTTATATTTTTTTTTGTTTTTTTTTGTTTCCTCACACGGGACAATGCTCTAATAATGATGATCATCACACTTTTATTGACTTACAAATCGATATTACAACTCAATACTAGAACAAAGTATGACTCTATATGAATGCCTCCGGCGGTGTACCGGGATGTGCATTGAGTCAAGAGTGACATGTATGAAAAATTATGCATGGTGGCTTTGCCACAAATACGATGTCAACTACATGATCATGCATGGCAATATGACAATATGAAGCGTGTCATATGAACTGAACGGTGGAAACTTGCATGGCAATATATCTCGGAATGGCTATGGAAATGCCATGATAGGTAGGTATGGTGGCTGTTTTGAGGAAGATATATGGTGGGTGTATGGTACCGGCGAAAGTTGCGCGGTACAAGAGAGGCTAGCAATGGTGGAAGGGTGAGAGTGCGTATAATCCATGGACTCAACATTAGTCACAAGAACTCATATACTTATTGCAAAAATCCACGAGTCATCAAAACAAAGCAATCAACGCATGCTCCTAGGGGGGAGGTTGGTAGGATTTAACGATCGCGCGCCCCTGACCTCCACACAAAGGTTGACACTTTACAAATACCTCATGCTCTAACTTCGTCACATAGCGGTTCACCATACGTGCATGCTACGGGAATCACTAACCTTAACACAAGAATTTCTCAATTTCATAATAACTCCACTAGCATGACTCTAATATCACTATCCTCATACCTCAAAACAATTATCAAGCATCCAACTTCTCATCATATTCAATGCACTTAGTGTGGAAGTTTTTACTACATTGATCTTGGATGCCTATCATGTGAAGGATAGTTTTATAGCCGAAGAACATTACCATGCTGTTCTAATAGACTCTCAAAAGGATATAATAAAGCATGGGAGTTCATCTATTTCTTCAAAATAAAACCGCCGTCGTGCTCTAAAAGATATAAGTGAAGCACTAGAGCAATATCAAACTACTCCGAAAGATATAAGTGAAGATCAATGAGTAGTTGAATAATTATGTAACTATGTGAAGACTATCTAACATTTAAGAACTTCAAATCTTGTGATATTATTTAAACAGCAAGCAAAACAAAATAAACTAAATTGACGCTCCAAGAAAAACACATATCATGTGGTGAATAAAAATATAGCTCCGAGTATTGTTACCGATGGATGAAGACGAAAGAGGGGATGCCTTCCCGGGGCATCCCCAAGCTTAAGCTTTTGCTTGTCCTTGAATTTTACCTTGGGGTGCCTTGGGCATCCCCAAGCTTAGGCTCTTGCCACTCTTTGTTCCATATTCCATCAAAGCAATACTCAAAACTTGAAAACTTCACAACACAAAACTTAGACAAAAATCTCGTGAGCTCCGTTAGTATAAGAAAACAAACCACTACTCAAAGGTACTGTAATAAACTCATACTTTGTTTATATTGGTGTTAAACCTACTGTATTCCAAATTCTCTATGATTCATACTTCCCAATACTACTCATAGATGCATTGAAATAAGCAAACAACGCACGAAAAACAGAATCTATCAAAAACAAAACAGTCTGTAGTAATCTGCAGGTTTCGCATACTTCTGTAACTCCAAAAAATTCAAATTAAATTGGTAAACGTGAGGAATTTGTCTATTAATCATCTGCAAAAAGAATCAACTAAATAGCACGCTCCAGTAAAATATGATGACCATTCTAGCGAGCGCTAACGATTCTGTTTTTCACAGCAAGATCATATAAACTTCACACAAGTCTTCCCAAAGGTTCTACTTGGCACAAACACTAATTAAAACACAAAACCGCATCTAAACAGAAGCTAGATGCAATATTTATTCCTAAACAGAAGCAAAAACAAAGAAACTAAAATAAAGTTGGGTTGCCTCCCAACAAACGCTATCGTTTAACGCCGCTTGCTAGGCATAATGATTTCAATGATGCTCGCATAAAAGATAAGAATTGAAACATAAAGAGAGCATCATGAAGAATATGAATAGCACATTTAAGTCTAACCCACTTCCTATGCATAGGGATTTTGTGGGCAAACAACTTATGGGAACAATAATCAACTAGCATAGGGAAGCAAAACAAACATAGCTTCAAAACTTTAAGCACATAGAGAGGAAACTTGATATTATTGCAATTCCTACAAGCATATGATCCTCTCTCATAATAATTTTCAGTAGCATCATGAATGAATTCAACAATATAACCATCACATAAAGCATTCTTTTCATGATCTACTTGCATATAAATTTTACTACTCTCCACATAAACAAAATTCTTCTCATTCATAGTAGTGGGAGCAAATTCAACAAAATAACTATCATGTGAAGCATAATCCAATTGAAAACTAAAATCATGATGACAAGTTTCATGGTTATCTTTATTCTTTATAGCATATGTGTCATCACAATAATCATCATAGATAGCAACTTTGTTCTCATAATCAATTGGAACCTCTTCCGAAATAGTGGATTCATCACTAAATAAAGTCATGCCCTCTCCAAATCCACTTTCATCAATATAATCATCATAAATAGGAGGCATGCTTTCATCATAATAAATTTGCTCAATAAAACTTGGGGGACTAAAAATATCATCTTCATCAAACATAGCTTCCCCAAGCTTGTGACTTTGCATATCATTAGCATCATGGGTATTCAAAGAATTCATACTAACAACATTGCAATTATGCTCATCATGCACATATTCTATGCCAAGTATTCTATGTAATTCTTCTTCTAGTACTTGAGCACAATTTTCCTTCCCATCATTTTCACGAAAGATATTAAAAATATGAAGCATATGAGGTAACCTTAATTCCATTTTTTTTATTTTTCGTTTATAAACTAAACTAGTGATACAACAAGAAACTAAAAGATTCGATTGCAAGATCTAAAGATATACATTCAAGCACTAACCTCCCCGGCAACGGCACCAGAAAAGAGCTTGATGTCTACTACACAACCTTCTTCTTGTAGACGTTGTTGGGCCTCCAAGTGCAGTGGTTTGTAGGACAGTAGAAAATTTCCCTCAAGTGGATGACCTAAGGTTTATCAATCCGTGGGAGGCGTAGGATGAGTATGGTCTCTCTCAAACAACCCTAAAACCAAATAACAAATAGTCTCTCGTGTCCCCAACACACCCAATACAATGGTAAATTGTATAGGTGCACTAGTTCGGCGAAGAGATGGTGATACAAGTGCAATATGAATGGTAGATATAGGTTTTTGTAAACTGGAAATATAAAAACAGCAAGGTAGCAAGTGGTAAAAGTGAGCATAAACGGTGTTGCAATGATAGTAGTGTGACGCCCCAAGACCGGTGCTCCAGAAGATTCCAGATGTTCCGGGTTTTCCCGTGTGTTTCTTTGTGCTTGCTTTATTTATTTTGCATTACATCATGTCATCATGCCATCAAGTCTTTTAATTTTTAAAAACTCAACTAAATAAATTGTATGAATCTTCGGTCCATTTAAATCGAGGGAAGGTTGACTTCTCTTTATAATATATCCTCCTAATATTTATGGAGCTATTATCAAATATTCCATTGCTTTGGAATCACCAATACAAACTTGCATCTTTCTCTTGCCACCAAATCCCTCTTCAAGTGCACACTCCACTAGCTTCTTCTTTTCAAGTCTCACTTGTTTATTGCAAGTGACTTTTTCCGATTCCAGAAAGTGTTCTATATCTTCCTATAAATACTAGACCATGTCGCTACCACCTCCTCCAGTTTTCAGGTTTTTTGGTAGTGCTTTGGTTGGCCTACAGATTTATTCAAGTTTGAGTTACTTTCAAACTTGTATAAATTTATCGTCTCTAAAAATTACCAGAGCATTTTATTTAAATTGGGAATTAAACCAGGACTCCAGAAATATCTTCATCTTTGTCAAATTACATATATAATTCTGCCTTTCTTTTCCTTTCACTTTTCTGTTTGAAGAAAAAAACAAGGGAAGAAAGGGCCCAGCCGCGGCCTCCCTGGCCCATCAACCACCTAAGCCATCCATCCCACAACCTTCTTTTGGCCCGAGGCCATCAACAGCTGGCCTGCTAGGCCCAATCGCCCCACCAGCTCCTAACCCTAGGAAGCCCAATCCCCTCTCCCTCCTCTTTTCCTTGCGCCGCCACCCTCGACCTCGTCCTCTCGCCCGCTTGTTTCCCTCGTCTCCCCCCTCTTGTTATCCAGCAGCGCACCAGCTAGGTCCCCCGCCGCGCGACCCATCCCGCCTCCTTCTCCTTCGCGCCGCTGCCTCGCCATGGCATCCGACCTCCTCCCTCCCCTTCGCATCGTGAGGCCGCCGGAGCACGCCCCGTGCCCCTTCGGCCTCCTCCCGGAGCGCCAACCTCCTCCGCAACGCTCTGCACCGCGACGGCCGCAACACTCGATTTCCTCCCTCCCCACGTCGCCGATCCTCCTCGCGCCGGAGCGCCGCTGCCGTCCCGCCACGGTGACAGACCCCGCGCCCTCCTCCATCGGCGAGCGTCGCCGCCTCCTTGCCCTGGCCGCGTACCACTCCAGCCAGCGAGTCGCTGCCTGGCGCGCCGACCCTCTACATCAACCTCAAGCAGGCAAGGCCACCCGAGAGGCCCAGCTCCGAGAAGACCCCTTATCGCCTTCATCCTTGCCATCTCCGGCCTCCTCGGCGCCTCTGCTCCGGCCACCAGCGCCGCCAAGTCCTGCTGCTGCCGCGGTTCCGCCTCCGTCAACCCGTCGTGCTCGAGTCGCCGTAGTCCCTGCTGCAGGGGCCAGCAGCTGCTACCTCATGGAATCGCAAGGCCGCAAGTTCTTAAAGTACCTCTTTCGAAGATGTCAAGTACCTTGTCGACAGTTGGACGACTACCGGATGCGCCAAGTACCTCTTCTTGTGACACGAACATCTACGGAATGTGTACATCTACGAACGTGAACAACTACCGTCGTCGAGACCTCGAGTACCATGACTTCCACCGACCGTCAAGTAGCGCGACGCCCGGAGCACTCGGAACCCTCAAGTTCATCTACGTAAAACGAGTACCACTACCGTCGCCGAAGACCGTGTGTACCTCTCCGAACGTGAACGTCTACTACCCGACGACCCCGTGAACGACTACTACCCTCGGCGACCCTTGAACGTCTACTTCCACTACTTCCTTCGACGTGTCGGACCATCCAAAAATGCACGCTTCAAAGGTATACCGCGAGACGACACCCGAGAACGTTTGCTTGTGTTGTATGAGATTAATTGGATGTTTGCATCGTGTCCGTTGTGACCCTCGTTTGCCATGTCGTCGTCACGTGGGAACCCGGAAGCCGGGATCACCCCATTATCCTGCATGACACGCTCACGCCTCCCTTTATCTTTTGCACTGGTCTCTCAACGAGTTACCGGAACTGATATGTTGCGTGGCATCATTTTCGGATTCGTCGCCGTGGCACCCTTTCTTTCCACCACGGTGAGAAATGCTTCTTATCTCTTATGTCAACCTTTAACTAAAATTTTGCATAAAACTTGATCATGTCATCCGCATCATGATAACAACCTTTAAATGTTAATTTGATGTTGCTTTAATAATTGCTAAATGACATGAGGAGTTTCTGGAATTGTTGTTGTTATTTCCGGCCTCATTTAAATTGACTAGATAGTGGAGTTTTGCTCATGCTTCACCTCTTGTCTTGTAAATAAACGAGAGTGAACTATATAATTTAAATGTGGTGTTGTGTCAATATGCAACTCGTTGCATATTGAGCTCCACTTAACTTGTAGCTTTGTTTGTGCATTTTGCCATGCCATGCATATTTTTAACCGGACATGCATCATACTTGGTTGTGCATCATATGTCATGTTTATGCTTGTGTCTTTACCGCGTTGTTTGCTTCTTTCCGGTTTGCTTCTCTCGTTAGCTCCGGGTGCATTCCGGAGTTGTGAGGATTTGTGCGACTACTTCATGAACTTGCTCTTCTTCCTTGCGGAATCCCTGGCAAGATGACCTGACCCAGATATCATTACTATCTTTGCCTATTGCTAGATGTCTCGCTCTTTAGATTATTGCCTCGATGCCTATGTATGTTTGTCAGCCCCCCTATTGTTGCCATGAGACCTCTAACCTTTGACACCTTCCCAACAAACCGTTGTTTGGCTATGTTACCCGCTTGCTCAGCCCCTCTTATAGCATTGTTAGTTGCAGGTGAAGATGAAGATTGCTCCATGTTGGTACTTGTTGTTGGAATATCACAATATCTCTTAAATATATTAACACACCTACATACTTGGCAATGGGTGGAAGGCTTGGCCTTTTGCTCGGTGTTTTGTTCCACTCATGCCACCTTAGGACCCAATAAACCGGTGTTATGTTCCCGGATTATGCGTTCCTAACACGGTTGGAGTTATGGGACCCCCTCGATAACCTGCTTAGCGCTAAAGCTTTTCCAGCGAGGCCCGACATTGGTTCTACATTTGCCTAACAACTAAAACTTGCCAAGGGAGTAATTAACCCGAGGATTAATTAATCAACCCCCCTGGGCCAGTGCTCGATTTGAGTGTTGGTCCAAACTAGAGTCGTGTGCGGTACCCCCCTTGGCAACTTGGGTTTTGGTCACTGTACGTTGTGCTCATCCGGTCGTGGTCTGAGACTAGATACACGCGGCTACTGTCAGGGTGTCGGCACGCCGGGAGGTCTTGCTGGATTAGTTTTACCTTAGTCGGAATATCTTGAGCACGGGATGCCGAGTATACTCGGGCCTTCCCACCTTGGAGTTGCGACTCCGCGGATCGTGAGCTTGTAATGGGCTAAGTTGGGACACCCCTGCAGGGTTTTGAACTTTCGAAAGCCGTGCCCGTGATTATGTGGCAGATGGGAATTTGTTAATATCCGGTTGTAGAAAACTTGACACCATGTTTAGAACACACTACCAGCGTGAGTAACTGTGACGGTCATTTTCCGAAAGGGGTTCGGGAAGTGAACACGGTGGGGTTATGTTTGACGTGCTTAGATAGGATCACTTCGTGATCACTTTGATGCTCGTGGCACTTCTCTTCTCGCTCTAAACACGTAAGCTAGTGCTAGTGCAGCTGCAACCATTATCTTTCTTCAGCCTTGTTCCACACCCAAGGCTTAGATAGTTTTGCTACCCGGGAACGGGATTGTTGAGTCCTCCGTGGCTCAAAGATTCTACACCACACTAGATGCAGGTACCATGGTGAACTACACAGGGGACGACACAGAGCTGTACTGGGAGTTCGATGAAGAACGTAGTCGATACTATGTGCACTATCCCGATGATCAGTAGTGGCTTCTACTAGGGGCGATTCGGACCTTGTGGCTTTATTTATTTGGTATCTTTCATTTGGATCTTCGTCCGTAGTCGGACTGTGATGTTTATTGGATGATGATTGCTTATGTAATGTATTGTGTGACATGGCGAGTGTAAGCCAACTACTCTTTTGTAATTTCATCCCTATTTTACATGAGTCGTTCAAAGATACCATACTTGAGATCATTCTAGTATGTGCTTATACCTTTAAGTCGTGCCTCGACACGTAGGAGGTATAATCTCATACTGGGCATAACAAGTTGGTATTCAGAGCCTTCTCTGACCTAGAAGCCCCCACTGATTGATCGAATCATTGACGGTTGAGTCTAGGCACACACTTGAAATGTTTTGAGTCCTATATATATATATATCGGAGAGTAGGATTTCTTTTGCTCCTCATCTCTTTTCACTCTGGTGAGGACTCCTGACGATTACTCTTGTCTCTTCTACTCTCAATAATCCACTAAATTTTTTTAGGATCACGCGAGTATTGTTTGGATTGTTCCGATGTCTTTGTGACGAGAACATTGTTCTCGATGCCTCCTGTCATTTAGGGGTTGTGGCAGTGTCCCTGGGAGTTGAGCTCCGAGGTGTTGTCGTCACAAATATATCGCAGCAGTTCTGGAATACTTAAGACGGAGGACATCGAAAACTCTCCTATGCGGTTAGTGGCAAGATAACCCCGACATCACCCAGTACCGGGGAGGTAGTTCGGGAGTATTGCCATAGCTTGTATAGCAGATGCGTTTCGAAGGTCCGAGGTAAACGGTTTCCGGAAATAACTGGTTATGTGTTGAAGGATGGATACAGCTGGATGTAGGATTAGAGTTGAATGTGCGATGCTTCCCCTGTATCCCCAACACCTGATTGCATAACTGGAAACTTTCAGAAATTAATAGGCGGGTTCATCTAGTAGCTCGTAGGCATTCTTCCAACGAATGCATGATATGAAGTTCGGGGTTCTACATTGAGTGAAGTAGTTTTATGGGTGTTTGTTCCGATCGGGAGTTGCATCTTAAAGGGTCCTTGGCTATGCTGATCCGGGGATTGCAAAACCCTTTTGTAACACGTTCCATAAGCTTTCAGCACGAATATGTCGAACGAAGCTTCTATCTTGTATTTGTTCTATCTGCTCCTTGTTGTTTTTTATTTACTTTTTGTTCTCCCAAGTGGCTTCTCGACAAGTTGATGTACCATTAAGCCATGGAATTCATTCGTTCAATTCTCTGTTCGAATGATATTGTGAAGATTATGTTGCAACATATCTATCCTTTGTTTTTGTTTTGATTTTGGTATTCGAGTTGCTTCGATGTCTAGTGTTGATTCCATACCTTTCTTAATCAATGTTCTCATATTTCTATGTGAGTGCTAATCCTTCGTGATCATCGAGATTATTATGTAAATTCTTTTCAACCGGCGTGCTTCTCTTCAAGTTAATCCGATCTCTTCATCATTTGCAAGATCAACTCTCAATCTTTTCTCAATAGTGTCTGTTTCATTCATCCCAAGTTGTCTTTGTTTCCCCGCCCTCCCTCCCTTCTTCTTATGGAGCCAGAATTCTTAATCAAGTATCCATTTTATTCATGCGATGTTTCTTCATTCATTTCCTTCAATGTTCTTATCTGGTGATTTATCGTGAAGATGCTCAAGAGTTTCAAGTTCATCATTCTTAATTCTAATATTCTTCTCCGGTGGATTAAATCCAAGCTTTCGTATTGATCATATATGTGCCTTTTGTTTCACATGTTTTCCGATGTTGGAATTTCTTATCCGAAGGCTCTCTTATTTCTTCACATCTCTTTATTCTTCTCTGGAGTGTTCAAGGTATCTCAGAAGATTCGTGTTTCAATTCTTAATCTGTTCAAGCTATTTTGAGATTGTTATCTCATTCAAGCCATTTAATTCAACCGGTGCAATATCTCTTAAGCAATCTTTTTTCAATGGTGATTTCTTTAGTGGGCCCTAACCCACAGGTCTTTTTCCAGGATCTTACCTGACTCTTCTATTTTTCCGGAGTTATTCTAAAATTCTTTTCAAGTTTGTCGTAAGAATGGATTTCTCATCAGTCAAATATATCCTCCAAGATCGCTTTCACTCATTGTTGCTTCAACCTTTATATTTCCATTCTTCTGGAGTATCGCAAAAAAATTCTTCATGATATTATCGTCATTCTTCTCAACATGTGAAGACCGAAGAAGAGTTCCTCTTGAATCCTTACCCGTTCTTCCAAAGATTCATGGTTCTAGCTTCATGCTATCCTCATTATTGTTCCGATTGTGAGGAATTCTTTTTATACCCATCCAAAGCATTTCATGAATTCTTTCCATTGTGATCCTCCGAAGGCCATCATTTCAGAAGATTTCTTCGTTCTCAGTTTTCAACTTCGTCCTCCAACTATTCTTAATTGATGCCTCCTCGTTCGTCTCCATATTCTTCCCGGTGATTCATTCTTTTATATTCACTCAATTTCAATTCCTTACGGTGGATTATTCTTTGTCATCACTCCATTTCAATTTGTACGGTGGTTCGTTAAACATTCTTTACTGTGTTATCATGTCATTTCACTCGTTCTTTCCAAAAATCCTATCGGTGATTTGTTTAATATTTTCTCAAGTTTGTGCGAGATCTCTCTTTAATTCTTTGCAACGAGAATAAGTAGCATTCATATCCATTGCTTCTCATCAATTTAAGGTGATGAAGGGTAAGCATGACATAATTCTTATTCTTATTCCCTCAAGATGATTTAATTCCTTTGTTCGGAGTTTGTTCATGATGAATAAATTCTAATCCCAAGTCCTTTCATCTTTTCTTTTCCGGAGTGCAAAGTTTCTCGGCCATCTTATCAGAACCTCCATCTAAATCATTGCAAGGCTTCAATCTTAATCTTTTCATCCTCCATCCTTTTGTTACCAGAGTTCTTTTGGTGGTTCATCATGATTTAGTTCATCCACGAAGTCTTCATCAAGATTCTTGATCAATGAGCTCAAGTATTCTTCTTCTTGCATTCTGAAGTGCAATTCTTTCTACCTTACCGTTTGAGATGGTGGTATGTCATTTTTGACAATTTCCCTTCATGTTTCATGATTCACAAGTTATTAAGAATGATATATTTAAACCCATCATTTTCTCTCCGTTCAAGAGATCTTTCAACCCTTCAATCGCTATGTTGGAGTTATTTGGGTCATATTTTCACCCAAAGCTTTCCCCTAAGGATTGTTGCTATTGTGGTGCTTATTAATGATCCAAGTTATCTCTTTATCATCTTGGTGGAAAAAAATTCATCTCTTTGGTGCTCTCAATCAAATCAATTGTTTCCGTTAGTGGCAGAATTTTCACCTCAAGTTTTGAGATGTTTTCCATAAGCCAACAACAAGATTATTCTGTGCTTATTGATTCTTCCAACAACTCTGGTCAATCCATCTTTGTAAGGATTCTCTTTCAAATTCAATTTTGGGAGAAGTTGTCATTTTCTTATCCGTTCTTTTCTTTCCAACGATCTAGCATCTATTCTTTCATTCCGGAGGCGGATATTGCTCTCTTCGTCCCATAATCTCGCTTTGTCAAGATCATGTTCTTTTCCTTGTTTATCTATTTATCCGGAATGTTGTGTCCTCCATTCAAGTTCCGTCATCTTATCTAGTTTTTCCTCTATTTTCAACTAGACTGCTGTCTGAATCCTTCTTACCCCTTGTGCCATTCTTTCAATTGTTTCAGAGGCAGTGTGTTGTTGATTTCATCAAGTATCATTCCATCTCCTCAAGTTCTTGTTCAATTCCTTACAATTGTAGTGTCATTCTTTTTCCTTGGCTATACCGTTGCAGTTTCATATTCTTTTTGTTCGTAAGCTCTTGTTTCATGTCTTTCAACCTACAAGGTTCTTGTAATGTACCTTGTTCCTTTTTTTAACGGAGTGTTTTCATCTTCGTTCATCTCTATTGTATTCTTCTTTCAATTTGTTCAACCTCTCAAGGTTCGTGGTTTCACTCGTTTGTCGAAGAAGCAACTTTGTTTTACCTCTTCCTCTTCTGTTTTATCCGGTGCCATCTCCAGGATCTCGGGTCGAGATCCTCTGTTAGTGTGGGAGAGTTGTGACGCCCCAAGATCGATGCTCCAGAAGATTCCAGATGTTCTGGGTTTTCCCGTGTGTTTCATTTGTGCTTGCTTTATTTATTTTGCGTTGCATCATGTCATCATGCCATCAAGTCAAACTCAACTAAATAAATTGTATGGATCTTCGGTCCATTTAAATTGAGGGAAGGTTGACTTCTCTTTATAATATATCCTCCTAATATTTATGGAGCTATTATCAAATATTCCATTGCTTTGGAATCACCAATACACACTTGCATCTTTCTCTTGCCACCAAATCCCTCTTCAAGTGCACACTCCACTAGCTTCTTCTTTTCAAGTCTCACTTGTTTATTGCAAGTGACTTTTTCCGATTCCAGAAAATGTTCTATATCTTCCTATAAATACTAGACCATGTCGCTACCACCTCCTCCAGTTTTCAGGTCTTTTGGTAGTGCTTTGGTTGGCCTACAGATTTATTCAAGTTTGAGTTACTTTCAAACTTTTATAAATTTATCGTCTCTAAAAATTACCAGAGCATTTTATTTAAATTGGGAATTAAACCAGGACTCCAGAAATATCTTCATCTTTGTCAAATTACATATATAATTCCGCCTTTCTTTTCCTTTCACTTTTCTGTTTGAAGAAAAAAACAAGGGAAGAAAGGGCCCAGCCGCGGCCTCCCTGGCCCATCAACCAACTAAGCCATCCATCCCACAGCCTTCTTTTGGCCCGAGACCATCAACAGCTGGCCTGCTAGGCCCAATCGCCCCACCAGCTCCTAACCCTAGGAAGCCCAATCCCCTCTCCCTCCTCTTTTCCTTGCGCCGCCACCCTCGACCCCGTCCTCTCGCCCGCTCGTTTCCCTCGTCTCCCCCTCTCTTTCTCCAGCATCACATCAGCCAGGTCCCCCGCCGCGTGACCCATCCCGCCTCCTTCTCCTTCGCACCGCCGCCTCGCCATGGCGTCCGACCTCCTCCCTCCCCTTCGCATCGCGAGGCCACCGGAGCACACCCTGTGCCCCTTCGGCCTCCTCCCGGAGCGCCAACCTCCTCCGCAACGCTCTGCACCACGCCGGCCGTAGCGCTCGACATCCTCCCTCCCCCCGTCGCCGATCCTCCTCGCGCGGGAGCGCCGCTGCCGTCCAGCCACGGTGACAGACCCCACGCCCTCCTCCATCGGCGAGCGTCGCCGCCTCCTTGCCGTGGTTGCGTACCCCTCCAGCCAGTGGGTCGCTGCCTGGCGCGCCGACCCTCTGCATCAACCTCAAGCAGGCAAGGCCACCCGAGAGGCCCAGCTCGCAAAAGACCCCTTATCGCCTTCATCCTTGCCATCTCCGGCCTCCACCGTGCCTCTGCTCCGGCCACCGGCGCCGCCAAGTCCTGCTGCTGCCGCGGTTCCGCCTCCGTCAACCCGTCGTCCTCGAGTCGCCGTAGTCCCTGCTGCAGGGGCAGGCAGCTGCTACCTCATGGAATCGCAAGGCCGCAAGTTCTTCAAGTACCTCTTTCGAAGATGTCAAGTACCTCGTGGACAGTTGGACGACTACCGGATGTGCCAAGTACCTCTTCTTGTGACACGAACATCTACGGAATGTGTACATCTATGAACGTGAACAACTACCGTCGTCGAGACCTCGAGTACCACGACTTCCACCGAATATCAAGTACCGCGACGCCCGGAGCACTCGGAACCCTCAAGTTCATCTGCGTAAAATGAGTACCACTACCGTCGCCGAAGACCGCGTGTACCTCTCCGAACGTGAACGGCTACTACCTGACGACCCCGTGAACGACTACTACCCTCGGCGACCCTTGAACGTCTACTTCCACTACTTCCCTCGATGTGTCGGACCACCCCAAAATGCACGCTTCAAAGGTATACCGCGAGACGACACCCTAGAACGTTTGCTTGTGTTGTCTGAGATGAATCGGATGTTTGCATCGTGTCCGTTGTGACCCTCGTTTGCCATGTCGTCGTCACGTGGGAACCCGGAAGCCGGGATCACCCCATTATCTTGCATGACACGCTCACGCCTCCCTTCATCTTTTGCACCGGTCTCTCAACGAGTTACCGGAACCGATATGTTGCGTGGCATCATTTTCGGATTCGTCGCCGTGGCACCCTTTCTTTCCACCACGGTGACAAATGCTTCTTATCTCTTATGTCAACCTTTAACTAAAATTTTGCATAAAACTTGATCATGTCATCCGCATCATGATAACAACCTTTAAATGTTTATTTGTTGTTGCTTCAATAATTGCTAAATGACATGAGGAGTTCCGGAATTATTGTTGTTATTTCCGGCCTCATTTAAATTGACTAGATAGTGGAGTTTTGCTCATGCTTCACCTCTTGCCATGTTTAATAAAAACATTTAACCTTGTCTTGTAAATAAATGAGAGTGAACTATATAATTTAAATGTGGTGTTGTGTCAATATGCAACTCGTTGCATATTGAGCTCCACTTAACTTGTAGCTTTGTTTGTGCATTTTGCCATGCCATGCATATTTTAAACCGGACATGCATCATACTTGGTTGTGCATCATATGTCATGTTTATGCTTGTGTGTTTACTGCGTTGTTTGCTTCTTTCCGGTTTGCTTCTCTCGTTAGCTCCGGCTGCGTTCCGGAGTTGTGAGGATTTGTTCGACTACTTCATGGACTTGTTCTTCTTCCTTGCAGAATCCCAGGCAAGATGACCTGACCCAGATATCATTACTATCTTTGCCTATTTCTAGATGTCTCGCTCTTTAGCTTATTGCCTCGATGCCTATGTCTGTTTGTCAGCCCCCCTATTGTTGCCATGAGACCTCTAACCTTTGACACCTTCCCAGCAAACCGTTGTTTGGCTATGTTACCCGCTTGCTCAACCCCTCTTATAGCGTTGTTAGTTGCAGGTGAAGATGAAGATTGCTCCATGTTGGAACTTGTTGTTGGAATATCACAATATCTCTTAAATATTTTAACACACCTATATAATTGGCAATGGGTGGAAGGCTTGGCCTTTTGCTCGGTGTTTTGTTCCACTCATGCCACCTTAGGACCCGATAAACCGGTGTTATGTTCCCGGATTATATGTTCCTAACACGGTTGGGGTTATGGGACCCCCTCGATAACCCGCTTAGCGCTAAAGCTTTTCCAGCAAGGCCCGACATTGGTTCTACATTTGCCTAACAACTAAAACTTGCCGAGGGAGTAATTAACCCGAGGATTAATTAATCACCCCCTGGGATAGTGCTCGATTTGAGTGTTGGTCCAAACTAGAGTCGTGTGCGGTACCCCCCC
>LR738714.1:233032731-233046500 GCA_902687465.1 Secale cereale
CCCCCTTGGCAACTTGGGTTTTGGTCACTGTACGCTGTGCTCATCCGGTCGTGGCCTGAGACTAGATACGCGCGGCTACTGTCAGGGTGTCGGCACGCCGGGAGATCTTGCTGGATTAGTTTTACCTTAGTCGGAATATCTTGAGCACGGGATTCCGAGAATACTCGGGCCTTCCCACCTTGGAGTTGCGACTCCGCGGATCGTGAGCTTGTAATGGGCTAAGTTGGGACACCCCTGCAGGGTTTTGAACTTTCGAAAGCCGTGCCCGCGGTTATGTGGCAGATGGGAATTTGTTAATATATGGTTGTAGAAAACTTGATACCATGTTGAGAACACACTACCAGCGTGAGTAACCGTGACGGTCATTTTCTGAAAGGGGTTCAGGAAGTGAACATGGTGGGGTTATGATTGACGTGCTTAGATAGGATCACTTCGTGATCACTTTGACGCTCGTGGCACTTCTCTTCTCGCTCTAAACACGTAAGCTAGTGCTAGTGCAGCTGCAACCTTTATCTTTCTTCAGCCTTGTTCCACACCCAAGGCTTAGATAGTTTTGCTACCCTGGAACGGGATTGTTGAGTCCTCCGTGGCTCACAGATTCTACACCACACTAGACGCTGGTACCATGGTGAACTACACAGGGGACAACACAGAGCTGTATTGGGAGTTCGATGAAGAACGTAGTCAATACTATGTGCACTATCCCGATGATCAGTAGTGGCTTCTACTAGGGGCGATTCGGACCTTGTGGCTTTATTTATTTGGTATCTTTCATTTGGATCTTCGTCCGTAATCGGACTGTGATGTTTATTGGATGATGATTGCTTATGTAATGTATTGTGTGACGTGGCGAGTGTAAGCCAACTACTCTTTTGCAATTTCATCCCTATTTTACATGAGTCGTGCAAAGATACCATACTTGAGATCATTCTAGTATGAGCTTATACCTTTAAGTCGTGCCTCGACATGTAGGAGGTATAATCTCATACTGGGCATTACAAGTAGACAAGGCCTAGGGTTCATACTTTCACTAGTGCAAGTTCTCTCAACAAGGATAACATAATTGGATCATATTACGAGCCCTCAACATGCAACAAAGAGTCAGTCCAAAGTCAGTAATAGCGGAGAACAAACGAAGAGATTTTGGTAGGGCACAAAACCACCTCAAAGTTATTCTTTCTGATCGATCTATTCAAGAGTCCGTAGTAATGTTCAATCTATCATAGAGTTAGTACTAGAATAACACCTTAACACACAAATCAACCAAAACCCTAATGTCACCTAGATACTCCATTGTCACCTCAAGTATCTATGGGCATGATTATACGATATGCATCACACAATCTCAGAAACATCTATTGAACCAACATATAAAACTTCAAAGAGTGCCCCAAAGTTTCTACCGGAGAGTCAAGACGAAAACGTGTGCCAACCCCTATGCATAGGTTCCCAAGGTCACGGAACCCGCAAGTTGATCACTAAAACATACATCAAGTGGATCACATGATATCCCATTGTCACCACAGATACACACGTGCAAGACATACATCAAGTGTTTTCAAATCCTTAAAGACTCAATCCGATAAGATAACTTCAAGGGGAAAACTCAATCCATTAAAAGAGAGTAGAGGGGGAAAAGCATCATAAGATCCAACTAGATTAGCAAAGCTCGCGATACATCAAGATCGTGCCATCTCAAGAACATGAGAGAGAGAGAGAGATCAAACACATAACTACTGATACATACCCTTAGCCCCGAGGGTGGACTACTCCCTCCTCGTCATGGAGAGCGCCGAGATGATGAAGATAGCCACCGGAGAGGGACCCCTCCTCCGGCAGGGTGCTAGAACGGGTGTAGATTCGGCGGCGGAACTCCTGATCTAGGTTAATTTCCAAAGGTTTCAGTATTTATATGATTTTTTGGCGTAGGGCACAAGTCAGGGGGGCTTCTGGGCTGTCCACGAGATAGGAGGGCGCGCCCCCTGCCCAGGGCACACCCTCCACCCTCGTGGGCAGCCCGTGGCTCTCCTGGCCCAACTCTTTTACTTCGGGGGCTTCTTTTGGTCCAGAAAAAATCATCAAAAATTGGCACGTCAATTGGACTCCGTTTGATATTCCTGTTCTGTAGAACCCTAAAACAGGAGAAAAACTGAAACTGGCACTGGGCTCTGGGTTAATAGGTTAGTCCCAAAAATCATATAAAAGTGTATATAAAAGCCCATAAAACATCCTAGAAGGATAATATAATAACATGGAACAATCAAAAATTATAGATACGTTGGAGACGTATCACTACTTTATCGTCGTGTTCACCTATTAGACTCCGACTCAGGTCCAAACTTATGCTGAAACTTGAGGTTTTAAATTGTTGTGGGGTACATATCGGGGCAGCAATCAGTACTATATGTCTACTATCTAGTTAATCTCGGGTGTCTACTATGAGTTTCATGTTGGGTGCAAACAAACATTAAAGGAGCCATTATCTGTATTTTTTAACTAAAGCTATTATCTGCCTGCTATCATTTGCTCTGGGTCTATCCACAGTTTGCTACCATCACTCTGTATTTGTGCATGCAGTCCTTACATAATCTCACTATGTTTTATTCCTATGCATGTCAGTTATTGTACACAATGGAATTGAACATGTAGAGCAAAAGAGACGAGCCTTGCGTGGCAATAAAATTTCATGCAGATGTCGCTCCATGGTGGGCACAAAGGCAGCCCCCCTCCACCCATTTCGGATTGTAATCAAGAGGAAGATAACTGTTCTGAGGGTGATTCAGAAGCAGAAGACCACTCCTATTTACCCCATGAGGTCTTCGCTCTAACTTGGCATGCTGATGTTGGTAATATCATGCATATGGTGCCTTGCATTGCTTACTGTATACATTAAAGATGTCATCTGCTTAGTTTAGACATGCTTTGTGTCAATGCCATCTGTTTAGTTTCTTTATCGTATATTTGAATCATGCAATGCCATCTTGTTTAGCCAGGCATCATATATGTGAATTTTGCAATGCCACCCTGGTTAGCCAGTCATCTTATATGTGAATTATATCATGACATCATTTTTTATTACATGTTAAATTTGTCAACAATTTTAGTACATTCAATTACTCTTCCTGTGCGTAAGCTATTCGGCACGGTCATGGAAAAATCTGTAGTGGAAACAAGGTCTTCAGAGCAGACAATGCTATCTGACGAAGCGCATGTCTTGCTGGTTACAGATAGCTCCTGAGAGGAGGATTCAGAGATAGATGACTAGTCATATCCCCCCCCCCTGAGGTGCATGCTCTAACTTGGCAGGGTTATGATGCTCATATCGTGCGTATGGTATCTTGCATTGCTATGTCATTTGCTTAATTTAGACATGCTTTGTGTGAATGTCACCTGTTTAGTGTCTAATTACCATATATGTGAATTATGCAATGCCATCTTGTTGCAAGACATTATATATGTGAATTATGCAATGCTATCTTGTTGCAAGGCATTATATATGTGAATTATATAATGCCATGCTGTTTAGCCAAGCATCATATATGTGAATTATATCATGCCGTCCTTTTTTTGTATTTCTCATTGCTTTTGTCGACAATGTTTGTATATTCAACTACTATTCCTGTGCATCAGCCATTTGAATTGGTGATGGAGAAATCTGGAGTGAAAACAAGGTCTTCAGAGCAGATAATGCTACCTGGTGAAGCACATATCTTGCTGGTTACAAATAGCTCTTCAGAGGAGGATTCAGAGGCAGATGACCAGTCCTATTATCCCCCGAGGTGTATGCTCAAACTTGGCAGGGTTATATTACTCATATCATACATATGTTGTATTGCAATGCTTAGTTTTTACATCATATACACGATATTGAATGCCATCTCCTTAGTTGACACATCTTATATGCGATTGCCCTCTTCTCACTTCCTTAGTATGTAAATCATATATTTGAATTATATCATGCCATGATGTTTACATAGATAGCATGTATCTGAATTATGGCATGGCAACCCATTTTCTAAAGACATAGTATAGTTATATCATCTCATCCTGTTCACATAGTCATCATATTTTGAATTATGTCATTCTATCCATGAATTATATCATGCCATCATGTTTCCATCGACGGCATGTTTGTGATTTATGGCATGCCAACCACTTTAATAGACACATCGTATAGTTATATCATGTCATCATGTTTACATAGTCATCGTATTTTGAAGTATGTCATTCTATCCTGTTTAGTTAGCCATCATACATGTGAAATTGTGTCATGATATCCTATTTAATTAGCCATCATATATGTGAAATTATGTCCTGATATTCTGTTTGGTTAGACAACATAAATGTGAATTATTTCATGCCCTGTTTTCTTCCCTACTATCCATTGCACCTGTCTATCTTACAATGTATGTACATTCAATTACTTTTCTTGTTTACCAGCCATTTCAATTAGAGGGGGTGATGGCAGTATCTGTGGGAGTAAAAATACGGTCTTCAGAAAAAGATCGTGCTACCTGTCGATGGAGATAGAACCACGGTTATACTTGCCCAAGAACCAGCCCCACCACACATAACCCAGGCTCACGCAGATTGTACACCTACCCAGTTGGACAGAGAACCAGCTACACCCCTTCTAACACCAACCCCAGCAGATAGTAACCCAGTTCCCGTTGACACAACACCGTCTCCACCACAGAGCACCCAAACACGAGTTGTTAGTAAGGCAACTGTAGTGCCCAAAGCACGAGGACCACCACTCCGAACCCCAAGTTGACGCTTAAAGCAGAAGAAGAATTGTTCTCAGGTCAGGTTCCGTAGCTATGGTTCATACTACTTTGCTCTTGCAGTACTGTATTTACTCATACCAACTAATTTCAAATTTGAAGGATGCAATTGAAACTCTAATGGCGCAACAGGTATGTTTTAAAATTGTTTCTTTAACGTGTTTGCTGTTGTAACTTGCTCTATGTTGATTTTAGTTTGAATTGAATAAATAGTTATATTCTCATGCCATGGACCTTACAAGTGTTGTTATTGCTGTGTAGTTTCCCACACATATATTCTGTCTAAGCTGCTTTGTCTTAAATAGATATGATTCGAACTGTATCTATCTTGATTTGGCAACATAAACTAGAATGATATAGACCATAGAGTGACCATACTACATAGATATATGTTTGTTTCATGCTATTATCCTGTCCACCTTACTACTAGAATGGTTTACCAAAATGAGTTTCATATACTACATTGTAAACCTGTGATGTGTTTGTTTGTTTCGCTTTTAGAATGCGGATAAAATAGTGGAGAAGAGTACCCCGTTATGCAATGGTACAGGAAGTAATGCAGAGAAGGTTCAAGATAGTGAGACATCCATGTTGGTCTCCAAGAAAGCTGGTAAAAACTATATTGAAGACACTGAGACAACCCCAAAGTCCTGTCTTGATGTAGTGTTCGAGTTACTAGCTACTACTGCTGGCACCAGCCCTTCAAACTTGCTGCCTGAATCAGTTCGGCTTCTTGAGTCTCAACTTCAAGTTGAAAGACATCGATCAGATGTTATGCGACAGGAAGCCAAAGGACCGAGGAAGTCCCTGCAGAATTCAGATGCATACTTTCTGGTGCAACAGCAAGTACTGGAGGATTTAAGTGCCAAACAAGAGAATGTTAATAAGCTTGCTAAGCATCTTGCCAGCATTATGGGTACCCAGGATATTTTTTCTTGAGCTCTTCTGAAGTGGCTTCAGTTTTGGACTTGTTTTGCTGCGGCGTTTATATGCTGCTTTGTTCCCTATATTTGCACTGGTGGTGAACTTTGATGCCCAGTGGATGTAATATGTGCAATAGCCGTGATAGCCTAGCATAAGTTGCTTGCCTATTTATTTCCTTATTGTCTTGTTTATTTGTTTTCTTAAAACAAGGCCACGTTAACCATGGGCTACATATTTACTTTAGTTAACATGGGCCTCTTATGGGCCGTAGAAACAATGGGCCGTCTAAGGGTCGTAGAAACAACGGGCGTTCTACGGGGCGTAGAAACAATGGGCCTTATACGGGCCGTAGACACTATGGGTCTTCTACGGGCCGTATCATCAATGGGCCTTCTACGAGTTGTATGATCGGTTGGCCAAACATGGGCGAATAACAGACCACATTATGGCCGTAAATGGGCTAGAGTTGAAATCGTCCGTTCGTGGGCCGACCATAATAGCCCGACCATAACGGGTCATCGTTAATCGATCGTATTTGATGACGCTATGAAAACGGCCCAACGTATTAATGGGCCACAAACGGGCCAACTGTAACCACGGGCTGAATTTGGCCCACAAGTAGAAAATGACAGTAACGGGCTGAAAGTAAACGAATGCTGGAAATGAGCCCAATAATAAATGGGCCCTGAGAAGGCCGAAATATAACATGGGCTAGAAACGGCCCAACGGAATAATGGGCCGTTAATGGGTATAAAGTGATACACTGTTCATTACGGGCCAGTTTAACCACGAGCTGTTAATGGGCCGAGGGTTACTAAGGGCCTCATATGGGCCGAAAGACGTCAAGATCCAGGTCTGCCCGTTCCTTCTAGCTTAGATAATAAAGTTCAGGTTACCCAGCGATTCCCATACCATCGCCCCACTCCCCTGAGTTTTTAGATGAGGCCCGCGGTGTCCCTCCCCACCAGATCCACATCCCTTGCTCCAAAATGTCGCAGCCTAAGCTCGACCACATATCCCGGGGAGACCGACGAGCGTTCGACCAATAAGAGGTTTATCACGGCCTCTCCGGTGGACGTTGGCGAGGTGGCCGCCATTCACCCCAACCTGTCGATCCCGGAGCAACACATCGCCGCGGAAGCCGGCGAAGACGTTGACTACGTTGCCATGCCTAAGGCTTCATGTCAGCAGTCTAGCGTATTACAATATCTCGGGAAAGTTGGCTACGACATCAAGCTCGTTAAGTGATCCATCCCCAACCCCTCTGGTTCAACCGCCATCGATCTCTTGGACAGCCCGGCCGCTGATCTCCTCTGCCAAGCGGTCAAGGATTTGCGAGCTTCATACGCCATCGGGCCCATTTTGTCATTTCTGAAGGACACGTTCTAAGGCGGCGGCTTGGGATCCTCAATTTCCATGTCAGATCTCATCGACCACGACCACGACCACGAGGAGCGCACCCACGAAGTTTCTTCCAAGGTGAAACAGCCCATCTGTGACATCAGAGAGCGCACCATGGGTCTGTGCTCTTCCAACTGGAAGGATCTCGTCCATGAAATGTGAGGCAACATTCTATCAGCTTTAACTGTGTCGTGTTTAATTATTTCAGTTATGCAAAAAATTATTGTTCAATAGGGCTATGTGATGTTTAAGTATGAATTTTCCACTTCACTTTCACGAATGGCTATATTTGGTTGTTTATAGTGAGTAGATGCCTTGTTTATCTGTATTTGGTTGTTAGGTTGGTTGGAGTAAGCATTTTTCCAGTTATCGAGCAGATGCCTTGTTTATATGTATTTGGTTCTTAGTTTGGTTGCAATGAGCATTTGACCTGTTATCAAGCAGATGCCTTGTTTATCTGTATTTGGTTGTTAGGTTGTTTTTTAGCATTTGTCCAGTTATCAAGCAGATGCCTTGTTTATCTGTATTCGGTTGTTAGGTTGCTTTTTTAGCGTTTGTCCAGTTATCAAGCAGATGCCTTGTTTATCATTATCTGCTTGTTAGGTTGGTTGCAGTGAGCATTTTTCCAGTTATCAAGCAGATGCCTTGTTTATCTGTATTTGGTTGTTAGGTTGCTTTTTTAGCGTTTGTCCAGTTATCAAGCAGATGCCTTGTTTATCTTTATCTTCTTGTTAGGTTAGTTGCAGTGAGCATTTTTCCAGTTTTCAAACATATGCCATGTTTATCTGTATTTGCTTGTTATGTTGGTTGCAGTGAGACTCTGTCCTGTTTTCAATGGCTATATTTGGTTGTCATACTGGTCATTTATGCCTTGTTTATTTTAGTCATTCATAATGTGTTGTTCATTATGTGCAAGTAGGAACTGTGCCACTCGACTACATCAATACTAGTTTGAACGACTATATTTGGTTCGAGTTATTCCTGGTGTAGTTAACACATGCCCTCTATTTCAGTTTTACACATTTATCCAGTGTGATGTTTAAGCATTACCTACGTTCTATTCATTTTCAACAATACCAGTTTGAATTGCAATATTTGATGGCTGTTAAGCCTGCTATCGGTAACATTGCCTTCCATTTTATATCCGCTTTAACAGTATGCTGAAACCAACACATTCTAGCTATCATTTGGAGATGATGTTGTTTACCTTTGCTATATTTGTTTGATGTTAAGGTTGTTGTACTTATCATGCCTTTCCACTACTTATGCAGGACAACAACGGGAGTGACCACCATTTCCCGCCGAGGTTAGCTTCATCCCTCGGCTTGTACACCCCCCCTCGTCCCATAATGTAGTGCATATAGAACCAGGCATGGACACTTGTTAGCTTCTAATATTGACTTGTTGCTTGTAGGTACATATGCCCTTGGCAAGGATCCATGCATTAACCCTTTTTGCGTATGGGGCAATGAGATATTCATGAACAAGCATCAAGTGAGAAAACTGATAAGGATTATTAGCAAAAAGATACGAATGGTGGCAAGCAAATTATTTGTTTATGCTCTATCCAACACAACAGTGAACTGTAGGATGGTAACTACAAACTCTGCAACCTTCTCTTTTTACTTCCCATAATGAGTTGTTAGACAACAATGTCTGGATATTTTTCGTTCCCAGTGGTTCCTGAAGCAGTTCACTCAAGATTACCTCGCAAAGTACATGATTGGTGGACACGCAATGAAGGTTAAAGTATTTCATCAAGACTACAATGAGCATCGAGAAGTCGTAATGAAGACAGTGAAGGATGGACGGGCAGGCATTGCAAGTGGTTGGCCTAGAGTCGTGCGCGCATTACGCATGGAGGAGAGCACAATATGGGCATTCCGCTTCACCTTCTCCAGCAACCAGAATGTCTTTCGCCTATCTCTTTATAGTCTTTAGTACAACTATGGTTCATCATTGTTTACCTGTGCTTCTGTAGTTCTTCAGTATATGTACCTGCGCATCGAATTATGCATTCGTGGTTGAACATATATTTGTAATAAACATGGTTGGATATGAAATAAGTGATTTCCTACTTTCAAATTTAGAACATGTGATTTTTAAATTAGGGATTAATTACGGATTATTTAGGGATTACACTCCACACGGTTTGCGAAAGTGAAACGTTTGCAATCGACATGGAGATTAGAAACGTTTCTAGGATTCACTACGTGTGCGATCAATCTCCACTGCACACACGACATCCTCGTAAAAACTGTGTGTGATGGACAGCCTTTGCCAGATAGTTTCTTCTACGCACCGTGTGTGATGCATTCAATAATGCAAACAATAAAATTCTTAATATCGTGTGCAATGGCAACGCTATCACAAATGATTTAATGGGGAAAATTGTGTGTGATGTACATGTGAACGAAACATTTTCCTTGGAGCGACTGTGTGGGATGTACATACGAATGGAAACGTTTAGCGGGGACTGACCGTGTGGGATGTACTTGCGACCGGAAACAATTTCTCCTGTATAATTATTTTGTTTAGCTCTACTATATGTATTCCTGTA
Source organism: Secale cereale (assembly GCA_902687465.1). NCBI lineage: Eukaryota > Viridiplantae > Streptophyta > Magnoliopsida > Poales > Poaceae > Secale > Secale cereale. Next base: position 233,042,401 of record LR738714.1, read on the forward strand.
TTTGAGCGCTCGTCGGTCGCACACGACCTGATTTTGCCGAGCGTGTGTGCCAGGAGGGCATATCCCCGATGATTTCTAGGTCGTGTGGGAAGGACCCCCCCCCCCCTCGCCCACACTCACTAGGTGATCGTTCCAAATGCCATCGTGGAAAGGGGTTTAAAACCATTTGTTTTGCACCAACGCGTACTAGTGGGAAAAAATCTCAATGACACTTGGAAGTGCAATTATAAATAATAAATAAGTTGTAATTCTCGCCAGGTAGGAAGTTTGGAGAAGAAAACATAAGTTTTTGAAAGAAGGGAACGGTAAAAATGTAAGTCCGATCAACTATTTTGGAAAAATATCATTCAGTTAAATTATATAGATCATGCAAATTCGAGGACTATGATTCCGTAAACCATTGAAAAGTTACGATGAAAAGCCGTACCAAAAAAAGAGAGTAAAGTCTAGTCCGCGAAAACACGATTAGTACAAACCCATATGAACATCAGTTCAAGTACTTTTTTCAGAACGATTCAAAATTACTCTGTGAAAAATATCTCCTTAGTACAAACTCACACATAGATCAGTACGTTCTGACAGGAAAAAAACACGAAGGGTCTCACCGTATTTCAAATTACTCTTCACCAGTTGCGAATTTGAGAAAACGTTCAACATGACTAAGTTTCACATTTTTGATAGCTTTGCATAGACGTTCAACTGAAATCTTTGGCCTCTTTGAAAGTTTCGCATTTGACAATTCTTTGTGAAATTTTGTGGATAAGCAAATAAGCATTCTGGCCCTTTCAAACAGTAAATGGATTTGGACTCGTGGACAACAATAATTGATGGAAGCAAATAACCAATCTAGCCATTTCTCTCGAAAATAGAAACCAGAAACTTGCTATATACACAATTAAGGAACGAACTGCCTACTCTGTTTCTTCCCAAATTGGGAAGAACACAACACAACTAGTACTATGTATAGTATAGATGTGCTCTGGTTAGCTGAACAATTAGCTCCACAACAGCCTCTACGTCTCCGCCATGACGCTGTGCTCGCTGTCCTCTCTCCAGGCTCCAGTGTCCGGTAGCTCGATGATCATTCCCTGCGCCAAGCTCTCGTAGTACAACCCAACAACCACAACACCAAACCACTGTTCGTCGTCGAGCAACAGCAAGTCGCCTGACGACATGGCGAATAGCGCGCCGCTCGGGATGATGGCCGACTCCTCCGCCGGGTAGGCTACTGGAAGAACAATTTGCTGCCGCTGGAACGCACAGACGACAATGGCGACTGCTCCTCAGCCTCCGGGGTCGCATGCCTGGCCAGAACGGAGCTCTGCTAGCCACTCGGCCACGGGCTTGGAATCGGGAACCGGGGCCGGCCGCTCCACTCGCTTAGGAGAGGCGGGGAGGAGGAGGAGGAGGGGAGGGGGAGGGGGCGTACGAGCATGAAGTCGTTGGAGTAGAAGGGGATCTTGGGCGCGTCGTCGTCCTAGTAGACGATGTCACCGCTGACGGCCGCCCCCGCGCCCCGGCTCCCATCGCCGCGCCTAGGGTGGGGCATGGGTTGCCTGGAGGGAGGCGCGCGGGTGGAGGGATCAGCCGTGAGTAGCTCGGTCGATAGCTGGAGTGGCCGGCGGAACGGAGAGAGAGAGAGAGCAGGTGGGGGCTCTTATTTACTCTTCTAACAAAAACCATCAGTTCAACGAAATGACAACATCCGTACAAGCCGTCGAATTCATAAGTTCAACAATACTAACAAAAAATATTCTGTTATGCGAAGCAGAATAGCCCATATATATATATATATATATATATATATATATATATATATATATATATATATATATATATATATATATATAGGAAAATGGTTGTGTACTCCTGGGAGTACGTACTCCCGCTCCTCATATACCATATAGATAAATCTTTTATACCTCTTTATTATTTTTAATATACTTCATTACTAACTATTAGATACCCCAAAATGATTTTCATGAAAAAATTCATGTGAGTCTACATATTTTAAATATTTACGTATATACTGATGTGTTTTTACGTGAAAAAGGTATATTACAAAAAGTATGTCGCAGATGATATTTTTTCAACAAAACTCGTATTGGGGTATCTTAGAATATTTAATGAAGTATATCGAGAATGATAAAGAGGTATAATTAATGCGTATATGAGGTATATTGAGGATGAGAGTACATACTCCCAGGAGTATATATATACCCTTAAGACCTTATTCTCATAACAAAAGGCTTATTCTCATAACACCTCCCGACGCACGGCGCACAACCAGCCGAACTGATCTAACCACGATCACCTGAAGGAAGAAAAAACTAACCCACCCTCCCCACGTCCTCACCTTCTCTGCACACAGACGCATCCCCCTAATTCCCACGATGGCCTTCGTCGACCCACCCGCCTTCCACCCACCCACCTTCTCCGGCGCGGCGCCGCCCACCCGCGCTGCCACCCCACCCTTCCGCCTACTTCGTAGCTGGGCGGCCCACCCACTCGAGCCGGTGCCCCACCTCCGACCTTCTCCGGCCTGGCTCGCCGTCGGCCACCGCTCCACCTTGCTCGACCGGATCCATGGCACATATACCATCGCCCAGCCCCGCCGCCCAATACCACCGTCTTGCCGCAGGCCGCCCCACTTGCCTCCCCACCTTTCCCCGCTGGCCGCCCCACCGCTCACCACCAGTCGCCCCCAAATCAAACCCCGACTACCACCGATTGGGGCACACCATCACGCACAACTCATTGCCGCCCCACCCAAACGATGGATCCCCGCCACCGGATCCGGCCGCCATGGCCCCGAGCACGATGAGCAGCACCAGATCCGGCCACCCCTTCCTCCCAGGCCGACGCTGCTTCCACCTACCGCCGGGAGGGCCATCCTGGCCACTACCTACAGTCAAGGACAGGCAGCGCCACGAGCTTCTCCCTCCCCACTGAGGGCCACCCCGAAATTCCTCTGTCGCGGGATTTGCCGTTCGTTGGCGGCACGCCCTGCTGTTCGTTTATTCTTCAATTTTTTGCTTGCAGCATTGTTAGTTTTTGCTTTCAGGTGCGGTTTGTTCATCGCGGCGTGCAAACTGAAGTTCTGGCGTGGTCCATGCAGCTTGGAAGTGCAGTCCCCTTCTGCTTTTTTGTTTGTGTTTCAGATTCGTGTGACATCGTCTTCCATCGCCCCGTCGAGCAGCTCATGAACCTATTCTTCCTCCTTCTTCTGTTTGTGTGCAGTTCTGTGGTTGTCAGTGTGAAGCTCATCGTTAGGTTTCTTGCGGTTCGGTAGGTGAGGCTTTGTGGTCCGGTTGGATCCGGTCAGGTCCCTTCCAGCCCCGTGCATGAGGATGAGAACGGTGGCCTCGAGAAAGAACATGGTCAACGCTAGAGCTCAGTTCAGAGATGGATTAGTGTGCTGTTTGTTATACACGTATGTTCTTTATATTGTGAATCTCAAAATGCGCCAAGTTTCCTGGAGTTGGCTCAATTCCTCTCCCCCGCCGAGGAGTCTGTGCTCCCCTACCCGAACCACGCATCTATGCGCTCATCTTAGCCCACGGCAATCTCCTGTGCGCAGCACCACCACTCTTCCTTCGAATCAAGGCATGAAGTGTGGAGCATGTGAACAAGCAGCTTTGAAGTACACGAGAGCACCGGGCATCACCAGCCCCCTGCCGGATCTGCGAGCCCCTGCCGAAACCGCTGCCATCGACCTATCGGTGTTAGATCTAGCGGCCCACTTCGTGAATCCAGAAAATAAACAAGATCTGAGGCACGTGCCCCAAATGGCCATGCCCGACATGCAGTCCCCCGCTACTACGGTGTTCGTGAGATGTCGGCGTATTTTCTTCTTGCGTTTTGTTGCAGTTCCCTGTGCAATGCATTGCAGAATGTCTATTCTTGTTATTTGCTAATTTTCCAGGGACGAGAAATTGTAACCGAGTTCATCGGTTACCAAAAACAGCACAAAAAAGTAATGCGGTTCACTTGGTGATCAAAAAATAAAAACACATCGGAAAAGCAGCTCACTTCTCAAACATGAAAATGCAAAAAAAAAATAGCGGAATCTCAAAAAAAAATTATTACCAAAACAGCAC
>LR738714.1:233054137-233355421 GCA_902687465.1 Secale cereale
GCTGAGGTCCGGCTGCCCTCTCTCCCCCCACTATATATAGGGGGCCACGGGGGCACCGACCCTAGGAGATCCAATCTCCTAGGGGGGCGGCGGCCAAGGGGGGTGGCTTGCCCCCCAAGCCTAGGGGGGCGCCCCCACCCCTAGGGTTTCAACCCTAGGCGCATGGGGGAGGCCCATGGGGGGTGCGCCAGCCCACTAAGGGCTGGTCCCCCTCCCCCTATGGCTCACGAGGCCCTCCGGGATGGGTGGCCCCACCCGGTGGACCCCCGGGACCCTTCCGGTGGTCCCGGTACACTACCAGTGACCCCCGGAACTCTCCCGATGGCCGAAATTGGACTTCCTATATATCATTCTTTACCTCCGGACCATTTCGGAACTCCTCGTGACGTCCGGGATCTCATCCGGGATTCCGAACAACATTCGGGTTACCGTGTGCATATATCTCTACAACCCTAGCGTCACCGAACCTTAAGTGTGTAGACCCTACGGGTTCGGGAGACAGGCAGACATGACCGAGACGACTCTCCGGTCAATAACCAACAGCGGGATCTGGATACCCATGTTGGTTCCCATGTGTTCCTCGATGATCTCATCGAATGAACCACGATGTCAAGGATTCACTTAATCCCATATGTAATTCCCTTTGTCTATCGGTACGGTACTTGCCCGAGATTTGATCGTCGGTATACCGATACCTTGTTCAATCTCGTCACGGCAAGTCTCTTTACTCGTTCCGTAATCCATCATCCCGTGACTAACTCCTTAGTCACATCGAGCTCATTATGATGATGTCTTACCGAGTGGGCCCAGAGATACCTCTCCGTCATACGGAGTGACAAATCCCAGTCTCGGTTCGTGCCAACCCAACAGACACTTTCGGAGATACCCGTTGCGTACCTTTATAGCCACCCAGTTACGTTGTGACGTTTAGCACACCCAAAGTATTCCTACGGTATCCGAGAGTTGCACAACCTCATGGTCTAAGGAGCAGATACTTGACACTGGAAAAGCTTAAGCATTACGAACTACACGATCTTGTGCTAGGCTCAGGATTGGGTCTTGTCCATCACATCATTCTCCTAATGATGTGATCCCGTTATCAATGACATCCAATGTCCATGGTCAGGAAACCGTGACCATCTGTTGATCAACGAGCTAGTAACTAGAGGCTTACCAGGGACATGTTGTGGTCTATGTATTCACACATGTATCGCTGTTTCCGTACAATACAATTCAAGCATGAATAAGAGACAATTATCATGAACAAGGAAATATAATAATATTCCTTTTATTATTGTCTCTAGGGCATATTTCCAACAACGGGGTAGTCACGGATGGAAGTCGAGGCGCGGCCCGCGAACACCCACGTCGCTCCAGTTGCCGAAGCTTGGCAAGCGGCGTCGTTCGTACACAAGACGAGCCGCACACCGCCAAGTCCAAAGGCGGAGCCGGGGCCCCCGCAGGCGGCGCGGGGCCCTCCAAGAGCGGCGTCGTGCCATTTATGGGCGGCGAGGCGACTTCTAAGACGCCCACGCCGGCGCCCACAACGTGCTCCTCCCAGGTCGTGCACGATGAACAGCGTCGCCACGTTGGTGACCCCGGGCACCGCTGCCGAAAGAGCCTTGCGCATCATTCGCGGGACGTAGAAGACCAACATGCTCATCGAGGTGCTGGCGAAAATGACGTACAACCACATGGCCGTGATTGAGATCCTTCTAACGTGGTTAGAAGTCGGAGCGCATCACGATCCACGCGGATTTCGCCGCCGCCCACACCAGCGGAGGCCTTGGCACGCGTGCAGTTGCTCCTCAACTTCCCTCCTGCTGCGGAGAAACTCGACAAGTGGAGAGCCACCATCCAGAGCCTCGTCGGCATCGCTGTCCGTGTCAAAACCGGCGGATCTCGGGTAGGGCCCCCCGAAATATGCGTCTGAGGATTGATGTTAACAGGAGGCAGGGGACACGATGTTTACCCAGGTTCAGGCCCTCTCGATCGAGGTATAACCCTACTTCCTACTATATTAGTATGGATAAATATGTGTACAAGAGTTGATCTACCTCGAGATCATAAAGGCTAAAACCCTAAGTTTCAGCCTATGAGGATTGTATGATTCTCTAGCCTCTACGGACTAAAACCTATGGTTTATATACACACCGGAGGGGCCTAGGGTTTGTACATACCATCTTGCAGAGGAAGGAAAGTCTACACCCGAGCCTAAACTTGCCATTACAAGAATCCAGGAGTCCCATACGGATACGAGAGATGATCTTCTAAAGTAATCTTCATGGCCCACCAGTCCGGCCCACCAGGAGTTTATCCGGCCACCTGTGGACGCCCCGATCCATGACTCCCTCAGTAGCCCCTGAACCTGTCTACGATGACAACAGTTCGGCTTCCGCATTGTCTTCGACATTGCAAGGCCGGTTCCTCCTCTGAATATATCTTCTGCAAATTGATGGATTGTGTTCGGCTCTGCAAGATTAGTAGAACCCTTAGTCTCGAAGGCAAGGCTTTTAAAGAAAATGAATAATGTGTCTTTACCGACAAATTTTGGGTGAAGCGTCACGTCCAACCCACTAACACATCGAACCGTTTTATGTGGTCCCAGTTTCGCGTTTTGAGGCGTATCCTCATTGACACGTCCCGTCAGAATAGAGATCGTGCTCGCTTATTGTGGGATTCTCATCATTGTGACATGAGCACCCACGCCGCACATTATGCACGACCGCTTTGGGAACCGGCGAGTTTTATGTCTAAGGTGGGGGGATGCTATGTATTCGCGACGTTATAAAAGGACTCCAATCCCTTTCATCAGCCCCACGCCTTCCTCAAGCTTGAGCTCTCCAATCTCCCTTGCTCCCGTACTCTCATCTCCTGCGCCCCCAACTCCTCGTTCCTCAACCACTACTCCCCTTCCCAGCAATGGCTGGATCCGGTGCCAGAGGCAAGTGGGAGGCTTCCACGGTCACCGAAAAGACCGTGGAGGATTTACGGAGCGCGGGGTATCGCGCCGGCGACATCGCACACCGAGTCCCCCTAAGGGCCAGGTGACTCCCGTCCCTAAGGCGGGCGAGAGGGTAGTTTTCACCTCTCATTTTGTAAGGGGGCTAGGATTTCCACTCCACCCGTTTGTTCGGGGTCATTTGTTCTTCTACGGGCTAGATTTCCATGATCTAGCTCGACACTCAATCCTTCACATATCCGCTTTCATAGTGATGTGTGAAGCCTTTCTCCGCATCCCCCCACACTTTGGCTTGTGGCTTAAGACCTTCAACGTGAAGCTGAAGGTGGTGGACGGGGAACACGTAGAGTGCGGGGGTGCTATGATCAGTAAGCTCTCGAACGCAAATTGGCCCAAGGGCTCGTTCGTGGAGACGAACAAGGTCTGGCAGCAGGAGTGGTTCTATATCACCGAACCCCGCGACACCAACTGGGCGGCGGAGCCTGCTTTTAGATTCGGACCTCCAAAGAGGCTAACCTCCTGGAACAAAAAGTGTCTGGACTTTGGGTCGTAGACTGAGGTGACGACTCTTGTGAGCCGTGTGTCCGGCGTGATCTCCAAGGGGCACCTGCTCTCCTCCGTGGTCCAGGTGATGCTGAACCGGCTTGTTCTCCCTTGCCAAAGCCGGGATTCCTCCCTATGGGAGTTCAATCCGGCAGGAGACAAGCCGCTGAAGCTCCTCTTCGGCTCTACGCACAACGAGATCTGGAAGCACCTCTTCAAGAGCCAGAAGGAATGGCCCAAAGAGGACGAGGATGCGGGCTTCAATACTGAAGTTTCCGCCACCGAGGTAATAATGATCCCTGCCGGACACTTCTTCCTTCATATTACTTAATGATAATAGGAGTTGGAATTTTTATGTGATATACAGGTTTGGACGAAGAAGGCAGCCCGGATCAAGTGTCCGGTACCTCTGCCCGAAAACCCAGCATTGCCTCTATTGATGGCAATCCTGGTTCCGGCGCCGTACAAGGCGCCAACCAAGAAGCCTAAGAAGACAAAGGGCAAGGGGGCCGGAGACAGCCCCCGTCCTGTGGGCAAGCAGCCCGAGGACCTCCACATTCTCTCCTCCGACAAGGCGGAGGAAGATGATGAGGAGGAAGAGGAGGAAGAAGAAATGCCTCCTGCGCAAGGCATGGGGAGGAAGAGGGGCGCCATCGCTGACGCGGGCACGGCCGTGCCCCGGAGGAAGAGGAAGCTGAAGCTCGGAGATAGTTCGGATTCGTCCGAACACAGCTTCGTGTTGAAGCCCAGGGTAAAACCCCTGCCCGAATCGTAAGTTTCTCCGGATTGACTATTTCACCTTTGTTTTATTCAGTATTTATAATATCTACTCAGTATTCTTCTCCTGCTGACCTATAGCCCTCCCAGTGTAAACCCCGATGTTACATCATCGGAGGGGAACTCTCTGGTGCTTGGGGAGACGGAGAGTGACCCGCCAGTCCGGGCTTCATCGCCCGTAATCCGCGGGAACACCGAAGTGTCGTCCCAACGGGTTCTCTCCGCCCAAGGATATGAGGGTGGGGCAGGAGACAGGGCGACCGAGGGTAATACCTCGGCGGCCGCTGACCATGGGGAAACGGCCCCCATGGAGACCGGAGATGTGGGGCCCGCACAGTCCAGGGTCACACCGAACACCGTCCCGGAGCCTAGCGTAGCTTCGCGGTTCGAAGATCCCGCTCCTCAAGCGGAGGAGGATACGGCGGCGCCCGGAGTTAATTCAGAGGCGCTGGATTCTATGGAGGGAGCACTGCAAAGTGCTCTTGTCATTGAAGAACATCGCACCGTGATGGGTGCGGCGATGAAGAAGATTCAGTCCGTCAAGGGAGGACCGAATGAAGCTTTCAACAGCCTTTTAACAAGCTTTGAGGTAAGCCATGTAATGCTTTTAAGAAATTTTATTTGTTTTGAATGCACATATATAACCAGTAGCCCCTGATGCTTTGTGTGATTCTGAAAACAATCGGACAAAATATCCATAGAGTAGCATATTTACAGAGCTGAAATGTCATGCATGCTTCTTTAGTTACGGTGACTGCGCGAGACGTAGAAGTCGCCGAACTAAATCGGAAGCTCGAGGTGGCCAATGCGGACCTCGACCGCATCAACCGACGTCTTGATGAAACGCAAGGTATGCGGATTTTTATTTAAATGTCAATAAGACTTGATTGATTGGGTATGAGTACAAACTCTAACATTGTATTCTGTATTACACAGTTGGCGCCGCTGAGCTCGAGGCCCTCAAGGGCGAGGTTACCAGGGCCAAGGAGGAGGCCAAGGCAAACAAGGCGACCGCTGATAAAGTGGCTACAGATTTAGAGGCCGAAAAGGCGTAGTGTGAGAAGCACAAGTCTTGGGTGTCGAAAGTCGAGGTCGAGCTTCAAGATGCCATCCATAAGTGTGAGGCATCGGAGAAGACGGCTTCAGAACAGGCGACCGAGCTGTCTACGGCAGTGAAGTCTGCCCAGAACGCGCGAGGCGAGGCGCGCATTGCTCGTCAAGAGATCGAGCAGGCACGACATATAGCATCTGGTAAGATATTTCTCTTACAGAGCATCTTCGGAGGGCGGAAGTATATTGGGCTAACACGATTGTGGAGTTCTCCAGGCGTGTTTGCTGATCTTCCAAGGAGCAGCGCAGACGCCGCCCAGTATTTCCGTGCCCTGGAGGGGAAGAACACGGAGAATCTGTTTTGGTCGTAGTTCGAGGCGCCAAAACATCCGATGCCCCTCAGCGGCCAGATGAAGCAGCTGGTCGAGCTACACAACATAGCGAGTGCAGCCATGAAGGACTTGATAGTCCGGCTGTGGCCCGCTGAGCCAATCCGAAGTAGTTACTTCAGATTGGTGAAGCGGCTCATCGAGGCGAGTCCGCGGGTTGATGTATTAACGCTGTCGGCTTGCATAGAAGGGCCTCAGATGGCCTTCGCGCGCGTCAAAGTGCACTGGGCGAAGATAAACGCAGTGCATATAGCAACTGCAGGCCCGCCCGCAGGCAAGGAGCACCGCAAGCCGGAGAGGTACTTCGAGGACGTCATCGAGGGCATCCGCCTTGTAGAAGGCCAGTGTTCGAAAGATGTTGTTTTCGATTAATTGTATCTGGATGTAAAGACTATTCTTGTGAATCCAGTGTATATAACTTTTGTGCTATTTATCATATCAGCATCTTTTTTCCTCCTGTGTGACTGTTTATCTTAAATCTGAAAGTTTCCATTTGTCGGCTTCAGCCCCCAGGTACATAGTACTGGGGTGTTCGGTTATATGCAAATACACTCTTTATCGAATGTCTATAGGAGGTATATGCGGAGCGAACTAGGCAATCAGACTATGCGGCGTTATTTCTTTCACTTAGTCGTAGGAGTTTGACAAGTGGGGCTAGGTACTAGCCCCTGGTGCGGATGAAGTATCCAATTGCACTTGGCTGGGCGAAAAGCCAACCCTTCGTATAACATGGGGTAGATCTCTATCGATCGTAGTATAAAACTAAGTCTCTGGATTGTAGACGAGGTTCTCGCTTATCATGAGAGTCAGTTTTCGGCTTTCTCTATCGAGGTACTTGACTGGACTAGCCAGAAGTACTATCGCAGTAGTTCTCCCTTTACACCCTAGCCGAACAATCGGGAACGTAGGGGTAAGCTCAGGAGCTGGGCAACCCAACTATTGACCGAAGATATGATTCAGAACTGATGCATATAACGCAAACATCCAGGATGCCGAACACTCCAGATAGGTGTTCCGTCTTTTCAACATATACCAGGGCTGAATGTGGCCCCTGGTAATAAACCTTTATTGATAAGGCACATATGGCAATCTGATTCGAGAAAAGAACCTTCATGGTGAGTGAATAAAAATCTGGATATGGTATGCATAAAGTTGTTCTATTAATATCCCTTTATAGTACGGGGAGCCGCAAACTTTACAGATAATGCCAATGACCTTTTTTCAACATTCTACATGCCAAAAAGGTATATAACAAGAAAGAGAAAAAAATGTTTACACAGGGTCTTAATCTAAAAAAGAAACCTTAGTGTGGGTCCCTGTTGCACGTCTGTGCTGTTTTCTCCTCTGTAATGTGTCCTTGAAGGTATGAGTATGATGGCCATCTGTAGAAAAAAAGAAATAAAACCTGGTTACGAAGAAATCAATCGAGTGTGGTCCAAAGTAAGTTTGGTTCGTTTTAATGAACCGAAAGAAGATGAATTTAAAGTCGGAATAGGGTCTAGCCGAACTACGGACTGTATGCAGGTGCCCCTGGTCACTGCCCAAGGAATTTTTAGGGCATAATTATGTACTCGAGGCACATATGCTATCACCTTATGGGGCGATCGACAGGGGCATGGCTGTCAATCTTGCTCAGGTTCATCTGAGCTGCCGCACTGAGGCGTTTGCCGGACACGTTTAGCTGTGTCCGCTATTAATACATTATCTGGCTTGAATAGGCCGCCTTGTACTTCGGCTGCTTAGGCTATGGTATATTCCTCCGTACGGAGAGATCGCTCCATATTTCCATTGACCGTGATAACGCCACGTGGTCCAAGCATCTTGAGCTTTAAGTAGGCATAATGCAGGACTGCATTAAAGTGGGTGAAGGCCGTTCTTCCGATTGTGATAGCCACTTCGGAATGGAGCTATGTCGAAGACTAGTTCTTCGCTTCGAAAGTTGTCGAGAGAACCGAATGCAACCTCCAATGTGAAAGAGCCTGTGCAGCGAGCTTCAACGCCCGGTATCACTCCTTTAAAGGTCATGATGCTTGGCTTGATTCTTGATGGGTCGATCCCCATCTTGCGGACAGTGTCCTGATATATCACATTGAGACTACTGCCGCCGTCCATAAGGACTCGGGTTAGATGGTATCCATCTATTATTGGGTCGAGCACTAAGGTAGCCGAACCCCCATCTTGAATACTAGTCGGATGATCCATGCGATCGAAAGTGATCGGACAGGCTGACCATGGGTTGAATTTTGGGGCGACAGGCTCAACGGCATAGACGACTCGGAGTGCGCGCTTGCGCTCCCTCTTTGGGATATGAGTGGCATATATCATGTTCACTGTTTTGACCTCCGGTGGAAATTTATTTTGTCCCCCTATATTCGGCTGGCGAGGTTCATTCTCGCCTTCGCTCTTAGGCTCCTTCCCTTGTGTTCGGCGTTTAGCTTGCCGGCCTGCTTGAAAACCCAACAGTTACGGTTGGTGTGATTGGCACGTTTTTCCGGGGTGCCAAGGATTTGGCAGGGCCTGTCTAATATTCTGTCCAAACTTGATGGACCGTCTTTGTTGCCTTTAAATGGCATCTTCCATTGACCGGGTGTGGTGCCGCTGAATTCGGCGTTTCCGCTGTATCATCTGGGCTTCCAGGATTGTTTCGATGCTTGCTTTTATTGCGCCGTGGCTTTCCATTGCCGTCCCTGACTTCAGATGTTCCAGGGTCACTGGTGCTGCTACGAGCTAACCAGCTATCCTCACCCGCGCAAAAGCGAGTCATGAGTGTAGTGAGGGCTGCCATTATCCTCGGCCTTTCCTTTCCAAGGTGTCTGTCTAGCCATTCATCCCAGATAGTGTGTTTGAATGCCGCTAAGGCTTCGGCGTCCGGACAGTCGACGATCTGGTTCTTCTTAGTGAGAAACCGGTTCCAAAGCTTGCGGGCTGACTCCTCGGGTTGTTGTATGATGTGACTCAAATCGTCAGTGTCCGGGTGCCGGATATAAGTCCCTTGAAAATTGGCCCGAAAAGCATCCTCAAGTTCTTCCAAACTCCCAATGGAGTTTTCTGGGAGACTGTTTAGCTAGTGCCGAGCTGGTCCTTTCAGCTTGAGGGGTAAATATTTGATGTCGTGGAGATCATCTCCTCGAGCCATGTGGATGTGAAGAATAAAATCTTCTATCCAGACGGCAGGATCCGTCGTTCCATCGTACGCTTCGATGTTCACGGGTTTAAACCCTTATGGGAAATCATGACCCAGTACCTCATCGGTAAAGCATAGAGGGTGTGAAGCTCCTCTGTATCTTGCTATATCGTGGCGTATGTCCGATGGTTGTGGTGTTCAGTATTGACCCTAAACTGGTATATCACCAGCGCGATTGGCTTGATAGCTGCCGTCTCGTGCGGGAGCTCGATCCCTGGGTCCGAATATAGACCTGGTCTTGCTAGATTTTTTGTTTAGGTCCTCGCGCAGATCATGCTTTCAGACTTGGGCTGCACTCTCCTTTCCTCTATGGGGTGTGGGATTGTTTATGCCATTGGTAGCGACTCTATCCCGTCCGCGAGGTGGTGGGCCCGGCTTGTTGGCGGTGTTGTTATTCGGTGGGACGGGCGCAACAGCCTCGTCGTCGAATTCGGGCAGCAGCTTGCGCTTGGGATAGCCTTTGGTTTGGCCATTAAAGCCATGTTTCTGTTCGGCGTCTAGCTCCTCCTTCCATCTATCGTTGAGTGTGTCTTGTGCAGCTCGAAGCTGTCTCTGCTACTTTTTTAAGCTCCGTGCGGTGGCTATAAGCTGCCGATGGAAGCATTTTTCTTCGGAGGGTTCTTCTGGGACAGTGTATTCATCGTCATCCAGGCTAGCCTCTTCTTCGAAGATCGGTTCATAGTCACCATCTTCGGCATCGCTATTATCGGACTGCGGCTTCGGACTCTGTTCGCCGTCCTCTCGCTCCTCCTGCTCTAACGCTGGGTCTGCGGGGTCTTCGGCTAGTTTCGGAATATCACCGTCATTAGTCACGGTGTTGCTGTACATTCCTTTACGAGAGTTTGTTCGGCATTTCGGATTCCGACGCTTGGGAGGTTCTTCGGCGGGTTTATCCTCTACGAGATTGTTTTCCCCGTTGCCTGATACGTCTGCAACGCATCTATAACTTTTGATTGTTCCATGCTATTATATATGATGTTTTGGATGTTTAATGGGCTTTATTATACACTTTTATATTATTTTTGGGACTAACCTATTAACCCAAAGGCCCAGTCCAGATTGCTGTTATTTCCCTATTTCAGGGTTTCGCAGAAAAGGAATATCAAACGGAGTCCAAACGGAATAAAACCTTCGGGAAAGTTATTTTTGGAACGATATCTTCATGGGAGACTTGAGAACCAAGGCAGAGGGGACACATGGTGCCCACAAGGGTGGGGGGCACGCCCCCTCCCCCTGGCCACGCCCCCTGCTTCGTGGATCCCACGTTGCTCCACCGACGTACTCCTTACTCCTATATATACACATGTACCCTGAAAACATCAAAGCAACAGAGAAAACCCTATTTCCACCGCCACAACCTTCTATTCCCGTGAGATCCCATCTTGGGGCCTGTTCCGGAGCTCCGCTGGAGGGGGGAATCTTCCATGGAGTGCTTCTACATCAACACCATCGCCTCACCATGAGTTGTGAGTAGTTTACCACAGACCTTCGAGTCCATAGTTAGTACCTAGATGGATTCTTCTCTCTTTTTGGATCTCAATACCAAGTTCTCCTCGGTCTTGGAGGATATCTATTCGATGTAATCTTTATTCGATGTAATATTTTTGCGGTGTGTTTTTCGAGATCCGATGAATTGTGGGTTTATGATCAAGATTATCTATGAGAAATATTTGGTTCTTTTCTGAATTCTTTTATGTATGATTATAATATCCTTGCAAGTCTCTTCGAATTATCGGTTTGGTTTGGCCTACTAGATCTATAGTTCTTGTAATGGTAGAAGTGCTTGGCTTTGGGTTCAATCTTGCCGTGTCCTTTCCCAGTGACAACAGGGGCAACAAGGCATGTATTGTATTGTTGCCATCGAGGATAAAAAGATGGGGTTTATATCATATTGCTTGAGTTTATCCCTCTACATCATGTCATCTTGCTTAAAGCATTACTCTGTTCTTATGAACTTAATACTCTAGATGCATACTGGATAGCGGCCGATGTGTGGAGTAATAGTAGTAGATGCAGAATCTTTTCGGTCTACTTGTCACGGACGTGATGCCTATATATAATGATCATGCCTAGATATTCTCATAAATATTCGCTTTTCTATCAATTGCTCGACAGTAATTCATTCACCCACCATAGAATTCTGCTATCATGAGAGAAGCCACTAGTGAAACCTATGGCCCCTGGGTCTATTCTCAACATATCAATCTACAATCAACTTTACTTTGTTGTTTTTACTTTCTGTTCCTATATCCAAAAATACCAAAAATATCAAACTATCCTATCTATCAGATCTCACTTTCGTAAGTGACCATAAAGGGATTGACAACCCCTTATCGTGTTGGCTGCGAAGTTCTTATTTCTTTGTGCAGGTGCGAGGGACTCGTGCGTGGTCTCCTACTGGATTGATACCTCGGTTCTCAAAAACCGAGGGAAATACTTACGCTACTGTGCTGCATCACCCTTTCCTCTTCGAGGGAATACAACGCAAGCTCGAGAAGTAGCAAGAAGAATTTCTGGCGCCGTTGCCGGGGAGGCTTACGCAAAAGTCATATACCAAGTACCTATCACAAACCCTTATCCTTCACATTACATTTTTTTCCTCTCGTTTTCCTCTCCCCCACTTCACCCTTGCCGTTTTATTTGCCCTTATTTTTTCCGTGTGTTTTTCGTTCGCTTGCTTCTTGTTTGCTTGTGTGTTGGATTGCTTGCTTGTCACCATGTCTGGCACACCTATCATTATCAATACTCCTGAGAGTGAGGTTCTTAATTTTAAACAAAGGGAGGAGGAAAATTTAAAAGATGCCTGGTATAGAATTTGCAATGCTCAAAATAGATCTACTAGGAAGCTTTCCACTTCCGTGCTTCTTCATAATTTTTATGTTGGCATAACTCTGTGGAATAGATATATTTCGGATACCATTACTGGAGGGAATTTCTTGGGTAGCCATACTTTTGATTCTTATAATGCTATGACTGAATTATTTGGCTCACCACCTCTTATAGTTAATGGATCTGTTTTAACTCTGGAACATGTTATGCAAAGGCTTGAAATCAAAGGCTTGAAATCATTGAAAACAAAGTTGCTACTGTAGAGTTGGTTGAGAATTGGGATAGGAAGAAACACAATCAAATTACCCAATATGTATCCAAGGTAGGGATTATTATGAATTTTTTAAGGAAAAAGGAACCCATAGTTAAAGCGAAAATAGTTCAAGATTCCACTAGAATCGATAAACTTGAGGATATTAGTACTAATGTAGGGCCTGCTCTTTCTGCTATGAAAACTACTTCAAATCCTTCTACCACTAAATTGGCTAAGCTTATGTATGTTCCTAAAAATAAGGATGAATCATCTAGTAAGGGAATCGCGGATCTTAAATCTATAAGTGTTCATCCTAATTTTCTAACTTTCGCAAGAGAACCTTTTGATACGAATGAATTTCTTGATTTCTTGCCAAAAAGTTTGATTATCAATAGGAATAAAGAAGTTCCTAAGATTTATAAGTGCTTAATTAAGGAATTGCCTTCCAAAGATGGCAATACCTAGATCTATCGTTGTATCATGCCTAGCTAGGGGCGTTAAACAATAACGCTTATTGGGAGGCAAACCAATTTTCTTTTCTTTTTTTGCTTCTGTTTAGGAATAAATATTGCATCTAGCTTCTGTTTAGATGTGGTTTTTTGTTTTAATTAGTGTTTGTGCCAAGTAGAACCTTTGGGAAGACTTGTGTGAAGTTTATATGATCTTGCTGTAAAAAACAGAAACATTAGCGCTCACTAGAATAGTCACCAGATTTTACTGGAGAGTGCTATTTAGTTGATTCTTTTTGCAGATGATTAATAGACAAATTCCTCACGTTTACCAATTTATTTCAATTTGTTTGGAGTTACAGAAGTATGCGGAAGTTACAGATTACTACAGACTATTCTGTTTTTGACAGATTCTGTTTTCCGTGTGTTGTTTGCTTATTTTGATGAATCTATGAGTAGTGTTGGAGGATATGAATCATAAAGAAGTTGGAATATAGTAGGTTTAACACCAATATAAATAAAGAATTACTCCCTCGGTTCCTCAATATAAGGTGTATTATTTTTCAAAAAAGTCAAACTTCTCTAAGTTTGACCAAGTTTATAGACAAAAATATCAATATCGAGAATACGAAATCATTATCACAAGATCCATCATGAAATATATTTTTACATTTTATATATTTCGTATTATAAATCTTTATATATTTTGCTGCAAAGTTAGTCAAACATAGACAACAGTTGACTTTTTAAAAAACTAATACACCTTATATTTTGGAATGGAGGGAGTAGTTCATTGCAGTACCTTTGAGTGGTGGTTTGTTTTCTTATACTAACAGAGCTCACGAGATTTTTGGCTAAGTTTTGTGTTGTGAAGTTTTCAAGTTTTGAGTATGGCTTTGATGGACTATGGAACAAAGAGTGACAGGAGCCTAAGCTTGGGGATGCCCAAGGCACTCCAAGGTAAAATTCAAGTACAACCAAAAGCCTAAGCTTGGGGATGCCCCGAGAAGGCATTGATAGAGATAAATATGGCCTAGAATTTGTTAGAACACTCTATGTGCTTCACTTATATCCTTTGAGCTAAATAGTTTTGCTCTAGTGCTTCACTTATATCTTTTAGAGCACGGTGGTGATTTTATTTTGTAGAAATTGTTGATCTCTCATGCTTCACTTATATCCTTTTGAGAGTCTTTTAGAACAGCATGGTAATGTGCTTTGGTTATAAAACTAGTCCTAATATGATAGGCATCCAAGATGAATGTAGTAAAAACTTTCATACAAAGTGCAATGAATATGATGAGAAGTTTGATACTTAATGATTGTTTTGAGATATGAGGATAGTCATATTAAAGTCATGCTAGTGGAGTTATTATGAAACTGAGAAATACTTGTATTAAATTTTGTGATTCTCGTAGCATGCACGTATGGTGAACCGCTATGTGACGAAGTTAGATCATGAGGTATTTGTAGAGTGTCATCCTTTGTGTGGAGGTCGGGGGCGCACGATGGTTAACTCCTACCAACCTCCCCCCTAGGAGCATGCGTTGATTTCTTTGTTTTGATGACTCATAAATTTTTGCAATAAGTATATGAGTTCTTTATGACTAATGTCGAGTCCATGGATTATACACACTCTCACCCTTCCACCATTGCTAGCCTCTCTTGTGCCGCGCAACTCTCGCCGGTACCATACACCCACCATATACCTTCCTCAAAACAGCCACCATACTTACCTCTCATGGCATTTCCATAGCCATTCCGATATATATTGCCATGGAACTTTCCACCGTTCCATTCATATGACACGCTTCATATTGTCATATTGCCATGCATGATCATGTAGTTGACATCGTATTTGTGGCAAAGCCACCATTCATAATTTTTCATACATGTCACTCTTGATTCATTGCACATCTCGGTACACCGCCGGAGGCATTCATATAGGGTCATACTTTGTTCTAGTATCGAGTTGTAATATCGAGTTGTAAATCAATAAAAGTGTGATGATCATCATTATTAGAGCATTGTCCAATTTGAGGAAAGACCAAAAAAAAGAGATGGCCCAAAAAATATATATAGAGAGGGCTAAAAAAAGAGAAAGCCCCTCCAAAAAAATGAGAGAAAAGAGAAAAGAGAGAAGGGACAATGCTACTATCCTTTTCCACACTTGTGCTTCAAAGTAGAACCATGATCTTCATGATAGAGAGTCTCATGTTTAGTCACTTTAATATACTAGTGGGAATTTTCATTATAGAACTTGGCGTGTATATTCCAACGATGGGCTTCCTCAAATGCCCTAGGTCTTCGTGAGCAAGCAAGTTGGATGCACACCCACTTAGTTTCTTTTGTTGAGATTTCATACATTTTTAGCTCTAGTGCATCCGTTGCATGGCAATCCCTACTCACTCACATTGATATCTATTGATGGGCATCTCCATAGCCCGTTGATACGCCTAGTCGATGTGAGAATATCTTCCTCCTTTTTGTCTTCTCCACAACCACCACTCTATTCCACCCATAGTGCTATATGCGTGGCTCACGCTCATGTATTGCGTGAAAGTTGAAAGGTTTGAAAAAATTGACTATGAAAACAATTCTTGGCTGAAACCGGGGTTCTGCATGATATGAATATTTTGTGTGATGAAGAGGGAGCATAGCCAGACTATATGACTTTGTAGGGATAACTTTCTTTGGCCATGTTATTTTGAGAAGACATGATTGCTTTGTTAGTTTGCTTGAAGTATTATTATTTCTTATGTCAATATAGACTTTTGTCTTGAATCTGTCGGATCTGAACATTCATGCCACAATAAAGAGAATTACATTGAAATTATGTTGGTTAGCATTCCACATCAAAAATTCTGTTTTCATCATTTACCAACTCGAGGACGAGTAGGAATTAAGCTTGGGGATGCTTGATACGTCTCCAATGTATCTATAATTTTTTATTGTTCCATGCTATTATATATGATGTTTTGGATATGTATTGGGCTTTATTATACAATTTTATATTATTTTGGGACTAACCTATTAACCCAAAGGCCCAGTCCAGATTGCTGTTTTTTGCCTATTTCAGGGTTTCGCAGAAAAGGAATATCAAACGGAGTCCAAACGGAATAAAACCTTCGGGAAAATTGTTTTTTGAACAATATCTTCACGGGAGACTTGAGAACCAAGGATGAGGGGACACGTGGTGCCCATGAGGGTGGGGGGCGCGCCCCCTCCCCCTGGGCGCGCCCCCTGCCTCATGGGTCCCATGTTGCTCCACTGATGCACTCCTTCCTCCTATATATACCCATGTACCTTGAAAACATCGAAGCAACAGAGAAAACCATAATTCCATCGCCGCAACCTTCTGTTCCCGTGAGATCTCATCTTGGGGCCTATTCCGAAGCTCCGCCGGAGGGGGGATCTTCCACGGAGTGCTTCTACATCAACACCATCGCCTCACCATGAGTTTTGAGTAGTTTACCACAGACCTTCGGGTCCATAGTTAGTACCTAGATGGCTTCTTCTCTCTTTTTGGATCTCAATACCAAGTTCTCCTCGGTCTTCGAGGAGATCTATTCGATGTAATCTTTTTGTGGTGTGTTTGTCGAGATCCGATGAATTGTGGGTTTATGATCAAGATTACCTATGAGAAATATTTGGTTCTTTTCTGAATTCTTTTATGTATGATTATAATATCCTTGCAAGTCTCTTCGAATTATCGGTTTGGTTTGGCCTACTAGATCTATAGTTCTTGCAATGGAAGAAGTGCTTGGCTTTGGGTTCAATCTTGCGGTGTCCTTTCCCAGTGACAGCAGGGGTAGCAAGGCACATATTGTATTGTTGCCATCAAGGATAAAAAGATGGGGTTTATATCATATTGCTTGAGTTTATCCCTCTACATCATGTCATCTTGCTTAAAGCATTACTCTGTTCTTATGAACTTAATACTCTAGATGCATGTTGGATAGCGGTCGATGTGTGGAGTAATAGTAGTAGATGCAGAATCGTTTCGGTCTACTTGTCACGGACGTGATGCCTATATATAATGATCATGCCTAAATATTCTCATAATTATTTGCTTTTCTATCAATTGCTCGATAGTAATTCGTTCACCCACCGTAGAATTCTACTATCATGAGAGAAGCCACTAGTGAAACCTAGGGCCCCCGGGTCTATTCTCAACATATCAATCTATAATCTACTTTACTTTGCTGTTATTACTTTCTGTTCTTATATCCAAAAATACCAAAAATATCAAACTATCCTATCTATCAGATCTCACTTTCGTAAGTGACCGTAAAGGGATTGACAACCCCTTATCGCGTTGGCTACCAAGTTCTTATTTGTTTGTGCAGGTGCGAGGGACTCGCACGTGGTCTCCTACTGGATTGACCTTGGTTCTCAAAAACTGAGGGAATTACTTACGCTACTGTGCTGCATCACCCTTTCCTCTTCGAGGGAATACAATGCAAGCTCGAGAAGTAGCATTGCCTTCAGCCTCTTTTGGTGTATCCACCATATACACGTCGTATGAAAACGTAGCTTTCCACCGCCCTGTTATGGGCTTTCTTTGATCTGTGTCTGCTTCAGCTTGGAGGTCCATCCCGTCGAAGTCTTCTGAAGCGTAGTCGAGTAGATTAGTTAGATCTTCAATCGTGGCTACCAAGTGGGTGGTGGGTGGGGAACGAAATTCTTCATCCTCCTAGGTACAGCGCGGCTGTTCATCAGCCTCCAGTTCAAACCGAATATAGTGTGACTGTGCGTTCTCATCCAAGGAGAGAGATCTCAACGAACTTAACATGTCACCAAGTTGTGAGTGCTGGAAAATATCTGCAGCACAGAATTCGGTGATAGGCGCCTGAATAGATTTGAGGGGCGCAGCTACGCGCAGTTCAGAATCAGACACCAGAGTTAAGTCTGGGGTTCCGGTAACACATACCTCATCAGTTGGGTCCGTGTGCGGCTCCATCACCGTAGAGTCTGCAGCTCCCATGGTGGGGTTGAGCTTCCCATCTCTAGGTTGCCCGATGCGTTCTGGATCTAGGGAAAGAACAGCTGGAGGTGCTATTTCCTGATCCGATGACGGAGTTAAGTCATGATCATTGTGGTGGCAGAGAGGGTTTGCCGCTAGCTCGAATCCGGTGAAGATCAAGTCTCCACGGATATCAGCAACGTAGTTCAAGTTACCGAATCTGACATGATGGCCACCGGCATAGCTCTCGATCTACTCAAGGTGGCCTTCAGTGTTGGCACGAAGCATGAAGCCGCCGAACAAGAAGAGTTGGCCGGGAGGGAAAATCCCCTCGACGTTGCCGTTGCAGTTGATGACGTGAGCCATTAGTCCTTCCGTCGACGACATAGTGGGACTCTCAATGAAAGCACCAATGTCGGTATCAAAATCGGCAGATCTCGGGTAGGGGGTCCCGAACTATGCGTCTGAGGATTGATTTTAACAGGAGGCAGGGGACACAATGTTTACCCAGCTTCAGGCCCTCTCGATCGAGGTAAAACCCTACTTCCTTCTATATTAGTATGGATGAATATGTGTACAAGAGTTGATCTACCTCGAGATCGTAAAGGCTGAAACCCTAAGTTTCAGCCTATGAGGATTGTATGATTCTCTAGCCTCTACGGAGTAAGCCCTCCGGTTTATATACACACGAGAGGGGCCGAGGGTTTGTACATACCATCTTGCAGAGGAAGGAAACTCTACACCCGAGCCTAAACTTGCCATTACAAGAATCCAGGAGTCCCATCTAGATACGAGAGATGATCTTCTAAAGTAATCTTCATGGCCCACCAGTCCGGCCCACCAGGAGTTTATCCGGCCAGCTATGGACCCCCGATCCAGGACTCGCTCAATCGCCAACAAAGACGAGCCGCGGACAGCGGGGCCCTCAGGCCGACGCTCGGTCGAGCCACCGCACACCAGTGGTGGAAGGACTAGAGGCGCTACAACGATGGTGCATTCTCCTCCTCCTCGCCAGTTACCACAGACACCGGTCCATCGAGACAACGTTTGTGATAATATTTCCATAGCGTCGTCCGACCCGCGGACCCACCGCGATCAGCGCCAAGTTCTTCGGGAGCAAGCCCATGAAGACGCTCGAATTACCATCGAGCATCGGCGCGAAGCACGCCATCACTCAGATAGGCGGGCATGGCCCACTATGGACCACCCAGCACCAGGAGGCCCTGCAAGCTTATCTTACAAGGTAGGTTGTCCAGCCTTTACCCGTGAGCTGCAGCAGTTCCAGTGGCCCACTCACCGCACATTCAAGCCTGATATCGGCGAGAGGTACAATGGCAAGACTCACCCGCGATAGTTCCTCAACATCTACACCATCGCGATGCAGGCCACCGGAGCACGTGACGACAAGGTGCTTGCCAATTACTTCCCGTTGGCGCTTAAAACCAATGTCATGTCATGGTTGACGCACTTGACAGTAGATTATATTTCTTCCTGGTCGGATCTGTGCCATGAGTTTGTTGGCGCCTTTACAGGAGGCCACCAGGCTCATGGCCAGCCAAGCGATTTGCATATTATCCCCCAGAAAGAAGGTGAAAACCTGCGCAAGTACATACAGAGATTCAGCCGAGTGCAGTACAACATCCCAGATGTTCATCCCACCGCCGTCATCAGCACATTCCATCAGAATGTGCTTAACCGCAAGATGCGTGAAGAGCTACCGATGAATAAGGTCAAGGATGTGGCCAACTCTATGTTTTGGCCGACAGATGCGCTTGGGACGAAGAAGGAAGGAAGTACCTGATGTGTACTACACGCTTCTATTCCTGTAGACAGTGTTGGGCCTCCAAGAGCAGAGGTTTGTAGGACAGCAACAAATTTCCCTTAAGTGAGTAACCCAAGGTTTATCGAACTCAGGGAAGTGGAGGTTGAACGTACCCCTTTCAAGCAACCCTGCAATCAAGATACAAGAAGTCTCTTGTGTCCCCAACACACCTAATACACTTGTCAGATGTATAGATGCACTAGTTCGGCGAAGAGATGTTAAATGACAAGTGATATGGATGGCAAAAGATGTATTTTTAAATCTGAAATAAAAAGTGCAGCAAGCAAACAAGTGGTAAACGTGAGCACAAATGGTATTGCAATGGTGGAAACAAGTCCTAGGCTTCATACTTTCACTAGTGGCAACTCCCAACAACATTGACATAGTCTAATCACATGATATTTCCCATAAAACATGCAATGAAGACGCACTCGGAGGTCATTTCTTTGTGGTCAAGAGAGGACGAGAATTATGTAGGGCTACAAAAGCACACCTCAAAGTTCGTAGTTCTCAATCTATGGATTTCCCAATGTCACTGCAGCCATCCAAAGAGAGTACCACAATGACCACAACATATCTCAAGGATAGTCAAAGACAAGCACCAAGAGACTCTCAATCTTCAATCAACACACAAAAGAGGAAATCACTCATGAAAATATTCTTCTAATCCATGTCCAATAGACCGCTGTCACCTTGGTCTCGGGGATTATACTAGATAAAGACAAGTGAGTACATCAATCCAATACATAGAGGAAGGGGAAACATCATGGGATCACCCTAGATTAACATAGCCTATGATCACAACGAAGATCACATCATGGGAGAGAGAGATAACCACATAGCTACACGTACAAGCCCTCAGCCCCGGAGAAGACTACTCACACATGACCATGGAGAGCAAGAGATTGATGATGGTGTTGATGGAGAGGTGCAGCCCGGAGAGGAGGAGGCGGCCGGCGGCAGCCACGGCGGCGGCGGCAGCCCTCCGGGGCGGCGGCGGCCCTCGGGGCGGCGGCGGCCCTAGGGGGCAGCGGCTCCTTGGCCCCCCTTCTTCTTTGTGGATGGTGCTGCAATGGTGCTGGTCCTCCCCTCAAAGATGGCGGCCTGGAAGGAGGAAAATTCGTGGTCCTTGGTAACCTAGGTTTCCTCTCTTTATATAGACTCTCGGATTCCCGTCATCAGATTTTGGGCTTCAGTAAAACGGGTTTTTCTCGGCCGTCCGGACTCCGATTTGGACGAATTTTATATCCAGAAGCATCCCCTCGAAATTCCCCACAACTTTCACAACTAGGCTTTTTCCGTTTGACGTCGTCTTCGTGCCGGAACGTGACGATCTTCTAAAAACGTTCTCAGACAGATTTCAGGAAAGTCAGAGTCCTACTCCAATACGACTCCTTTTGCGTTTTTGTCAATTTCCAAGTAATTCCTACACAATAAAGTGTAAAACAAGAACATTGTGCACTTTTGCAACCATTAGTAAGTTAGTCCAATAAATGCTTAAAAAGATAGAAAACTTTGATAGAAACATGAGACAATGATGCAAAACAAGCATGGCACAAGCAAAAATTATGGATACGTTTGGAACGTATCAACATCCCCAAGCTTAATTCCTACTCGTCCTCGAGTAGGTAGAATGATAACATAGATAATTTTTGAGGTGACATGCTACTAACATAATCTTGATCAAGTAATATAGTAAAGCACATGAACTGAAATAAAGTGAACCAAAAAAATTGTCTATAGTTGAAAGCAAGTAAACAATGAATAACCAAGTGATCATCTAAGTAAATTCTTTTCATGAATAGTATAATTGAAGACATGAAACTATAAAGTTAAGCACAACTGTTAGCCCCAAAGGAGTTCTCTCATCAAAAGCATGCTAGTTAACACAAAGGGAAGATAAAGTTTCAGCAATGCTTTCCACTTTTCATCATTTTATCTCATGGATAAGTTCAACGCACAAGGATTATATATAACTAAGCAGAAATTTTGAACATAATCAACTTGAACCCAGGGTTAACACTAGATGCTTGCTTATGGTGGAGGAAGAAGATTAGAACATAGGAAAACTGACTCAACATCTAAAAGTAAAAGATAGGCCCTTCGCAGAGGGAAGCAGGGATTACTCATGTGCTAGAGCTTTTTATTTTTGAAAACATAGAGATATAAAAGCAATTTTGAGAGATGTATGCTTATGTCAACGAATGGTAATAAACAATGCACTACTACTCATGCCAAACAGAACTTAAGAGCGGCTCCCATAGAGGAATGATAACACTCCCCTTTCTCCTTTGTTTATCACTAGCCAAAGTTTGTCTGATTTCTCAGGTACGATGTGTGAAGGAGGTTTTTGATATTGATATTGATGACATGTAAAGTGGGCTGGGCATACCCCTTTGCCAGCTCTTTTTGCAAAATTAAGGACATGCACATTATTCATGCACGTCAGGGGTCGTTCTGTCCAACACAAGTAATAATGAACTATCTACCACTTCCTCATGAGCTAAAACAGAGACACAAATAAGGATAAATTTTGAAGGTTTTAAAGGTAGCACATGAGCAATTTACTTGGAATGGCTATTAAATACCATGCATAGCTAAGTATGGTGGACACATATGGCAGAAATTTGGCCATGGAATTTGGATGCACGAGCAGCATTCCCGCTCAGTACAGAGTTTTTGGTTTAGCAAGTTTTTAGCAAGCACATGTTAACCAGTACAAGAGAATTATAACATCCTTTCAGCATAATTATAAGACTTCTACACTGTCTTCCTTGTCAACCATCTTACTTCTAAAAAGAGAACAAGAACTTTAAAACTACCAATGGTGAAAAACTAAACAATTGCAAACTTCAAAGGTATTTCTTCACTAATAAGACTTTATTAAATGATCTCTATGTTTAGACATGACTACTTAATTTATCAAAACAATTGATAGGGATCAAATTACTCAATGATCTTCAAGACTATGCAAGCTTTTTATTCTTTGCACCACAACCACACTTGGCATTTACTTTACCAACATATTATTTAGCAATTAAACCAATCAACTCTCCAAAAAGATATAAGTGAAGCAAGAGAGTACTTTCTATAAAAGAACTAATAGCTCTGAACATGATATGAAAGAAAAACAAGAGCTAGAAGCATATAACAAGGTAGCTAAAACACTCAAAAAGATATAAGTGAAGAACATGAGTGTTTCATGAAAAAGCGGAGCATGTCTCTCTCCCAAACAAGAATGATCAGATGCAACTTATTTAAAACCAGCAAAGAAAACAAAACAAAACTAAAAAGAAAAGAGCAAGACGCTCCAAGCATAGCACATAACACATGAAGTGATAATTATAGTGGAACGAAAGACGAACTGATAATTGCTGATGGAGAAGGGGATGCATGGGGGCATCCCCAAGCTTAGACGCTTGAGTCTTCTTGAATATTTCTTGGGGGTGCACGGGGTCTTCCCCAAGCTTGAGCGTTTGACCCTCCTGAATCTTCTTTTATCATCTTCCTTCGCACACTTGAAAACTCCCTTCATACATAACTCATCATAATCTGATTAGAGAGGTTAGTACCCACAATAAAATAATATTTCTCTACTAGAAACAAATATATTATGAGAGCTACTGTTTCTCAAGATTGCCAAAAGGTTTTTGCAAAGAAAAAGCAAGCTCAAGGTTTGCAAAACTAAGAAAAGGCAAAACGGGACAGAATCTGTGAAAAACAGACCAGCAGGTAGTAAATAATTTTTTCGGGGCACTTCTGCAACTCAAATCAAAAAACTCAGAACAGAAGCTCAAAAGCCAATTGTATAGAGCACGTTGTCAAAAAAATTCAGATCAAAAAGATGATCTGGTGATTTTATTCGAATTTTTCTGTCCAAGGACATAATCTGTTTTCTGGACAGCACGTCACAACTTTTGAACTTTCTTGCAATTGGAGGCTAAACTTGGCACAAAGCTGAAAAATAAACATACAATGATGTTGCTACAGTAGTAACAAACATCAAGACCACTAAAACTGAAAGAACAAACTGAAAGCAAAGATAACAAGGGTTGTCTCCCTAGAGCTCTTTCTTTATAGCCATAAAGATAGGCTTAAGACTTTAATGATGCTCTCGTAGGAATAAGAGTTGAAGAACAAAAGAGAGCATCAAGAAGCAAATACCAAACACATTTAAGCCTAACATGCTTCCTATGCATACAGATATTGCAATAGAATAATTCATTGAAGCACAAAGCAACTAGCATAGGAAGGCAAAACAAGCATAACTTCAAAATATTCACCATAAAGAGAGGAAACTTTTTATTATTAAGATATTTAGAACCATGTCTCCCTCTCTCATTATAAATTTCAGTGGCATCATGGATGAACTCAACAATATAACTATCACATAAGGCATTATTTCCATGATCCAAAAGCATAAAAGTGTCATTAGTCTTCATATAAGCAAAATCTTTCTTATTAGGAATAGTGAGAGTAAGACTATCATAACCATCATGGTAATCATCGTATTTAAGAGGCATATCATAATCATAATAAATTTTATCCTCAATAGTAGGTGGACTAAAAATATCATGTTCATCAAACATGTCATCCCCAAGCTTAGAGCTTTCCATGTCATTAGCAATATTGATATTAAAAAAAACATACTAATAACATCACCACCATCATGATTGTTATGCAAATAATAAAGTTCCAAAGGTTTTTTAATTTTCTCTTCGAACACATCATGTCCAAGTTCAAGGTAGAGCTTATAAAGCTCTCTCATATTTTTACTGTTTTCCATTAAGCAAAACTAGTGAAAATAAAAACAAGAAACAAAAAGATTTAATTGCAAGATCTAGAGAAGGTACCTTCACTTACCTCACTTCCCCGGCAACGGCGCCAGAAATAGCTTGATGTGTACTACACGCTTCTATTCCTGTAGACAGTGTTGGGCCTCCAAGAGCAGAGGTTTGTAGGACAGCAACAAATTTCCCTTAAGTGAGTAACCCAAGGTTTATCGAACTCAGGGAAGTGGAGGTTGAACGTACCCCTTTCAAGCAACCCTGCAATCAAGATACAAGAAGTCTCTTGTGTCCCCAACACACCTAATACACTTGTCAGATGTATAGATGCACTAGTTCGGCGAAGAGATGTTAAATGGCAAGTGATATGGATGGCAAAAGATGTATTTGTAAATCTGAAAAAAAGTGCAGCAAGCAAACAAGTGGTAAATGTGAGCACAAATGGTATTGCAATGGTGGAAACAAGGCCTAGGCTTCATACTTTCGCTAGTGGCAACTCCCAACAACATTGACATAGTCTAATCACATGATATTTCCCATAAAACATGCAATGGAGACGCACTCGGAGGTCATTCCTTTGTGGTCAAGAGAGGACGAGAATTATGTAGGGCTACAAAAGCACACCTCAAAGTTCGTAGTTCTCAATCTATGGATTTCCCAATGTCACTGCGGCCATCCAAAGAGAGTACCACAATGACCACAACATATCTCAAGGATAGTCAAAGACAAGCACCAAGAGACTCTCAATCTTCAATCAACATACAAAAGAGGAAATCACTCATGAAAATATTCTTCTAATCCATGTCCAATAGACCGTTGTCACCTTGGTCTCGAGGATTATACTAGATAAAGACAAGTGAGTACATCAATCCAATACATAGAGGAAGGGAAAACATCATGGGATCACCCTAGATTAACATAGCCTATGATCACAACGAAGATCACATCATGGGAGAGAGAGATAACCACATAGCTACACGTACAAGCCCTCAGCCCCGGAGAAGACTACTCACACATGACCATGGTGAGCAAGAGATTGATGATGGTGTTGATGGAGAGGTGCAGCCCGGAGAGGAGGAGGCGGCCGGCGGCGGCGGCAGCCCTCCGGGGCGGCGGCGGCCCTCGGGACGGCGGCGGCCCTAGGGGGCAGCGGCTCCTTGGCCCCCCTTCTTTCTTGTAGATGGTGCTGCAATGGTGCTGGTCCTCCCCTCCAAGATGGCGGCCTGGGAGGAGGAAAATTGGTGGTCCTTGGTGACCTAGGTTTCCTCTCTTTATATAGACTCTCGGATTCCCGTCATCAGATTTTGGGCTTCAGTAAAACGGTTTTTTCTCGGCCGTCCGGACTCCGATTTGGATGAATTTTATATCCAGAAGCATCCTCTCAAAATTCCCCACAACTTTCGCAACTAGGCTTTTTCTGTTTGACGTCGTCTTCGGGCCGGAACGCGACCATCTTCAAAAAACGTTCTTAGACAGATTTCAGGAAAGTCAGAGTCCTACTCCAATACGACTCCTTTTGCGTTTTTGTCAATTTCCAAGTAATTCCTACACAATAAAGTGTAAAACAAGAACATTGTGCACTTTTGCAACCATTAGTAAGTTAGTCCAATAAATGCTTAAAAAGATAGAAAACTTTGATAGAAACATGAGACAATGATGCAAAACAAGCATGGCACAAGCAAAAATTATGGATACGTTTGGAACGTATCAGTACCCCGGCGAAGACGCCGGTGTGGAAACTGATTCCTCAGACGAAGACACCGTCGCCCCAGTGAAGAAGGGCCGACGCTGCAACAGGAAACGCAAGGGCAAGGCCATGCTTGCCGTAGAGGGATCCGACGACGCCGGCGCTGCCAAGAAGACCAAGGCAGACGACCCCGACAAGGAAGTTGCCGGGTGTGTCGCCTACGGGCCTTGGTGGCTGCCGACAAGCCAGAAGGCTTCGACAAGCAGTACTGCAAGATCCATCGCACCAAGGGCCATTACCTCCAGAACTATCGGCAAGTCGAGCAGCTCGCAGAGGAGCAGAAAGCCTAATATGAAAGGCGAGATAAGGAGAAGGGCCAAGATGGTGCTGAGGGATCCGGCAAGAAGCGTGGCGGCCAGCCTGGCCGCCACGGCAAGGATAACCAACTAGAAAGACCCGCCCGAGGCCGTGACAAGAAGCGAGAAGACGACGATCATGATGAGGATGATGAGTCTGGCGAGCAAGAGATCCAGAAAGCTACGGAGGTCATGTGTGTCGTTGGTGGTGCCTCTCTGCACACCTCTCACCACCAGCTCAAGCAGTGGGCGCGTGAGATCACATCAGTAGAACCATAGTTCGATGCCCAGAATCCGCTGAAGTGGTCCAACACACCTATCATTTTTGACACTGAGGATCACCCTGATCGCACAACTACGGTCGGTTGTTTTCCATTGTTAGTTTCACCAACAATACGCAACCTCAAGGTGACAAAAATGTTGGTTGATGGCGGGGCCGGTCTGAACTTGATCTCGCCCATTGTGATCAAAAGGCTGCAGATTCCCGATGGAGACCTCGAAGAGACGGGCACGTTTCAAGGGGTCAACCTGGGAAGGAGTCAGCTGAAGGGTAAAGTCATGCTCCTCGTGACATTCGGATGCGAGCTGAACTATAGGACAGAGAGGGTTGTTTTTGATATTGTCGGGATCCCCTTGCCTTACAACGGGATCCGCGGCCGCCCAGTGTTAGCCAAGTTCATGTCAGCATCACACTACGCCTACAACACACTAAAGATGCTTGGGCTGATGACCATCATTACCGTTCCCTCCGGTAAGACCTCTCGCACCCACTCCGGCAAGCGCACCTCTTTGGATGCACTGATCAACTTTACCGGGAGGCAGTTGCAGCGACTGCCGCCAAGACACTTGCTCCTGCCGTTGAAGCCCCGGGAGGGAGGAAGACCGGTAAGACCTCTCGCACCCACTCCGGCAAGCGCACCTCTTTGGAGTGCAGTGCTCAAGTCGAGGACGTGCCAGAGAGCTCCACCGACAAGAGCAAGAAATCTAGAGCTGCATCACCTAAAACCAAGAAGGTGTCCGTCAAGGAGGAAGACACACGAGGGGCTTTAACCATAAGCTCTACCCTCGACGGCAAATAGGAAGGCGCGCTCATCACCTTCTTGCGAGAAAATGTTAACGTGTTTGCGTGGCAAGAATCCGACATCCCCGACGTTCCGAGGGAGATGATTGAGCACCATCTTGTTGTCTGTCCTCACGCGCGGCCCGGTAAGCAGAAGGTCGGGAAGCAAGCTCTGGAACGGCAAGAGTTCATCACGGAGGAAATCAGGAAGTTAGAGGTGGCAGGCTTGGTGAGAGGAGTACTCCATCCAATGTGGTTGGCCAATCCCGTGGTGGTGCATAAGGCAAATGGGAAGTGGAGACTGTGTATTGATTACATAGACATCAATAAGGCCTATCCAAAGGACCCTTTCCCGTTGTCGTGCATTGACAAGATTGTAGACTCCACGGGCGGGTGTGACATGTTATCATTCCTTGATGCTTACTCATGATACCATCAAATCTAAATGATGAGAGAGGACGAAGAGAAGACAACATTCATCACCCCATGTGGTACGTATTGTTTCATACGAATGCCTTTTGGGTTGAAGAGTGCTGGCTCAACATTCGCAAGAGCAGTCCAAATAGTTTTTGAGCCTCATATACATAGAAATATGGAAGCCTATATGGATGACATAGTGGTCAAAACGAAGGAAAAGGCAACACTCATATAGGATTTAGAAGAGACGTTTGTTAATTTGCGCAAGATCAACCTCAAGCTGAACCCTGAGAAGTGTGTCTTCAGCGTAGCGTCCGACAAGCTTCTCGGTTTCATCATGTCACAGCGTGGGATCGAGGCGAATCTAGAAAAGATCAAGGCTATTGAGCAAATTGAAGCACCCAGGCGGATCAAGGATGTGCGTTGGCTTCCTGGCTGCGTTGCCGCCATGAGCAGATTCATCTCCAAATCTGCCGAGCGTGCCCTTCCCTATTTCAAAATCTTGAAAAAGGCGGGCCCAATGGAGTGGACCCCAGAAGCCGAAGTAGCACTACAATATTTGAAGAAATACCTCTCCTCTACGCCAATACTGGTCACGCCTAAACCCCAAGAGCTGTTGCTGCTATATCTAGCGGCGACGAATCAAGTGGTTAGTGCTGCGCTAGTAGCCCAGAGAGAGGTCAATGCAGAAGTAATAGCAACGACAGAACCTGACACCACTGGGGTGGAAGCGACGCAACCGAATGAAGTAGTGCAAAAGAAGAAGATGATGCAGCACCCGGTTTACTTTGTCAGCTCCCTCTTGCAGGGGGCTAGGTCAAGGTACTCCGGTGTGCAGAAATTGCTCTTCGGCCTTATTATGGTCTCGAGGAAGTTGCGTCATTACTTCCAAGCACAAGAAATTACAGTCGTCACCCGCCTCCCGTTGCAGCGGATATTGCATAATCCAGATGCGACCGGGAGGATTGTGGAATGGGCCATGGAACTATCGAGCTTTGGTTTGAAGTTTGATAGCACTTCGACGATTCAGAGTAGAGTCTTGGCGAAGTTCGTTGCAGAATGGACCTCAACGCCCGACGAAGAGATCTAGGAGACTGCTCTCCCCGGCAAGGAAACAAGTCAGGACTGGATTATGTACTTTGACGGAGCTTTCTCACTGCAAGGTGCTGGCGCTTGTGTGCTGCTCGTTGCGCCCACCGGAGAGCACCTCAAGTATGTGGTCCAGATGCACTTCCGCAGGGAGATGTCAACAAACAACATTGCCGAGTACGAGGGACTGCTTGCCGGTCTCAGGATCGCGGCAGACCTCGGAATCAAGAAGCTCATCGTCAGGGGTGGTTCACAGCTTGTCGTCAAGCAAGTTAACAAGGATTACGAGAGCCCATTGATGGAGGCCTACATAGATGAAGTGAGGAAGCTGGAGGAGCGTTTTGACGGTATACAAGCAGAACATTTTCCCCGTGCGGAGAACGATATCATGGACTACTTGTCAAAGCGCGCCGCCCTCAAAGTACCTGCGGAACCAGGTACTTTTGTGCTTAGATTAACTCAACCATCCGTTGAACCCTCGACAGAGTAGAACAAGCGAAGGAAATCAGGCCCTGGCAAGTACTTTCCCGCCGAGCTCCCAGGGGCCGCCGGCAAAGATGTTGCCAGGGACGCTGAGCCTGCCATAGGGCAATAGACTCCGGCATGGCGTCTATCCCTGGCCGTGGAGATAGCTGCTCATATGGCGGAGGAGATGCCTTTAGTCCTTACCGTCGAGCCTCAGGCTCTGGCATGGGCACAACATACCGTCCGATTTCTCCAAGTAGGGGAGCTACCTAAGGAGCAGGAAGAAGCGAAGAAAGTAGCCCATCGGTCTACCATGTATCAGTTCGTCGATGACGTCTTGCACAGAAAAAGGCCGAACAACGTGAAATTGAAGTGCATTCCCTGGGAGGAAGAACAGGAGCTATTGGTAGAGATACATGGAGGCATATGTGGCTCCCACATAGGGTCAAGGGCCATTGCCGGCAAGGCATTTTGGCAATGTTTCTTCTGGCCCACTGCCCTCCAAGATGCAACGGCACTAGTGATCAAGTGTGAAGCGTGTCAGTTCCATTCAAAGAAGCTTCATCAACCAGCTCAAGCTCTCCAAACAATCCCTCTTTCCTGGCCATTCTCGGTCTGGGGGCTCGACATACTGGGCCACTTTCCCCATGCTGTCGGGGGTTTGAGTACTTGTACGTTGCAATCGACAAGTTCACAAAGTGGCCAGAGGTGGAAGCAGTGAGAAAGGTGACGACACAATCAGCCGTCAAGTTCTTCAAGGGCCTAGTCTGCCGTTTTGGTGTACCAAACAAAGTCATCACCGACAAAGGTACCCAGTTCACAAGCCAGACCTTCATGCAGTACATTCATGACCTTGGCAGCAAGGTCTGTTTTGCTTTTGTTGTGCATCCTCAAAGCAACGGCCAGACAGAAATGGCAAATGCTAAAGTACTGCGAGGCCTCCGGACAAGGACCTTTGACAGGCTGCGCAAGTGCGGAAGGCGCTGGGTTGATGAATTGTCGACGGTTCTTTGGTCAGTTAGAACAACACCAAATTGAGCCACCGGCCAGACACCCTTCTCCCTCGTTTACGGGGCGGAAGAAGTTCTCCCCACGGAACTCACATACGGGTTACCCCGAGTGCTCGCTTATGATGAGTTTGAGCAAGAGCAAATGCGGCAAGATGATGCAACACTCCTCTAGGAAGATCGTCTTCGGGCGGCTGTGCGAGCAGCACGCTACCAGCTAGCCTTGCGCCGCTACCATAGCCGCAAGGTTCATGCCCGAAGCTTTGAGGAAGGCGACCTTGTTCTTCGGTGCGTTCAGTCGACCAAGAATTCCAACAAGTTGACGCTGAAGTGGGAAGGTCCTTATCGAGTAATATGAGTCACCAGGCCTGGCGCAGTATGCCTGGAGACCGAAGATGGTATTCCAGTGAGCAACTCCTGGAACATCGAACATCTTCGCAAGTTTTACCCGTAAGGCACGGTTGCCGGGCTCCCCGGCAAACCACCCTTCTGTACAAGCCTTGCCGGCAAGGCATGTAACCCTTCGTATATAGCCAGGTGCAGACCCTGAGCATAAATAAATGAAGCGCTGGCGCCCTAAGGTTTAGCATGCATGGTAGGTTGAGTCTCTTTCTCTGTTAGGGTTGATAGTGCTTGGCGGTGACTAACCCCTAGCATAGAGGTCGAGTGTGTGTCTCTCTGTTCCTTTCCATCCTCTTTTGTTCACAGGATGCATGGACATTTCTGCTGAGCTATTTGGAAGGAAGAAGACGGACCGACGCTCCGACCCCGACGAACTAAGGTTACCGGGGGCTGCAGATCCAAGGATCCGACCACGGCAAGACAAGGTTGCCGGGGGCTACAAAATCAGATAAGCCTTTCATCCCCCACTCCTTACTTTCGTATGAAACTTGAACGTACGAGACTTCGCTCGCTCTTATGCCATCATGCCCCATTTTTCCCCTGAATCCAACATACTTTATTTTGGACCGGAACTCGATAGTAGTGTGATGGGAAAGGAGCAGACGAAGGGCCTAATCCTACTCTGCTCGTACTTCCGCCAAGGGTGTGAATGTGGTTGAGCTACAGAGCTGGGAGACGGCAACGCCTGTTGCCGGGGTACGATGTTTATCTTAAGATAACAAGGGTTCGTTCCTTGGTGTGGCCCCTGCCCACGCACAAAATAAACCCGGCAAACACCCTTCTCTCCATTGATACGTTGTAAACAAGTACAATTCATACGGAATGCATACATGAGAAAGGGGGTTACAAGATTTAAATCTTACAAAGGCATGTAGGCTTAAAAACTGAAAAGAGATAAGGTGCCCGTAATCCCTTTCTTGTCCCTCTCCTCAGGAAATGGAACAAGATGGCGAAAGGGCAAAGGGAGCACCTAGGTGAAGCACGGGCAGAAGAAAGCACCAAGAGAACATCCCGGTGGCCGCCCCGAAGAGGGCTGGTGATGATGGTGCCGGGAGAAGAGCCAAAGGATGAGGCAGCGGGATGGCAATACGCGATGAAGACGTTTGAAGCCCGTGTACTCCGACTTGACGGCCGCCGCCCACCTCCTTCATCTTGTTCGGCCTCCCAACGCCAGCCACCCAAGGAGGCGACCCCGAGAGGTTCGAGGAGCTGGCGATGCAGATAATGGTGCTGCCGGCATCGCCCGGGGACGGTGGGTCCGACGCCTAGTCAGACCCGTCATCCTCCCGCTTGCTGCCCTCGTCGTCGTTGTCGCTGTCCTCCCCATCACTGTCGCTCGAGGAGGAGCTTTCGTCATCAGTCGAGCTCTCCGCACATCACCCTAGCCTGTGTCCCGAGCGCTCGAAGACCTTGACGGAGAGAAGATCGCTCTCCACAAACTTGAAGCAGAGGACATGCCCCTTCATCAAGGAGTGGGCACGCACGAAGGTCTTCCGCCCCCGGTGGAGAAGCATTACATGAGGGGCGGGGAACTTCGTGTTCGCCGACGTGGCGCTATTGCAATACCCCTTCATGTGAAGCCTCAACCTCGATGGCCGGTCGACCTCCAACACCCTCGCGAACACTTCAGGAAGACGAAGGCAACTGCGTGGCGGCTCACGCAGTTGCAGAAAGAACTCTAACGCCGTATTCCCGACCTGGCCGCATGGTGAGGCAGAAGGAGACGACAGAGGAGATGGAGACGGATATGATGATGACGCGGGTGTCCCCCGTCCTCGTCGCCTCTGCCTCGACCGCTTCGCCGACCACAACCCTGGCCGGCGCCTCTGCCTCTAGCATGGCCCTCATATTGGGCGTCCGGCTCCTCTTTGACCGCCGCCGCCCTCTGGCGAGAGGAAGACCTGGTCGGCTCCCCAGGGGCACGGCCACAACCACGCCCTCTCGCCATGACTTGGAAAGGAAAGGGATCACAATGGAAGAGGATGAGTGGGGGGAGCATTGTCCCTCTCCCCTTCTTTATAGGAGGGCGAGACCAAGCAAGCCCGAAGGTGACCGCCCGAATCGACCAATCCAGTCGCCGGAGACACAAGGAAACAAGATTGACCCGCTGCTCCAATCAGCAGCGCTCGGCCCCCCACACCAGTGTTAAAGCCCGCACCCTCTGCGTCCGCCGCCTGCCCTCCCCGATGCATGAGGGGCATGTGGCAGGCGGATCGGGATTCAGATGGCGCGTGGTACGACCGTTTTGCGCCCCATGATCATGGGGCGACCCAAGTCCACTTAGTAAATGGGCCGCACCCCCGCAACTTCCTCTATTTTTTATGAGGAGGACGCAAACCGCCTCTTTACTATTTGGAACCACGGGTGATGCAAGCGCATTGCGGTCATCCCATGCACGACCCCCGCGTCATGCGTTCAGTGGAGATCGTGGGGAAGCGCAACCACCGGAGGAGTTACTACAGTAAAAAGAATCCGGCCCCAACTACCCGCGCACCGTTCTGGGACTAGCCCAACAATGCGTCGTACTTATGTATGGCCCAGGCCCGGGGGCTCCTGTCGGTGTACAAAAGTAGGGGCTCTTCTTTGTACCCCTTACTTGTGCACGGGTAGTCAGAGCCACGCCTGCGGCCACACCTAACAGGACAGAGGAGGGAAACAGGAGCAAAAGATTACCAGAGCAGTGCCAAGACAGTTGCACAAGAAGGCCAAGCAACAAGATAGGCTTCCCTCGACAAGACCCTTGCCGGGGCAGCCTGCACAACCCCGGCAAGAACCAATGCCAGGGCAACTCACCCAACACCTTCATTGTTGCCACCCTTGAGCTTAGGAGCTATGACACCATCAACTAAGTTGGAACCAAGGCTCGGGAAGCGTTTGCGTAATGGCATGCAGATCTTTGTGAAGGCAAAGGGTCTACAAATCCTAGATGAGAACCAGAAGACAAGGCGACCGCAAGGCTCCTTGCCGAGGATGCTCTCAAGGCCCCGGCAAGGCTCCTTGCCGAAGATACCCCTGAAGCCCCGACAAGCCTCTTGCCGAGGGTGCTCACAAAGGCCCCAACAAGACCCTGGCCGGGAACAGACGGAAGACTGCGGCAAGCCCTTGCCGTCCCGTCATCGCCCGAGCTCGGCGGCAGACCCACTAGCCCAGGCAAGTACCCACGTGGCAGTACGTGGTTCCTGATCCAGCTAGTCAAGCACCACCGTGGTGGCATGTAGACCTTCGTGAAGACCCTACCACCACGCCACCTCAGCTGCCTGTCAACCTACAAGGCGCTGCATGCCTCGTTGGCTGGACGCGCGTCGCAGCCATACGGAGCGGCGACGGATGGGACGGGCCTCGTTTCCATCCCCAATAAAGCAAGTGGACACCTAAGTAGCGCATTTCATGTGTCTTGTCTCGTAATGGAAAGAGATAAGCTTGTACACTGTATACCTTTCCACCTCCTGTGTGCCACTGTGGCAATCCCTTTTGACTATAAAAGGAGGCCCGAGGCATACTGGAGAAGGATTCAGATCTTTTGGACTAGGCACGCACCGCAGCTAGTTCAATAGCTCAAGAACACTCGAATACACACCAAAGCAGGACTAGGGTATTACGCATCTTCGCGGCCCGAACCTAGGTAAACGATCCTTGTGTTGACTCCTAGACCCGATCTTTGCACAACCCTGCGCTCGTCAACCGTAGAAGGGATTCCAGTGATCCCATATGTGTCGTCCCTGACAAGAAAAGACTCAAATAAAATTTATAAATAATCTAATCATAAATCCAGAATTCATCGGATGTTGGCAAACACACCGCAAAAGAAGATTACATCGGATAGATCTCCAAGAACATATAGGAGAACATGGTATTAAGCATCAAAGAGAGAGGAGAAGCCATCTAGCTACTAGCTATGGACCCGTAGGTCTGTGGTAAATTACTCACACTTCATCGGAAGGGCAATGGTCATGATGTAGATGCCCTCCGTGGTCTAATCCCCTCCGACAGAGTATCGGAAAAGGCCTCCAGATGGGATCTCATGGATACAGAAAGTTACGGCGGTGGAAAAGTGGTTTCGATGCCTCCTCTAGGGTTTATGGAATATATGTGAATATATAGGCGGAAGAAATAGGTCGGTGGAGCAACAGGGGGCACAAGGGTGGGGTGCAAGCCCTACCCCGTGGGCATGCCCTTCGTCCTTGTGGCCACCTTGCAGCTCCCCTCACATGCACTCCAAGTCCTCTAGATGTCTTCTGGTCCAAGAAAAATCCTCGTAAAGTTTCATTCCATTTGGACTCCATTTGATATTCCTTTTCTGCGGAACTCAAAAACAAGGGAAAAACAAAATCTGGCACTGGGCTCTATGCTAATAGGTTAATTCAAAAAATAATATAAAATAGCATATTAATGCATATAAAACATCCAAAACATATAATATAATAGCATGGAACAATCAAAAATTATAGATATGTTGGAGACGTATCAAGCATCCCCAAGCTTAATTCTTGCTCGTCCTCGAGTAGTTAAATGATAAAAATAGAATTTTTGATGTGGAATGCTACCCAACATATTTTATCAATGTAATTCTTATTTATTGTGGCATGTATGTTCAGACCCATAAGACTCAAAATAAAAGTTCATCAATATTAAAACAGTAATACTTCGAGCATACCAAAAGTAATCTACGAAGCTTCAAAAATAACATGGCTAAAGAATGTTATCCCTACAAATCATATTATCCTTATGCTCCCTTTTCTTAAAATAAGATACCCCTCATGCCCATCCCGGAGTCAGCCAAGAAATTTCTTTCATACTCTACTTTTTCAAGCCTTTTTCAACTCTTCACGCAATATATGAGCGCGAGCCATGGACATAGCACTATGGGTGGAATATAAGGTGGTGATAGGCAAAAGGTGGGAGAAAGTCTCACATCAACTAGGCAAATCAATGGACTATGTTGATGCCCATCAATCGATATCAATGTGAGTGAGTAGGGATTGCCATGTAACGGATGCACTAGAGCTATAAGTGTATGAAAGCTCAAAATAAAACTAGTGGGTGTGCATCAACTTTCTTGTTCATGAAGACCTAGGGCATTTGAGGAAGTCCATCGTTGGAATATACAAGCCAAGTTCTATAATGAAAAATTCCCACTAGCATATGAAAGTGACAACATAGGAGACTCTCTATCATGAAGAACATTGTGCTATTCCGAAGCACAAGTGTGGAAAAAGATAGTAACATTGTCCCTTCTCTCTTCTTCTCTTTTTTTATTTTGGGCTCTATGGCCTCTTTTTTTTGCGGGCTTCTTTGGCCTCTTCTATTTATTTGGGATTAATTGGCCTCTTTTATTTTTGATAACCTAACATGGGACAATGTTCTAATAATGATGATCATCAC
Organism: Secale cereale; assembly: GCA_902687465.1. Classification (NCBI taxonomy): domain Eukaryota; kingdom Viridiplantae; phylum Streptophyta; class Magnoliopsida; order Poales; family Poaceae; genus Secale; species Secale cereale. The sequence continues at coordinate 233,090,011 of LR738714.1, forward strand.
ACTTTTGTTTACTTACAACTCGATATTACAACTCGATACTAGAACATAGTATGACTCTATATGAATGCCTCTGGCGGTGTATCGGGATGTGCAATGATCTAGACTGACATGTATAAAAATATGAACGGTGGTCTTGCCACAAATACTATGTCAACTACATGATCATGAAAACTATATAACAATGATGATAAGTGTCATAACAAACGCAACGGTCAAGTTACATGGCAATATATTTCGCAATGGGTATGGAAATGCCATAATAGGTAGGTATGGTGGCTATTTTGAGGAAGGGTGTAGGTGGTTTGATGCACCGGCGAGAATTGCGCGGTACTAGAGTGGCTAGAAAGGTGGAAGGGTGAGAGTGCGTATAATCCATGGACTGAACACTAGTCATAAAGAACTCACATACTTACTGTAAAAAATCTACTTAGCCCTCAAAGCAAAGCACTACGGCACATGCCCCTAGGGGGGGTGTTGGTAGCAGTTATCCATCGCGCACCCCCGACCTTCACGCTAAGATGAAACATTCAAGTACAATGCGCGCCAATTTGTTACATAGTCCATACGTGCATGCTACGGGAATCACAAACCTTAACACAATTATTTCTTTAACCTCACAAACTACCACTAGCATGACTCTAATATTACCATCTGGACATCTCAAAACAATTATAAGGAGTCAAACTTTTCATAGTATTCAATGCTCTATATATGAAAGTTTTTATTATATCTCCTTTGGATGCCTATCATATTAGTACTAAATTCATAACCTAATTAACCATGCTGTTTTTAAAGACTCTAAAAATAATATAAGTGAAGCAAGAGATTACTACAATTTCTATAAAATAAAACCACCGCCGTGCTCTAAAAACATATAAGTGAAGCACTAGAGCAAAATTGCCTAGCTCAAAAGATGTAAGTGAAGCACATAGAGTATTCTAATAAATCACGATTGAAGCGTGTCCCTCTCAAAAGGTGTGTACAACAAGGATTATTGTGGAAAAAGAAAAAGCAAAGACTCATATCATACAAGACGCTCCAAGAAAAACACATATCATGTGGTGAATAAAAATATAGTCTTAAGTAAAGTTACCGATAGACGAAGACGATAGAGGGGATGCCTTCCCGGGGCATCCTAGAGCTTAGGCTCCTAGTTGTCCCTGAATTTTACCTTGGGGTGCCTTGGGATTCCCCCAATCTTAGGCTCTTGCCACTCCTTATTCCATAGTCCATCAAATCCTTACCCAAAACTTGAAAACTTCACAACACAAAACTCAACAAAAATCTCGCGAGCTCCGTTAGTAAAACAAAGCAAATAACCACTCAAGGTACTGTTGTGATATTATTCTTATTTTATATTGGTGTAATATCTACTGTATTCCAACTTTTCCATGGTTCATACCCCCCGATACTAGCCATAGATTCATCAAAATAAGCAAACAACACATAGAAAACAGAATCTGCCAAAAACAGAATAGTCTGTAGCAATCTGAAAACTTTGCATACTTCTGTAACTCTAAAAATTCTGAAAATAAGACTATGTGGGGAATTTGTATATGAATTTTTTGTAAAAATTTCAGAAGGTTTTCACGTTCCAGTGAATTATTGAATTTTCTACACTAGGCGCAAAAGTTTGTGTTTTTCAGCAAAATCAAATCAACGATCACCGTAAGCCATCCCAAATGTCTTACTTGTCTCAAACACTAATTAAAACACCAAAACACAATTACTATAGAAGTAATAATGTGTGATTATACAAGAACAGAAAGAAAAAGGCAAAATTAAGTTTTATTCGTTGGGTTGCCTCTCCACAAGCTCTTTCTTTATAGCCATTAAGATCGGCTTGAGATTTCAATGATGCTCACATGAAAAACAAGAATTGAAGCACAAAGAGAGCATCATAAAACATGCGAAAAACACATCTAAGTCTAACTTACTTCGTATGCATATGCATTTTATAGGCGAACAAATTATCAAGGTAAGACATTTCTAGCATATTGAAAGAAGAATAAAGAAACAATAGCAATCTCAACATAACGAGAGGTAATTTAGTAACATGAAGATTTCTACAACCATACTTCCCCCTCTCATAATTATTGCATGTAGCATCATATTTAAATTCAACAATATAGTTGTCACATAAAAGATTCTCTACATGATTCACATGCATGCAAACTTCACACTCTTTCAAAATAGTGGGATTAACATAAACCAAAGACATTACTTCTCCTAGCCCAGTTTTATCAAAAAATTGATAAGATTGATGAATTTATAAAGTAATGGGATCAATAGTTGAAATTCTTTCAAACCCACTTCCAACATTATTGCAAACATTATTATCAATCTCATATTCATCATGGGGTTTAAATAAATTTTCAAGATAGTAAGAAGCATCACCCCAAACATGATCATTGCAACAAGTAGTGGGCATAGCAAAATAAGCATCCCCAAGCTTAGGGTTTTGCATATCATTGACACAATTGACATTAATAGAATTCATAATAAAATCATTGCAATCATGCTTTTCATTCAATGAGCTATCGTGAATCACTTCATAAATTTCTTCTTTTAACACTTCATCACAATTTTCGGATTCATGATTTTAAGCAAAATTTCATAAAGATAATCTAGTGCACACAACTCACTAGCAATTGGTTCATCATAATTGGATCTCTTAAAAAGATTAGCAAGTGGATGAGGATCGATAAATTGTTTGTGTTTGATTTTCAATAAACACACAATTATACCAAGCGAACAAGCAAACAAACCAAGAAAGACATAAGGGCAAACGAAAAGATGAACGAAAGAAGGCAAACAAAAATGGCGAAGTAAAAAGGCAAATCTTTTCGAAAATCGTTTTAGAAGTGGGGGAGAGGAAAACGCGAGGCGAATGGAAAATAATGTAAATGCAAGAGAGGGGAGTTTTATGTAGCTTACTTGGTATGTCTTGATCTGATGTAGATCTCAACGGCACCGGAGATTGGCGAGTTGACAAAAGAAAAATCTTGACTCTTGACTTGGCGTAGATCTCCCCAGCAACGGTGCCAGAAATTCTTCCTGCTACCTCTTGAGCTTGCGTTAGTTTTTCCCTTGAAGAGGAAAGGGTGATGCAGCAAAGTAGAGTAAGTATTTCCCTCAGTTTGAGAACCAAGGATTCAATCTAGTAGGAGACAACGCAAAATCACCAAATACCTGCACAAATAATCAAACAACTTGCACCCAACACAATAAAGGGGTTGTCAATCCCTTCACAGTTATTTGCAAAAGTGAGATCTAATAGAGATGGATAAACTGTAAAGTAAATATTTTTGGTATTATTGGTTTATAGATTGGAAAGTAAAAGATTGCAAAATAGTAGGCCGGAAACTTATAAGATGGAAAATAAACCCGGGGGCCATTGGTTTCACTAGAGGCTTCTCTCATGATAGCAAATATTACGGTGGCTAAACAAATTACTACCATGCAATTGATAGAAAAGCGCAAAGTTATGATGCTATCTATGGCAATGATCAAGAATATAGTCATCACGTCCGTGTCAAGTAGACCGACTCCTGCCTGCATCTAGTACTATTACTCCACACATCGATCAAAACGATTCTGCATCTAGAGTATTAAGTTCGTAAGGAACAGAGTTATGTGTTAAGTAAGATGACATGATGTAGCGGAATTAACTCAAGCAATATGATGAAAACCTCATCTTGTTATCCTCGATGGCAACAATACAATATGTGTCATGTCCCTTTTTGTCAATGGGATTGAGCACCGCAAGATTGAACCCAAAGCAAAGCACTTCTCCGATTGCAAGAAAAACAAATCTAGTTGGCCAAACCAAACCGATAGTTCAAAGAGAATTACTAAGATATCAAATCATGCATATAAGGATTCAGAAAAGACAGTAATAATATTCATAGATAATCTGACCATAAATCCACAATTCATCAGATCTTGGCAAACACACCGCAAAAGAAGATTACATCGGATAGATATACAAGAACATCGAGGAGAACATGGTATTGAGCATCAAAGAAAGAGAAGAAGCCATCTAGTTACTAGATATGGACCCATAGGTCTGTGGTAAACTACTCACACTTCATCTGAAGGGCAATGGTGTTGATGTAGATGCCCTCCATGCTCAAATCCCCCTCCGACAGAGTACCGGAAAAGGCCTCCATGTGGGATCTCATGGATACAGAAAGTTACGGCCGTGGAAAAGTGTTTTTGATGCATCCTCTAGGGTTTCTAGAATATATGTGAATATATAGGCGGAAGAAATAGGTCAGTGAGGCAGCAGGGGTCCCAAAAGGGTGGGGGCGCGCCCTCCATCCTTGTGTCCGCCTTGCAGCTCCCCTGACGTGCACTCCAAGTCCTGTGGATGTCTTTTGGTCCAAGAAAAATTCACGTAAAGTTTCGTTCCGTTTGGACTCCGTTCGATATTTCTCTTCCGAGAAACTCAAAAAAATAAATAGAAATTGGCACTGGGCTCTAGGTTAATAGGTTAGTCCCAGAAATAATATAAAATAGAATATTAATGCACATAAAACACCCAAAACAGATAATATAATAGCAATGAACAATAAAAAATTATAGATACGTTGGAGACGTATCAGCTTGCCTCCGCACGGGTTGGCTGGCTGGCCCGAGCGTGGCTCACGCACGAGCAAGTTATCGCACTGGCCTTCGCTCGAGCCAAATGGCTGGCCTTTGCGTGGCGCACACGAGCAAGCTGTCGCACCGCCGTGCCAACCTAGCTAGCAAACCTTGCAGACAAGCACCTGGATGCATCCAGCAGGGTCTGTGCTAGCTTGGCTAGCTAGCGGTCGCAAGCGCTGGATAGAGCTGTCATCTGGACCTCGCCTTCTGCCTGCGGGGGTAGCTGCATCCCATGGCCGAGGATGACTAGGTATATGGGCCGAAGGTAGGAGGTCACTCGGTGATTTTTGTCCTGACTGACATGTAGGTCCCACAAGTCATAATGTGTAACTTGCTGGTCAAATAGAAGGCATTGACTTAAGGGGCGACATGGGTTGAAACGTACCTATAACGTCACTTGGTAGTTTATTGCGACGGATTAAGAAAACTTCGGTATGTTTTTGCTAATTTTTGCAGAGTAGTGGTTTCTAGGTAGGGCTGGTTGGTAAGTGGTAGTTTCTTGGTAGTGGTTTGTTGTAAGGAACAATGTAGTAGTGACAAAAGGGGATTCTAGGTTGAGTTGTACTCCAACGAGTACTACTAGTGGTCGCGGGAGTGTATAGCTTGTTTTGTGGGTTCGATCCCGGCCGAATGCACGGTGGCCTTTTTTGAAGTCGAACGGACGTGTCGCACCACAATCCGGGTCCACTGGATAGCCCTGCGACATGAACGGGTTTTCCCTCCCATCATCTCATGGCTCGCCTACTAGAGTAGCACTCCTATATATCATTTCACACCATGCAAAGTTTCTCGCCTGCGTGCTCGCCCTAGCCGCACCTCTCTTGCAGCTTCCTCATCAGGTAACATATTTTAACTAGCGCCTCCCAATTAAGCCCGAGGAGCCGAAAAAGCCTAGCGTGGCATTGGGAACTGTGCAATATGGTTCTGTACGTAAAATTCTACTAGTACTACTGTCACATCCCTAGCTAGCACTTGCATTAGGACCTGACTAGAGTGTGCATCATGTTTACTTTCAAAGAAACTTGAAATGGGATTAACAGAAACCCCAGCACCCCTCCCCTAACAACTAGGGTTTATTAAAATATTTTCCAATGTACCCAAAATGCCCTTCAAAATGTTCATCATTTCTGCCTTGGTCTTAAACCTCTGACAAAAATGGTGCACAATTTTCTAGGACAATCTAGGGTTTTGGATTAAATCATATGGTATTTGAATTTGGGCATTTAAATGCTATAAAATATTTTAAATGCTCAAATAATCATAAACTATAATGTTTCCTACTGTTCATATTATATACAGCAGGTATGACAAGTGTTATGATTTATAAAAATGTTTAGGCATTTTTATTAAATGAACAAAGTTGCAAAAGAAATGAAACAGAAAAGAAAATAGGAAAAGTAAATAGGAAGAACACTTACGTGGCGCCCACCCGGCCCACCTGCCGGCCCAGCCCAGCTGCCGCTCCAGCGAGCTGCTTGGCTCGGCCAGGCAGGCACGCAGGTGCTCGACGGCGACCGCGCGGCGCGCCACGCAGCTGCCCGCCGCCCTGCTTCGCCCCCTCGCCGTCCTGGAAGGATGGATCGAACGTCCACGACCTCCCCGACCCCTCAGACACCTCCGTTTCTCCCCAGCTCCTCTCCTCCGCTCTCCCCGCGCGATGGCCGACGCCGCCGTGATCGCGCCGTCGTAGAAACCATGTCCACCGTCGTCCCCGAGCTCCGCCGTGTTGTCCATCGTCTCCGCCGTCCTCGACTGCTTCGAACAGGCCGAGCCCCGAGCGCTCGCCCGCCCTGGAGATGCCCCCGACCTCTTCTTCCCCAACTCCGGCCGCGGAGATCCCCCTCGCCGAGCTGCTCAGCTCCGACCACCCCGAGCTCGCTTCGGTGCTTGCTGCAACCGCTGTGAGCCTAGCTACCTCCTCCCCCTCTCCGTTGGCTCCCTCTTGCCCTGTAACACACTGCACGTAGCTCCACCGCACGCACCGCCGCCGTGCTCGTCGCCGGTGATGCTCCGGTGACCATTTGGTCACCGGCGCCCGTCCATCGCACTCACCACAGCACGTAGATGCGAACGGTGCTACGCACGCATCGCCTAGGCTCCTGCAGCCGCATCTCCACACACGCCCGACGCCGGTCGCCGCCGTCGAGCTCGTTGCCGTCGTCTCCGGCCACCCCAGGTCCGGCGACCACCACCATCCGATGCGGAAGAGCAAGAGCTCTCCAACGCACCTAGCCGCAGCTCGAGCCGTGCCCCACAGCCGTTTTCCGAAGCACGCCGCCGCGTTCTGCCTCGCCGGCGTCACGTCGCCGGCGGGATTGACCTGTTTTGACCACGGGTTTGACCCCCCTGGGTCAATGACATGTGGGCCCTGCCCGCAAGTCAAACTTAGTTTAGGTGTTAATTTAATATTAATTAGTTAATTAGTTTAGTCACTGACACGTGGGCCCTGGCCCCACTGACAGCTAATTAGTTTTAACTAAACTCTAATTAACTCAGTTAATTAGCTGTGACACTGACATGAGGGACCCACTGGTCAGGTTTGACCTGGACTGGCCCTGTTGACTGGCTGACGTCAGCATGATGTCATGCTGATGCAGTAAAGGTTTTTCTGGGATTTTTAGATTTAATAATAATTAAGGAAATTCCAGAAAATACCCAAAACTTCTAAAAATCATATAAAATCAACCATAGCTCAGATGGAAAAGATTTATTTATGAAAAATGATCAGAAAAATCCAATCTTTCTAATGGCATTGGTTTCATGCATGTTTGAACAAGTTAACTTGCTGTATATATCAAAAACATGATAATGCACTTATTTAAATAATAGTTTGAACTTCAATTTGAATCCTTGATTCAAATAGGTTCAAACCCTTCTGGTTTTAGTTGCATTAGCCAACACACATGCATCTTGCCATGTCATAAACATGCATCATATTGTTGCATTTGTTTGTTAATGATTGTATCGTCGGTATTCCCTGTGTTAGGTCCTCCTCCCGAGGATACAGCTGCGTATCCAGTTGAAGAGCAGTACCCGACAACTACCTTGTCAGGCAAGCAATCATTGATCATTCCGATACAACCCAATCTTCGTCGTTCCTGCTCTCTTTACTGCATTAAGGCAACAGCGCGTGAACTGCTACTTGCTGCGGTAGTTGAACCCTATTCCCTTGCATGACCTGTCATTGCCACAGTAAATAGTTGAAACCCACTAGCATGTGTAGGAGTTGATTGAGCCATGTGATGTGTGATCCACCATGCTATTTGTTTATGTTGCCTGCTATGCTTAGAGTTGTGTCTGGTCTGATTCATCTGGGTGATGGATCAGAGTGAAATGATCTTATCGATAAAGAGAAGGAAGTGTGGAATACACTTGGTAAAGGTATCGATGAAAGGCCATGTAGGAGTACATGGTGGGTTGTTTCATTGGAATCGTCCATAGGACCCGAGATCTGTATGTGTGGTTCAAGTTACAGCTACTACCACGCATTGGGATCCTTAATTGACCCTCTCGGATTATTAATTACCCTTGATCTCTGTCCAGGAGTTGCAACTAGTTTCTGGTGTTTATAGCTTACTAGAGGTCGTGCACAACGCTGACCCTCGGGGTGGGTTGTGATGCGACAGGTACGTGGCACGGTGTACCGGTTGCCCGTTTGGTGACTCGGGAACCCTGTACACATCGTTTGGGGCCGTGAGCGACACCCCGGCCGGATCTCCCCACGGATGGAACCCAAATAGGCGATAAACCTGGACGAGAGACTTGAGTAGTTAGTCAGGTCGTGGCCGACACCCTCGCTGGGCTTCCGCTTGAAGGTTGCCGAGTACACGCCGAGTAAACGGCGATAAGTGGTGGAAGCGTGTGTGAAGAGGTACACCCCTGCAGGGTTATCAAACTATTCGAATAGCCGTTGTTCGCGGTACGAACTACTTGGTTACTCTTACAGTTCATAGACAAGTTGATGGATACTACTAAAAGCCTCAAGATAAGCGTGAGTGCCGTGGATGGCCCTTCCGTAGGATGACGGAAGAGGATCCTCGGTAGTGTATTGATGTGGTGATTAGAGGACTCGTGTTCGTAATAACATCTTGCAATCTGTTGAGAGTTCTAGTATAGGTTAGCCAAGGTCAAAGCTGGCATTCTGCTATAAACTCCACTACCCCCTTTGATAATGTTGCATGTATGATAGGTTCTGTGGTAAGACTTCCTGAGTACCTTTGTACTCATGTTTGCTTAATAACTGTTGCAGAGGAGAACCCTGCCCCCGCTGATGGGTTCTACATAGACGTTGATGTCGACGAGTAGCTTGACACCCAGACGGTGATCTGGAGCTTGTGAAGGGCTTTGTAGATAGTCAGGCTACACCAAGCCTGTTTTATTTTCTAAGTCGTCTGTACTCAGACATGTAGCTTCCGCTTGTGCTTGTATGACTGTATGACTTGAGTGTTGGGTCATGTGACCCCTACCTGTATGACTATGTTATGTATGGCTCTTGGAGCCTTTTAATAAAGTACTTTGAGTCATAGAGTTCTGTTGTGATGCAATGTTGTATTTGCACATATTGAGCATATTGCGTGTATGATTGAAATGCTTGGTATGTGTGGGATCCGACACCTAGTTGTTTTCCTTTGGTAGCCTATCTTACAGGGAAATGCCTCCTAGTGATTCCAATGAGCCTTGGTAGCTTGCTACTGCTCGGAACACGTAGGCTGGCCGGCATGTGTCCTTCTTCGTTCCTGTGTCTGTCCCTTAGGGGAAATGTCACACGTTGTTCCTTTAAGTCCATGTAGCTTGCTACGACTTGGGTTCATACATTGATGACCGACACGTTCGTTGCTGGGTCATGGATGCCTGTCTCTGTAATTTAGTGCCACTTTTGGTTTATAACTAGCCATGTCGGCCCGGGTTCTCTGTCATATGTATGCTAGCGACACTGTCATATACGTGTGCCAAAATGCGCAAACGGTCCCGGGCCAGGTAAGGTGGCACCCGTGGGGTTACCGTGCGTGAGGCCGCAAAGTGATATGACGTGTTACAGCTAGATCGGTGTGGCTTAGGATCGGGGTCCTGACAGCGTTGGCATCAGAGCTGGACTGCCTGTAGGTTTCTCAAGCCAAACTGGTCGATGTTGAGTCTAGAAAAATTCTTAGTTATATGTAGGGGGAATTGATTGTGGAAGGGAACGTAAGGCTCTTTTTACTCCTTTACCTTATGCCCTTCTGATCTGAGTCTGTCTATTCTTTCTACGGGGATTTAGGACTAGGCCTCTTATCCTTACTAGGTTCACGTGTTACTAATCCGTAGACTCTTAGGATTGTTGGTTTCAAGCCTCAGTTCAGTTTCTATCCTTTTGAGTATGATGATTGTTGAACCGGAACCTTGATATGGAATTGTTGAGTGGCTATGCTATCATTTGTATGATGTCTCAAATCTTTGTTTGAGCATTTACAGTTGTTATGCTGCCCGATTTCTTCCAGAAACACTAATGCCTTTGCATTATTTCGTGTTTCAGATGTCTGGCCGCATTCCTCACCAAGTGGTTCATTTGACTCGGTGCATTAATGTGCCCGGTCATACGGCCATGCTAGTCCGTGTGATGACTGAGACCGGTTATCGCTGGTATCCTGAATACACTGTGGAGGAACAGTATCGGGATTTCAATCAAAGTCAGTATTTCTGCACAGTCCGGATATACCCTCATATCCCGGAGCTAATGATCCCATCCATTGGTCTTATGGACTCGGGATTACCATCGAGATGGCAGTACAGGATGCCGCTTATTCGATGATGACCATTCTTCGTGCTAGGCATGCCCTGTTGCTGAACACTGAGTTCTGTTACATGCCAGCTTCACTTCCCGGAGAAGAAGGCTACTACACTGGTCTGTATACTGATGCTGCTCATGAAGAGCCACTGCTTCAGACTACTGTTCAGATGTTGGAGGATAGGGACCGTGAGGTCCGTGCCCTCCGAATGGAGCTGTATAACACCCGAGCCGCTCACTGGACTACTTTGACACGGCTTGCACCTGCTGTGCACGCCGGATATCTGGACATGCGGGATTTGTATCCTGTGCGGACTCGTCTGCCTGATCGCATGGATTGGCGTGACGTTGGGGGTATTACACCTCCACGTGGGAGTCGGTTACCACCAGCATCGGGACCGAGACCACACCCATGCCCCTATGGTCCACAGCCTTCAAGTGCTCGCGAGTTCCAAGATCCATCTGTACCACTTCCAGGCTACGCTGGTAATCTTTACGAGGATTACTACGCGAATGTCTGAGCTAGTCCGTGGTAGTAGTAGTATTGTAGTAGTTGTATTTCCACAGTCCTGCGCGTCTTGTGGAATATGACTTAGTGTGTACTGAATTCCGGAGGTGTAGTTAAATAATGTATAGGAGCTTGGAATGCCTCTGATGGGATGTATCGTCTTTCACCGCAGTTGTACTTTAGCCTTGGCTTGTACTAAACTTTGTATGGTGTGTATGACCACTGGTGTATATATAGCAGTTTCTATATTACCATGTCGTACGGATGAACATCTCTGCATTCTGTGTCATCCATTACATTCTGCACTTCTATGTCAAATTTTTGCCATCCTTGTCTAAACCGTTGCTTTGTTTTCCTAGGATGGTCAACACTCGCAACACTCCTGCTGCTCAGGAGCAGGGTGAGGCTAGTGGGGCTAGAGATGGAAATCTGCCCCAGCCACCCTCCTTGGTGGAAGTTATGCTTGAAGCAGAACGGAACAAGAGAGAGACTAACCGTCTGCTGGAACGCATTGAGCAAAACACTGGTTTCCGTCAGAGGAATGACGTGGTGTCAATCCACGATTTTATCAAGATGTGTCCACCGAAGTTCCATCACTCCACTGAACCTCTGGATGCTGATGACTGGCTACATAGCATCACCCACAAGCTACACTCTGCCCGTGTGGCCGAAGCTGACAAGGTTATCTACGCCGCCTACCATCTTGAGGGCCCTGCCAGTCTTTGGTGGGAAAACTTTGAAGCTATGCGTTCTGCTGGCCAAGTCACTACCTGGGCTGAGTTCAGTGAGGCATTCCGTGAACATCACATTCCGGAAGGTCTCATGGATCGCAAGCGGGAGGAATTCTGCAATTTCACCCAGGGCCGTTTGACTGTGGATGGCTACAATCGTGAGTTTGGTAATCTGGCACGCTATGCACCTGAGGAAGTATCCACCGATGCCAAGAAACAGGCGAGGTTCCGCAAGGGACTCAGCCCTGAACTTCGTCGAGATCTACGTCTGCACGAGTGCACCTCCTTCCAGAAGTTGGTTAACAAGGCTATCAGTGCTGAGACAGGCCAGACCGACTTCGAGGCCACCCGCAAGCATACTCGAGACCTTGGTTCCTCATCCGGCTCTGGCTCTCACAAGCGCCGTGTATGGGTTCCTAACACTGTTTTGCCACCCAAGTATACACCGAGGCCATCCTATGAGGCGCCTCGTCCAACTCAACAGTTTGCACCTGCTAAGACCTATGGAGGGCCACCCTCCAACTTTGCTCCACGCACCACCACTGTGACATGTTTCAAGTGTGGAGAACCGGGACACTACATGCGTGATTGTCCCCAGAACCAGCCAGGAAAACCCGTTGGCCGTGGTAAGCCAACCGGCAAGGTGAACTATGTCAAGCCAATCCCCACTGCACATGGTCATGTCAACTATGTTTCTGCCGAAGAAGCCTATGAGGATCCTAACGTCGTCCTTGGTACGCTTCTCGTAAACTGCCATCTGGCATCTGTTCTTTTCGATACTGGAGCATCCCATTCGTTCATATCTGAAAGCTATGCTCGATTGCACAACATGACTTTTTGCGACATGCCTACTTCCATGGTTATTCAAACTCCTGGTTCAAAGTGGCAAACCTCTAGGGTAAGCCATGGAAATGAAATCCTTGTCGATAGACTTGTTTTCCTTGCATCTCTAATCGCTCTCAAGTCCTCGGACATAAACATCATCTTGGGTATGGATTGGATGACAACTCATTATGCCAAGATTGATTGCTTTACTAGGACCGTTCAACTTACAGATCCATCCGGCAAGATAGTCAATGTCTTGACTCGAATGGCTGAACGTCAGCTCTATTCTCTTAATGCCAGCCCTTTACCAGAACTCGAAGATATCCCGGTAGTCCGTGACTTTCCGGATGTTTTTCCAGAAGAACTGCCAGGAGTTCCACCTGACAGAGATGTCGAGTTCGTGATAGATCTTATTCCTGGAACTGTCCCAATCTCTAGGAGACCTTATAAGATGGCACCACTAGAATTAGCTGAGCTAAAGAAACAACTCGATGAGTCTTTGCAAAAAGGTTTCATCCGTCCTAGTTCTTCCCCTTGGGCTTGCCCCGTCCTCTTCGTCAAGAAGAAGGATGGAACGGAGCGGATGGTTGTAGATTACCGACCTGTCAATCTGGTCACCATAAAGAATAAGTATCCGCTTCCCAGGATCAACGACCTGTATGATCAGCTCGCTGGATCCTCAGTCTTCTCTAAGATGGATTTGAGGTTGGGCTACCATCAAATCAAAATTAAGAACGGGGACATTCCTAAAACGGCTTTCGTTACTCGTTATGGCCAATATGAGTACACCGTCATGTCCTTCGGATTAACCAATGCCCCAGCTACCTTTTCTCGGTTAATGAATTCTATATTCATGGAGTATTTGGATAAATTCGTCGTGGTATACCTCGATGATATACTCATTTTCTCCAAGAACAAGGAAGATCATGCCGAGCATTTAAGGCTGGTATTGACGAAACTTCGAGAGCACCGCCTTTATGCCAAATTCTCTAAATGTGAATTTTGGTTGCCAGAAGTAACCTATCTAGGACATGTGATCTCTGGCAAGGGTATTGCTGTCAATCCCGAGCGAGTTCAAGCCGTCCTTGATTGGACTCCCCCTGAATCGGTCAAGCAAGTTAGGAGTTTTCTTGGCTTAGCGAGCTATTGCCGACGTTTCGTCGAGAATTTCTCCAAGGTTGCTAAACCTCTAACCGAACTCCTCAAGAAAGATAAAAAGTTTGAGTGGACCCCACAGTGCGAGTCCAGTCTTCAGGAACTGAAAAGACGCCTGACATCTGCACCTGTACTGGTACCACCAGACTTTTCCAAGGATTTTATAATCTATTGCGACGCCTCGCGACAAGGATTGGGTTGCATTCTCATGCAAGATCGTCAAGTGATTGCATACACATCCCGACAGTTGCGCCCACATGAAGATAATTATCCTACCCATGATCTAGAGCTTGCAGCTGTAGTCCATGCACTCAAAACATGGCGACATTACCTTCTTGGTAATCGCTGAGAAATCTTCACTGATCACCAAAGTTTGAAATATATCTTCACCCAACCGGATCTAAATCTCAGGCAAAGACGTTGGGTTGAGTTGCTTACCGACTACGACTTAGGAATCACTTACACTCCTGGAAAGGCCAATGTCATGGCTGATGCACTAAGTCGTAAGTCATATTGTAACAATTTAATGTTACAACAAAGTCAACCACTTCTCCACGAGGAATTTCGTAAGCTTAACCTTCACATTGTTCCTCGAGGATTCCTTTCCACCTTAGTGGCGAAACCTACCCTTATGGATCAAATCATAGTTGCCCAGCGGTATGATAAAGGCATATCTCGGATCAAGGAGAACATTGCTAGCGGAGTTGCTAGGAGCTTCTCTATGGATGATCGAGGTGTAGTGTACTTCGAGAACCGCTTGGTGGTGCCCAAGAAACCACAACTACGACAAATGATTCTTAAGGAGGCTCATGAATCTCCTCTCACGATTCATTCCGGTAGTACCAAAATGTATCAAGACCTACGTCAAAGATTCTGGTGGACTAGGATGAAGAGAGAAATCGCTCAGTTCATTGCTAACTACGACGTTTGTCGTCGAGTTAAAGCAGAGCATCAACGGCCTGCTGGCACCCTTCAACCTTTAGCTATTCCTGAATGGAAATGGGACAAAGTCGGTATGGATTTCATTACCGGGTTTCCCAGGTCCAGGAAAGGGAATAATGCTATCTTCGTCGTTATCGACCGCCTCTCTAAAGTAGCTCATTTCCTGCCTGTTCGGGAGAGTATTACCGCTAGTCAGCTAGCAGACTTATATATCTCTCGAATAGTATCACTTCATGGTGTACCGTTGGAGATTAACTCAGACCGTGGAAGTCTTTTCACTTCACGATTTTGGGAAAGTTTCCAGAATGCTATGGGAACTCATCTCCCTTTCAGTACTGCCTTCCATCCGCAATCAAGTGGTCAAGTGGAACGAGTCAATCAAATTCTGGAAGACATGCTTCGAGCCTCTGTCATTTCTTTCGGTATGGAATGGGAAAAATGTCTTCCATTTGCCGAATTCGCTTATAACAATAGTTATCAAGCCAGCCTGGGTAAAGCTCCCTTCGAAGTTCTATATGGACGAAGGTGTCGAACACCTCTTAACTGGTCAGAAACCGGCGAAAGACAATTCTTTGGCCCGGATATGATTCAGGAAGCAGAGGAACAAGTTCGCATCGTTCGTGAGAGATTGAAAACAGCCCAGTCTCGCCAAAAGAGCCAATATGATAGTCATCATAAGGCTGTGACTTTTGAAGTCGGCGATAAGGCTTACCTTCGGGTTACTCCTCTTAAGGGAACCCATCGATTCGGTATCAAAGGCAAATTGGCCCCTCGTTTCATCGGTCCTTTTCGCATTCTTGCCAAACGAGGAGAAGTTGCCTACCAATTGGAACTACCTCCGCACCTCTCCAGAGTTCATGATGTTTTCCACGTTTCCCAACTCAGGCGTTGCTTCTCGGATCCTATCCGCGGAGTGGACCACGAAACGCTTGATCTCCAAGACAATCTCACATATCGAGAATACCCCGTTCGTATTCTTGATCAAACTGAGCGCACCACTCGACGCCACAATATCAAGTTTCTCAAGGTTCAATGGTCACATCATTCCGAGAGTGAAGCTACTTGGGAAAGGGAGGATCGTCTTCGACTTGAGTACCCCACCCTCTTTCCGGAGGAACCCGAATCTCGGGACGCGATTCTTTTAAGTGGGGGTGAGTTGTCACATCCCTAGCTAGCACTTGCATTAGGACCTGACTAGAGTGTGCATCATGTTTACTTTCAAAGAAACTTGAAATGGGATTAACAGAAACCCCAGCACCCCTCCCCTAACAACTAGGGTTTGTTAAAATATTTTCCAATGTACCCAAAATGCCCTTCAAAATGTTCATCATTTCTGCCTTGGTCTTAAACCTCTGACAAAACTGGTGCACAATTTTCTAGGACAATCTAGGGTTTTGGATTAAATCATATGGTATTTGAATTTGGGCATTTAAATGCTATAAAATATTTTAAATGCTCAAATAATCATAAACTATAATGTTTCCTACTGTTCATATTATATACAGCAGGTATGACAAGTGTTATGATTTATAAAAATGTTTAGGCATTTTTATTAAATGAACAAAGTTGCAAAAGAAATGAAACAGAAAAGAAAATAGGAAAAGTAAATAGGAAGAACACTTACCTGGCGTCCACCCGGCCCACCTGCCGGCCCAGCCCAGCTGCCGCTCCAGCGAGCTGCTTGGCTCGGCCAGGCAGGCAGGCAGGTGCTCGACGGCGACCGCGCGGCGCGCCACGCAGCTGCCCGCCGCCCTGCTTCGCCCCCTCGCCGTCCTGGAAGGATGGATCGAACGTCCACGACCTCCCCGACCCCTCAGACACCTCCGTTTCTCCCCAGCTCCTCTCCTCCGCTCTCCCCGCGCGATGGCCGACGCCGCCGTGATCGCGCCGTCGTAGAAACCATGTCCACTGTCGTCCCCGAGCTCCGCCGTGTTGTCCATCGTCTCCGCGGTCCTCGACTGCTTCGAACAGGCCGAGCCCCGAGTGCTCGCCCGCCCTGGAGACGCCCCCGACCTCTTCTTCCCCAACTCCGGCCGCGGAGATCCCCCTCGTCGTGCTGCTCAGCTCCGACCACCCCGAGCTCGCTTCGGTGCTTGCTGCAACCGCTGTGAGCCTAGCTACCTCCTCCCCCTCTCCGTTGGCTCCCTCTTGCCCTATAACACACTGCACGTAGCTCCACCGCACGCACCGCCGCCGTGCTCGTCGCCGGTGATGCTCCGGTGACCATTTGGTCACCGGCGCCCGTCCATCGCACTCACCACAGCACGTAGATGCGAACGGTGCTACGCACGCATCGCCTAGGCCCCTGCAGCCGCATCTCCACACACGCCCGACGCCGGTCGCCGCCGTCGAGCTCGTTGCCGTCGTCTCCGGCCACCCCAGGTCCGGCGACCACCACCATCCGATGCGGAAGAGCAAGAGCTCTCCAACGCACCCAGCCGCAGCTCGAGCCGTGCCCCACAGCCGTTTTCCGAAGCACGCCGCCGCGTTCTGCCTCGCCGGCGTCACGTCGCCGGCGGGATTGACCTGTTTTGACCACGGGTTTGACCCCCCTGGGTCAATGACATGTGGGCCCTGCCCGCAAGTCAAACTTAGTTTAGGTGTTAATTTAATATTAATTAGTTAATTAGTTTAGTCACTGACACGTGGGCCCTGGCCCCACTGACAGCTAATTAGTTTTAACTAAACTCTAATTAACTCAGTTAATTAGCTGTGACACTTACATGAGGGACCCACTGGTCAGGTTTGACCTGGACTGGCCCTGTTGACTGGCTGACGTCAGCATGATGTCATGCTGACGCAGTAAAGGTTTTTCTGGGATTTTTAGATTTAATAATAATTAAGGAAATTCCAGAAAATACCCAAAACTTCTAAAAATCATATAAAATCAACCATAGCTCAGATGGAAAAGATTTATTTATGAAAAATGATCAGAAAAATCCAATCTTTCTAATGGCACTGGTTTCATGCATGTTTGAACAAGTTAACTTGCTGTATATATCAAAAACATGATAATGCACTTATTTAAATAATAGTTTGAACTTCAATTTGAATCCTTGATTCAAATAGGTTCAAACCCTTCTGGTTTTAGTTGCATTAGCCAACACACATGCATCTTGCCATGTCATAAACATGCATCATATTGTTGCATTTGTTTGTTAATGATTGTATCGTCGGTATTCCCTGTGTTAGGTCCTGCTCCCGAGGATACAGCTGCGTATCCAGTTGAAGAGCAGTACCTGACAATTACCTTGTCAGGCAAGCAATCATTGATCATTCCGATACAACCCAATCTTCGTCGTTCCTGCTCTCTTTACTGCATTAAGGCAACAGCGCATGAACTGCTACTTGTTGCGGTAGTTGAACCCTATTCCCTTGCATGACCTGTCATTGCCACAGTAAATAGTTGAAACCCACTAGCATGTGTAGGAGTTGATTGAGCCATGTGATGTGTGATCCACCATGCTATTTGTTTATGTTGCCTGCTATGCTTAGAGTTGTGTCTGGTCTGATTCATCTGGGTGATGGATCAGAGTGAAATGATCTTATCGATAAAGAGAAGGAAGTGTGGAATACGCTTGGTAAAGGTATCGATGAAAGGCCATGTAGGAGTACATGGTGGGTTGTTTCATTGGAATCGTCCATAGGACCCGAGATCTGTATGTGTGGTTCAAGTTACAGCTACTACCACGCATTGGGATCCTTAATTGACCCTCTCGGCTTATTAATTACCTTGATCTCTGTCCAGGAGTTGCAACTAGTTTCTGGTGTTTATAGCTTACTGGAGGTCGTGCACAACGCTGACCCTCGAGGTGGGTTGTGATGCGACAGGTACGTGGCACGGTGTACCGGTTGCCCGTTTGGTGACTCGGGAACCCTGTACACATCGTTTGGGGCCGTGAGCGACACCCCGGCCGGAAATCCCCACGGATGGAACCCAAATAGGCGATAAACCTGGACGAGAGACTTGAGTAGTTAGTCAGGTCGTGGCCGACACCCTCGCTGGGCTTCCGCTTGAAGGTTGCCGAGTACACGCCGAGTAAATGGCGATAAGTGGTGGAAGCGTGTGTGAAGAGGTACACCCCTGCAGGGTTATCAAACTATTCGAATAGCCGTTGTTCGCGGTACGAACTACTTGGTTACTCTTACAGTTCATAGACAAGTTGATGGATACTACTAAAAGCCTCAAGATAAGCGTGAGTGCCGTGGATGGCCCTTCCGTAGGATGACGGAAGAGGATCCTCGGTAGTGTATTGATGTGGTGATTAGAGGACTCGTGTTCGTAATAACATCTTGCAATCTGTTGAGAGTTGTAGTATAGGTTAGCCAAGGTCAAAGCTGGCATTCTGCTATAAACTCCACTACCCCCTTTGATAATGTTGCATGTATGATAGGTTCTGTGGTAAGACTTGCTGAGTACCTTTGTACTCATGTTTGCTTAATAACTGTTGCAGAGGAGAACCCTGCCCCCGCTGATGGGTTCTACATAGACGTTGACGTCGATGAGTAGCTTGACACCCAGACGGTGATCTGGAGCTTGTGAAGGGCCTTGTAGATAGTCAGGCTACACCAAGCCTGTTTTATTTTCTAAGTCGTCTGTACTCAGACATGTAGCTTCCGCTTGTGCTTGTATGACTGTATGACTTGAGTGTTGGGTCATGTGACCCCTACCTGTATGACTATGTTATGTATGGCTCTTGGAGCCTTTTAATAAAGTACTTTGAGTCATAGAGTTCTGTTGTGATGCAATGTTGTATTTGCACATATTGAGCATATTGCGTGTATGATTGAAATGCTTGGTATGTGTGGTATCCGACACCTAGTTGTTTTCCTTTAGTAGCCTATCTTACAGGGAAATGCCTCCTAGTGATTCCAATGAGCCTTGGTAGCTTGCTACTGCTCGGAACACGTAGGCTGGCCGGCATGTGTCCTTCTTCATTCCTGTGTCTGTCCCTTAGGGGAAATGTCACGCGTTGTTCCTTTAAGTCCATGTAGCTTGCTACGACTTGGGTTCATACGTTGATGACCGACACGTTCGTTGCTGGGTCATGGATGCCTGTCTCTGTAATTTAGTGCCACTTTTGGTTTATAACTAGCCATGTCGGCCCGGGTTCTCTGTCATATGGATGCTAGCGACACTGTCATATACGTGTGCCAAAATGCGCAAACGGTCCCGGGCCAGGTAAGGTGGCACCCGTGGGGTTACCGTGCGTGAGGCCGCAAAGTGATATGACGTGTTACAGCTAGATCGGTGTGGCTTAGGATCGGGGTCCTGACAACTACTCTATAGCTTCTGGTGTTGCACGCATGGACTTCACTCCATTATCGGCTCTAGTATATAAATAATCCTCTTGGCATGATTTTTTTTGAAATAGAGGAAAAAGCTTTGCCTCATCTCATTTGTAAAGATAGAACTAACAAATTTTGAGGAGATCTTTTACACCTCCACAAATGGAAGCGAAAATCCTAGTCTCGCGAATCGAAGAATTCAAATGTTCTGCCCCCGCAGTCACAGTCGCTGATAAACAGGCTGCTAGTGTGTGCGTGAGAGGAGTGGCTGAGTAGGCCAGCTACGCGCTTGAATAGAGAACGGAGAGTATGCACTACGCACGTGTACTTTCCCTGCATTGATAGTACAATGATGGTTCTAGAGAACAGTAGTACCCTCCACTTGCAACTGTAGCTCCTTCGCCTTGAGATTCAAGAGTTCAAAACTGGTGCACTATAGAAGTACAATACATCGCACTGTTATTTGAGAAAGTAGTACTACTACTACTAGAGTACAACGTAGTAAATAATAACCTCACTATCGCGGGGCACTGGGCACTACCCCTATGCGTGCCCGCATAACTTCCTTAACGATGTGATGAGGCCCTGCGGTTACGCTCTTATCTCCTCCTCGCCAGTCCCCCCCCCGAAAAGATCAAGGCAGTTCGTTGCTGCTTTCATGGATTTGCCAGGCGGTTCTCCTCCTCGTTAGGGCTGGGAGAACTTGGACAACGATCCTGTGGGAGAAATCGCACGCTGCTCTGACGTCCTCTCCGTCGCAAGCCTCAGTGCTTCCTGCACCAACTATTTTAAGACAATGCTTAAACAGGCTTGGGAAAAGGCCATGCTTGTTGGTCTTCCATGCGTCCTCGAGGAAAAGGTTATTCTATGGGACAATCCTTCGAATAGTCCACCACTCCCTGGCCATGGTTGCACGTTGACTCTGCTAGAGTCGCCGACGATGAGAGGTAATCATATTTTGTCCGATGAGCAGATTAGTCATGGAGTTTGATCATGTAGTGTATATTCTAAATATAGTACTGTACTTAGTTATTTCATCTCGTAATTTCTCCACTACCCACTGTCTTATATATAGGTCTGGGTTGGTGCCAACGAATATTGGCTTGCATACCTCCGGCCGGATACCACCATCATTTTACCCAACATCCACAACAGTGTGGCCTTCCCATAGAGCCCTTCTCCACCATTGGATCGGCCTTCCGGACTGGCTGGGCTTGAATACATATGATGATGCCTACATGAGATTGAAGAAGAGAGCAATTGCAGATCCACCAACAAAGCGACGCGGCTACGACGATTACTATCTCATCGTGGTGTCAACATAAGGATTGCCATAAATACAAAAGGCAGTAACAATAGAGGCTGGCACTTGTTGGTCGTAGCAGATTTGTACCCCTACATATTCAAAGACGGCGTGTGCCATGTAGGCTACATCTTTGCAGTGAAAAGCCAGGGGACTTGTTTCATCTAGTTGCCATCCATCATTTGCAACCATCATTTGCATCCCTAATGGTACCCCATTATTTTGCAGGGACCAGTCATCCCCCGATCAAAATAAGATCGCAAATCCTGGATGTGCATTTGCATCCGCGATTCGGTCTAACCTGAAACCTTGTAGCTGACTTTGACATTTTGGGGTCATCTATCTTAGCGGTCGTTACCCATGGTACCACTGATGTGTAACATGGTCACAGGATCTACCACGATCGGACCATCACCATCTACCTAGGTATTCCATTTTCTCATTGATGTGTGTTAGAGTAGTAGTACTTGTTAGTTATTTTCTTTTCTTGACTGGGACATGTTTATTGTACTAGTTTCCAATTTAGTATTAGATTTTTTTAACCCTCTCGCCTTCTCTTTCATTGTAGTACTACTTACGAGTACTAGTACTTTTTACCTTGGAGGACGCGTATAGCTAGCTAGGCCCTTGAATACTTGAACCCACTAGATCCCACCATTTTTGTTTTTCCATGTCTTACTATCTCATCCATGTAGCCAAGAGTGGCTATATATAAGAAGCCGATTATTTTACTTCCTCTATACAAGAGTATTATTATTTGCTGCACAATATTACTGACCGCCATATCTGAGCACAACATTATTATGCATGGACCTTGACCATGTACGTCACCATGTGTCCAGATCTGAGATGCCGCATGTACCAGATGAACAGCGCCGAGTTCGACCCCCGTGATGCTCTATGGGTGCCGAGGAACACTCTTAGAGAGTACTCACTTTTCATTGGGGACAGCTACCCCATTGTGAAGCGGATGCCACCTTCCGTGCACGACACCGAAGGCCTATTATTCATGAAGCATGGTTGTTTCTTCAGTGCACACCGCTGGATGAATGACATGCTGGGACACGCTATCCCTGATTTATGTCGCTTCAGCTTGGATGAGTCTCCATCGTGTGGACCCGGACTAGAAAGATGGGACAATGAGTCCCGTTGCCCACTTCTATGGATCGTGCCATCTATGAAGAACACCTGGGACTAGAACCTGGAGGAGTACATGGAGCCCATCTATAACGTGTAAGTGGAGTGTGGTAAAATGGTAGCGCTGTAAATATATGTACACTAGTCGTGCACAAATTTACCACATGAAGTGGAGATAAACTTGTGTGGCATACTGGCATTTGTCCTTTAGAATTTATTACTAGTATATGTGTTATGTGTACGTGCAACTTGTTGGGTTGTTGCACGGGCTCCAACACACTCTGTGACAAAAAAAGGTGGCACAACTTTGGATATAACTGACGTGGCGGCATCATACAGTAGCGATCGTTCGCTATAGTTGTAGTACTAGGACGATAACTCCTATAAACCTCGCTCTTGGCTTTTTGCATCTTCGGGAGGTTCAATAGTTAGTACTCCTATGAACCTTGCATTTGGCTCTTCGCCTCTTGGGAAGGTCCAACAATGATGATACTATAGTACAATATGCTTCTGGCAATCTGACACCGAATGAACTGTTGCACGTCCATCGCGAGGGCGAGGGAGAGGGCGCTATAGTCAAAACCCTCTCCTCGTCCTACCAGCCACCGCGCGCGTGGGCGAGGGAGAGGGCGCAGGTGTACATAGTAAGCAAGCTTCTCCTCGTCCTATGAGCCACCGCGCGTGGGCGAGGGAGAGGGTGTAGTAAGCAAGCTTCTCCTCGCTCGGCGAGTTGACGGGACACATCAAAGTAGTACTAGTCCATATTGCGTCTTTTCCGGTTAATATGGCTTAATTTGAAACGAGAAAAATACAATGGCAGTCAACGTATGTAACAATACGGTCATTATGGTCACTATATAGTTTTGCGGTGATTATACGGTTGCTAGCTCACCGTAGAGCACTGTATTGCACCCTACTGACCGGCCACATAGTCGACGTGGCACTTATTGACTGGTTAAATTGGCACCTGGTTTCTGGGTCCCACCAGTCAGTTGGCAGAGCAAAGAAATCAGTTATACAAAACTTTACGCAGGCGTGATAGGAGTCCAACCCTTGCGCGCAAACCACCCTGGCTGTGTATGTGAGTGCATGCACGTGTACCCCCTCGGTCCATGAAAAACTATACATCTAGCATTAGAATTTTTTCCAACAAAGAGTGTACATATACACTTCCAATGCACTTATCCATTAATCTAGTCGGTATTGATTGCATGGTTAATAGTGTAGCCAACTACCGGCTATATGAGTTGCTATGTCACATATAGTTAACCTAATAGCTGACACATATAGTAGCAAGTGATACGTCTCCAACATATCTATAATTTATGAAGTATTCATGCTATTATATTATCCATCTTGGATGTTTTATATGCATTTATATGCTATTTTATATGATTTTTGGGACTATCCTATTAACCCAGAGCCCAGTGCCATTTTCTGTTTTTTCCTTGTTTTTGAGTTTCGCAGGAAAGGAATATCAAACAGAGTCCAATCGAGCTGAAACTTTACGATGATTTTTATGGACCAAAAGAATCCCACGAAGTAGCAGAGATGCACCAGAGGAGTCCCGAGGCCACCACAAGGCTGGAGGGCGCACCCTAGGGCGCGTCCCCGTCCTTGTCGGCGCCTCATGGGTCCCCCTGACTTGTCCCTGACACCAAAAATTCTTATAAATAGGGAAAACCCCGAAAATAAACCTAGATCGGGAGTTTCGCCGTCGCAAGCCTCTGTAGCCATGAAAAACCAATCGGGAGCCCGTTTCGGCACCCTGCCGGAGGGGGAAACCATCACCGGTGGCCATCTTCTTCATCCCGTCAGTCTCCATGACGAGGAGGGAGTAGTTCACCCTCGGGGCTGAGGGTATGTACCAGTAGCTATGTGTTTGATCTCTCTCTAGTGTTCTTGATTTTGCACAATCTTGATGTACTGCGAGCTTTGCTATTATAGTTGGATCTTATGATGTTTCCCCCACTCAACCTTCTTGTAATGGATTGACTTTTCCCTTTGAAATTATCTTATCTGATTGAGTATTTTAGGATTTGAGAACACTTGATGTATGTACTACATGTGCTTATATGTGGTGACAATGGGATATTCACGTGATCCACTTGATGTATGTTTTGATGATCAACTTGCGGGTTCAGTGACCTTGTAAACTTATGCATAGGGGTTGGCATACGTTTTCGTCTTGACTCACCCGTAGAAACTTTGGGGCACTCTTTGAAGTTCTTTGTGTTGGTTTGAAGTTCTTTGTGTTGGTTTGAAGTTCTTTTTATTGGAGTATCTAGGCGACATTAGGGTTTTGGTTGATGTGTGTCTAAAGGTGTTATTTTAGTAGGAACTCTAGGGCAGTTTGTGACACTTATAGGAATAGCCCAATAGACCTGTCAAAAAGAATAACTTTGGGGTGGTTTCGTACCCTACAATAATCTCTTTGTTTGTTCTCTGCTATTAGTGACTTTGGAGGGACTCTTTGTTGCATGTTGAGGGATTGTTATATGATTCAATTATGTTATCATTGTTGAGATAACTTGCACTAGTGAAAGTATGAACCCTAGGCCTTGTTTTTAAGCATTGCAATACCGTTTGTGCTCACTTTTATCATTAGTTACCTTGCTGTTTTTATATTTTATGATTACAAAAACCTATATCTACCATCCATATTACACTTGCATCACCATCTCTTGGCCGAACTAGTGCACCTATATAATTTACCATTGTATTGGGTGTGTTGGGGACACAAGATAATCTTTGTTATTTGGTTGCAGGGTTGTTTAAGAGAGATCATCTTCATCATACGCCTCCCACGGATTGATAAACCTTAGGTCATCCACCTGAGGGAAAATTGCTACTATCCTACTAGACTCTGCGCTTGGAGGCCCAACACGAGTCTACAAGAAGAAGGTTGTGTAGTAGGCATCAAGCTATTTTCTAGCGATGTTACTGGGGAGGTGAGTGCTTGAAGGTATGTCTTTAGATCTTGCAATCGAATCTTTTAGTTTTTGTTTTATCACTAGTTTAGTCTATAGAAGAAAAAAAATGGAATTGAGGTTACCTCATATGCTTCATCTTTATAATGTCTTTCGTGAAAATGATGGAAAGGAAAATTGTGCTAAAGTGTTAGAAGAAGAATGCAATAAAATGTTTGGCACTAATATTTGAATAATGAGAATGATTACAATGTTGTTAGTATGAATTCGTTGAATATCCATAGTACTAATGATGATTGCACTAGTCATGATAAAAATGTTACTTATAAGAATGTCAACTTTTATGGAGTGCATTGAGTTTGCAAATATATACCAAAAAGGGAAGATAGATTTTGCAAGAGGCATAAGTATTTAGAAACTAAATGGTTGCAAGAGAGGCTAGATGTTTGTGCTGAAAGATTTAATTTTTCTCGCCATCCTTGTGAACTTTGCAATGAACGTGGTCATTTTAATCTCCAATGCAAATGGTTTTATGATCAAATCGTGTCCAAAAATTAAGATGACTTGATTTCCCTTGCGCGCCATAATGAACTTAGTTTGCTTGTGGGGTTTGAAGAAATGAAACATATAACTAAGGATATTCCGGCATATAACCTTGAGAGATTTCTTGATTTTGATCTAGAGGAAATTTATATGTATTGTGTGGTAAATTTCATTGAGAATCCTTATATTGCCAATTACTTAAAGACAAGAAAACAAATAGAAGATGAAGGGAATACTAACGAAGGGGGACATGTTTCCCAATATCCTCCAATTTTTTATTATGATGAATCAGGTAATGAGGAGGTACTTTTTACTCAACTAATCTCATCAATAAGGAGCTCCAAACAGGTGATTGAACCCACACATGATGTGAAGAAGAAAAAGAAAAGACGGAGAAGCAAAGGTAAAAAGGTATCCCTCCCAAATGATGTTGCTCCTATTATTGTTTTGCTTCATGAAAGTGAATCAAAAATAAATGTGGAAGATGATATACTTGATGATGATAGTGATTCTTTGTCTTATGGTACAATGTCCGAAGAAACTATCGAGGATGATTTTGTTATGCCTATTACTCATTGTGATGATTATGATTGGGAAAGTAATGATACTTGTTGTAATCTTGAGAATATTTTTGGCACAAACTTAGAAAATTGTGATGATAATAATTTTTATACTATTGGTGTTATTCATATTATTAATGATGAGAGTTATTATGCTTATGATATGCAAATCCACAAGCTTGGGGATGCTATGTTTAATGAAGATGATATTTTTAGTCCCCCAAGTTTTGATGTGCAAATTTATTATGATGATAGCATGCCTCCTATTTATGATGATTGTAATATTTATTAAAGTGGGTTTGGAAGAGTGTCAACTTTAGATGATAATTACCACACTATTTTGGAGGGTGTTGAATCTTATTATAATGATAAAAGTGGATTTGGAGAGGTCATGGCTTTATTTAGTAATGATTCCACTATTTCGGAAGAGGTTTCAACTAACTATGATGAGAACAAAGTTGCTACTTATGATGATTATTGTGATGATACATATGTTATAAGAAGTAGTGATAATTATTGTCATTATTTTGAATATCCTTTTGCTGAATGTTACTCTTTTAATGTGGAAACTATTTACAGTATTCAAGTTTCATATCATGCTCCCACTACTATTCATGAGAATAAATTTGCTTATGTTGAGAGTAGCAAAATTTCTATGCTTATGCATCATGAAAAGAGTGCTTTATGTGATAGCTATATTGTTGAATTCATTCATGATGCCACTGAAAATTATTATGAGAGAGCAACACATGCTTTTACATATCTCAATAATATCAAGTTTCCTCTCTATGTGTTGATAGTTTTGAAGTCGTGCTTGTTTTGCCTTGATATGATAGTTGATTCTTGTTCCCATAAATTGTTTGCTCACAAAATACCTATGCATAGTAAGTGGATTAGACTCAAATGTGTTTGCAATGTTATTCATGATGCTCATTTTTGTGTTTTGATTTTTATCTTTACGTGAGCACCATTGAAATCATCATGTCTAACTAAAAAGCATTAAAGAAAAGCGCTTGTTGGGAGACAACCCAATACTTTTACCTACTGTTTTTGTGTGTTAACATGATTAATCTACTGTAGTAATAATCTTTTATAGATTTTGTTTCAATAAACTGCCAAGTAAATCCTTTGGGATAATGTGGAAGATAGTTGATTTGATTCTGTGCAAAAACAGAAAGTTTTGCATCCAATGCAGAAAATTCAATAAATCACTGGAACATGATAATTAGCTGAAATTTTTACATATGATTGATATACAAATTTCCTACGTTGTCCTAAATTTTCAGAATTGTTAGAGTTCCCGAAGTATTGTGGTTGTCCGGATCATTACAGGCTGTTCTATTTTTAACAGATTCTGTTTTCCATGGATAGTTTGTTGTAACATCCCAAATTTTCAATTTGGAATGTTATACATAGATCATACTGCATTCATATTTCTTTGCATTTTGTGTGTGGCGATCCTCGAAAATTCGAAGGAACTCAAGGATCTATGGAGAGAGTTGGGAATTCTACCGTTTTCGTATTTGAGTTGACTCGAATACCGGTACGGGGATAGCGTTGGTTTTAATTATTTTTCTCTCCTAAAAATATTTCTAAATAAAATATATGAGCGGAGATAATATGACTTCTCCAAAATAACAGAAATATTGGAGGAACAATGTTTAAATCACTTTTGTATTTTTTTCGGATTTAGTTGCGATTTTATTTGCATAGGAAAAATACGCATTTTTCAAAATTGCATTTTGGTCCAGGAAAAATGTTCACTTTGTCCTAAATATTATTAGAGGACGGTGAAAATTTATTTCAGAATTTTTGGAGTCCGTTTAGTATTTCTTTCGTTAGTTTTCGTACGTCACGACCCGTTTAAAAAAAAATGGCGAACCGACTTTGGGCCATGTTCGGCCAGGACTCCTCCTGGCCCGGGGCCTTTATAAGCCGCCGAGGCCCAGCCACCGAGCCGCCCAGCCCGCCTCGCCCGCCCCGCCAAACCCTAGGCGCCGCTCCGCTGCCTGCCGCCGCCGCATCGCGCCGCCACCTCCGCACCGCCGCCGCCGCCGGAGTTCGTCGAGCCGAGGTAGCGGCCCGCCGTCCCGATTTTCTAGAAGAAACCGATCCGGGTTTTTTTTCAGCAAACCCCTAGTTTTGTTTTTTAGTTTAGATCGAGTTTTTTTCGGTTTAGCTATTTAGCGAGTGTTTGCTCGTTCGTTCGTTTTAACACACGAATTCATCGTTTAGTTTCAGTTGACGAACGTTCGTTCGTTAATCTGTTCGTCAGTATTCTTTTTCGGGGTATTTATCCGTGATTATTTCGATCGCGATTTCTGCCCTGATCTTGTTTTTCGTTTTTCTTTTCGCTCGAGAGTCGGATTCAGGTGATTGAAAATCCTAGATCTTCGCCTCGACACCCTCTTTCCATTTAACAAACTTGAACAAAGTTTTGCTACTGTAAAATTTGATCCTAGATCAATCTAGTAGACGGATCTTGTGTCATTCGTAGTTTGAGTTTTGTTGCTTCGTTCGATTTGATTCTTTTTGCAAACCGGAGTTCTTAAATTGAACTTTCTGGTTAGATCTTCTTATTTGGAGTTTTGTTTGTGCATATTTGCTTGATTGCTTATGTATGCTATTGTTTTTTGCGATAGAATACCCGGACTGTGAAGCGTGCTACTACGAGTCTCTAGGTTTTGCGAATCATCAGCAAGGCAAGTAACACTTTGATCATACCCCCTTTATTACCCAGTTTTTATGCATTAGATAAAACCCTCACACATTGCATGAGTAGGATCTCTTAACTTGTGGGACTGGGAAGTAGATTGAGGTAGAACCTATTACATGCATTGTTTTCAAACCATTGGGAGTTACTCTACGCTATGCTTAGGTTGCTATGCTATGCTCGTAGACGTGGTTTGGGTTTGAGTGAAATCCATGACAAATGTGAGTTGCTAATTAATGGTTCAACTTAAGGTGGCTACTTGAATACACATTTGGGTGGATTGGTTGCAGGGCACCTGGAGAATCCAGTGTTGTCCTAGGAAATTCCAGGGTTCCGTCTGATTGTCCTATGGAATGCCACCCAGGCTCAAAGGGATCATAAAACTATTCATGCTAGAAACTTCCGTGTGTAGCCACAATGCCATTATGGGCTCTGGCATAGTATAAGTAGGTTGCGTGAGCTCTTTCAGTGGTGGAATAGCAGATGTAGGGGAAAGTAGGTGTACCGGTCCACCCGGGGTAAAGAGTAAATGCTTTTGAAAGACTGTGTCTCGGTCATCCGTTTCTCAAACACCATGAAGTGTGAGAAATCCAACGGAGGAGATCGAGTCTTGTGGGAAAAGAGCACAAATCTCTGCAGAGTGTACAAACTAATCATGATTAGCCGTGTCCCCGGTTATGGACAATCTTGAGTATCTGGTACTTGAATTATTGGTTGATCTCATCACTCTAAAGTTAATTTGTTGGGTTAATGATTACTTTAATTGGGATTGAGTTGGAGGTACGTTCTCAATGATGTTTCAACTACCATGATAGTTAAAATAAAATTTATTCCTTTATTGTAGGGAAAAATTGGCTTTATGCAAAAACTTTAACGTTAGAGCCTCCCCCAGCCAAATATGCATGTAGTGTTAGCCTTTATTCTGTTACTTGCATCTTCTGTGTTATCTTGCCAGCATATTCCATGTGCTTACCCGTTTCGGGCTGCAACATGTTACGTTGCAGACTTTTCAGACGAGGAGTAAGACGTTCTAGGTCGTTTGTCATGCACTCACCTATGCCGTTGGAGTTGATGGACTCACTTATGTTCCAAGCCTTCCGCTGTTATTTTTTTTAGATGGCCTTAAGCCATAGATTTTTGTAATAAGTTCTCTTTGGAGACATTCGATGTAATAAGTGTGTGATTGCCACTCTGTTATAAATCCTTCAAGTACTGTGTGTGTCAGCATTACCGATCCAGGGATGACACTGAAACACAGAGACTTCGGTCCATTCGGATCGTGGTCGCTACAAGATGGTATCAGAGCACACACTGAATGTAGGACACTACCACTAAGATAAACCCTAGGTCACTTTTCTCTACTCATTTCTGACTCCTCTCCACTTTCTACTTCTTTAGGATGGTGGACCCAAGGAACAAGTTCACTCAACCAGATGAAGACAGACCTTTTGGACGACACTTGAAGGAAGTCACTAGGTACCTGAACATAGGAATACCAAGCTTTACCGGGACCTACACCGCCACTTTACCAGAAGAGGAGCGATGGAGCATTAAAGTTCAAATTCCCGGGAGAACCTTCACACCATCCACTGAGCCAATAGAGTTTTCGTTTGATGCACCATCCTGGAGCCTAGGCAAGAGTATGGCAGCCCACATCACTATGGGAAGGATCGGAGAAGTCTACAAGCAGGAGCTGAAGGACACCATCTACCAGATTTGTGGACGCCGAGATGAGCGTTGGGACATGATCAGCACCCGGAAGGACCGGTCCATTGCAGCGTTCATCCAGGAGTTAAACCAGCACATTCATCGACAGGAGCACCAGATGTGCGCAGGGATGATAGATTTGAAGAAGGCACTAACCAGGAACTTGGAGCTAGAAGAAGAACTCAAGTCTACTCGTGACGGATATGAGGAGGAGATGTTGATACTTGTGGAGAAGAATGATGATTTGACAAGGAAGTTAGGAGTATTCATGGGAGATCCAGCACCAGGAGGTGAAGAAGAGGAAGAAGAACCCAAGGAGATTCGTTCTGAAGATTACATCATCATCAACGACACGGATTCAGACCCCGATGATAGTGAAGACGAAAACTATGAAGATGAAGCTAGAGCAGACATCATGGAATCTTCCGCCGATCAAAATTTCTAGATGACCACCCTATGACTAGTACTTATCCCCCCCCCCCACAAAGTAGTATTTAGAGCACTTTTGTAACATTATTTAGATCTTTGTAAGACCTTGCTTGCAATTGATTGGTGTGATATGATTGTGTTTGTCTCATGTGCATATGGGTGGTGATTTTGCCTAAGACCTCATTTCTATTCTAATCTCTTCCCTCTACACCCATCAGATGCCTTCGAGACGTGAGCCCGGATTTGAGTTTCCCCCTGAGCTCACTCAGTTGATCCAGCAGCAGAACACTTTGATGCAACTTCTTGTCCAGAACACCCTGAACAACCAGAACAACAACAACAACCCTCCACCACCACCACCACCCGTGGACAACCTAACACGTTTCTTAAGGTTGCAACCACCGGTGTTTGCTAGCAGCATTAAACTGATAGTTGCTGATGATTGGCTGCACAAGATTGGAAGGGATTTGATCACCGCCAATTGCTCGGATGCTGAGAAGGTGCGATTTGCTACACATCAGTTGTCTGGACTAGCCGCAGCATGGTGGGAAAATTACACAGCCACTTTCCCTATAGCCAATGTCACTTGGGAGCAGTTCCAGCAAGCTTTTCGCACTGCCCATGTCTCAACTGGAGCTATGAGCATGAAGAAGCGGGAGTTTCGCAATTTGCGCCAAGGAAATCATACTATGGCTCAGTACGTAGATGAGTTTAGTACCCTATCTCGTTATGCCCCGGATGATGTGGCCACAGATGCCGCGAAGCACGAGAGATTTATGGAAGGGATGAATGATGAGATGAGCATACAGTTGATGGTGGCAACCTTCAACAACTACCAGGAGTTGGTAGATAAGGCTCTTATGATTGAAGGGAAGCAACAACAGATTGAGAGCCGCAAGAGGAAGTATGGACAAGGAAGGAATAACACTGGAGCCCAGCAGAAGCCCCGATTCACTCCGAGTTCGGGAGGATACACCCATAACCATGGAAGCCACACCCACACTAGAGGAAATTCTCACAACCACAATGGCTCCAAGAATGGGAGTGGGAATGGAGCAAACAATAATCAGAACCGCTCTACTCCATCCACACACGCCAAGAGGGATTTGAGCCACGCGACCTGTTTCAACTGCGGGAAGAATGGACACTCTGCCACGGAGTGCCCTGAAGCTAAGAATGGGAACGGCAATGGAAGTGCCGGGAAGAAGCCCAACCCATTCAACAATGGACAAGTGAACCACGTGACCGTGGAGGAGGTTGAAGAGCAACCAGATGCTGTTGTCGGTAAGTTCTTGGTTAAGTCATTTACCGCAATAGTTCTTTTCGATACTGGTGCATCGCATTCATACATTTCAAGGGGATTCGTAAATAGACATAAGTTGGCCACCCAAGTCCTTAAGACCCCCATGTTAGTAAGTTATCTAGGAGCGGAGTATATGGCACATCAAGGATGTTTTCAGACGCCATTGGTCATAGTACGCCATGTTTTCCCCGCAGACCTGATAGTTTTGGAGTCACAAGGATTGTATGTGTTACTAGTTATGGATTGGCTATTGATGTATGGAGGGAACATCGATTGTGCTAGTAAGTCTATTTTGCTTACCACCCCGAAGGGAAAAAGGATCAAGTATGTATCTAGGAATTCGCCTATAAGGACACAAGTGCATTCTCTCACGGGAGTTGTTTAGGAGGAAGTGCCTGTGGTAAAGGACTATCCGGATGGTTTTCCAGAGGAGCTACCTGGCATGCCACCGGATAGGGATATGAGTTTTTGATAGAGCTATTGCCTGGCACCGGACCTATATCGAAGAGACCATATCGGATGCCAGCGAATGATCTGGAGGAGAACAAAAAGCAGATTAAGGAGTTACTGGAGAAAGGATTTATTCGCCGGAGTTCATCACCATGGGGAGCCCTAGTGCTTTTGGTCGAGAAGAAGGATGGATCTTTAAGAATGGTCGTTGATTATCGAGCCCTGAATGAAGTGACAATTAAGAACAAGTATCCGCCGCCGATGATCAATGATCTGTTCGACCAACTCCAGGGAGCGAAAGTATTCTCCAAGATCGATCTATGGTCTGGATAACACCAGTTGAAGATCCGAGAGAAGGATATATCTAAGACAGCCTTCACCACAAGGTATGGGCTATACGAGTATACGGTTATGTCATTTGGATTGATTAACGCCCTAGCTATTTCATGAGAATGATGAATAAGGTGTTCATGGAGTTCTTGGATAAGTTTGTCGTGGTATTCATCGATGATATTTTGGTATACTCGAAGAATGAAGAGGAACACGCGGAGCATTTGCGTTTGGTACTGGAGAAGCTCAGAGAACATCAGTTATATGCCAAGTTTAGCAAATGCGAGTTTTGGTTGACGGAAGTTGGATTCCTAGGGCATATTATATCAGGAGAAGGTATAGCAGTGGACCCCGTCAAAGTCCAAGCAGTCACTGAATGGTTGGCACCCACTTCAGTTGGAGAGATCCGCAGTTTTCTTGGACTCGCAGGATATTACCGAAGATTCATAGAAAATTTCTCCAAGATTGCAAAGCCGATGACGACATTGTTGAAGAAGGAGACAAAGTTCCATTGGACCGAAGAGTGCAAAGAAATTTTCCCGGAGTTGAAGAAACGGTTGACGACAGCCGCAGTGCTGATTTTGCCAGATATACGCAAGGAGTTCCAAGTGTACTGTGATGCCTCACGCTTAGGACTTGGAGGAGTACTCATGCAGGATGGAAGAGTTGTTTCTTATGCATCTCGTCAACTGCAACCGCACGAGTTGAATTATGCGACCAAGATCTGGAGTTAGCAGCTGTGGTGCACGCGCTAAAAACTTGGAGACATTTCCTTATTGGAAATCGTTGCAATGTGTACACGGACCACAAGAGTTTGAAATACATTTTCACTCAGAAGGAGCTGAACCTCAGACAAAGGAGATGGTTAGAACTTATAAAGGATTATGATATGAAGCTGCACTATCACCCAGGAAAGGCCAATGTCGTTGCAGACGCTTTGAGCCGGAAGAGTTATGCAAATACCCTAGTAAAGGGGGGATTGCTACAGGAGTTAGCAAAAGATCTCAGGGAGCTTCGTTTGGAGATAGTTCCTAGAGGTTTTGTTGCAACGTTGGAGGTTCAGTCAACATTGCTGGGAAAGATACGTGAAGCCCAGAAGGATGACAAGGAGATTTCAGAAATAAAGGAGAGGATGAGTGAAGGAAAAGCCAAGGGATTTCGTGAGGATGAACATGACACCTTGTGGTTTGAGGATCGAATTTATGTGCCCAACGACCCGGAGATTAGGAAGTTGATACTGTAGGAGGCACATGATTCGTGATACTCGATACACCCCGGAAACACCAAGATGTATTTGGATTTGAAGGAGCGTTTCTGGTGGATGGGAATGAAGAAGGATATTGCCGAGTATGTAGCCGTATGTGATGTATGACAGAGAGTAAAGGTGGAGCATCAAAAGCCAGCAGGATTGCTACAGCCGATGCCGATACCCGAATGGAAGCGGGAGAAGCTTGGCATGGACTTTATCACCGGATTGCCCAGGACCAAATCAGGATATGATTCAATCTGGGTAGTAGTGGATCGCTTGACCAAGGTAGCCCACTTTATCCCCGTGAAAACCACGTCTACCAGTGCGAAGTTGGCCAAGATATACATGACCAGAATCGTATGTCTGCACGGAGTTCCGAGGACCATTGTATCAGATAGAGGAACATAGTTCACCTCAAAGTTTTGGCATCAGCTACACCAAACTTTGGGAACGAGGCTGGAATTCAGTACAACTTTTCATCCGCAGACCGATGGACAGACCAAGAGAGTCAATCAGATTCTGGAGGACATGTTGAGAGCCTGTGCGCTAGATTATGGATCTAGTTGGGATGACAATTTGCCCTACGTGGAGTTCTCGTACAACAACAGCTACCAGGCCAGTTTGAAGATGGCACCGTTCGAAGTGTTGTATGGGAGGAGATGCCGAACGCCGTTAATGTGGGATGAAGTTGGAGACCGTCAGTTGTTTGGACCAGATCTGAAAAAGTCAGAGGAGAAGGTTAAGATGATTTGAGATAGACTGAAGGTAGCTCAGTCTAGGCAGAAGAGTTATGCAGACTCAAAGCGCAAGGAAGTAGCTTATGAAATCGGAGACAGAGCGTACCTGAGAGTATCGCCTCTGTGAGGAGTTAAACATTTCGAAGTTAAGGGAAAGCTAGCCCCGAGATTTGTGGGACCTTACCGTGTTTTGGAATGCATGGGAGAGGTTGCCTATAAGTTGGAGTTACCCAAAGGATTGTCAGGACTGCACGATGTGTTTCACATTTTGCAGCTCAAGAAGTGCCATGCGGAGATGGCCGATATCCCGCTAAGAGACACAGTACCCCTTGAAGCAATTCAGTTGCATAGTGATCTGACTTACAAGGAGAAGCCTGTTAAGATTCTCGAATTTTCGAGCAGAGTCACCCGCAGTAAGGTTATCAAATTTTGCAAAGTTCAGTGGAGTCACCACACCGAGGAAGAAGCCACCTGGGAACGAGAAGGTGATCTACGCAAGGACCATCCACACCTGTTCTCTAGCCAAGCCGAATCTCGAGGGCGAGATTCATTCTAAGGGGGGGGGGGTAGGTTTGTAACATCTCAAATTTTCAATTTGGAATGTTATACATAGATCATACTGCATTCATATTTCTTTGCATTTTGTGTGTGGCGATCCTCGAAAATTCTAAGCAACTCAAGGACCTACGGAGAGAGTTGGGAATTCTATCGTTTTCGTACTTGAGTTTACTTGAATACCGGTACGAGGATAGCGTTGGTTTTAATTATTTTTCTCTCCTAAAATTATTTCTAAATAAAATATATGAGCGGAGATAATATGACTTCTCCAAAATAACAGAAATATTGGAGGAAAAATGTTAAAATCACTTTTTTTCTGATTTATTTGCGATTTTATTTGCATAGAAAAAATACGCGTTTTTCAAAATTGCATTTAGGTCTCGGAAAAATGTTCACTTTGTCCTAAATATTATTAGAGGACGGTAAAAATTTATTTCGGAATTTTTGGAGACCGTTTAGTATTTCTTTTGTTAGTTTTCGTACGTCAGGACTCGTTTAAAGAAAAGTGGCGAACCGACTTTGGGCCGTGTTCGGCCAGGACTCCCCTTGGCCCGAGGCCTTTATAAGCCGTCGAGGCCCAGCCGCCCAGCCCGCCTCGCCCGCCCCGCCAAACCCTAGCCGCCGCACCGCCGCCGCCTAGCGCCGCCGCACCGCCGCCGCGCCGCCGCCGCCCGTCGCCATCGTCGCCGGAGTTCGTCGAGCCGAGGTAGCCGCCCGCCGTCCCGGTTTTCTAGAAGAAACCGATTCGTTTTTTTTTTCAGCGAAACCCTGGTTTCTTTTTTTAGTTTAGATCGTTTTTTTTCGTTTAGCTGTTTGGCGAGCGTTCGCACGTTCGTTCATTTTAACGTACGAACTCGTCATTTAGTTTCAGTTAACGAACGTTCGTTGGTTAATCTGTTTGTCAGTTTACTTTTTCGGGGTATTTATCCGTGATTATTTTGATCGTGATTTCTGCCCTGATCTTGTTTTTCGTTTTTATTTTCGCTCGAGAGTCGGAATCAGGTGATTCGAAATCCCAGATCTTCGTCTCGATGCCCTCTTTCCGTTTAACCAACTTGAACAAAGTTTTGCTGCTATAAAATTTGACTCTAAATCAATCTAGTAGACGGATCTCGTTTCTTTTGCAGTTTGAGTTTCGTTGCTTTGTTCGATTTGATTCTTTTTGCAAACCGGAGTTCTTAAGTTGAACTTTCTAGTTAGATCTTCTTATTTGGAGTTTCGTTTGTGCATCTTTGCTTGATTGCTTATGTATGCTATTGTTTGCTTGCGATAGAATACCCGGACTGTGAAGCGTGCTACTAAGAGTCTCTAGGTTTTGCGAATCATCAGCAAGGCAAGTAACACTTTGGTCATACCCCCTTTATTACCCAGTTTTTATGCATTAGATCAAACCCTCACACATTGCATGAGTAGGATCTCTTAACTTGTGGGACTGGGAAGTATATTGAGGTAGAACCTATTACCTACATTGTTTTCAAACCCTTGGGAGTTACTCTACGCTATGCTTAGGTTGCTATGCTATGCTCGTAGACGTGGTTTGGGTTTGAGTGAAATCCATGACAGATGTGAGTTGCTAATTAATGGTTCAACTTATGGCTACTTGAATACACATCTGGGTGGATTGGTTGCAGGGCACCTGGAAAATCCAGTATTGTCCTAGGAAATCCCGGGGTTCCGTGTGATTGTCCTATGGAATGCCACCCAGGCTCAAAGGGATCATAAAACTATTCATGGTAGAAACTTCCGTGTGCAGCCACAATGCCATTATGGGCTCTGGCATAGCATGAGTAGGTTGTGTGAGCTCTTTCAATGGTGGACTAGCACATGTAGGGGAAAGTAGGTGTACCGGTCCACCCGGGGTAAAGAGTAAATGCTTCTGAATGACTGTGTCTCAGTCATCCATTTCTCAAACACTATGCAGTGCGAGAAATCCAATGGAGGAGATCGAGTCTTGTGGGAAAAGTGCACAAACCTCTGCAGAGTGTACAAGCTGATCATGATTAGCCGTGTCCCCGGTTATGGACAATCTTGAGTATCTGGTACTTGAATTATTGGTTGATCTCATCACTCTAAAGTTAATTTGTTGGGTTAATGATTACTTTAATTGGGATTGAGTTGGAGGTACCATCTCAATGATGTTTCAACTACCATGATAGTTAAAATAAAATGTATTCCTTTGTTGTAGGGAAAAATTGGCTTTATGCAAAAACTTTAACGTTAGAGCCTCCACCAGCCAAATATGCATGTAGTGTTAGCCTTTATTCTGTTACTTGCATCTTCTGTGTTATCTTGCCAGCATATTCCATGTGCTGACCCGTTTCGGGCTGGAACATGTTACGTTGCAGACTTTTCAGACGAGGAGTAAGATGTTCTAGGTCGTTTGTCATGCACTCAGCTATGCCGTTGGAGTTGATGGACTCACTTATCTTCCAAGCCTTCCGTTGTTATTTTTTTAGATGGCCTTAAGCCATAGACTTTTGTAATAAGTTCTCTTTGGAGACATTCGATGTAATAAGTGTGTGATTGCCACTCTTTCAAGTACTGTGTGTGTCAGCATTACTGATCCAGGGATGACACTGAAACACAGAGACTTCGGTCCATTCGGATCGTGGTCGCTACATTTGCTTGTTTTAGTGTTTCCATAGCTTATATTAAGTGATATAAATTGTGGAAATGATAAGTTACAGTAGGCATTCTTTGATAACAATTATGAATCTTGTCTTTGAAAATACCCAAGTGAATGATTTTCTTAATTATACTAATGCATCTCACGAAGTTCCATTAAATTTTGTGTGATTGAAGTTTTCGAGTTTTGGGCAAGACATCGATATGAGGAGAATAAAGAGTGCCAAGACCCTAAACTTGGGGATGCCCAAGGCACCCCAAGGTAATATTGAAGGAAGATCCAAGCAACTAAGCTTGGGGATGCCCCGGTAGGCATCCCACCTTCTTCATCAACAACTATCGGTTAGTATCGATTTAGTCTAAGTCTTTGCTTCTTCAAATGATATGTGCTATCCTTGCAATCTCATTTTATTTTGTTTTGCTCGTTGTTTGAATAGAATATTAAGATCTGAATTTTATTTTAATGAGAGAGAGTCCTCACATGGCTACATAATTGTTTTACTACTCATTGATCTTCACTTATATCTTTTTGGAGTAGCTTGTCATTTACTCTCATGCTTCATTTATATCGTATGAGTAAATGGTTGAATGAATTGCATATCATAAATCTGAAATAATTAATGTTTCATATGCTTATCCCATGGGGAGTAATGACTTCACATATAAGAAGGTGGTAAAATTTATTGGAAGTTAGCAAACATAATATTGGTCACTTGTACAATTCATGAAAGAATATTGAAGGAAGAGAGATTTCACATATAAATATACTATCTTGGACATCTTCTATGATTGTGAGCCCCATTAATTATTTTCAAACATGAGCAAATTAGTTGAAGTTGGACAAGGAAGAGAACGTAATGAGTTATGTTTGGGTATATTTGTATAGAAGTTATATTGTTATGGATCCTCCAACATGTTGTCTTGCTATTTAGAATCGTTGCTAGCCAAAATTTCTGTACTAAGTGGGAATACTGCTTGTGCATCCAGCATCCTAGAACCAAGTTTCTTCCATGAGTGTCCACCATATATACCTATATGTGGTATTTACCTGTCGTTCCAAGTAAATTTGCATGTGCGAAACTCTAAAGCTTCAAATAATAATATGTTTTGTATGTCCGAATCGCTCATGTAGAGACTAGGGGCTGTCAGTATCTTCCATGCTAGGTGGGTTATTCTCACGATGAGTGTTTATTCACTTATCATTCATGAGAGAGTGGTTGGTAAGTGGGATGCCCAGTCCTATGATCAAAAGATCAAAAACAATATTTCACATAATTAAACAAAACTCCCCTAGGACTGTTGTTGGTATGGATGGTACCCGTTGTTTTGGATCAGCTGTGGAGTGTGATTATTGGTGGAGGGGGAATAAAAACTTTACCATTCTGTTTGGGAGCCTCCTATAATGTGTCCAGTATGCATGATATTGGATACTCTTGGGTGTTATGTTGACAATGAAAGCATGCCTCTCAAAATTATTTTCATCTCTAATTTTAAAAGCTTCGAGCTGTGGCACCTCTGCAAATCCCCGCTTCCCTCTGCAAAGGGCATATCTTTTACTTTTATGCAAGAGTGAGTAGTATTCCTTCTCATTCCATCCTACTCTTTAGTTGGCAAGCATCATGTGGTGGGGAAAGATCTAAGCATATATGGTAATTCAAATATATTTGATCATGAATTATTATTGTTGAAAATTATCTATATGATAAATAAGTTTGGAGGCAAAACATTAAACCTCTATCTTTCTCTGTGATCAACGGATGCTATTTGTTCTAAAAATATGCTTTGAGTGGTAGCAAACATGGAAAACTATATGATAGTTGAGTACGTGGGATTTGCTGAATCAAAGCTCTCACAAAGACCTGATACATCTCCAACATATCTATAGTCTTTGATTGTTCCATCCTATTATATTATCTATCTTGGATGTTTTATATGCATTTATATGATTTTTGGGACTAACCTATTAACTTAGAGCCCAGTGCGAGTTTCTTTTTTCTCCTTGTTTTTTAGTTCCGCAGAAAAGGAATATCAAACGGAGTCCAATTGACCTGAAAATTTATGGTGATTTTGTATGGACCAAAAGAAGCCCACGGAGTGCCGGAGATGGACCAGAAGATCCACGAGGCCACCACAAGGGTGGGGGGCGCACCCACCCCCCTAGGGTGCACCCCTATCTTGTTGTCGCCTCGTGGGTCCCCCTCACTTGTCCTCGGCGCCCAAAATTCTTATAAATAGGGAAACCTCCAAAAATAAACCTAGATTGGGAGTTCCACCGTCGCAAGCCTCTATAGCCATGAAAACCCAATCGGGAGCCCGTTCGGTACCCTGCCGGAGGGGGAAACCATCACTGGTGGCCATCTTCATCACTCCGGCGGTCTCCATGATGAGGAGGAAGTAGTTTACCCTCGGGGCTGAGGGTATGTACCACGAGCTATGTGTTATCTCTCTCTCTCTCTATCTCTCTCTCTCTCTCTCTCTCTCTCTCATGTTCTTGATTTGGCACGATATTGATG
Organism: Secale cereale; assembly: GCA_902687465.1. NCBI lineage: Eukaryota > Viridiplantae > Streptophyta > Magnoliopsida > Poales > Poaceae > Secale > Secale cereale. The sequence goes on from LR738714.1 coordinate 233,130,962, forward strand.
TACCGCGAGCTTTGCTATTATAGTTGGATCTTATGATGTTTCTCCCCCTCTACCTTCTTGTAATGGATTGACTTTGGTGTGACTCTTTGTTGCACGTTGAGGTATTGTTATATGATCTAATTATGTTATCATTGTTGAGAGAACTTGCACTAGTGAAAGTATGCAGCCTAGGCCTTGTTTCCAAGCATTGCAATACCGTTTGTGCTCACTTTTATCATTAGTTACCTTGCTATTTTTATATTTCCAGATTACAAAAACCAATATCTACCATCCATATTACACTTGTATCACCATATCTTCGCCGAACTAGTGCGCCTATACAATTTACCATTGTATTGGGCATGTTGGGGACACAAGAGACTCTTTGTTATTTGGTTGCATGGTTGTTTGAGAGAGACCATCTTCATCCTATGCCTCCCATGGATTGATAAACCTTAGGTCATCCACTTGAGGGAAAATTGCTATTGTCATACAAAACTATCCGCTTGGAGGCCCAAGACGAGTCTACAAGAAGAATGTTGTGTAGTAGACATCAAGCTCTTTTCTGGCGCCATTGCCGGGGAGGCTAGGTAAGAGGCACTCACATCCCGTCAACGAAGCTCTTTTCTGGCGCTGTTGTCGGGAAGGTGAGTGCTTGAAGGTATATCTTTAGATCTTGCAATTGAATCTTTTAGTTTCTTGTTTTATCACTAGTTTGTTTTATAAAGAGAAAACTACAAAAAATGGAATTGTGGTTGACTCATGTGCTTCATCTTTTTAATGTCTTTCGTGAAAATGATGGAAAGAAAAATTGTGCCAAAGTGTTAGAAAAAGAAGTCATTAAAATGTTTGGCACTAAATATTTGAATGATGATCATGATTGCAATGTTGTTAGTATGGATTTTTTGAATATCCATGATGCTAACGATATGCAAAGCCACAAGCTTGGGGATGCTATGTTTGATGAAGATGATATGTTTAGTCCCCCAAGTTTTGATGAGAAAATTTATTATGATGAAAGCATGCCTCCTATTTATGATGATTATGATGATGACATGTATGCTATAAAGAATAATGATGACCGTGAAACTTGTCATCATGATTTTAATTCTCAAATTGATTATGTCAATCAAGTGTCACATGATAGTTATTTTGTTGAGTTTGCTCCCACTAATATTCATGAGAATAAATTTGCTCATGTGGAGAGTAATAAAATTTCTATGCTTATGGATCATGAAAGGAATGATTTATGTGATGGTTATAGTGTTGAATTCATTCATGATTCTACTGGAAATTATTATGACAGAGGAACATATGCTTCTACCTATTGTAGTAATATCATGTTTCCTCTCTATGTGTTGTACATCTTGAAGTCATGATTGTTTTTCCTTCCTATGCGAGTTGATTCTTGTTCCCATAAATTGTTTGCTCACAAAATCCCTATGCATAGGAAGTGGGTTAGACTTAAATGTGCTTCCCATGTGATTCATGAGGCTCCCTTTTATATTTCAATTCTTATCTTTATGTGAGCATCATTGAACTCATCATGCCTATCTAAAAAGGCATTAAATAAAAGCACTTGTTGGGAGATAACCCAATATTTTTACCTAGTGTTTTTGTGTATTCACATGATTAAGCTACTGTAGTAATCATGTTTTATAGCTTTTGTTTCAATAAAGTGCCAAGTAAAGCCTTTGGGATAGTGTGGATAATAGTTGACTTGATTATGTGCAAAAATAGAAAGTTTCGCATCCAGTGAAGAAAATTCAATAAATCACTGGAACGTGATAATTAGCTGAAATTTTGAAACATGATTGATATAAAAAGTGCCTACGTTTTCCTAATTTTTCAGAATTTTTAGAGTTCCATAAGTATGCGAAGTTTACAGATTGCTACAGACTGTTCTGTTTTTGAAATATTCTGTTTTCTATGTGTTTTTTTGCTTATTTTGATGAATCCGTGAGTAGTATCGGAGGGTTTGAACAATGGAGAATTTGGAATACAGTATATATAACACCAATATGAATTTATAATGAGTTTACAACAGTACCTAAGTGGTGAATTGCTTTCTTATACTAACGGAACTCATAAGATTTTTTGTTGAGTTTTGTGTTGTGAAGTTTTCAAGTTTTGGGTAAGGATTTGATGGACTAAAGAATAAGGAGTGACAAGTTCCTAAGCTTGGGGATGCCCAAGGCACCCCAAGGTAATATTCAAGGACAACCAAGAGCCTAAGCATGGGGATGCCCCGGGAAGGAATCCCCTCTTTCGTCTTCATCTATCGGTAACTTTACTTGAGGCTATATTTTTATTCACCACATGATATGAGTTTTGCTTGGAGCGTCATTTTATTTTGTTTAGTTTTGCTTTCTACCAATTAGAATAAGTTTTAGTATCTTTTATTTCAATAAAAAATACAAGTATAGCCTTTACCATGCTTATTTTGCAAGTATATATGTTGCTGTTTGAAAACAGAAAGTTTTCTATCATTGTCTGAATTCTTATGGATAGTGAGAACGTGATAAAATCTTGAAATTTTTACAAAGTTAGCATGAATAAGTTCTCTGTAACGTGGTAATTTTTCAGAATTTATACAGCTAAGGAAGTACGAGAACAATTCCACTCTTTACAGACTGTCCCGTTTAGACAGATTGCTGTTAGGTTTGCATTGTTTGCATATGTTTGCATGTTTAATGATTCTATTCAAGGATAATAGTATTAAATATGCAGAGGCATTTAGTATGCAATGTTGAATTATAATTTTAGTCATTTTCTACAGTAGAAAATTTTAAGATTTTGAGTTGATTTATACTAACTTATCTCATGAGTTCTTGTTGAGTTTTGTGTGGATGAAGTTCTTGAGATTTAGGGAAACCGCGACATGAGAGGAATTAAGGAGACACAAAATCTTAAGCTTGGGGATGCCCAAGGCATCCCAAGATAATATTTCAAGAAGTCTCAAGTATCTAAGCTTGGGGATGCCCCTTGTAGGCATCCCACCTTTCTTCATCAACAATTAACGGTTAGTATCAGTTTAACCTAAGTTTTTGCTTCTTCACATGATATGTGATATCCTTGCAATGTCATTTTATTTTCTTTTGCTTGCTGTTTGAATAAAGTACTCAAGATCAGAAATTATTAAACGAGAGAGGGTCTTCTCATAGCTAGTTAATTATTTAACTACTCATTGATCTTCACTTATATCTTTTTGGAGTAGTTTTGTCAGTTGCTCTAGTGCTTCACAGATACCTTTTCAGAGCACGGCGGTGGTTTTATTTTATAGAAATTGATGAACTCTCATGCTTCACCTATATTATTTTGAGAGTCTCTAAACATCATGTTAATTTGCTTGGGTTATGAATTCAGTCCTAATATGATGGGCATCCAAGGGAGATATAATAAAAACTTTCATCTAGAGCATTGAATCTAGGAAAAATTTGACTCCTTATATTTGTTTTGAGATGTTAAGATGGTAATATTAGAGTCATGCTAGTGGTAGTTTGTGAGGTTAAATAAATAATTGTGTTAAGGTTTGTGATTCTCCTAACTATGTAACCGAATTGGAGCACTTTGTATTTTGAAGTGCTTGCCTTTGCGCGAAGGACGGGGGCGCGCGATGGTTAACTCCTACCAACCTCCCCCTAGGGGCATGCGTCATAGTACTTTGCTTTGAGAGCCAATAATTTTTTCGCAAGTATGTTAGTTCTTTATGACTAATGTTGAGTCTATGGATTATACGTACTCTCACCCTTCCACCTTGCTAGCCACTCTAGTGCCCCGCATCTTTTGCCGGTGCATAAAACCCTCCTTATACCTTCTTCAAAACAGCCGCCATACCTACCTATTATAGCATTTCCGTAGCCATTCCTAGATATATTTCCATGTAACTCCGCCATTTCATTTATTATGACACACATCATCATTGTCATATTGCTTTGCATGACCATGTAGTTGACATAGTATTTGTGGCAAAGCCACCATTCATATTTTCATACATGTCACTTTTGATCATGTAGTTGACATAGTATTTGTGGTAGCACAAAATGTTCTTCACTTGCAAATCAAACATCATGTTGTTGCGCGATCGACGGGCGGGGCGCGGGAGGATGGCATCTGGCGCCACTGAGAGGTAGAAGTCAACGGCAGCATCCCATGCCGTTGAGGGGTGCGCGCGCACGGGCACAGGCGTGGCGGGTGCAGCCAAACACATGGGGACAGGTGCCGTGGTGGGTGGAGGGGTACGGCAGGTGCAACCAAACACACGGGGGCCGGCGCCACGGTGGGTGGAGGGGCGCGCATGGGCACGGGCGCTGGCGCTGGCATGTACACGAGCTCGCACGAGTCCGCGGAGACCTCGCTGACGCCAGCGGATTCCTACTCTGCGATAGTGCTCGACGAGCAACCCGTCAATGCTACGGAGATGGTCGCTGGCGCTGGCGCGGGGATGGGAGCTGGGATGGAGCGGGGGCAGCAACCGCCGCGGCTAGCTCATTCTGGGCCATGTCCATGAGGTCCATTCATCCTTATTTTCTATCTCCTCCGGCTGGGAGTCGACTTCACCAAACTTGAAGACTAGTGGCAGATGATCATTCTGCGCCATGGCACTAGTGGAGGTCTGCGGGATGGAGGGGAATGGTAGGCGAAAAGTAATGCCATCTGTATTAAATAGCGGCTCGGTTGCTGTTAATGGAGAGGAAGGCGGGCGGCCATGGAAGTAAAAGGGCTCGCTTCCCAGTGAGCCTGGGCAGCGTATAGCTCGCATGCTTCCCGGTGAGCCTGCGCATTGTAGAACAGCTTGCACGCCTCTCGGTGAGCCTGCGCACCAAACTCCGCTTGCATGCCTCCCGTTCAGTCAAGGTCAAGCAGCTGTCCGCACGACACCTCCTATAGCCATTAAAACGAAGACACGTGGCATCACGTGAATGGTTAACAGAACACACACGATTTGAATTATACAAACGTTTGAGATATTAAAGTGGCAGCTATTTTTTCAAAATGCCTTTGTTGGCTGTTAATCGAGCGCGCATTCTCTCAAAATGGACACAAAAAATACAACATCATGTCGGGTGCCATTCCATGATAGCATGCCAAGTTTCATGAATTTTAGACGTGTTTTGGATTTACTAGAATTTAAAAAACAAAGTATCTTAACCTTTTGCCGGCAATCAACGGTGCGCTGGTGTTTGAAATTCATTCCCATTTCTTGCATGGGACCTAAGCATGCACCCAAGGACACATATTTGATTTTACAACCAATTTATATGCATTATAGCATGTGCATGTTGTTCAAATTTGAATTATTCACATAAATGTGTTGAAAACCCAGTATATGCATAAAAATGTCCAAACGAACCCCCCAAACCCCAAAAATTGACACAACGCTCCTGTTGTTCTATGTTGACACTAGGAAAAAAATCGAGAAGAGGCACTGAATATCGTTTCATCCAGAAAGGTGAAACGTTCCCTACGGAAACCATGAGGCTTGTTGTGAGAAGCTCTCGTTTGTGAGAAGCATATACCCATACCTGCCCCAAATGGGACTAAATTTTTACCACGGCATGTTGACGCCGCTCCATGACATCATGCCAAGTTTTATGAATTTCAGATGAGCTTTGGATTTACTAGAATTAAAAAAAACCAGGTATCTCAATGTATGCGGCCGAGTGACCGTGGCAAGGTGTTTGACATTCATTCCCATTTCTTGCATGTGACCTAAGCATGCAACCAAGGACATGGATTTGAATTTTCAACCAATTTACATGCATTCGAGAATGTGCATGTAGTTCAAATTTGAATTATGCACATAAATGCATAGAAAACTCAGTTAATGTATAAAAATGTCCAAGCGAACCCTAGAAAATCCCAAAAATTGACACAACGCTCCTGTTGTTCTTTGTTGACACTAGGAAATAAATTGAAATCGAGAAGAGGCAACGGATATCGTTTCGTCCAGAAAGGTGAAACGTTCCCTACCGAAACCACTAGGCTTGTTGTGAGAAGCTCTGGTTCGTGAGAAGCATATACCCAAACCTGCCCCAAATGGGACAAAAAATTTACCACATCATGTTGATGCCGTTCCATGACAGCATGCCAAGTTTTATGAATTTCAGACGAGCTTTCGAGTTACTAGAATTAAAAAACCATTAGGCTTGTTGTGAGAAGCTCTGGTTTGTGAGAAGCATATACCCAAACTTGCCCCAATTGGGACAAAAATGTTACCATGGCATGTTGATGCCGCTCCATGACAGCATGCCAAGTTTCATGAATTTTATACGAGCATTGGATATACTAGAATTAGAAAACCAGGTATCTCAATGTTTGCGACCGAGTGACCGTGGTAGGGTGTCTGACATTCATTCCCATTTCTAGTATGGGACCTAAGTATGCAACCAAGGACACGAATTTGAATTTTCAACCAATTTATATGCATTAGAGCATGTGTGTAGCGACCACGATCCGAATGGACCGAAGTCTCTGTGTTCTGTGTCATCCCTGGATCGGTATGCTGACACACACAGTACAAACATGATTTATAACAGAGGTAAATCACATGTATTCAGTAACGTTAATACTATTACCTCAATCGATCATAGCGGAAGCAACAAGGTTGTGGATTCCCATCAACACCAACGGCAAGGTTGAGTGTAGAAATCGTAACCCCTAACGTAACACTTACTCGTCGTAAGATAATCCTGCAACATGAGACGTTGCAGCCACAAAGGGTCGGTACATTGAATGTACTGGCAAATTCACACTGTAATGATAATGATGAATAAGGCCCACAACTACATGCATATTTGGCTGGTGGAGGCTGTAAGGTAAAGGTTTTTGCGTAAAGCCAATTTTTCCCTACTTCAAAGGAATGCATTTTAATTAACTATCATGGTAGTTGAAACATTGTTGAGAAGATAGACACCCTCTCAACCCCAATTAAAAAATAATCATTAAACCCAACAATATTAAATTAAAGAGTGATGAGATCAGCAAATAATCCACTCTAGATACTCAAAGATGTCCATAACCGGGGACACGGCTACTCATGAATAGTTTGTACACTCTGCAGAGGTTTGTGCACTTTTCCCACAAGACTCGATCGCCTCCGTTTGATTTCTCGCACTGCATGGTGTTTGAGAAACGGATGACCGAGACATAGTCTTTCAGAAGCGCTAGCACCTTTCGATCGGGCGGACCGTACCAGCCTACATCCCCCTACATCTGCTAGTCCACCACTGTAAGAGTTCGCACAACTTACTCAACTATGCCAGAGCCCATATTGGCATGTGGTTGCACATGGAAGTTTCTAGGCATGAAATATTATATGATCCCTTTGAGCCTGGGTGGCGGTCCAAAAGAAAAACCGGCAATCCGGGAATACCCAGATGCCTCAGTCCACCCATATGTGTATTAATGTTGCCACCTTAAGTTGAACCATTAATTAAACAATCTCACATCTGTCATAGATTTCACTCAAACCCAAACCACGTCTACGAGCATAGCATGTCCTAACAGAAAACGTAGAAGTAACACCCAGGGGTTTGAAAATAATGCAGGTAATAGGTTCTACCTCAATCTACTTCCCAGTCCCACAAGTTAATTGATCCTACTGATGCAATGTGTTTGAGGATATAACTAATGCTATGAAAACTGGGTATTGGAAAAATATGATCAAAGTGTGAACTTGCCTGCAAAGTTGATGAAGATGATTCGCACTCAAAACTCTGGATAGATCTACTCGTCACACTCCAGTCAATCTATCGTAAGCAAGCAATGGTAACCACACATAAGCAATCACTCAGAAAGATCAGACAGAGCGAATAAACACTTCGGAAATCTTCGAAAACAAACGAATGACTCTTGAAACACAAAACAATTTCCAACAGTACCAAAATTATGTGAATTTGGCCTTATCAGAAAGTTTAGGTCAAGAGCTTCGATTTGCAAAAAGAATCAACTCAAACAGAGCTACGAAACTCAAGTTATGAACAAACGAAGTTCAAATCTAAAACTAGTTTAATTCAAATTTTAAACTTTAAAAAACATGTTTGAGTTGTATTACTGGAAAGAGGGATTCGTAACGAAGACGTGGGCGTTGGTTTCGTTGAATTTGGACTAACTGATAAAAAGTTATGGCCGAAAGAAGATTAGGGGCTAATCTGCAAAAGAATAATTACAGATGGGTCCCTGGCCGAAACTAAACAGGAAATAAAAGTTAAAGTATGAACGTTCACTGCTGAATCCTAAACAACGAACGTTCTCTAAATAGATCTGATAAAAAAAATGAAGAAAACCTAATCTAACCAAAAAAACCGGACCGGGGTTTTTACCTAGGGTTTTCTCAAAAAAAAAACCACGGTTCAGGCGAACCGGACCGGAACAGATCGGACTTCGGCCGACGGTGAGCTCCGGCCGGCGAGGTTGCAGTGGCGGCGCTGGGCGTGCGGCGAGGCGCGGCTGCGCGGATGCGAGGGCTGCGGGCGGCGGCGCAGGTGGAGCGGCGCGGCGGTGGCGAGCAAAAGCGGCGGCGGCGCGGAAGTTGCAGCGGTGGCGCGCGAGAGCGAGGGGAGAGAGGGGCGGCGGCGACGGGCTTTAAAGGGGCAGGGGGGTCGGCTTTGCTTGGGGGAGGGGCCAGACGGGGGAGTGTCCGGGGAGGACACGTCGTCCATGGCGGCGGCGGCGGGAGTCCGTCGGGAGGAAGGAAGGCGACGGGGCGGCTGGGCTGGGCCTGGCTCGGGTGCTGGGCCGGCCCAGTTCGGCGTAGACAATTTTTTTTAACATTTTTTTTCTAGCAGACAGAAAAACGAAAAAAATAAAAAAAAAATAATACCCTATAGGCATATAATATATCTAAATTTGCAGAAAAATAAGCCCTACAACATGAACATTTTACTACTGCCAAATAAAATGCCCAAAAAATCTAATAAATAAAAAGGTCCTACTGTTGCAATAAAATCCAATAAAAACCATTTTTAAAATACCAAAAAGAATTCGAATTCATTTATCTCCAATTTTCTGCTGTAGGGAATCATGTTACCCTATTTTCCATGTAATATATTTTTTGGAGAAAAATAATTTGAATAAAAAAAATCAAATAACTCAATATTGAAATTGAGTTGCAGAAAATTTCAGAAGAGCTTCCAACTCATATTTCCTATAATTTGAAGAAGTCATTTTATCTTCTCTCGGGAAAATCATTGAGTTGCTTAAAGTCTCTGAATTGAAAAATATCTCGAGATTTAAATTCAAAATCCTTTCAAACCCTTTATCATTTAAAATAAATGGAAGAAGTCATATTATCTTCACTCTAGGGTTTGGTGTTGAAAAGAATTTGAATTCCCTCAGAGATCAAAAGCAAAGTGAAAGTTTTGGGAAAGTCATTTTATTCCCTCTCATTTAACTTTCAAAAGTTTCAATTTCACTCAATTTCACACAGCACATCAAACAGCAATCAAATCTATCTATTTATTATAACATTCCCAAATTTAGAATTTTGGGATGTTACAATGTGCAAGCAGTTCAAATTTGAATTATGCACATATTGCATAGAAAACTCAGTTAATGTATAAAAATGTCCAAGTGAACCCTGAAAAATCCCAAAAATTGACACAACGCTCCTGTTGTTCTATGTTGATACTAGGAAAAAATTGAAATTGAGAAGCAGTAACGGATATTGTTTTTCGTCCAGAAAGGTGAAACATTCCCTACCGAAACCATCATGCTTGTTGTAAGAAGCTCTGGTTTATGAGAAGCTTATACCCAAACCTGCCCCAAATGGGACAAAAAATTTACCACGACATGTTGATGCCGCTCCATGATATCATGCCAAGTTTCATGAATTTCGGATGAATTTTGGATTTACTAGAATTACAAAAGCAATTACGTTGACGTTTGCCGGAGAGCCACGGTGCCAAGGTGTTCGAATTTCATCCACATTTCTTGCATGGGACATAAGCATAAACCCATGGACACATATTTGATTTTACAACCCATGTTGGTGCACTGGAGCATGTGCATGTAGTTCAATTTTGAATTGTGCACCTAAAATGGCTAGAAAACTATCAGTGTACAAAAGTAGGGGTGCAACTTGTGCACGGGCAGTTGTAGCCGCACCTACGGCCACGCTTGGCGGAGCAGGAGAAGGAAACCACGGGCCTGCTAAGGCAACTCTGAAGCCAGAGACATGAAGGACAGAGGGGCAAGGTGGACTCCTCCCCCAGCAACGCCCTTGCCGGGGCAGCTTGCCCAAACACAAGCAAGGCCACCAACCTCGAGTCTGAGAGCTCTGACACTTATCGACAACGTCAAGACCAAGATTCAAGGGACGCCCACATAGCGGCATGCAGATCCTTGTAGGGCCAAGGGGTCTGCGAACTAGACAAGGGACCAGAAGATGAAGACCCCCGGCAAGAGCCTTGCTGGAGACGACCGAAGAGCCCCGACAAGATCCTTGCCGGAGGCGGCCACGAGACACCGGCAAGACCCCTTGCCTGGGGTGTCTGCGGGGCCACAGCCGGGCCAGCGTCCGCCAACGTTTCGCTGCCCCGCGGTCACTCCTACGCGATGACCGACTCGCCAACTAAACAAGCACCTGCGTGGCAGCATGCGGCTCCTAAGCCAACTACAAGCACATGCGTGGTGGCATGCAGATCTTAATGAAGACCCTGCCACCACAGCAGCCAGTAGCCCACGTGGCGCCGCATGCCTCGTCAGCCTGGACGCGTGTCGGAGCAAGGTGAGGTGGCAATGGGCGGGACAAGCTACCTTGCCGTCCTCGATAAATCTAGGGGAGACATAGGCGGCACATTAAATGCGTTTGTCCTAAGATGTCATGAGATAACCTTGTACACTACAGTAACTTTACACATCCTGTCTGTCACTATGTTAACCCCTTTGGCATATAAAAGGAGGCCCGAGGCATACTGAGAGAGGATTCAGACTTTCTGGACAGGCACGCATAGAGGCCAGTTCATGGGCTCAAGAACACCAAATATACACAGGCAAGCAGGACTAGGGTTTTACGCATCATCTTGCGGCCCAAACCTGGGTAAAAATTCCCACGCGTTGATCATCCAGACCCGCTTTTTGCACAGCTCTACACCCCGCAAACCGTAGTAGGGGTCCCAGGGATCCCATAGGTGTCATTTCACCAACATCTTTGGCATGCCAGGTAGGGGGAGCTAGGTTGTGAAAATCTGGTCTAGGAGTTAGCGAATCTTCTCCTTTGTCGCGATGGATACCCAGAAGAAGGGGATCACGGTGATCGGCCCGTCTGGGGCCGCACCGCTCGTGCCAGCACAAACGGGTGATGGGGCGGCTGCGGATGGTGGCGGAGGCGCGACCTGCAAGCTTCCACGACACTCTGGCCATCGGAGCCAGGCGAGCGGCGTCATTCGCGCCCAAGACGACGAGCCACATGCCGCTGGGTCTAAGAGCGTCGCCGTGCTGCCCACGGGCGGTGCGGCGACGTCCAGGACACCTCCACCGGCGCCCGCTCCGCGGTCTTCCTAGCTCATACATGGCGGGCGACACCACGACGTCGGTGCCTCCGAGCACCGCCGCGGGAAGAGCCCTTTGCGCCACTCTCAAGACGCACCGAGACAGCATGCGCGTACGGACACTGGTGGTAGCAGCGTGCGGCGGAAGGACTGTGATAGAGCTCCTTCTAACGTGGTTAGAATTCAGAGCGCGTCGCGGTCCACGCAGCTTCCACTTCCTCATACACCACCAGAAGCGTTGGCACGCGCGCAACTGCTCCTCCACTTTCCTCCCGCCGCAGAGAAGCTCGACGAGTGGAGAGCCACTATCCGGAGCCTCATCAGCTTCGCCAATAGAGATGAACCGCGACCAGCGGGACCCTCGCACCAGCGCTCTAGTGAGCGGACACACGCTGGTGGTGGGAGGACCGGAGCGGCTGCGACCACAGTGCACTCTGCTCCTCCACGCCAGCACCAGCAGCCGCCGGATCGTCGGGCCGATGCTCGTGACAACTTTTCCACGGTGTTGTCCGACCTGCAAGCCCGCCGCGACCAACATCAAGTCCTTCGGGAGCAAGCCCAGGAAGACGCTCGGACCACTATCAAGCGACAGCGGGAAGGGCGCCATCAGTTAGATAGGCATGCAGGGCCTACTATGGAACACCCACACTAGGGGACCCTGGCGACTTACCCTACGAGATGGGTTGTCCGGCCTTTACCCGTGAGCTGCGACATTTCCAGTGGCCCTCACACCGCACGTTCAAGCCTGAGGTCGGAGAGAAGTACAACGGCATGACCCACCCGTCGGAGTTCCTCAACATCTACACCATCGTGATGCAGGCTGCTGGGGCTCGTGACGACATCGTGCTCGCCAACTACATTCCATTGGTGCTCAAGCCCAATGTTATGTCATGGTTGATGCACCTACCCGTGGGTTCCATTTCTTCCTGGTCGAACCTGTGCCACGAGTTTGTTGGTGCCTTTGTCGGAGGCCACCAAGCTCCTGGCCAGGAAAGCAATTTGCATGTAATCCCCCAGAAGGATGGCGAAACCCTGCGCAACTACGTACAAAGGTTCAGCCGTGTGCAGTACAACATCCCGAACATTCACCCTGCCACCGTCATCAGTACATTCCATCAGAATGTGCGCAACCGCAAGTGCGTGAAGAGTTGGCGATGAACAATCCTAAAGATGTAGCCGAGCTCTATGTTCTGGCTGATAGATGCGCTCGGGCTGAAGAGGGAAGGAAGTACCCCGGCGAAGACGCCAGTGTGGAAACCGACTCCTCATACGGAGATGCCGTCGCCCCGGCAAAGAAGGGCCGATGCCGCAACCGGAAAGGAAGGGCAAGGCTGTGCTTGCCGTAGAGGGATCCGATGACCCTGTCTCCGCCAAAAGGGCCAAGGCTGACGACCCCGGCAAGGATGTTATCGGGTGCACCGCCCGCCGAGCCTTAGCAGCCGCTGACAAAACAGGGGGCTCCGACAAGTAGTACTACAACATTCATCGCACCAAGGGCCATGACCTCCAGAATTGCCGGTAGGTTGAGCTGCTTGCAGAGAAGAAGAAGGGCGAGTATAACAGGTGTGACAAGGAGAAAGGCCCAGACGGTGCAGAGGCACCCGGCAAGAAGTGTGGTGGCTGAGGTGGTCGCCGCGGCCAAGACAACCAACCAGAAAGGCCCGCCCGGGGGCCGCGACAAGAGAGAGGAAGCTGATGATCACGGCGAAGACGACGAGTCCAGCGAGCACGAGTTCCAGAAAGCTACAGAGGCCATGTGCGTCGATGGTGGCGCCTTGCTGCATACCTCTCACCGCCAAATTAAACAGTGGGCGCGTGATGTCACTACAGCGGAGCCATCGTTCGACGCCCAGAAGCCACTGAAGTGGTCCAACACGCCTATCATTTTTTACGCCGAGGATCACCCTGACCGTACAACTGCGGTCGGGTGTTTGCGGTTGTTGGCTTCACCAACGATACACAACCTCAAGGTGAAAAAAGTGCTAGTTGACGGCGGGGCCGGTCTGAACCTAATCTTGTCCGCTGTGATCAAGAGGCTACAAATCCCCGATGGAGATCTCAAAGACAGGGCACATTTCAAGGGGTCAACCCGGGGAGGATTCAGCCAAAAGGAAAGATTGCTCTGCCCGTTACATTCGGGGGCGAGCTGAATTATAGTACGGAGAGGATTGTCTTCGACGTTGCCAAGATCCCCTTGCCCTATAATGGAATCCTTGGCCGCACAACGCTGGCCAAGTTCATGGCGGCCTCGCACTACGGCTACAACACGTTGAAGATGCCCAGCCCAATAAACATCATCACCGTCGCCTCCGACAAGAAAGATGCACTCGTCTGCGCCGACCAACTCTACCGAGAGGCAGTTGCGGCAGACGCTACCAAGGCACTTGCTCCTACCACTGAGACTCCAAGGGAGAGGAAAACCGGCAAGACCTTTGCCTCTGCGGGCAAGGCTTCGGACCCCGGCAAGAGCTCCTGCGCCCCTCCGGCAAACGCGCCTCCTTGAAGTGCTGCGTTCCCGTTGAGGTCGTGCCGGAGAGCTCCGCCAGCGGGAGCAAGAGGTCCAAGGCGGCCCCGCAAGACTCCAAGAAGGTACCCATCAGGGAGGACGGCGCGGGTGGAGCTTTTACCATAAGCTCCACCTTCGACAACAAATAGGAAGGCGTGCTCGTCACCTTCCTACGGGAGAATGTCGGCGTCTTTGCATGGCAAGCGTCTGACATCCCCGGCGTTCCCAGGGAGGTGATTGAGAATCACCTTGCTGTATGTCCCCATGCGTGGCTCGTCAAGCAGAAGGTCAAGAATCAAGTGTTGGAGCACCAAGAGTTCATCATCGAGGAGATCAAGAAGTTGGAGGCGGCAGGCTTAGTCAGGGGAGTCCTCCACCCCACGTGGTTGGCCTATCCAGTAGTAGTGCGTAAGGAGAACGGGAAATGGAGGCTATGTATCGACTATACGGATATCAATAAAGCCTGTCCGAAGGACCCTTTCCCTTTACCGCGCATTGACCAGATAGTGGACTCCACCACCAGGTGCGATCTGTTGTCATTCCTCGACGCCTACTCAGGGTACCACCAGATCTTCATGATGAAGGAAGATGAAGAGAAAACAATGTTCATCACCCCATGTGGCACACACTGCTTTGTACGGATGCCTTTCGGGTAGAAAAGCGCTAGTTCGACGTTTGCCTGAGCAGTCCAAATTGGTTTTGAGCCCCAGCTACATAGAAATATGGAAGCCTACATGGATGATATAGTGGTCAAAACCAAGGACAAGGCCACGCTCGTGCAATATCTAGAGGAGACATTTGCAAACTTGCGCAAGATCAACCTCAAGCTCAACCCAGAGAAGTGTGTGTTAGGTGTCCCATCCGGCAAACTCCTTGGGTTCTTCATGTCTCAACGCGGAATCAAAGAAAACCCCGACAAGATCAAAGCGATTGAGGAGATTGAGGCGCCAAAACGAGTCAAGGACGTCCGTAAGCTCGCCGGCTGCGTTGCTGCACTAAGTAGGTTCATCTCCAAATCTTGAGCGCGCCCTCCCCTTTTTCAAAATTTTGAAAATGGCGGGTCCAATGAAATGGACTCCAGAGACAGAGGCAACATTGCAAGATTTGAAGTGATACCTCTCCTCCACGCCAACACTAGTCACGCCTAAACCGCAAGAGCCGTTGCTGCTATATCTAGCGGCAACGAATCAAGTGGTCAGTGCTGCGCTAGTGGCGCAAAGGGAATTTGAGGAAGAGGTAGCGATGGCGGCGGATTCGTTCGATGATGGACCAGAGCCCTCCCCGGCAGGCCCCGACGACAGCAAGGCGGGGCCCCCAGCAAGGCTTGGTCCCGGCAAGGCAGAGTCTATGCAAGAAGGCGGGGTCGCCTAGAAGAAGAAGATGGTGCAACACCCGGTCTATTTCGTTAGTTCCCTCTTACATGGGGCTAGATCAAGGTATTCTGGTATGCATAAGCTACTTTTCGGCCTCCTTATGGCCTCAAGGAAGCTGCACCACTATTTCCAAGCGCATGAGATCACCGTCGTCACTTGCTTCCCTTTGCAATGGATCTTGCACAACCCAGATGCAACTGGGAGGATTGTGGAGTGGCCGTTGGAACTTTCAAGCTTTGGCCTCAAGTTTGAAAGTACCTCAACCATCAAGAGCCGAGCCTTGGCAGAGTTCATCGCAGAATGGACCTCAACGCCCGACGAAGAGGTTCAAGAGATCACCCTTCCCGGTAAGAAGACGAGCCGTGACTGGATTATGTACTTTGATGGAGCCTTCTCACTCCAGGGTGCTGGTGCTGGCGTGCTACTTGTCGCACCCACCGGAGAGCGCCTCAAGTACGTAGTACAAATGCGCATTCCTCGGAACAATCAACAAACAACACTGTAGAGTTCGAGGGACTGCTTGCCGGTCTTAGGATCGCGGCAGACCTTGGAATCAAGAAGCTTATCGTCTGGGGTGATTCACAGCTTGTCGTCAGGCAAGTTAACAAAGATTACCAGAGCCCGTTGATGGAGGCCTACGTGGATGAGGTGAGGAAGTTGGAGGAGCGCTTCGACGATTTGCAGGCAGAGCATGTTCCTCGAGCGGAGAACAGCATTGCCGACGACTTGTCCAAACGCGCTGCCCTCAAGCTACCTGTGGAACCAGGTACCTTTGTGTTTCAATTAACCCAACCATCCGCTAAGCCATCTACGGGGCAGAACAAACGAAGGAAGGTGGGCCCCGGCAAGTACTTTCGCACCGAGCTCCCAGGAGCCGCTGGCGAGGACATTGCCGGGTACCCCAAGCTTGCCGGGGAGCAGCAACCTCTGGTAGGGGACCAAGCCCCGACCGTAGAGGCGGCCGCCCCCACGGCCGAAGTTGAGCCTTTGTTACTTGCCGTTGAGCCCGAGGCTCCAGCATGGGAACAACACACCGTTTGTTTCCTCCAAACAGGAGAACTCCCTGAGAAATAAGAAGATGCAGAGAAAGTGGCCTGTCGGTCCAGCATGTACTAGTTTATGGATAATGCATTGTACAGAAGGAGACCGAATGGCGTGAAATTGAAGTCCATTCCTCGGGAGGACGCACTGGAGTTATTGGCGGAGATACACGGAGGCATGTGTGGCTGATGATCCACAAGTGTAGGGGATCTATCATAGTCCTTTCGATAAGTAAGTGTGTCGAACCCAACGAGGAGCAGAAGGAAATAATAGGCAGTTTTCAGTAAGGTATTCTCTGCAAGCACTGAAATTATCGGTAAGAGATAGTTTTGTGATAAGGTAATTTGTAATGAGTAACAAGTGGTAAAAGTAAATAAGGTGCAGAAATATGGCCCAATCCTTTTTGTAGCAATAGCCAAGCTTGGACAAACTCTTATATAACGGAAAGCGCTCCCGAGGACACATGGGAATTATCATCAAGCTAGTTTTCATCACGCTCATATGATTCGCGTTCGTTACTTTGATAATTTGGTATGTGGGTGGGCCGGTGCTTGGGTACTGCCCTTACTTGGACAAGCATCCCACTTATGATTAACCTCTATTGCAAGCATCCGCAACTACAAAAGAAGTATTAAGGTAAACCTAACCATAGCACGAAACATATGGATCCAAATCATCCCCTTACGAAGCAACGTATAAACTAGGGTTTAAGCTTCTGTTACTCTAGCAACCCATCATCTACTTATTACTTCCCAATGCCTTCCTCTAGGCCCAAACAATGGTGAAGTGTCATGTAGTCGACGTTCACATAACACCACTAGAGGAAAGACAACATACATCTCATCAAAATATCGAACGAATACCAAATTCACATGAATACTTATAGCAATACTTCTCCCATGTCCTTGGGAAAAAACAAAACTACTCACAAAACATATTCATGTTCATAATCAGAGGGGTATTAATATGCGTAAAGGATCTGAACATATGATCTTCCACTGGATAAACCAACTAGCATCAACTACAAGGAGTAATCAACACTACTAGCAACCCACAGGTACCAATCTGAGGTTTTGTGGCAAAGATTGGATACAAGAGATGAACTAGGGTTTGAAAGGAGATGGTGCTGGTGAAGATGTTGATGGATATTGACCCCATCCCGATGAGAGGATTGATGGTGATGACGATGGTGATGATTTCCCCCTCCCGGAGGTATGTTTCCTCGGCAGAACAGCTCTGCCGGAGCCCTACATTGGTTACGCCAAGGTTCCGCCTTGAGATGGCGGCGCTTCGTCCCGAAAGCTTCCTTCTAATTTTTTCCAGGGCAGAAGACACCTTATACCAGAAGATGGGCATCAGGGGGCTGCCAAGTGGCCCATCAGGCAGGGGGGCACACCCAGGGGGGTAGGGCGCCCCCACCATCGTGGACGGTGGGTGGCCCCCCTCTGGTGCTTTCTTCCCCCGATATTTTTTATATATTCTAAAACTGACTTTCATGGAGTTTCAGGACTTCTTTAGTTGTGCAAAATAGGTCTCCAATATTTGCTCCTTTTCCAGCCCAGAATTCCAGCTCCCAGCATTCTCCCTCTTCATGTAAACCTTGTAAAATAAGAGAGAAAAGGCATAAGTATTGTGACATAATATGTAATAAGAGCCCATAATGCAATAAACATCAATATAAAAAGCATGATGCAAAATGGACGTATCAACTCCCCCAAGCTTAGACCTCGCTTGTCCTCAAGCAGATGCCGATATCAAAAAATATGTCGACATGTTTAGAGATAGAGGTGTCGATAAAATAAAATACGGACATGAGGGCATCATGATCGTTCTTACAACAACACACACACACACACACACACACACACACACACACACACATATATATATATATATATATATATATATATATATATATATATATATATATATTGTCATATGATTTCTTATGCTAAAGTAACAATCTATTCACAATGTCGAGTATGAATCAGAAACCTTAATGAAAACTAACAAACTATGACCTCGGTCATTGAAAGAATTGCAATTTATCATAACATCGGAAAGAGTCAATATAAGAGCTTTTCAGCAAGTCCACATACTCAACTATTATTTAGTCTTTCACAATTGCTCACACTCACGCAATACTTATGGGTATGGAGTTTTAGTCGGACACAGAGAAAGATAGGGGCTTATAGTGTTGCCTCCCAACCTTTTACCTCAAGGGTAATGTCAACAATAATAGTTTATGATAACTTACATCCAATTGGGTATATATGTTAGGTTCTTTCCAACACAATGTGCTTGCCAAAGGATAAAATGTAAAAAGGAAAGGTGAAGATCACCATGACTCTTGTATAAGGTATAAGGCAAGAACAAAAGATAGGCCCTTCGTAGAGGGAAGCAGAGGTTGTCATGTGCTTTTATGGTTGGATGTACAAAATCTTAGTGCAAAAGAATGTCACTTTATATTGCTACTTGTGATATGAACCTTTATTATGCAGTCCGTCGCTTTTAGTGCTTCCATATCACAAGATCGTACAAAGCTTATTTTCTGCACACTAATAGATCATACATATTTAGAGAGTTGCAACAATGACAACTTACTTGAAGGATCTTACTCAATCCATAGGTAGATATGGTGGATTCTCATGGCAAAACTGGGTTTAAGGATATTTGGAAGCACAAGTAGTATCTCTACTTGGTGCAAGGAGTTTGGCTGGTATGAGTGGGAAAGGCAAGCTCAACGTGTTGGAAGATCCATGACTATATACTTTATTTCGGATATAAGAAAACATAGCCCATTACGTTGTCTTCCTTGTCCAACATCAACTTTTTAGCATGTCATATTTTAATGAGTGCTCACAATCACAAAAGATGTCCAAGTTAGTATATTTATATGTGAAAACCTCTCTTTCTTTATTACTTCCTATTAATTGCAACGATGACCAAAACTATGTTTGTCATCTCTCAACAATTTTTATTCATCATACTCTTTATATGTGAAGTCATTACTCTGCATAAGATCAATATGATCTCTTTGATTCTTTTATTCTTTCTTTTATTCTCTCATGATCATAGTGAGGTAATCAAGCCCTTGACTCAAAACTAATCTATATTATATATAGCTCACGAACTCAATTACATAGATAAGGATCATAAAGCAAAGCTCACAACTAGATCATACTAAACTTTATTCTACTAGATCAAGATATTACCAAAAGGATCAAACTAAGAAAAACGGTAAAGATAGAAGTGTGATGGTGATACGACAACGGGGCACCTCCCCCAAGCTTGGCAGTTGCCAAGGAGAGTGCCCATACCCATGTGTTTATGTCTCTTTCTTCGGAGGTAGTGATGATGGAGTTGTTGATGATGTAGGCTTGTCGTACATCTTCCAAGGCATAGGCTCACCCTCGTAGAAAGATGACCGAGTCTCCGGGACCCTCAAATCTGCAGCCAAACTCATCTTCTTGAATCTATATTCATACTCACAGTTTTGGTTTTGCAGGTCATAGATCTGGGCTTGGAGGTGCTCAATTTTCTCGTGAAGCCAGAAGATGGCCTCCCCAATGTTCTTGGCATCCAGCTTGTGGTTGTTGGTAAACTCCGTGATCATCATGTGGTTGGCATTGAGTCCTTGTTCCACCATCCGCTGACACTTGAAAACTTGTTGTTCCATTGCTTCGAGTCTTGTCTCCACGCGTCCGGTCCTCCTTGGTCCCTCAACATCGCGGATGTGCAGCACCCCCTCATGCACCTCAATGGTTTGAGGGTGTTGCAGCACCTCCGGGAGATAGGGGTTGATGACCTTCTCTAATAACTTGTCCTTAGGGGCGCTTGAAGACGTCATGGTGATCTAGATTTGTCAGAAACACAGCTCAAAACAAAAGCGGAGGATTTTGTCGTGGTACCGTGGTCAAAACCTTTGGGAGGTTATATAATGAATTTTTACTAACCAAAAGAAGTATCGTATAAGAAAACGGAGTCCGAAAGGCACACGATGTGCCCACGAGGCAGGGGGCGCGCCCAGGGGGTAGGGCACACCCTCCACCCTAGTGGATGCCTCGTGTCTCTTTCGGACTACTTCTTATTTTCCTATTTTCTTAAATATTCCAAAATGGAGAAAGATTGCCATTAGAAATGTTTTGGAGTCGGTTTACTTACCGTACCACATACCTCTTCCTTTTCGGAGTCTGAATCGTTTTGGAAAGTGTCCCTTAGGTATTCCTCCAGGGTTACAGTTTCAATGACATTAGTTTCAACATTATGGGATTACGTGAGATATAATGTTTGATTCTTTGGCCGTTCACCACCCTTTGGATTCGTGCCTTCGAAGTTGTTGATTTTTATGGCACCGGAATGATAGACCTCCTCGATAACGTAAGGACCTTCCCATTTAGAGGGAAGTTTTCCTGCAAATTTTTTTAACGAGAGTTGTATAGCAAAACATAATCACCTACATTAAACTCATGCTTTGGTATCCTTTTGTCATGCCTTCTTTTAACTTTTTCTTTAAACAGTTTGGCATTTTCATAGGCATGGGTTCTCCATTCATCAAGTGAGCTAATGTCAAATAACCTCTTCTCACCGGCAAGTTTGAAATCATAATTGAGCTCTTTAATGGCCCAATATGTCTTATGTTCTAGTTCGAGAGGTAAATGACATGCTTTTCCGTAAACTATTTTATACGGAGACATACCCATAGGATTTTGATATGCAGTTCTATAGGCCCATAGTGCATCATCAAGTTTCTTGGACCAATTCTTTCTAGATCTATTAACAGTCTTTTGCAAAATTAATTTTAGCTCTCTGTTACTTAGTTCTACTTGACCACTAGACTGTGGGTGGTATGGGGATGCAATTCTATGATTAACATCATACTTAGCAAGAATTTTACGGAAAGCACCATGAATAAAATGTGAACCATCATCAGTCATTAAGTATCTAGGGACTCCAAACCTCGAAAAAATAACTTCTTTAAGCATCTTAATAGAGGTGTTATGATCAACACTACTAGTTGGAATAGCTTCTACCCACTTAGTAACGTAATCAGCAGCAACTAAAATATGTGTATACCCATTAGAGGAAGGAAACGGTCCCATATAATCAAAGCCCCAAATATCAAATGGTTCTATAACAAGTGAATAATTCATAGGCATTTCTTGACGTCTACTAATATTAGCAATTCTTTGACTTTCATCACAAGACATGACAAACTTACGGGCATCCTTATAGAGAGTAGGCCAATAAAAACCGGATTGCAATACCTTATGTGTAGTTCTATCTCCAATGTGGTGTCCTCCATAGGCCTCTAAGTGACACTTGCATACGATCTGTTCCTGTTCACGCTCAGGTACACAACGTCTAATAATACCATCTACTCCTTCTTTATAAAGGTGTGGGTCATCCCAAAATTAATGTCTTAAATCATAGAAAAACTTTTTCTTTTGCTGGTATGTGAAACTAGGTGGTGTAAATTTAGCAACAATGTAATTAGCATAATCAGCATACCATGGAGCAGTACGAGAAACATTTATACCAGCTAATTGTTCATCAGGAAAGCTATCATCAATAGGTAGTGGGTCAACAAGAATATTCTCTAACCTAGACAAGTTGTCTGCAACGGGGTTTTCAGCTCCCTTTCTATCAGTAATATGCAAATCGAATTCTTGTAGCAAGAGAACCCATCTAATAAGTCTAGGTTTAGCATCTTTCTTTTCCATAAGATATTTAATAGCAGCATGATCAGTGTGAACAGTTACTTTAGAATCAACAATATAAGGCCTGAACTTATCACAAGCAAATACAACTGCTAAAAATTCTTTTTCAGTAGTAGCATAATTTCTCTGGGCATTGTCTAGAGTTTTACTAGCATATTGAATAACATTCAATTTCTTATCAACTCTTTGTCCTAGAACAGCACCTACAACATAATCACTAGCATCACACATAATTTCAAACGGTATATTCCAGTCAGGTGGCTGGACAATAGGTGTAGAGATCAAGGCTTTCTTAAGTATTTCAAATGCTTCTACACAATCATCATCAAAGACAAAAGGAACATCTTTTTGTAAGAGGTTAGTCAGAGGCCTAGAGATTTTTGAGAAGTCCTTAATGAACCTCCTATAAAACCTGGCATGACCAAGGAAACTTATACCTTTGATGTCCTTGGGACATGGCATCTTTTCAATAGCATCAACTTTAGCTTTATCAACTTCAATACATCTTTCAGAAATTTTATGCCCCAAGACAATACCTTCATTAACCATAAAGTGGCACTTTTCCCAATTCAAGACAAGATTAGTTTCTTCACATCTCTGCAAAACTTGGTCAAGGTTGCTCAAGCAATCATCAAAAGAAGTTCCATCAACGGAAAGACATCCATGAAAAATCTCAACAATCTTTTCACAAAAAATCAGAGAATATAGGCATCATGCATCTTTGAAAGGTAGCAGGTGCATTACATAAACCAAAAGGCATACGTCTATAAGAAAAGGTACCGAAAGGGTAAGTAAAAGTGGTCTTTTCTTGATCCTCTTTTGATACAGGTAGTTGAGAGAAACCAGAATAGCCATCTAGAAAGCAAAAATGAGTATGTTTGGATAATCTTTCTAGCATTTGATCAATAAAAGGTAAAGGGTAATGATCATTTTTAGTAGCCTTATTTAATTTGCGGAAATCAATTACCATTCTATAGCCTGTAACAATTCTTCGTGGGATCAATTCATCTTTATCATTAGGAACAACAATAATACCTCCCTTCTTAGGGACACAATGGACAAGACTTACCCACTAACTATCAGCAACTTGATAAATTATACCTGCCTCTAGAAGCTTTAGTATTTCTTTCCTTTCCACTTCTTTCATCCTAGGATTTAACCGTCGTTGGTGATCAACAACCGGTTTAGCGTCTTTCTCCAATTTTATTTTGTGTTGACATAGAGTGGGACTAATGCCCTTAAGATCATCAAGAGTATATCCAATGGCAGCACGATGATTCTTCAGAGTTTTCAATAATTTATCTTCTTCCTGCTCTGAAAGGTTAGCACTAATAATAACAAGATATATCTTCTTTTCATCGTGATAAGCATACTTAAGAGTACCAGGTAATGGTTTGAGATCAAACATGGGATCACCCTTGGGTGGAGGAGGATTCCCTAGAATTTCAACAGGCAAGTTGTGTTTCAATAAAGGTCCCTGTTTAAAAAATATTTCATCTATTTCCCTTCTCTTATTCATATACATATCATTTTCATGGTCTAGCAGATATTGTTCTAAAGGGTCGTTAGGAGGCACAACAATGGAAGCAAGACCAATAATTTCATCCTTACTAAGCAATTCTTTATCGTGGGGTTGTCTACGAAATTTAGCCAAGTTAAAATCATGAGACATATTCCCTAAACCAATAGTAACAACATCCTTTTTGCAGTCTATCTTAGCATTAACAGTATTCAAGAAGGGTCTACCAAATATAATGGGGCAAAAGTCATCTTGTGGGGAACCAAGAACAAGAAAATCAGTAGGGTATTTAAATTTCCCACACAAGACTTCAACATATCTAACAATCCCCATTGGTGAAATAGTATCTGTATTGGCAAGCTTAATTGTAACATCGATACCTTCTAGCTCAGAAGGTGCAATATCGTGCATAATTTCTTTGTATAAGGAATGAGGTATTGCACTAGCACTAGCAGCCATGTCACATAAACCATGATAGCAATGATCTCCTATTTTAATAGAAATAACCAGGATGCCTACAACATGTCTATGTTTATTTTTAGTATCAAGTCTAGCAATTCTAGCAGCATCATCACAGAGGTAAATAACATGCCCATTAATATTATTGGCCAAGAGATCCTTAACCATAGCAACACTAGGTTCAACTTTAATTTGCTCAGAGGGTGTAGGTGTTCTAATATTACTCTTGCAAACCATAGTTGAAGCTTTAGCATGATCCTTTATTCTAGAAGGGAAGGGTGGTTTCTGAATATAAGAGCTAGGAACAATAGGATCAACATTATAAGTGATAGTCTTTTCTTCAACATTAACAGGTTCAACTACTTTTACTTCAATGGGAGGATGATATTTAAACCACTTCTCCTTTGGGAGGTAACATGAGTAGCAAATGATTCACCGAAATAACCTACTATCTCACAGCCAACTCCATATTTAGTGCTAAATTCACGGAAAACAGCGGTATCCATAAAAGATTTAACACAATCAAACTTAGGTTTTATACTTGACTCCTTACCTTCGTCGAGATCCCAATCTTTAGAGTTGCGTTTAATTCTTTCCAATAAATCCCATTTGAATTCAATAGTCTTCATCATAATAGAACTAGTACAAGAAGTATCGAGCATGGAGCGATTATCGAGAGAAAGCCGAGCATAAATTATTTGAATAATAATTTCTCTTGAAAGCTCATGATTGGGGCATGAATATAACATTGACTTAAGCCTCCCCCGAGCTTGAGCAATACTTTCTCCTTCGCGAGGCCAAACATTATATATATAAGTACGATCACGATGAACCTGATGCATAGGATAGAACTTCTGAAGAAATTCCAATTTCAGTCAGTTGTAATTCTAGGATCCGATATCATCGCATAGCCTAAACCATGTCAATGCCTTTCCCTTCAAAGATAAAGGGAAGACCTTCTTCTTGATAACATCCTCGGGTATACTTGCAAGCTTAAATAATCCACAAACTTCATCCACATAGATTAGGTGCAAATCGGGATGCAATGTGTCATCTCCTGTAAAGGGATTATCTAGCAGTTTCTCTATCATACCCGAAGGGATTTCAAAGTATACATTTTCAGTAGGTTCAATAGGTTGAGGAACAACTCTTTTCTCTACTGTTCGAGGGTGAAGATCCCCCGAACAAGCCCCCCAAAGGATTATGTTCCATAGTAACAAGTGATAGTAAATTTCAGCACACTATATCAATTTTTCCTTAGCAAATTCCACTTACCAAAGGAGCTTCACTCCCCGGCAACGGCGCCAGAAAAGAGTCTTGATGAACCACAAGTGTAGGGGATCTATCGTAGTCCTATCGATAAGTAAGAGTGTCGAACCCACCGAGGAGCAGAAGGAAATGATAGGCAGTTTTTAGTAAGGTATTCTCTGCAAGTACTGAAATTATCGGTAACAGATAGTTTTGTGATAAGGTAATTCGTAACGAGTAACATGTGGTAAAAGTAAATAAGGTGCAACAATATGGCCCAATCCTTTTTGTAGCAAAGGAAAAGCCTGGACAAACTCTTATATAAAGGAAAGCGCTCCCAAGGACACATGGAAATTATCGTCAAGCTAGTTTTCATCACGCTCATATGATTCGCGTTCGTTACTTTGATAATTTGGTATGTAGGTGGACTGGTGCTTGGGTACTTCCCTTACTTGGACAAGCATCCCACTTATGATTAACCTCTATTGCAAGCATCCGCAACTACAAAATAAGTATTAAGGTAAACCTAACCATAGCATGAAACATATGGATCCAAATGAGCCCCTTACGAAGAAACACATAAACTAGGGTTTAAGCTTCTGTTACTCTCGCAACCCATCATCTACTTATTACTTACCAATGCCTTCCTCTAGGACCAAACAATGGTGAAGTGTCATGTATTCGACATTCACATAACACCACTAGAGGAAAGACAACATACATATCATCAAAATATCGAACGAATACCAAATTCACATGACTACTTATAGCAAGACTTCTCCCATGTCCTCAGGAACAAACGTAACTACTCACAAAACATATTCATGTTCATAATCAGAGGGGTATTAATATGCATAAATGATATGAACATATGATCTTCCATCGGATAAACCAACTAGCATCAACTACAAGGAGTAATCAACACTACTAGCAACCCATAGGTACCAATCTGAGGTTTTGGGGCAAATATTGGATACAACAGATGAACTAGGATTTGAGAGGAGATGGTGCTGGTGAAGATGTTGATGGAGATTGACCCCCTCCCGATGAGAGGATCGATGGTGATGACGATGGTGATGATTTCCCCCTGCCGGAGGGATGTTTCCCCGATAGAACAGCTCCGCCGGAGCCCTAGATTGGTTCCGCCAAGGTTTCGCCTCGAGACGGCGGCGCTTCGTCCCGAAAGCTTCCTTCTGATTTTTTCCATGGCAGAAGACACCTTATACCAGATGATGGGCATCGGGGGGCTGCCAGGTGGCCCATGAGGCAGGGGCGCGCCCAGGGGGTAGGGCGCGCCCCCACCCTCGTGGACGGTGGGTGCCCCCCCTCTGGTGCTTTCTTTGCCCGATATTTTTTATATATTCCAAAACTGACTTTAGTGGAGTTTCAGGACTTTTTGAGTTGTGCATAATAGTTCTCCAATATTTTCTCCTTTTCCAGCCTAGAATTCCAGCTGCCGGCATTCTCCCTCTTCATGTAAACCTTGTAAAATAAGAGAGAAAATGCATAAGTATTGTGACATAATATGTAATAACAACCCATAATGCAATAAACATCAATATAAAACAATGATTCAAAATGGACGTACCAGTGGAACCCACATAGGGTCAAGAGCCCTTGTCGGCAAGGCATTCCGGCAAGGCTTTTTCTGGCCGACCGCCCTCCAGGATGCAACTGCACTAGTAACCAAATGTGAAGCATGCCAGTTCCATTCAAAGAAGCTTCATCAACCAGCTCAAGCTCTTCAGACGAACCCTCTTTCCTGGCCATTTTCGGTCCGTGGGCTCGACATATTGGGCCACTTTCCCTGCGCCATCGGGGGCTTTGAGTACTTGTACGTCGTGATCGACAAGTTCACGAAGTGGCCGGAAGTGGAACCAGTGAGGAAGGTGGCAACGCAATCAGCCATTGTTTTGGTGTGCCAAACAGAGTCATCACCGACAACAGCACATAGTTCAGGAGCCACACTTTCATGCAGTATGTCCAAGACCTCGGCAGCAAGGTTTGTTTTGCTTCTGTTGCTCATCCCAGAAGTAACGGCCAAGCTGAGAGGGCGAACGCAGAGGTGTTGTGAGGTCTCAAAACCAGGACTTTCGACAGGCTGCACAAGTGCGGAAGATGCCGGGTTGATGAGTTGCCAACGTTTCTTTGGTCAATCAGGACCACACCAAATCGAGCCACTGGCCAGACACCCTTTGCCCTGGTATATGGGTTAGAAGTAGTTATGCCCACAGAACTCACAT
Source organism: Secale cereale (assembly GCA_902687465.1). Taxonomy (NCBI): domain Eukaryota; kingdom Viridiplantae; phylum Streptophyta; class Magnoliopsida; order Poales; family Poaceae; genus Secale; species Secale cereale. The sequence continues at coordinate 233,158,542 of LR738714.1, forward strand.
ACGGGTCACCTCGAGTGCTTGCTACTTCTCGAGCTTGTGTTGTATTCCCTCGACGAAGAAAGGGTGATGCAGCACAGTAGCGTTAGTATTCCCCTCAGTTTTTGAGAACCAAGGTATCAATCCAGTAGGAGACCACGGGTGAGTTCCTCGCACCTGCACAAACAAATAAGAACTTCGCAGCCAACGCGATAAGGGGTTGTCAATCCCTTTACGGTCACTTACGAAAGTGAGATCTGATAGATAGGATAGTATAATATTTTTGGTATTTTTGGTATAAGAATAGAAAGTAAATAAAGCAAAGTAAAGTAGATGGAAGATTAATATGTTGAGAATAGACCCAGGGGGCATAGGTTTCACTAGTGGCTTCTCTCATGATAGCAGAATTGTATGGTGGGTGAACAAATTACTATCGAGCAATTGATAGAAAAGCACATAGTTATGAGATTATCTAGGCATGATCATTATATATAGGCATCACGTCCGTGACAAGTAGACCGAAACGATTCTGCATCTACTACTATTACTCCACACATTGACCGCTATCCAGCATGCATCTAGAGTATTAAGTTCATAAGAACAGAGTAATGCTTTAAGCAAGATGACATGATGTAGAGGGATAAACTCAAGCAATATGATATAAACCCCATCTTTTTATCCTCGATGGCAACAATACAATACGTGCCTTGCTGTCACTGGGAAAGGACACCGTAAGATTGACCACAAATCCAAGCACTTCTCCCATTGCAAGAACTATAGATCTAGTAGGACAAACCAAACCAATAATTCGAAGAGACTTGCAAGGATATTATAATCATACATAAAAGATTTCAGAAAAGAATCAAATATTGTTCATAGATAATCTTGATCATAAACCCACAATTCATCCGATCTCGACAAACACACCGCAAAAAGATTACATCGAATAGATCTCCTCGAAGACCGAGGAGAACTTTGTATTGAGATCCAAAAAGAGAGAAGAAGCCATCTAGCTAATAACTATGGACCCGAAGGTCTGTTGTAAACTACTCACAACTCATTGGTGAGGCTTTGGTGTTGATGTAGAAGCACTCCGTGGTAGATACCCCCTCCGATGGAGCTCCGGAACAGGCCCCAAGATGGGATCTCACGGGAACAAAAGGTTGTGGTGGTGGAATTAGGGTTTTCTCTGTTGACCCAATGTTTTTAGGGTACATGGATATATATAGGAGGAAGGAGGGCATCGGAGGAGCCAGAGGGGGGCCACGAGGGTGGGGGCGCGCCCAGGGGGAGGGGGCGTGCCCTGGACCCTCGTGGCCACCTCCTTAGTTCCCTCGCGTGTACTCCAAGTCTTCTGGGTAGATATGGTTCCAAAAATAACTCCCCCAAAGGTTTCATTCGGTTTAGACTCCGTTTGATATCCCTTTTCTGTGAAACCCTAAAATAGGCAAAAAAACAGCAATTTCCACTAGCCCTTGGGTTAGTAGGTTAGTCCCAAAAATAATATAAAAGTGTATAATAAAGCCCATTAAACAGCCAAAACAGAATATATAATAGCATGGAACAATCAAAAATTATAGATACGTTGGAGACGTATCAAACAACCCCAAGCTTAATTCATGCTCTTCCTCGAGTAGGTAAATGATAAAAACAAATTTTTTGATGTGGAATGCTAACCAACATAATTCTCAATGTACTTTCTTTATTGTGGCATGAATGTTCAGATCCAAAAGATTCAAGACAAAAGTCTATATTGACATAAGAAATAATAATACTTCAAGTGTACTAACATAGCAATCATGTCTTCTCAAAATAGCATGGCCAAAGAAAGTTATCCCTACAAAATCATATCGTCTGGCCATGCTCCCTCTTCATCACACAAAATATTCATATCATGCACAACCTCGGTTTCAGCCAAGCAATTGTTTTCATACTCAAAAAATTTCAAACCTTTCAACTTTCACGCAATACATGAGCGTGAGCCATGGATATTGCACTATAGGTGGAATAGAGTGGTGGTTGTGGAGAAGACAAAAAGAGGAAGATAGTCTCACATCAACTAGGTGTATCAATGGGCTATGGAGATGCCCATCAATAGATATAAATGTGAGTGAGTAGGGATTTCCATGCAACGGATGCACTAGAGCTATAAGTGTATGAAAGCTCATCAAAAGAAACTAAGTGGGTGTGCATCCAACTTGCTTGCTCATGAAGACCTAGGGCATTTGAGGAAGCCCATCGCTGGAATATACAAGCCAAGTTCTATAATGAAAATTTCCACTAGTATATGAAAGTGACAAAACAAGAGACTCTCTATCATGAAGATCATGGTGCTACTTTGAAGCAAAAGTGTGGAAAAGCATAGTAGCATTGTCCCTTCTCTCTTTTCTGTCATAATTTTTTTTGGAGGGGCTTTCTCTCCTTTTTGTTATTTAGCCCCACTCTATATTTTTTTTTGTCCATCCCTTTTTTTATTAGGCATTTCCTCACATGGGACAATGCTCTAATAATGAAGATCATCACACTTTTATTGACTTACAACTCAAAGATTACAACTCGAAGGTAGAACAAAATATGACTCTATGTGAATGATTATGAAGCATGTTATATGAATGGAACGGTGGAAAGTTGCATGGCAATATATCTCGGAATGGCTATGGAAATGTCATGATAGGTAGGTATGGTGGCTGTTTTGAGGAAGGTATATGGTGGGTGTATGGTACTGGCGAAAATTGCGCGGTACAAGAGAGGCTAGCAATGGTGGAAGGGTGAGAGTGCGTATAATCCATGGACTCAACATTAGTCATAAAGAAATCATATACTTATTGCAAAAAATTACGAGTCATCAAAACAAAGTAATCTACGCATGCTCCTAGGGGAAGGATTGGTAGGAGTTAACCATCGAGCGATCCCGACCACACAATGGATGACACTCAGTAAATACCTCATGCTCTAACTTCGTCACATAGCGGTTCACCATACGTGCATGCTACGGGAATCACAAACTTCAACACAAGTATTTCTCAAATTCATAATTACTCCACTAGCATGACTCTAATATCACCATCCTAATATCTCAAAACAATCATCAAGTATGAAACTTCTCATCATATTCAATGCAATTTATATGGAAGTTTTTACTATATTCATCTTGGATGCCTATCATATTAGGACTAGTTTAATAACCAAAGCACATTACCATGCTGTTCTAAAAGACTCTCAAAAGGATATAAGTGAAGCATGAGAGATCAACAATTTCTACAAAATAAAACCACCATCGTGCTCTAAAAGATATAAGTGAATCACTACAGCGAAACTATATAGCTCAAAAGATATAAGTGTATCATATACAATATTCTAATAAATTTTAAACCATATTTATCTCTCTCAAAAGGTGTGTCCAGCAAGGATGATTGTGGCAAACTAAAAAGAAAATACACAAATCATGCATGACGCTCCAAGAAAAACAGATATCATGTGGTGAATAAAAATATAGTCCCGAGTATAGTTACCGATAGATGAAGACGAAAGAGGGGATGCCTTCTCGGGGCATCCCCAAGCTTAGGCTCCTCGTTGTTCTTCAATTTTACCTTGGGGATCCTTGGGCATCCCCAAGCTTAGGCTCTTGCCACTCTTTGTTCCATAGTCCATCAAAGCCATACTCAAAACTTGAAAACTTCACAACACAAAACTTAGCCAAAAACCACGTGAGCTCCGTTAGTATAAGAAAACAAACCACCACTCAAAGGTACTGTAATGAACTCATTCTTTGTTTATATTGGTGTTAAACGTACTATATTCGAACTTCTCTATGATTCATACCCTCCTATATTACTCATAGATTCATCAAAATAAGCAAACAGCACACGAAAAACAGAATCTGTCAAAAACAGAACAGTTTGTAGTAATCTGTAACTTTCGAATACTTCTGTAACTCCAATTTTTTTTAAATAAATTGGGAAAAGTGAGGAATTTGTCTATCAATCATCTGCAAAAAGAATCAACTAAATTGCACTCTCCAGTAAAACTTCACAGCCAAACTCGTGAGCGCTAAAGTTTCTGTTTTTTACAGCATGATCATATAAACTTCACACAAGTCTCCCCAAAGGTTCTACTTGGCACAAACACTAAATTAAACACAAAACCACATCTAAACAGAAGCTAGATGCAATATTTATTCCTAAACAGAAGCAAAAACAAAGAAAATAAAATTGGGTTGCCTCCCAACAAGCGCTATCATTTAACGCCCCTAGCTAGGCACGATACAAGAATAGATCTAGGTATTGCCATAATGATAAGATAGATCGCGAAAACTGATCTCACATTCCCTACGTTCAGCAGCAAGTTTTCTTTGTGGCAAACAAAAGTAATCAAAAGGGCTAAATTTAATAGGACAAAAGTCCCCCATATCAAGCTCAGGTGGTATAGGTTCCTCCTTTGTCCCCTTATATTGCACAACCAATTCATCATTATAAGCATTCTTTTGGCAAAAGTTCATGAGCCTTCGCTCAAGGAAAAAGCCTAAGGCATTATTTTGAATAGAAAAAATCATCATTCAATTCGGAAATTTTATCAACCAAGACATCAATAGGAACCTTTTTTTCTAAGGTTGTCATTAAAAGCAACATGATCTAGAGATGGCAAACGCATTATGTCCTCTTGATTGAATAAGATAGCATCTATAGGAGGACGACCAGCATCCACTCCGTAATGATTAAAGATTTCTTTGGCCTCTTTCATGATAAATCTGAACTCGTGAGCCAAAAAGATAGTAGATGCGCGCTTAACATAAGAATGCTCAATATTGGAAAATTCTAGAAAGATTCTCTGAATGCAAGGATGCATATGGATAAATTGCCTTTCAATTTCAACTACAAGCATAGATATGGCATCCGCAAGGCTACTAGTTCTGTGAAGAATAGATCCACTCATAGTGGGTAAAGCACTGGCACAACTAAAGAAGACTTGAAGAACTCCTTTTCCAATAATATTACCACTACCAACCTGGAACTTCTTAGTATGTAAAGTGGTAGTTTCATCTGGAGGATCAACATAGACGTTGCCCTCAACATTACTACCATTTTCAACATAACCTTCTCCATCTCAGACATGAAAGCAATCTAACGGTAAACACACGGAAAAAGAAGGGTGAATAAAACGATAAGGGTGAAGTGGGGGAGAGGAAAACGAGAGGCAAATAATGTAGTGCGAAGGATAAGGGTTTGTGCTAGGTACTTGGTATATGACTTTTGCATAAGCCTCCCTGGCAATGGCGCCAGAAAATGTTCTTGCTACTTCTCGATCTTGCGTTGTATTCCCTCGAAGAGGAAAGGGTGATGCAGCACAATAGCGTAAGTAGTTCCCTCAGTTTTTGAGAACCAAGGTATCAATCTCGTAGGAGAGCACGCGCGAGTCCCTCGCACCTGCACAAACAAATAAGAACTTCACATCCAACGTGATAAGGGGATGTCAATCCCTTTATGGTCACATACGAAAGTGAGATCTGATAGATAGGATAGTATAATATTTTTGGTATTTTTGGTATAAGAACAAAAAGTAAATAAAGCAAAGTAAAGTAGATGGAAGATTAATATGTTGAGAATAGACCCGGGGGCCATAGGTTTCACCAGTGGCTTCTCTCATGATAGCAGAATTCTACAGTGGATGAACAAATTACTGTCGAGCAATTGATAAAAAAGCGCATAGTTATGAGAATATCTAGGCATCATCATTATATATAGGCATCACATCGGTGACAAGTAGACCGAAATGATTCTGCATCTACTACTATTACTCCACCCATCGACCGCTATCCAGCATGCATCTAGAGTATTAAGTTCATAAGAACAGAGTAATGCTTTAAGCAAGATGACATGATGTAGAGGGATAAACTCAAGCAATGTGATATAAACCCCATCTTTTTATCCTCGATGGCAACAATACAATACGTGCCTTGCTGCGCCTGCTATCACTGGGAAAGGACACCGCAAGATTGAACACAAAGCCAAGCACTTCTCCCATTGCTAGAACTATAGATCTAGTAGGCCAAACCAAACCAATAATTTGAAGAGACTTGCAAGGATATTATAATCATACATAAAAGGTTTCAGAAAAGAATCAAATATTGTTTGTACATAGTCTTGATCATAAACCCACAATTCATCGGATCTCGACAAACACACCGCAAAAAGATTCCATCAAATACATCTCCTTGAAGATCAAGGGGAACTTTGTATTGAGATCCAAAAATAGGGAAGAAGCCATCTAGCTAATAACTATGGACCCGAAGGTCTCTGGTAAACTACTAACAACTCATTGGTGAGGCTATGGTGTTGATGTAGAAGCACTCCGTGGTAGATCCCCCCTCTCGCGGAGCTCCGGAATAGGCCCCAAGATGGGATTTCACGGGAACAGAAGGTTGCGGCAGTGGAATTAGGGTTTTCTCTGTTGCCCTGATGTTTTTAGGGTACATGGATATATATAGGAGGAAGGAGGGTATCGGGGGAGCCAGAGGGGGCCCACGAGGGTGGGGGGCGTGCTAGGGGGAGGGGGCGCGCCCTAGACCCTCGTGGCCACCTCCTTCGTTCCCTCGCGTGTTCTCCTAGTCTTCTGGGTAGATACGGTTCCAAAAATAACTCGCCCGAAGGTTTCATTCCGTTTGGACTCCGTTTGATATCCCTTTTCTATGAAACCCTAAAATAGGCAAAAAACAGCAATTTGCACTAAGCCTTGGGTTAGTAGGTTAGGACCAAAAATAATATAATAGTGTATAATAAAGCCCATTAAACATCCAAAACAGAATATATAATAGCATGGAACAATCAAAAATTATAGATACGTTGGAGATGTATTAGTGCTCGCTTATGATGAGCTTGAGCAAGAGCAGTTGCGCCAAGAGGACGCGACACTCCTTGAGGAAGATCATCATCAGGCTGCTGTGCAAGCCGCTCGCTACCAGCAAGCCTTGCGCCGCTACCATGCCGCAAGGTTCACGCCAGAAGCCTTGAGGAAGGGGACCTTGTTCTTCGACGGATCCAATCCGCCAAGAATTCAAATAAGTTGACGCGGAAGTGGGAATGCCCTTATCGGGTAATACGATTCACCAGGCCCGGCGCAGTCTACCTGGAGACCGAAGATGGCATTTTGGTGAACAATTCCTGGAGCAGTGAACATCTTCGCAAGTTTTACCCCAAAGGCGCGGTTACCGGCAGCCCCGGCAACCCCATTTTTTGTACTAGCCTTGCCGGGAAGGCATGTAACCCTATGTACAAAGCCAGGCGTAGACCCTATGCACAGTCAGAGAAAAGGAACCCTTTAGTATGTATAGTATCCCGTTGAATTACATGTTTGTATATATGCGTATATACATGCTTGTCCATGGTATTGTGCTACTTTTTGATTCCATCCAGTGTTAACAGACCGCCAAGGTTCCATGCTCCTGCCCTCTCTTCTCCCCAGCCACGGCAAGGATCCTCGATCCCGCCAAGGACCCGGCTCCGGCAAGAAGTTGGAGGGAGGGCCCGGCACAACGACTCCCGGTGAAACAAACAGATAAATTTCACCTATTGCCCATTCATGTTTGTGACATGTGGCTTGTGCATTAGAAAACCTCGCCGCTCTTTTTTATACTCGGATGCTCCCGTCCCTGACCCGAACGCTGCTTCGGTTAGGGCGGTTGCAGTGCCCATTACTACAAGAAGGTTGGCGGGGGCTAGACCCTCTGTCTGCAACCCGGCAGATGTGATGCTCCGGCAGGCACAGAGGGCGCCGGCAGGGCAGCTTGCCGACAAAACTCGTTTATTTGTGTTAAGGAGGCATTTTGCCTCTGCATGGACGTATACATGCACTGGTCCCCGGCAAGGCTTGTATTTTTCATTAACATCCTGATACGACTACAGATGTTACAGAACTCATGCATGGGCTCGAGATATTACATTTTTTAGAAAGTAAGATTTGGCAAGTGCCTACATGCTGGAAAAAAAGATAAACGCCTCGCAATCTCCGTTAATGTCCCTTTCCCGAACACCCAAAAACCTTGACGGAGAGCAGGCCGCTCTCCATTAATTTGAAATGGAGAACGTGCCCCTCCGACATGCTATGGGCGCGGGTGAAAGTCTTCCACCCACGGCGAAGATACATGACATGAGGGGTGGGCAAGTCGACGTCGACCTGCGTGCTGCCATTCCCGCAGCCCCTCATATGCAGCCTCAAGGCCTGCGGCGGGTCGAGCTCCATCTCCCGAGCAAACAAGCTGGGGAGGCGAAGATGACCACACAATGGCTTGTACAGCCCGATGAAGAACTCACGGGGCTTGTCCCCAACATGGCCTTCCAGCGGGGGAAGAGTAGCTGGCGGGAGCACGGCCGGTGCGCCGCCCCGTCCCCCTCTCCCCCGAGTGCAACGGCGACCTCAGCCTCGCCCTCTCCCTCTTCCACTCACAGTGGGCTCCACTGTTATGAGTTCCGGAGGAGGGGGGACGCGCTGTCGAACAGAAGCCCTCGTCACTGCCATTGGAGCGCCGGTGCGCCCTCTAACCATGGCGACTAGAAGAGAAGAATCGAGCAAGGAGGAGATGAATGCAGGAAGACGCTGCCCCTCTCCCCTTTTATAGAGGGGCGGGCCGGGGCTCGGCCCCCCAACCTAAGAGCGGCCGCCCCACTCGGCCAATCCTACCACGACAGGCGCAAGGAATCAGGACCGACCCGCTGCTCCAATCAGCGATGCCTGGTTTCCCGCCTTGGCGTTAATGCCCGTGCCCTCCATATCAGCCGCTTACCCTCCCTAGCGCATGGGGGACACGTGGCGGGTGAACCAGAGTCAAGAAGACAGGTGGGGCGGCCGTAAATGAGCAGCGCCCATGCGTTTTCTTCCTTGTGGGGAAGACACGGGCCGCCTCTTTACTATTTGCCGCGACGTGACGCAAGCTAGCTACAACCGCCCCACGCACGACCCCCATGTTACGCACAAATGCTAGTCGTGGGGAAGCGCAGCCGGTGAAGGAATCACCACCATCAAAAACCCTACCATGCATGCCCGCGCACCGTTCTGGGCCCGGCCCAACAACGCTCTGTTCGGTGTACAAAAATAGGGGTCCTTTTGCACCCATTTACTTATGCATTGTAGCCGTGCCTACGGCCACGCTTAGCGGAGCAGGAGAAGGAAAGCACTGGACTGCCAAGGCAACTCTCAAGCCAGAGACATGAAGGACAGAGGGGCAAGGTGAACTCCTCCCCTGGCAACGCCCTTGCCGGGGCGGCCTACGTGACCTCGGCAAGAGCCTTGCCAGGGAAGCTTGCCCAAACACTAGCAAAGCCACCACCCTCAGGTCTGAGAGCTCTGACACTATCGACAACGTCAAGACCAAGATTCAAGGGACGCCCGCACAACAGCATGCGAATCCTTGTAGGGCCAAGGGGCCTGCAAACCTAGACAAGGGACCAGAAGACGAAGACCCCCGGCAAGAGCCTTGCCGGGGACGACCGATGATCCCTGGCAAGATCCTTGCCGGGGACGGCCACAAGACCCCGGCAAGACCCCTTGCGGGGGGCGTCTGCAGGGCTACAGCCGGGCCCGCGCCTGCCAAAGTTTTGCCGCCCCGCGGCCACTCCTATGTGACGACCAACTAACCGACTAGACAAGCACTTCCGTGGCAGCATGCGGCTCCTAAGCCAACTACAAGCACCTGCGTGGTGGCATGCAGATCTTCGTGATGACCATGCCACCACAGCAGCCAGCAGCCAACGTGACGCCGCATGCCTCATCAGCCTGGATGCATGTCAGAGCGAGGTGAGGTGGCAATGGGCGGGACAAGGTTCCTTGCCGTCCTCGATAAAGCTAGGGGACACATAGGTGGCGCATTAAATGTGTTTGTCCTAAGATGTGAGTAGATAACCTTGCACAATGTAGTAACTTTACACCTCCTGTGTGTCACTGTGGCAACCCCTTTGGCATATAAAAGGAGGCCCGAGGCATACTGAGAGGATTCGGACTTTTTGGACAGGCACACATAGAGGCCAGTTCAAGGGCTCAAGAACACCAAATATACACAAACAAGCAGGACTAGGGTTTTACGCATCATGTTGCGGCCCGAACATGGGTAAAAACTTTCACGCATTGATCATCTAGACCTGCTCTTTGCACAACTCTACGCCCCGCAAACTGTAGTAGGGGTCCCAGGGATCCCATAGGTGTCGTTTCCCCGGCAAAAACCAATTTAATGTATAAAATGTTCGATCGAACCCTGAATAATTCCAATTCTTTTACGACACACATATAGTTGCATGTTCACTGCACACAAAAGGTCTAGCAATTCAAATACCGTCGATTGCCGCTGTGACTCCATTATGTAATCCAAATCAAGATGAAAAATCAAGTAGAACGCACACAGATTATCATCACCAACCGTGTGAGATGCAGCACCAAATATCCTGGAGCACCGTTGGTGTATAGTACGCCTATGGCTTACGCGAGAAGGTGTGTCGGCTACAGTCCACAACCGGAGTCTCAATCATCATCGGTGAAAGATGGGCCCATGGACCCACGTCATGAGGGCAACGTCGGTGGTCCACTGCGGTTAGAGCACGGCTGTAGCCACCATGCGCGTGCTAACAAGCTTCGTGAGCGTGGCCGCAATCTGCGGCCGGGCGGCCTAGGCAGCTAAAACGGCCATTGTTGCTTCTCAGGAAATGGCAGCTGATACGTCCAAAACGTATCTATAGTTTCTGCTGGCTCCATGCCTCTTTTGGGTGATATTGCTATGATATTTATACACTTCCATACACTTTTGATCATATTTGGACTAACCTATTAACTCAGTGCACCCCAGTGCCAGTTTCTTTTTTCGGCTGTTTTTGTATTCCAGGTTTTCACGTTACGAGAACTGCCAGGAAAAATCCAGAAAAATTATATAAAAAATCAGCGTTCCAGAAACTACCGTGCGCCCGAAGGACAGCCGGGGGGGGGGGGGGAACCAGGGCTCCAGGCGCCCTGGCGGCGCGCCCCCCTGGGCCGTGCCGGGGGGCGCCTGGGCCCCCCAAGGCTCCTCCGATGCCCCCTTTGGCATATATTTAAAGCGTCTCCCGAAACTCTTGAGGGAGGAACTCTTTTCGCGATCCCATCTTTGTTCCGCCGCCGCCGCCGCTTCCAAGATCGGGAGCACCAGGAGAACTCTTCCCGGCACCCTGCCGGAGGGGAGGATCACCACCGGGAGCCTCTCCACCACCATGGACGCCTCGCTGATGAGTTGTGAGTAGTCTCCCTTGGACCATGAGTCCATGACCAGTAGCTATGTGATGTTCTCCTCCCGTTCTTGTGCGTCACTAATTAGTCCTCGTGAGCTGTCCTACATGATCGAGGCACATATGTAATCCTTATGCTGTTGCTATGATGAGTTTGCTAGGATCCGATGGATTATGAGATTATGTTCAGATTGTGCTTGAGTAATATATTTGATCTACCTCTTTTATATTTATGTTCATAAGTAATTCTTGCATGTTCTCCGTTGTTATTTATTGCTTTGGCCAAGTAATAGGTAGTGACTCCAAGAGGGAACGTTATGCTTGATTGTGGGTTCATGCCCCTCGATGACTAGCTTGAGTGACAGAAACATGATTCTAGGGGATGTGCTGTTGCCACAAGGGGGAAAACAACGGTGCTTGTGCTCGCGGGTGCAAGGATTGTTTACTTTACGCAAAGTTCTTTTAATGCAGTTGTCTGTTGCATTGAGTTTACACTATGGGTGGGACTCGCAACTTAATACCAGCGAGATGTTCTGGATAGATATCTCAAGGTGGATGATTAGTAGTAGATATTGATGGATTTCGGTCTACTTACTTTGGCGTACCGCCCATGCTTTGAACCTCAACCTTTCTTGCAATGTAGTCAGCATTGGTTTGCGCACATGGTCTTGTCAATTGCCCAGCTGTAATTCGTTTACCTCACATAGCTGTTTTATCGTCTTTTGGGAGAGAGACATCACTAGTGAACATCATGAGACTCCGGTCCATATTACCATCATTGATCACATCCGCTATTTACTTTTCGCTTTTATTTACTATTGCAATTATATCTATCACTACTATCACTTACGTTTAATCCTTTGTGAACTACAAGGCCGGAGGGATTGACAACCTCTCTGTACTCGTTGGGAGCAAAGTTATTTGTATCTATGTGCAGGTCCACGTTGATTGCTAATATCTGGCGCCGTAGCAGTTGACACCTTCTTGTTGAACCTAGGAGTCTCTGGGGATTCGATCCTTGGTATCTTTGCCAAGGGAAAAACTTCCGCAACACTACATCTCACACCTTCCACTTGGGGTAACCAACGAGGGGCGAGAAGCCTAGCAAGAGTTTTTCTGGCGCCGTTGCCGGGGACTCCACTCTTCAAGATAGGGGAGTTGCACGCTATCTTCTAGCTTTGCTTTTAGTCTTGTTAGTTTACCTTTCAGTTTTTGCTTTAGTATCTTTTATCGAAAATCACAAAAATAGTTATCTTGCTTGCTTGCTATTATGGGTTCCACCAAAAACACTAGATGGGAGGAGTACACCCCTTCTTCCATTATGCCAATCACCACTGTCGGGATCTACAAAAGTAATAAACCTTGTGATTATGTTAGTCTTGACGGAGGGTTATGCCCATGGCATGGTCTTCCCGGAAAAGAGTATGAGCCTCAGTTTAAAATTGCTCCTAAGCTTCCCCAAACTTGGGAAGACGTTCAAACTCTTATAATAGAGAGCGATTCAAACAAACAGGATGACACTACAATTCTGCCCAATAATGATAAAATTGATTTTGATAATTGTGGTATTTCAGAAGTTGTCACCTTTCTGCAAGGAATGGCCAAAGGTCCCCACACTAGCACGCTTAATCTTGCCTTCACAGAGCATGTCACTAATGCTCTCATCAAAGCTAGGGAGGAGAAACTTAGAGTAGAAGCCTCCATACCTAGAAAGCTAGAAGATGGTTGGGATCCTATGATTAAAATTAAGATAAACAACTTTTCTTGCTATGCTTTATGTGATATTATAGCTAGTACCTCCATTATGCCCAAAAGACTATATGATATGCTTAAATTAAAACCTTATGATTCTTGTTCTTTTGGTGTTCGTCTCGTTAATTCTTCCATAAAGAAACCTTTGGGGAGGATCGATGATGTTCTTATCGTTGTCAATGATATTTATGTTCCCATTGATTTTACTATTATGGATTTTGAATTGAGCCTTCTTGTCCAATTATTTTGGGACGTCCCTTTTTACGCACCGTTGGTGCTATCATTGACATGAAAGAGGGGAATATAAAATTTCAGTTTCCTCTCAAGAAAGGGATGGAACACTTCCCTCGAAAGAAGATCAGGTTACCTTTTGAGTCCGTTGTACGGGCTAGCTATTCTTTTACTCTTGATAAAACTTGATCTATATGCATTATGCCTAGCGTAAAGGCATAAAAGAAAGCGCTTTTGGGAGGCAGCCCACATGAATAAATTTATTTTGCTTTTGTTGTGTCTTGATGTTGTTACTACTGTAGCATCATCATTGTATCTTTGCTTTTATATTTTGTGCCAAGTGTAGCCTCTGATTGCTAGAAAGTTCAAAAGTTGTGAGGTGCTGTCCAGGAAACAGATTCTGTCCTTGGATAGAAAAATTCGTATAAAATCACCAGATCATCTTTTTGGTCTGAATGTTTTCGACAGCGTGATCTATATAATTGTCTTTCGTGCGTCTGTTCTGAGTTTTTTGATTAGAGTTGCAGAAGTGCCCCGAACAAATCAATTACTACGTGCTGTTCTGTTTTTCACAGATTCTGTCCTGTTTTGCTTTTCCTTCATTTTGCAAACAAAGAGCTTGCTTTTTCTTTGCAAAAACCTTTTGGCAATCTTGAGAAACAGTAGAACTTCAAGAATATCTTTATTTCCAGCAAGGTACAATTATTTTATTATGGGTACTAACCTCGCTAATCAGATTATGATGAGTTATGTATGAAGGGAGTTTTCAAGTGTGCGAGGGAAGATGATAAAAAAATTCAGGAGTGTCAAGCGCTCAAGCTTGGGGATGCCCCCATGCACCCCCAAGAAATATTCAAGGAGACTGAGGCGTCTAAGCTTGGGGATGCCCCCGTGCATCCCCTTCTCCATCAACATTATCAGTTCGTCTTTCGTTCCACTATATTTTAATCACTTCATGTGTTATGTGCTATGCTTGGAGCGTCTTGCTTTTAGTTTTCTTTAGTTTTTCATAACGAGTCGGAACTCAGCTTTCTTTATGTGGGAGAGAAACACGCTCCACTTCTTCCTAGAACATAACATAGAATTTTCATGTTTATCCTTGTTGTGTGTGTTCTTTGTCTTTTAATAGCTACTATCATGTTCAGCTCTTAGCTTTCATGCTTATCTTTTCTAGAGCTTTTGTTTAGTTGGTTGCTTGAACTCTCTTTAATTACCATGCTCACCTCATTAAGAGAGTTTGCTTCCTTTGCATTGGTTGATATGTCTATGATAAAGATGCTACGTGCATGATGGCGCTTAGTAGTTCATGTTTTCTTATGGTTAGTCTCAAATAACTGGGGGATTCCCAATGTGTTATTGGAGTACCAACATGATTTGTTTGCCAATGATGTGGTATGGTTTAGTAATATCTTCCCTCAAGAATTTATTTTGATTGACTTGGCGTATGCTCACGCATATTTAAGACTGTAAAGAAAGTCTGTCAAGCCTTGATGATCTTTTATTTCTGAGTAGCGATATAACTTCCATGCCTGATTCAATGTTGCTTTGTCGCTCTGCATGATTATGACCGTCATTGCTCTCTTAGTTGGTCGCTCACAGTCTTTTGCTAACCTCCACCTGTACTAAGCGGACTGACTGCTTGTGCATCCACATCCTTTTAAACCAGTTATGCCATATGAGTCCACCATACCTACCTATATGTGGTATTTCACCGCCACTCCAAGTAAATTTACATGTGCTACCTTTAAAACCTTCAGTTTTTGCAATACATAGCTCATGGGAAAGTAGCTTAAAAACTATTGTGGTAAAGAATATGTTGCTTATGTATCTTATTTTCTTATAAGTTGCTTGCTAAGCGGTAACCATGTTTCTGGGGACGCCATCAACTGTTACACTTTTGTTGAATATCATGTGAGTTGCTATGCATGTTCGTCTTGTCTAAATTAAGGGTGATTTGCCATGGGTTGAATGGTTTGAGTATGCATATTGTTAGAGAAGAACATTGGGCCGCCAACCAAAGCCATGTATCATGGTGGAAGTTTTAGCTTGGACATTAATCCTCAATCTCTTATGAGAATATGCTTAAGCATTAAAGAGGAGTCCATTTTCTATTTTCTATGTTGTCCCAGTATGGATGTCCTCAAGTTGAGATCTATCAAAAACGAGAAATCAAATGCGATCTATCTCCTTGGACCTTTGTACATGTGACATAGAGGTACCCCTTTGTGACACTTGGTTGAAACATATGTAATGCAATGACGATCCATGGAAATCCGAGCTAATTAGGACAAGGTGCGAGCACTATTGGTATTTGATGCACGAGGCTTGCAACTTATAGGATGTCTTATGCATAACACATATGAAGTACTACTACCGTTGACAAAATTGTTTCTATGTTTTCAAAATAAAAAGCTCTAGCACATGAGTAATCCCTGCTTCCCTCTGCGAAGGGCCATTCTTTTACTTTTATGTTGAGTCTCCACCTTCTTTTAAAAGCACCAACTACTGAGAGCATGATTGTCATTCTGAGTGTGATGTGCATTGTCCCAAAGTAGCATTGTCTATTGCATGATTGTGATATCGTTTATTCTGAAATCATTGTATCTAGTCATCACTTAAACCTTGGAGGTGCCCCTGCATTTATGTTTTGCTTCACTAAAGGGGGCAAGCTAGATATCACTTTATCATATTTGCACATCATGTTCATTGCAAATCTATTTGATGTTTCAGTATCAAATTGTAAAACTTTCAGTCCTTTGTGATTTTCTCATGAGGCAACTTAATTACTACAGATTCATTGTCTCAGTAAGCTTTTGTCATATGACTATGAAAAGTCCTATATGGTTATTAGCATGTCACCACAGAAATTATTCTTGTTATCATTTACCTACTCGAGGACGAGCAGGAATTAAGCTTGGGGATGTTGATACGTCCAAAACGTATCTATAATTTCTGCTTGCTCCATGCCTCTTTTGGGTGATATTGCTATGATATTTATACACTTCCATACACTTTTGATCATATTTGGACTAACCTATTAACTCAGTGCACCCCAGTGCCAGTTTCTGTTTTCGGCTGTTTTTGTATTTCAGGTTTTCACGTTACGAGAACTGCCAGGAAAAATCCAGAAAAATTGTATAAAAAATCAGCATTCCAGAAACTACCGTGCGCCCGAAGGACAGCCGGGGGGGGGGGCACCAGGGCTCCAGGCGCCCTAGCGGCGCCCCCCCCTGGGCCGCGCCGGGGGGCGCCTGGGCCCCCCGAGGCTCCTCCGATGCCCCCTTTGGCATATATTTAAAGCGTCTCCCGAAACCCTTGAGGGAGGAACTCTTTTCGCGATCCCGTCTCTGTTCCGCCGCCGCCGCCGCTTCCAAGATCGGGAGCACCAGGAGAACTCTTCCCGGCACCCTGCCGGAGGGGAGGATCAGCACCGGGAGCCTCTCCACCACCATGGATGCCTCCCGGATGAGTAGTGAGTAGTCTCCCTTGGACCATGAGTCCATGACCAGTAGCTATGTGATGTTCTCCTCCCGTTCTTGTGCTTCACTAATTAGTCCTCGTGAGTTGCCCTACATGATCGAGGCACATATGTAATCCTTATGCTGTTGATATGATGAGTTTGCTGGGATCCTGTGGGGACCCCGACTTGGAAGTCGAGACCTCCGAATGCACGTGTACAGTGATCCCAGAGATCAATGCTCACAGAACACACAGAAGCTGAAATAACAACAGTCTTACATCCATACAAATAGTCTTACACGAATTAAGGCCATTATGGCCAAGTCTTACATAGATAGAGCCTCACGGGCTGAATAGCAAATACTCAAATAGCGGAAGTCTTCGATAAAACGGGTAGAACCCATGCCATCTGCCTTAACCCTACAGGCATTCTGACTGGGATAGCGTCCTAGTTCGCATGGTCGTCTCCAAAGAAGTCTTCCTCATAATCCTGCTCTTCCATGCCTGGCCAATTAAATAACCAGTGGCAAGCCAATGAGTACTTTGAATGTACTCGCAAGCAACCCATGATGTGGTTCAAGTAACAATGCAATTGAATAATAATGAACAATCTGGCAGGAGGCTAGAACAATATGTTGTCATCAAGCTTATGCATCAATAACCTCGTGTAACCTCGAGAACAGGTTACCGACATCAACATGGATATGATTCATTTCATCGAGTCAAGTCACCACCTTAACTCACACACACACACGCATGGTTTCACAAACATTGGACGTAGCCCAAGAGCGGTTACCCAACTGTCCTTGACCGTGGACACGGCTATTCAAATAGTTTGACACTCTGCAGAGGTTGCGCACTTTACCCACAAGATCCGGGGAACTTCCGTGTCATCCACGACCCGCGGTACCTCAAGTACCCGGGGTAAGCACCCGGTCATTACCTTTCCTTAGACGACACTAACATAGAGTCCACTCGTTGGCACACGGCCTTTGGGTACAACAATAGATCACGGGACTTGCCCTAATTCAATGTTACGCGTACCCGCAGGGACCAACAGTGTGTCCGGTGCCCTATGAAAACAGTCATGGTCGCCTATCCATGCACGACCCTGTCCCGGGAAAGACCTCAAGTCTTCCCGTCACTAGTAATGCGGGCACCATGCTAGTATCGACCTAAGTAATCAATAAAGCCCCGTCCCATAAGGGGTAGTGTGGTTGCACATGTATGGTTGGAATAACGGTCGCAACTTCAACCAATCCGTTTGAAAAACACACACACTTGCCTTGGCACACCACTTCGTCATCAAGTGGTCACCCAATCTCATTATCATCACCTCCCTCGGGCATAACTGGCACCCGACGGGGTTTTAAGAAAAGACTTCAACCATGAAGGTTTAAGTCACTCATGCACCACTTTCCATAACTACTATCCATATGCAAGTCATCTAGCATGTAGCAAGATCAAAATCATGTCATGCATTATGTAAGCATCATGTCCACCTATTGCATGTCATCTAGCATATAGCAAGATCAACAATAAAGCATGCATCATATGGTGGTTCATCTAGGTTACCATCGTAACCCTAATCATCATGCATCGGAAACCAACGGGTTCCGAAGAACAAGTGTATCATGGTCAAAAGGCTGCTTGCCTGGATTGGCTTGGTCTTCAAAGTCTTCTAGTCCTTCTCCTTCTTCTTCCACAGCAACTTCGTCAAATACGGGATCTATACGTCGCATAATAATAACGGAAAAATAAGAATACAAATAGAACAGAAAAACCAAAGTGCTCAGAAAAATGTCAACTCATTTTTGTAAAATACTAGAGGGATTTCTAAGATGGGAAAGAATCTTAGTTGGAGTTTTGGAGTTACAGAATAGGATATATTGATTTTTGAACAGGAGTTATACTGCTCAAATTTGAATTTAAATTTGAACAGTATAGAAAAGTTTCATGGATTTGAATGAAAGTGGTACCATTAAATAGGTTGGAATATTACAAGATTTTAGGAGTTGGAATTATTTAATTTGGATCAATATTCTTTTCTGCATAAATGTTTGAATCATTTACAGAAAGGAAAAGAAAAGGGTTCCTGTGCACTGTGCCAGAAGTGGCCACAGTGCACGGCCCAGACGGCTCGGCCTGGCCGCACGGAGCCAGCGCGCGCGCACGTCAGGTTTCAAACCTGACGGGCGGGGCCCGTGGGTCAGTGGCACAGAGGAGGGGAGAGAGGTGGGGGGATGACAGGCGGGGCCCGCCTGTCATCTCTAACCCCGTGGTCACGGCGGCGGCGAGCTCACCGGCGACGACTCCGGCCACGGCGACGGCAACAGAGGCCAGGGACGGTCTCAGCGGCGTGTTGCGGTTACAGTGGTGGTAGCGCGGCACGGCGGGGAGCCCTGGTTCGCCGGCGACGAGGTGCGACGGCGGAGGCTCGTCGGAGGTCAGTTGCAGCGGCCGTTTCCGACTGCAAACAGAGGGGGAAAGAGAGGGGAAAGGTTCAGGGGTGTGCTGCGGTTCCGAAACGGGCGGAAGGAGAGGCAGGGGAGGCTTGTACCTCGAGATCGCCGGCGGCCCGACGCGGCGGAGCTCCGGTCGACCCCGAGCACAGGGGCGCTCCGGGGTTGAACTGAGGGTGCAGGGGGGACTAGGGGAGAGTTGTGAGGCTGGTGGTGGTGTTGGAAGAGCTCGGGGAGGTCTTTATATAGGGCCCCGACGAGGACCCGTGGTCCAATGCGCCGGCGAGCTCCGGCTCGTCGCTACAGCGCACGGGAGGCTACGGGAGTGAGTCAGGGGAGTTGCTGGACGAGTCCTACGCCCAGCTGAGGCAAGAGGAGGAGCGGGGGAGCAATAGGGAGGCGTGCGCGTGTGGAGCAGAGGACTGGCCGAAGCGGGCGACCGGTGCGCGTGCGGCAACGCTCACTGGAGGGCGCAGGAGGAGGGGGACAGCGCCGGTGGGGGCTGCGGACGTCGAGGCGCGTTGGGAGGCGCGAGGGGAGAGCCCGAGGCTGTCGGGGATCAACGATTGGCCCGAGCCAGCGTGCGGGAGTACTGTTCACGCGCTCCAGAGCGCGCGTGTGACCGGCATCGACGCGCTCTCGCTGGTTTGGTCCGCTCCAGCGTGCCCAACAGTGTCTGGGGTGATGAGGGAGTAGTAAAGAATTGCCCCAAGGCCTTGGATGCTCTGGGGTGCAGAGAGAGAGAGAGAGGAGGGCTGGTAACATGGTGGAAACCTACTGTACAGCTAGGTAAAACAAGGGTTTCACCCCTCAATCATGGAGATGAGGTGATGGGGGAGTTACTGGGGGTTGCTAGTAACTCAATGGGCCTGTGGTAAGAAGTAGAGGCTATGGAGAAAAGTGAAAGTGGTCAAAATAGAGGTTTTAAGATTTCTGCAGAAGGTGTTTGATCATGGTTTGATCAAGCAAATGAGGTCCACTTGACATGGCACTTGGCAGGGTTGAAAGACATGAGAAAATAGGGTGCTTCACCAAATTTGGCCTCATTTGAAGAAACTAGCCAATGTAACTTTGGTGAACCGTAGAAATCAACAGAAACAGTTTCATCTTGATTGAGTCAAGATAATCATCTCCCCTTGATGCACCACTTAGTGTAGCATCCTCATTTGGTGTATTGATCATGCTCACAAAGTTTGAGGCTCCAGATAAAAAGTTGGTAATGTAAAGTTGTTCAAATTTGCATTTGAACAGAAAGGGTTTTGAGGTGATATGATCAAGTTGCTCTATTCCAAATCTTGTGCCATTTGGTCTAGGTGCCTTATTAGGCCATTCTAGCATGTGCACCAAGTTTGAGAGCATTTGGACAAGTTTGGCAATGTAAAGTTGCTCAAACTTCAAATATGGACAGAATGGTTAAGAAGGGGTTTGAGGAGGTTTTCTTGCTTCCCAAGGCATGGGACTTGGCAAGATCATAAAATATGTCATATATGACATGATAGAATTTCCCTGGAATTTTTGGAGAAAAATTCCTTTGTAAATATTTCAAAAGCTTGAAATATCCAGAAAGGGTTTTAGAGGGTTTAGCCCATTATTTTGAACATGACCAAGTGTTGAAACTCTTATATATGGACAATATATGTCCTCTGAGTCTCTCTGAATTTTGGCAAATATTTTTGAAATAGTTAAATAATTTTCCCCTATTAAAGACCATTTCTGGCCTTAAGAAAAAGCTTTTAAATAAAATAGGAAAATAACTTTTAAAATTATACCTTTGTGGTTTCTGGGAGTCCTATGACTACTAGGTCTCAAATAAAACTTTTGAAATAATTTTGACACCCTTAATCAAGTACTTGCAGTGCAAATCTCAATTCAAGGGTTTTTGGAAAAGCTAAATTTATAAAATACTTTTTGGCCAAATTAATTTTGTAAGAAAATACTATACTGCTATATATCACTTGGCATGATTATTGGGCAGAAGTTTTGGGTATGGAGATGAAATCCACAAGAGATCTTAGTTGACTTTAATGAGCACATGAAAAAGCAAATGAAGAAAACTCAATCTCAAATAAAAGCCAAATGATGCTAAAAAATTTTGCTGGTCCAAATTTTCATGCTCCAAAGTTACAAATAACATGTTACAAAATGCAGGGTGTGACAGACCTACCCCCCTTACAAGAATCTCGTCCCCGAGATTCCTAAACTAGGGCTTAAAAGAGATCGGGAAACTCGGATCTAAGATAGTCTTCTCGTTCCTAGGTTGCTTCTGCTTCGGTGTGGTTGCTCCACTGGACCTTGAAGTACTTGATGGTACGGCTCCGCGTACGTCGTTCTGCTTCGTCCAGGATACGAACGGGCTTCTCGCGGTAGGTCAAGTCAGGCTGCAGATCAATGGCTTGGTGATCCACATCCTTGTAGAGACTGGGCTTGTCTGGAACCTGGAGACATTTCTGGAGTTGTGACACATGGAACACATTGTGCACATCGGATAGCTCAGGTGGTAGTTCCAACTGATAAGCCACTTCTCCTCGTCGGTCGGTGATCTTGAAAGGGCCAATGAACCTTGGTGCGAGCTTCCCCTTGACGTGGAAACGCTTGGTTCCCTTCAGAGGAGTTACCCGCAGGTACACATGATCTCCGACACGGAAACTCATGTCTCGGCGTCGAGTGTCAGCATAACTCTTCTGCCTTGACTTGGCTGCCTTTAATCGTTCTCTGACTAGTTGGACTTGCTCTTCTGCTGCGCGGAGAATATCCGGTCCAAAGACTAGTCCTTCTCCAGTCTCTGACTAGTTGAGGGGTGTGCGACATCTGCGTCCGTACAACACCTCAAATGGTGCCATCTGAAGGCTTGACTGGTAACTGTTGTTATAGGAGAACTCGGCAAAAGGGAGACAGTCTTCCCACTTGGCTCCATATGCCAGGACACAGGCTCGGAGCATGTCCTCGAGAATCTGATTGACTCGCTCAGTTTGACCTCCGGTCTGTGGGTGGAAAGCTGTGCTGAAAGACAACTTGGTTCCCAAGGCTTCTTGGAATCTCTTCCAGAACCTTGAGGTGAACTGGGTTCCTCGATCTGACACAATCTCCTTAGGAACACCGTGAAGACTTACGATTCGGTTGATATAGAGAGTTGCCAGCTGGTTGCCTGAGTAGGTAGTCTTGACATGAATGAAATGAGCCACCTTGGTCAAATGATCGACTATGACCGAAATAGAGTCATGTCCTCTATTCGACCTTGGTAATCTAGTGATGAAGTCCATTCCGACTTTATCCCACTTCCACTCAGGAACCTTGAGTGGTTGAAGCAATCCAGCGGGTCGCTGATATTCAGCCTTGACCCTTTGGCATACATCACACTTTGCAACATAGGTTGCAATCTCTCTCTTCATACCGTGCCACCAGAATCGTGTCTTCAAGTCTTGGTACATCTTGGTTCCTCCGGGGTGGATGGAATACGGGGTGTCGTGGGCTTCTTGCAGAATCAGCGTCTTCAACTCGGTGTTGCTGGGTACGCAGAGACGACCTTTGTACCAAACAATCCCGTGCTCGTCTTCGGAGAATCCTGGGGCCTTGCCAATCTTCATCTTCCTCTTGATACCTTTAATGCTTGTGTGTCCATCTTGAGCCTTCTTGACGTCGTCCATCAGGGTTGGTCTGACTTCCAAATGATCTTGGAATCCAGGGGTGACCAATTCCAAACTGAATTGTTCGATCTCCTTAAACAAGGCTGGCTGTCGTTCTTGAATAATGACATTCACAGAGCAAGCCTTCCTGCTTAAGGCATCGGCCACCACGTTAGCCTTCCCAGGGTGATACTGAACACTGAGGTCATAATCTTTGATTAGTTCCAACCATCTCCGCTGCCTCATGTTCAACTCTTTTTGGGTGAAAATATACTTCAGACTTTTGTGGTCTGTGTAAATCTCACACCGTTTCCCTAGGAGGTAATGCCGCCATGTCTTCAAGGCATGAACTACTGCCGCTAGCTCAAGATCGTGAGTAGCGTAGTTCTCCTCATGAGGTCGTAGCTGCCTGGAGAGGTATGCTATGACGCAGCCTTCTTGCATCAGAACGCTTCCCAATCCGGTTCGAGAGGCATCACAATATATCACGAACTCCTTGTGAATATCAGGTGTTGCCAGAACTGGGGCGGTGGTCAATCTCTTCTTGAGCTCTTGGAAGCTCTCTTCGCATTTTGGCGTCCACTCGAACTTCTTGTCCTTCTTGAGGAGCTGAGTCATTGGTCGTGCAATGCTAGAGAATCCTTCCACGAACTTGCGGTAATAGCCCGCTAATCCGAGGAAGCTTCTGACTTCCTTGACGGTCGTTGGAGATTGCCATTGGGTCACAGCTTCAATTTTTGCAGGATCAACAGATAATCCTTCCTCGGTCAAGACATGACCTAAGAATCCAACTTTGTGTAGCCAGAACTCACACTTGTGAACTTGGCATACAGTTGGTGCTCACGAAGCTTGTCTAGGACCATCCTCAGATGCTGCTCATGCTCTTCCTCCGACTTCGAGAACACAAGGATGTCATCAATGAAGACAACAACGAACTTGTCCAAATATTCCATGAAGACTTTATTCATGAGATACATGAAGTAAGCTGGGGCATTGGTTAACCCAAAAGACATGACCGTGCACTCGTACAGGCCATATCTGGTTACGAATGCCGTCTTCGGAATATCTTGGGGTCTGATCTTCAGCTGGTAATACCCAGATCTAAGGTCGATCTTGGAGAATACCTTGGCTCCGCTGAGCTGATCAAACAGATCTTCGATCTTGGGAAGTGGGTACTTGTTCTTGATTGTAACTTCATTGAGGGAACGATAGTCAATGCATAAGCGGATGGTACCGTCCCTCTTTGCCACAAACAGAACAGGAGATCCCCAAGGGGAGGCACTCGGGCGGATAAATCCCTTCCTTAGCTGCTCTTCTAGCTGCTTCTTCAACTCGGCTAGTTCTTCCGTCCCCATTCTATAAGGCTTCTTATAGATGGGTCCTGCTCCGGGCACGAGCTCGATGATGAACTCAATGTCACGGTCAGGAGGCATTCCCGGTAGTTCGTCCGGAAAGACATCAGGATACTCACATACCACCGGTACTTGGTCTAGCCCAACTTCAGACAGACAGTTGACTTTAGCGGCTTGAGCGGAAGAGGAGTTGGGGGCAAACTTGACTTCTACACCTTGGTCATTGGTCACGGTGACTGTCCGATTGGCACAGTCTAACAAGCCTTGGTGCTTGCTGAGCCAATCCATCCCTAAGATCACATCCAAGCCTTGCGATCTCAGGATGATAAGGTCTGCTAGGAAGTCTACACCGTTAATGGTAATACCGACTACTTTACAGCCTATCTTGGCCCTCATCTCGGCTCCGGGGGTTTGTACCACCATAGGGTTATTCAGGGGTGTAGGGGTCATGCCACTTTTTAATGCAAATCTTTGAGTGACAAATGAATGCGTAGCTCCAGAATCAAACAAGACAGTTGCAGGTGCTGAGTTGACAAGGAATGTATCCAGCACGACGTCCGGGTCTTCCTGGGCTTCTTCAGAAGTGACGTGATTCACACGCCCCTTCCCATAGTTCGGTGGATTGCGAGGAGCTGGGTTCCTTGGTGGCATTCCACGGCCTTGTCCCTGGTTCTGCGCATTGGGGCGCGGGGCATCAGGCTTCTTATTGGGGCACACCCTGGAGATGTGTCCGGGCTGACCACACCCAAAGCAAGTGACTTGATTTGGAGTGTTGATCTTGTTGCCACCATTGGTATTGGGGTTGAAAGCTGGCCTGGGGTTGGCATACTGCTGAGGCTGAGGATTGGCACGAGGTGCAGGAGCTCTTGGCTGCTGATAGGTTGGCTTGGTCGGGGCTGACTGCCACGGACGAGGCTTCTGGTTGCTGGAACTTTCCTTACTGATCAACTTGCGCTTGCGAGTGTCTTCCAAAGCACGCCGCTTGTCTTCAAGCATAAGTGCCTTGTTCACCAGGTCAGGGAAAGACGGGCAGTCGCACATGACAAGCGAATATTGCAGAGTCTGATTAAGGCCTTCCATGAAGCGCTCCCTTTTGGCAGCATCAGTGCTGACATCCTCAGGGGCATACCTTGACAGAATGCTGAACTTCTGCATGTACTCCTTGACAGTGCCACTTCCTTGCTTCAGGGCTCGGAACTCGCGCTTTTTGATAGCCATAACTCCAGAAGGAATGTGGGCCTTGCGGAATTCTGCCTTGAAGTTAGCCCAAGTGAGGTCTTGTTCAGCATGCATGACCTTGAATCCATCCCACCAAGCTCTTGCGGTTCCCCCGAGGCAGTGGGCTGCATAAGCCACCTTCTCGCGATCTTCGGTGCATCCGACTAGTTCCAGAATCTCCTCAATGGAACGGACCCAGTCATCAGCATCCAGGGGTTCAGCAGTCTCGATGAAGGTTGGTGGTGCATGCTTCTTGAACTCTGCCAACGTGGAACGTCCATTGCCATTCCCCGCCGGCTGGCGGTTGTTGGCAACAGCTTGAGCAATCAGCTGAAGAGCTGCAGTGTTGGCTTGGCGTTCCTCTCGGAAAGCTTGGAGAAGTTGAGCCACGTCCATGCTTGGAGGAGGTGGTGGAGCTTGGTCGTTGGTTTGGTCGTGGTCTGCCTCTGGCTGAGAGGATGCTCCGGCTTCGGGCTGCTGGATAGAGGTACCAGTACGAGTTACAACAGGCATCCTGTTGGAGCGGTAAAAGGTCTCATGACTCGGAAGAGGAAAAGCAAGATAGATAGGTGCCTAGTAAGGGGGTGGGTGTGACACTAAACCAAATCATGCAAGGGCCGTAAGGCCAAAACACTTTCATTAAAATCCAAATGGGTGATGTAGTCGTTTACACCTTCTCGAAGGAAGAATACGACATACATCTAGACACAACAAAAGCAAACACTAGATGGTTTCATATGAACCATACAAGGACTCGACTGCGCATAGGGGTTACACGACCTATCCTACCGTAGGGGTTACAACTGGCATATCCGAGTAGCAAATGATGCCTAAGCGGCGGAATGCTCGGTCGCGTATTCCGGCTCTTCTGGGTCTTCCTCCTTGTCTTCATTTGTCTGGGCTCCCTTGTCACTTGAGGGAGTGGGGGAGTGGAGGAGTTGGATACGACGGTGCTTCGACGGTGGTGCAGGGAAAAGCTTGCGGTATTCTCTTGCTGTCATCCGGCGTCGCCGAGGTGGTTCTTCACCCTTGGAAGACACATCCTCGGAGGGCCTTCCGCCTCGATATGCGATAGCGGATTGTCCAGAAGGTGCTCCTTCCTTCTGGATCCTGTTTGCCTTCTCTTGAGCTCGACGAAGAAGTGCCTTGGTCTTGTAAAGTTCTTCTCGAAGCTTCATTGATTCCGAGGCCAAGTCTTGTGCCAAGCTGTCGGCACATACACTGAAGTAGGTCTAGAACCGAAGCGAGAGTCCATCCTTCAGTGGAGGGGCTAGTGCGCTGCTTTCTTCGTCACCTTCCTTCCGGTAAGGTAAGAAGCGAGTTGCCATCTTGGCTGCCATCTCCGGAAGAAGCTCGCGGAGACGGGTTAGTGCCTTGAGTGCGGCAGCCTCGGCAGCGAGTGGTAGTGTCGTCATCTGGGGTCCCTCGAAGAACCAACTTGTGGGAGGATCGTTTGCCTTCACAATCACTTCCACACGGTACTCCACCTCAGTATCGCTCACCCAATGCTCGTGGTAGGTGAGGATGGGTGCTCGGTGGAACTGACACTCCTGGAGGCTATCCTCGAGAAGTAGGGGAAACCCAGTGGTCAGGTGCTCCTCGGGAACAGCGGCCATCTACAAAGGTGGAATAGGAGGGGTTAATAAGCTGAGGAAATCTCAGGTTTAGAAAAGAAGAGAGGTTCAGAAGGTTTTGAAAAAGGGGTCTCATCTATCTAACGCCTATGCTAACTAAGGCTTCCTACAGTCAGGATGGCTCTGATACCAGCTCTGTGGGGACCCCGACTTGGAAGTCGAGACCTTCGAATGCACGTGTACAGTGATCCCAGAGATCAATGCTCACTGAACACACAGAAGCTGAAATAACAAGAGTCTTACATCCATATAAATAGTCTTACACGAATTAAGGCCATTATGGCCAAGTCTTACATAGATAGAGCCTCACGGGCTGAATAGCAAATACTCAAATAGCGGAAGTCTTCGATAAAACGGGTAGAACCCATGCCATCTGCCTTAACCCTACAGGCATTCTGACTAGGATAGCGTCCTAGTTCGCATGGTCGTCTCCAAAGAACTCTTCCTCATAATCCTGCTCTTCCATGCCTGGCCAATTAAATAACCAGCGGCAAGCCAATGAGTACTTTGAATGTACTCGCAAGCAACCCATGATGTGGTTCAAGTAACAATGCAATTGAATAATAATGAACAATCTGGCAGGAGGCTAGAACAATATGTTGTCATCAAGCTTATGCATCAATAACCTCGTGTAACCTCGAGAACAGGTTACCGACATCAACATGGGTATGATTCATTTCATCGAGTCAAGTCACCACCTTGACTCACACACACACACACGCATGGTTTCACAAACATTGGACGTAGCCCAAGAGCGGTTACCCAACTGTCCTTGACCGTGGACACGGCTATTCGAATAGTTTGACACTCTGCAGAGGTTGCGCACTTTACCCACAAGATCCGGGGAACTTCCGTGTCATCCACGACCCGCGGTACCTCAAGGACCCGGGGTAAGCACCCGGTCATTACCTTTCCTTAGACGACACTAACATAGAGTCCAGTCGTTGGCACACGGCCTTTGGGTACAACAATAGATCACGGGACTTGCCCTAATTCAATGTTACGCGTACCCGCAGGGACCAACGGTGTGTCCGGTGCCCTGTGAAAACAGTCATGGTCGCCTATCCAAGCACGACCCCGTCCCGGGAAAGACCTCAAGTCTTCCCGTCACTAGTAATGCGGGCACCATGCTAGTATCGACCTAAGTAATCAATAAAGCCCCGTCCCATAAGGGGTAGTGTGGTTGCACATGTATGGTTGGAATAACGGTCGCAACTTCAACCAATCCGTTTGAAAAACACACACACTTGCCTTGGCACACCACTTCGTCATCAAGTGGTCACCCAATCTCATTATCATCACCTCCCTCGGGCATAACTGGCACCCGACGGGGTTTTAAGAAAAGACTTCAACCATGAAGGTTTAAGTCACTCATGCACCACTTTCCATAACTACTATCCATATGCAAGTCATCTAGCATGTAGCAAGATCAAAATCATGTCATGCATTATGTAAGCATCATGTCCACCTATTGCATGTCATCTAGCATATAGCAAGATCAACAATAAAGCATGCATCATATGGTGGTTCATCTAGGTTACCATCGTAACCCTAATCATCATGCATCGGAAACCAACGGGTTCCGAAGAACAAGTGTATCATGGTCAAAGGGCTGCTTGCCTGGATTGGCTTGGTCTTCAAAGTCTTCTAGTCCTTCTCCTTCTTCTTCCACAGCAACTTCGTCAAATACGGGATCTATACGTCGCATAATAATAACGGAAAAATAAGAATACAAATAGAACAGAAAAACCAAAGTGCTCAGAAAAATGTCAACTCATTTTTGTAAAATACTAGAGGGATTTCTAAGATGGGGAAAAATCTTAGTTGGAGTTTTGGAGTTACAGAATAGGATATATTGATTTTTGAACAGGAGTTATACTGCTCAAATTTGAATTTAAATTTGAACAGTATAGAAAAGTTTCATGGATTTGAATGAAAGTGGTACCATTAAATAGGTTGGAATATTACAAGATTTTAGGAGTTGGAATTATTTAATTTGGATCAATATTCTTTTCTGCATAAATGTTTGAATCATTTACAGAAAGGAAAAGAAAAGGGTTCCTGTGCACTGTGCCAGAAGTGGCCACAGTGCACGGCCCAGACGGCTCGGCCTGGCCGCACGGAGCCAGCGCGCGCGCACGTCAGGTTTCAAACCTGACGGGCGGGGCCCGTGGGTCAGTGGCACAGAGGAGGGGAGAGAGGTGGGGGGATGACAGGCGGGGCCCGCCTGTCATCTCTAACCCCGTGGTCACGGCGGCGGCGAGCTCACCGGCGACGACTCCGGCCACGGCGACGGCAACAGAGGCCAGGGATGGACTCAGCGGCGTGTTGCGGTTGCAGTGGTGGTAGCGCGGCACGGCAGGGAGCCCTGGTTCGCCGGCGACGAGGTGCGACGGCGGAGGCTCGTCGGAGGTCAGTTGCAGCGGCCGTTTCCGACTGCAAACAGAGGGGGAAAGAGAGGCGAAAGGTTCAGGGGTGTGCTGCGGTTCTGAAACGGGCGGAAGGAGAGGCAGGGGAGGCCTGTACCTCGAGATCGCCGGCGGCCCGACGCGGCGGAGCTCCGGTCGATCCCGAGCACAGGGGCGCTCCGGGGTTGAACTGAGGGTGCAGGGGGGACTAGGGTAGAGTTGTGAGGCTGGTGGTGGTGTTGGAAGAGCTCGGGGAGGTATTTATATAGGGCCCCGACGAGGACCCGTGGTCCAGTGCGCCGGCGAGCTCCGGCTCGTCGCTACAGCGCACGGGAGGCTACGGGAGTGAGTCAGGGGAGTTGCTGGACGAGTCCTACGCCCAGCTGAGCCAAGAGGAGGAGCGGGGGAGCAACAGGGAGGCGTGCGCGTGTGGAGCAGAGGACTGGCCGAAGCGGGCGGCCGGTGCGCGTGCGGCGACGCTCACTGGAGGGCGCAGGAGGAGGGGGACAGCGCCGGTGGGGGCTGCGGACGTCGAGGCGCGTTGGGAGGCGCGAGGGGAGAGCCCGAGGCTGTCGGGGATCAACGATTGGCCCGAGCCAGCGTGCGGGAGTACTGTTCACGCGCTCCAGAGCGCGCGTGTGACCGGCATCGACGCGCTCTCGCTGGTTTGGTCCGCTCTAGCGTGCCCAACAGTGTCTGGGGTGATGAGGGAGTAGTAAAGAATTGCCCCAAGGCCTTGGATGCTCTGGGGTGCAGAGAGAGACAGAGGAGGGCTGGTAACATGGTGGAAACCTACTGTACAACAAGGTAAAACAAGGGTTTCACCCCTCAATCAAGGAGATGAGGTGCTGGGGGAGTTACTAGGGGTTGCTAGTAACTCAATGGGCCTGTGGTAAGAAGTAGAGGCTATGGAGAAAAGTGAAAGTGGTCAAAATAGAGGTTTTAAGATTTCTGCAGAAGGTGTTTGATCATGGTTTGATCAAGCAAATGAGGTCCACTTGACATGGCACTTGGCAGGGTTGAAAGACATGAGAAAATAGGGTGCTTCACCAAATTTGGCCTCATTTGAAGAAACTAGCCAATGTAACTTTGGTGAACCCTAGAAATCAACAGAAACAGTTTCATCTTGATTGAGTCAAGCTAATCATCTCCCCTTGATGCACCACTTAGTGTAGCATCCTCATTTGGGGTATTGATCATGCTCACAAAGTTTGAGGCTCCAGATAAAAAGTTGGTAATGTAAAGTTGTTCAAATTTGCATTTGAACAGAAAGGGTTTTGAGGTGATCTGATCAAATATTTCAAAAGCTTGAAATATCCAGAAAGGGTTTTAGAGGGTTTAGCCCATTATTTTGAACATGACCAAGTGTTGAAACTCTTATATATGGACAATATATGTCCTCTGAGTCTCTCTGAATTTTGGCAAATATTTTTGAAATAGTTAAACAATTTTCCCCTATTAAAGACCATTTCTGGCCTTAAGAAAAAGCTTTTAAATAAAATAGGAAAATAACTTTTAAAATTATACCTTTGTGGTTTCTGGGAGTCCTATGACTACTAGGTCTCAAATAAAACTTTTGAAATAATTTTCACACCCTTAATCAAGTATTTGCAGTGCAAATCTCAATTCAGGGGTTTTTGGAAAAGCTAAATTTATAAAATACTTTTTGGCCAAATTAATTTTGTAAGAAAATACTATACTGCTATATATCACTTGGCATGATTATTGGGCAGAAGTTTTGGGTATGGAGATGAAATCCACAAGAGATCTTAGTTGACTTTAATGAGCACATGAAAAAGCAAATGAAGAAAACTCAATCTCAAATAAAAGCCAAATGATGCTAAAAAATTTTGCTGGTCCAAATTTTCATGCTCCAAAGTTACAAATAACATGTTACAAAATGCAGGGTGTGACAGACCTACCCCCCTTACAAGAATCTCGTCCCCGAGATTCCTAAACTAGGGCTTAAAAGAGATCGGGAAACTCGGATCTAAGATAGTCTTCTTGTTCCCAGGTTGCTTCTGCTTCGGTGTGGTTGCTCCACTGGACCTTGAAGTACTTGATGGTACGGCTCCGCGTACGTCATTCTGCTTCGTCCAGGATACGAATGGGCTTCTCGCGGTAGGTCAAGTCAGGCTGCAGATCAATGGCTTGGTGATCCACATCCTTGTAGAGACTGGGCTTGTCTGGAACCTGGAGACATTTCCGGAGTTGTGACACATGGAACACATTGTGCTCATCGGATAGCTCAGGTGGTAGTTCCAACTGATAAGCCACTTCTCCTCGTCGGTCGGTGATCTTGAAAGGGCCAATGAACCTTGGTGCGAGCTTCCCCTTGACGTGGAAACGCTTGGTTCCCTTCAGAGGAGTTACCCGCAGGTACACATGATCTCCGACACGGAAACTCATGTCTCGGCGTCGAGTGTCAGCATAACTCTTCTGCCTTGACTTGGCTGCCTTTAATCGTTCTCTGACTAGTTGGACTTGCTCTTCTGCTGCGCGGAGAATATCCGGTCCAAAGACTAGTCCTTCTCCAGTCTCTGACCAGTTGAGGGGTGTGCGACATCTGCGTCCGTACAACACCTCAAATGGTGCCATCTGAAGGCTTGACTGGTAACTGTTGTTATAGGAGAACTCGGCAAAAGGGAGACAGTCTTACGCAAAGTTCTTTTAATGCAGTTGTCTGTTGCATTGAGTTTACACTATGGGTGGGACTCGCAACTTAATACCAGCGAGATGTTCTAGATAGATATCTCAAGGTGGATGATTAGTAGTAGATATTGATGGATTTCGATCTACTTACTTTGGTGTACCGCCCATGCTTTGAACCTCAACCTTTCTTGCAATGTAGTCAGCATTGGTTTGCGCACATGGTCCTGTCAATTGCCCAGCTGTAATTCGTTTACCTCACATAGCTGTTTTATCGTCTTTTGGGAGAGAGACATCACTAGTGAACATCATGAGACTCCGGTCCATATTACCATCATTGATCACATCCGCTATTTACTTTTCGCTTTTATTTACTATTGCAATTATATCTATCACTACTATCACTTGCGTTTAATCCTTTGTGAACTACAAGGCCGGAGGGATTGACAACCTCTCTGTACTCGTTGGGAGAAAAGTTATTTGTATCTGTGTGCAGGTCCACGTTGATTGCTAATATCTGGCGCCGTAGCAATTGACACCTTCTTGTTGAACCTAGGAGTCTCTGGGGATTCGATCCTTGGTATCTTTGCCATGGGAAAAACTTCCGCAATACTACATATCACACCTTCCACTTGGGGTAACCAACGAGGGGCGAGAAGCCTAGCAGCAGCCCTGATGGAGGCCACTCATCACCATGTCGAGGCCGTCCACGCCCAGCCCGTGGCGGTGACCGCACAAATGGAACGAAGCTTCTCCGACAACGGTCGGCAACCCACGGCCGATGAGTTAGCAATCGTCGAAAGCGTTCGAGCAGCCGTCCGTTCCTGTGCGGCATACCTTGTCACGACGGAGCCCACCAAAGCCCAGATCGCGGCTGCCCACGCGCAGCTCATGGCGGCCTATTCCAAAGATATGGCGGACACGGATGGCGAGATGCTTGCCGAGTATGGTGCGATTGATGCCATGGAGCCCCTTCCCCAGGAGACCATCAGGCGCGAGCTGGACATGGAGGCGGCGGTGGAGATCGACGAGCACTAGCCGTAGTAGTACATTTTGTTTTTTTTTTAATTAAGAGCGCCGATCTTTAATTTGTTAGAGTAATGTTTAGGTCAGCTAGCTCTGTTTAATTTCTGAACTTGCTCGATTAAGAAGTGTGTGTGTCCTGTAGCCTCCTTTGTGTACCCAAATTATGCAAAGACGTGGATGACCACTGTAACCATGGAAATTCAAACCAAATTATTTGACGATCGAACTCATCACACACGGGTTAACCTATCTGAATCGTTTGTGATGTTCACATATCGTATACAGTTCTGAATAAGGGACCGTGTCTGATGACACTTTGAGCGCTAGTTTTTTCGCTGAAGCGATTCCAAATTTTCGGCTTCCGCGAAAATATCTACCTCCCGCCCCCTCCCCCTTACCAAAAGCCACATTTCCCCTATTTCCTCCTTCCTTTCCAAGTTGAAACCGTCACTCCTTGCTTACAGCGCCGCCTTCTCGTCGGCAACCCTCCTTCACACTGCTCGGCCTCATGTATCCAAGCAGCTAATCCACACCTGACCCCATTCTCCTCCTCCTTCCACATCCCACATGCCCCGACCACCGGCGCGAGCGTGACACCTTCCACCAAAATCACCGACCCCTCCACCAAATAAGTGCCGCCCTAAGCCATGGTGCACAAAGTATAGCCAGGATCTCAAGGAGCATTTGGCAGCGGAGAAGCAAATAGCGGCCGCATGCGCAGATGAGATCGCGATGGTTGCCATTCGTGCCGATCCCCAAATCTTGGAGGAGCACCTTGCCGTCGAGGCCACCATCGACGCCTCGCGCGCCAACGCCGCAACGCTGTTGGCTGCTTTAAACGATAGTTCGTGGCGTTTTCTCGAGGCCACCGTCGGTGCCTTCGCTGAAGACTACGAGGTGTTTTCTCAGCGTGCACGTGCTTACCTCATCTTGAGAAGCAGTAGGTTGGTGCCCGCAACGGCTCAGGAAACTCACCAATACGACGAGGGCACCCATGAAGTGGAGGCCTCGCCCTCTTCCATGTCCATGAGGAGTAGCTTGTCTTATTACCTCACTATAAGGACCCATGTTCAGTTTGCTAGCTACTGCCTTTCCTTAACAAATTCTAGTGAATTGCGCTATCTACTTTTACCATGCAATCTTTCGCTCTAGAGTATATGTTCTATATGTCGTGCAATGTGGTGTTTAGTTAACTGTTTGGTTCAATTCTGCAAATGTGATATTCAATTCTTCAGGGTGCAATTTCCAAGTTGTCAAGCATGCTTGGTTTGGTTAACTGTCCGATCTTCTATTAGGAGTATGTTATATTGTGCAATGTGGTGCTCAGTTAACGTTTGCTTCATTTGTTGTGGTGTTTAGTAAACTGTTTGGTTCAATTCTGCAATGCGATATTAAATTGTTGTGGGTGCATTCTGTTATTGTATATCATGTGAGAAATAAATTGAATTTGGTTGTACTAAATACAAAATAAACAAATACAATTGCTATATTTCCAAGTTGTTAAGCATGCTTGGTTTGGTTAAATGTCTGATCTTCTATTAGGAGTATGTTATATTCTGCAATGTGGTGCTTAGTTAATGTTTGGTTCATTTGTTGTGGTGTTTAGTTAACAGTTTGGTTCAATTCTACAATGCGATGTTCAATTGTTGTGGGTGCATTCTGTTATTGTATACCGTGTGAGAAATAAATCGAATTTGGTTGTACTAAATACATGAGAAACAAATACAATTGCTATATTTCCAAGTTGTTAAGCATGCTTGGTTAGGTTAACTGTCTGATCTTCTATTAGGAGTATGATATATTGTGCAATGTGGTGCTTAGTTAACGTTTGGTTCATTTGTTGTTGTGTTTAGTTAACTGCATGTGCACAGTCCATTGTATAATAGCACATTATTGTGCAATTGCAGGAACCATTCTAATATTTAGGTTTTTTAAAATTTGGTCTTGCACATGTAGATCCTGCAGTCAGAGGTTTTGACCCACTATGAAGAAGACATCGGTTCACTATAAGATGGTACTAACTACCTTGCCTTTTTTAATTGCTTTGCCCCATTTCCAGTATAGAGAAGATATTTATGCACATCCTTGTTTTCAGGCCTTTCCAAAGCAGTTCACTGATGATTACCTCTCAAACCACCTCTATGGTCAGGAGGCTAGGAAGTATTTCTGGAGAGGACGAAGGACGGACGGTCAATCATCCACAGGCACCGGCCTAAAGTTGCAAAGACCTTCAACATGAACGAAGGATCAATATTCGCCTTCCGCTTCAGCAGTTTTCCAGATGAGACGCATCTGTCTATATATTGTCTATGATGCTAATTTCGAAAGGTTCTACATGTTGCATGCGAAACTTGGTGCTGGTGCAGATGTGTAATGGGGTAGCTGAGCGCTGAAGCTATATCATGTTGTACTCTAATGCATTTCAATTATGAAATCATGCTTCCTTAATATGGAAATGAAATATATTATGTGCTATAATATGAATGTCCATTAGATTAATAAATGGATTATTAATAATAGGGCAATTAGCCTGCTAATTGGGTCTTGCTATTGCAAACGGTTATTGAGAAACTACCATGGGCGATGAGGACAGGCAACGCACACAGTTCCTAGGAATAAACCGTGTTGGATCAATGAACAATCACACACAACCTTCTCTTGAAAGCTGTTTGTGTTAGGCCACATTGCACAAATGTTTACCACATAAAAGCTGTGTGTTATGGACAGCCTTTGCCACACAGTTTCTTCTGCACACCGTGTGTGATAAATTCAATAACGCAAAAGATCAATTTTTTAATATCATGTGGAATGGCAACCCTATCACAAACGATTTAACGGGAAAAATTGTGTGTGATGTACCTGTGAACGGAAACGTTTTCCTTGGAGCGACTGTGTGGGATGTACATACGAACGGAAAAGTTTAGCGGGGAATGACTATGTGGGATGAACTTGCGACGGGAAACAATTGCGCGTGTATAATTGTTTTTTAGCTCTACTGTACATATTTACGTATTTGAGTGATCGTCGGTCGCACACGACCCCTTTTTGCCGAGCGTGTGTGCCAGGAGGGCATATCCCCAACGGTTACTGGGTCATGTGGGAAGGGCCCCCCTATCGCCCACACTCACTAGGCGGCGGTTCCAAATGCCGTCGCGCAAAGGGGTTAAAAACCGTTTGTATAGCACCGACGCGTACTAGTGTGTAATATCGAGTTGTAAGTAAATAAAAGTGTGATGATCACCATTATTAGAACATTGTCCCATGTGAGGTTATCATAAATAAAAGAGGCCAATGAATCCCAAATAAACAAAAGAGGCCAAAGAAGCCCCACCAAAAAAGGAAAGGTCGAAGAGCCCAAAATAACAAAAAATGAGAGAAAAAGAGAGAAGGGACAATGTTACTATCCTTTTCCACACTTGTGCTTCATAATAGCATCATGTTCTTCATTATAGAGAATCTCCAATGCTGTCACTTTCATATATTACTAGTGGGAATTTATCATTATAGAACTTGGCTTGTATATTCCAACGATGGGCTTCCTCAAATGCCCTAGGTCTTCATGAGCAAGCAAGTTGATGCACACCCACTAGTTTCCTTTTGAACTTTCATAGACTTATAGCTCTAGTACATCCGTTAAATGGCAATCCCTACTCACTCACATTGATACCGATTGATGGACATCTCCATAGTCCATTGATTTGCCTGGTTGATGTGAGACTTTCTCCCTCCTTTTTTCTATTACCACCTTCTATTCCACCCATAGTGCTATATCCAAGGATCACGCTCATGTATTGCGTGAAGACTTGAAAAGGTTTAAGAATGTTAAAGTATGAAAACAATTTCTTGATTGACACTGCGATAGGCATGATTTATACTTTGTGTTAAGAAGAGGGAGCATAAAAGACTATATGATTTTGTAGGGATAACTTTCTTTAGCCATGCTCTTTTTGAAGCTTCGTAGATTGCATTTTAGTATGCTTGAAGTATTATTGTTTTGATATTGATAAACTTTTATTTTGAGTCTTATGGATCTGCAGATTCATGCCACTATAAAGAAGATTGCATTGATAAATATGTTAGGTATAGCATTCCACATCAAAAATTCTTCTTTTATCATTTACCTACTCGAGGATGAGCTGGAATTAAGCTTGGGGATGCTTGATACGTCTCCAACGTATCTATAATTTTTGATTGTTCCATGCTATTATATCGCATGTTTTATATGCATTTATATGATATTTTATATGATTTTCGAGACTATCTATTAACCTAGAGCCCAGTGCCAGTTTCTGTTTCTTCTTTGTTTTTGAGTTTCGCAGAAAAGGAATATCAAACGGAGTGCAATTGACCTGAAAATTTATGGTGATTTTCTATGGACCAAAAGAAGCCCATGGAGTGCCAGAGATGAACTAGAAGAGCCATGAGGCCACCACAAGGGTGAGGGGCGCGCCCACCCCACTAGGGCGCGCCCCCTACCTTGTCGTCGCCTCGTGGGTCCCCCTGACTTGTCCCCGACGCCAAAAATTCTGATAAATAGGGAAACCTCCGAAAATAAACCTAGATCGGGACTTCACTACCGCAAGCCTCTGTAGCCACGAAAAACCAAACGGGAGCCCGTTTTGGCACCCTACCGGAGGGGGAAAGCATCACCGGTGGCCATCTTCATCATCCTAGCAGTCTCCATGATGAGGAGGGAGTAGTTTTCCCTCGGGGCTCATGGTATGTACCAGTAGCTATGTGTTTGATCTCTCTCTCTCTCTCTCTCTCTCTCTCTCTCTCTCTCGTGTTCTTGATTTGGCACGATATTGATGTACCACGAGCATTGCTATTATAGTTGGATCTTATGATGTTTCTCCCCCACTACCTTCTTGTAATGGATTGAGTTTTCCCTTTGAAGTTATCATATCGGATTGAGTCCTTAAGGATTTGAGAACACTTGATGTATGTCTTGCATGTGCTTATCTGTGGTGACAATGGGATATTCACGTGATCTACTTGATGTATGTTTTGGTGATCAACTTGAGGGTTCAGTGACCTTGTTTGTTCTCTGCTATTAGTGACTTTGGAGGGACTCTTTGTTGCATGTTGAGGGATTGTTATATGATTCAATTATGTCATCATTGTTGAGAGAACTTGCACTAGTGCAAGTATGAAACCTAGGCCTTGTTTCTAAGCATTGCAATACCGTTTGTGCTCACTCTTATCATTAGTTACCTTGCTGTTTTACATTTTCAGATTGCAAAAACCTATATCTACCATCCATATTACACTTGTATCACCATCTCTTGGCCGAACTAGTGCACCTATACAATTTACCATTGTATTGGGTGTGTTGGGGACACAAGAGACTCTTTGTTATTTGGTTGTAGGGTTGTTTTAGAGAGACCACCTTCATCCTATGCCTCCTAAGGATTGATAAACCTTAGTTCACCCACTTGAGGGAAAATTGCTACTGTCCTACAAAACTCTGCGCTTGGAGGCCCAACATGAGTCTACAAGAAGAAGGTTGTGTAGTAGACATTAGGAAGTTGCTAAGAAGTAGTATTTTATTAATACATGGCCCACCTTACATCCTCACAATATTTCTTGGAGTTCGTGCTACGGCCGGCTGTTAATCTGCAGCCCACTTCTCTTCTCTCTCCTATTCTCTCTCATTCAACTCAGCAAAAATACAATAGTTTAATCCTTACAACCTGCTGACTGTACCTCATTATACTTGCTCTAATGCACCAAATTGTGCTCTAGCTATAGGCTACTCCCTCACTTCCTAAATATAAGTCTTCGTAGAGATTTCAACAAGTGACTACATACGGAGCTAAATAAGTGAATCTACACTCTAAAATATGTCTACATACATCCGTATGTTGTAGTCCATTTGAAATGTCTAAAAAGACTTATATTTAGGAACAGAGGGAGTACATGTCTATCCTTAATTACATCATGCAACAAACTTCATTCAATCTTCTTCTCTCAATGGTCGCATGCACACATAAGTCACCTACTTTTGGGCGTTAATTATGCCATGAAGTTCTGGTTCCTCTTGGTCCATTTGTAAATCTCCATATGTACAGTCTTTCACGGACGAAGGGAGTAGGTTGAGCACTTGAGCGTGAGCTTGTGTGTCGCGTCGTGTGCTGTGTGCCGCATGGATGCGTGAGTGTTGTGTGTGTGCATGTGTACGTGTGAGTGCTGCATGTTGCATGCATGCATGTGGCTTTTATTAGTTAAATATGAATCCAGTGATATGATTTTTGGTGACACGCATTAACATTTTATTAGTTAAATAGATGGTCAAAGTTTGACACAAATACTACTAGTACTCCTACATTATTGGCACCGGGTGCCTTGTTGGACAGGATGAGAGTGGAGGCATAGGGATACTGTAGATAGGAAGTCTTGGCGATCTAGTATTCCCCATCTCGATCAGAGAGAACTATTCAACTAGTCTTCACAGTGAAGTGACAACACTGTTGGGGAACGTTGCATGGGAAACAGAAAAATTCCTACGAACACCCAAGATCTAATGTAGGAGATGACCATCTACGAGAGGAGAGTTGTATCCACATACCCTTGTAGATCGCTAAGCGGAAGCGTTAAATAAAGCGGTTGATGTAGTCGTACGTCTTCGTGATCCAATCACGATCCATTCCGCGAACTCCGATCTAGTGCCAAACGGACGTCACCTCCGTGTTCAACAAACGTACATCTTGATGACGCCTTCACCTCCTCAATCTAGCGAGCGATGGTGAAGTAGTAGCTCGAGTCTTCCGGCAGCACGACGGCGTGGTGGCGGTGGTGGTGGAGAAATCTCAGCAGAGGTTCGCTAAGCACTACAGAGAAGAAGATGGCTATGAGGGATATGAGGAGCAACGTCGTGGCATGGAGATGTATTCTCTAGGGTACGTCTTCCCTCTCTCTACCTCTCTATATATATAGGAAGGGCGGACGGGGTGGCGCCCCTAGGGTTTTCCCTAGGGGGGCGGTGGCCAAGGCAGATGGGATCTACCCTAGGGAAACCCTAGGGAGACTTGCCCACCAAGCCAAGCTAGGTGGAGGCTTGCCTACCAAGTCAGGTGGGCGCGCCCCACCTCCCCAAGAAATGTTGGAAGGGGGCTTGGGGCACACAACCCCATAGTGGGATGGTGTGCTCCATCCGCCTGGCCCATGAGGCCCCCAACACTTGCCGGGGCCTCCCAAAACCCCTTTTGGTCATGTTGGTCATCATCCGATACCCCTGGAATACTTCCGGACTCGAATAACCTTCGTCCAATATATTGATCTTTACCTCCGGACCATTCTGGAGTTCCTCGACATGTTTGGGATCTCATCCGGGACTCCGAACAACCTTTGGTAACCACCATAATGACTCAACTATACTTATATCGTCACCAAATGTTAAGTGTGTAGACCCTACGGGTTCGAGAACTATGCAGACATGACCGAGACACCTCTACGGTCAATAAACAATAGCGGGACCTGGATGCCCATATTGGTTCCTACATATTCCACGAAGATATTATCGGTCGAACCTCGATGTCAAGGATTCAGCTAATCCCGTATGCAGTTCCCTTTGTATATCGGTATGTTACTTGCCCGAGATTTGATCGTCGGTATCTCCATACCTTATCTCCATACCTAGTTCAATATCATTATCGGCTAGTCTTTTTACTCGTTCCGTAATACAAGATCCCGTGGCTAACTCATCAGTCACATTGGTTGAAAGCTTCTTGTGATGTTGTACCACCGAGTGGGCCCTGAGATACCTCTCTGTCACACGGAGTGACAAATCCTAGTCTTGATCCATGCCAACTCAACACACACCCTCGGAGATACCTGTAGAGCACCTTTATAGTCACCCAATTACGTTTCGATGTTTGGTACACACAAGGTACTCCTCCGGTGTCAGTGAGTTGCATGATCTCATGGTCATAGGAACATATACTTGACATGTAGAAAACGATAGCAATAAACATGAAATGATCATATTCTACATTCATAGTCACCCAGTTACGTTGCGACGTTTGGGTCTCGTCCATCACATCATTCTCCTAATGATGTAACCTTGTTATCAAATGACAACTCAAGTCAATGGCTAGGAAACCATAGCCATCTTTGATCAACGAGCTAGTCCGGTAGAGGCTGACTAGGGACATCTTGTTGTCTATGTATCCAAATATGTATTTGAGTTTCTGATCAATACAATTCTAGCATGGATAATAAGCGATTATCATGACCAAGGAAATATGATAATAACCAAATTATTATTGCCTCTAGGGCATTTTTCCAACAGTCTCCCACTTGCACTAGAGTCTATAATATAGTTCACATCATCATCTGATTAACACTTAATGAGTTCTGGGGTTTGATCATGTTATGCATGTGAGAGAGGTTTTAGTCAATGGGTCTGCAACATTCAGATCCGCATGTACTTCGCAAATCTCTATGTCATATTGGAGATACTGCTACCATGCCCCACTTGGAGCTATTCCAAATGGTTGCTCCACTATACGTATGCAGTTTGCTACTCAGACTCATCCAGATAGGTGTTAAAGCTTTCATCGACGTAACCCTTTATGCCAAACTCTTTATCACCTCCATAATAGAGAAACATTTCCTTATTCCTCAAGGGAAATTTTTGAACGCTGTCCAGTGATCCACTCCTGGGTCACTTTTGTACCCCCTTGCCAGACACGTATCAAGGCACACCGCAGGTGCGGTGCACAACATGGCATACAATATAGATCCTATGGCTAAGGCACAGGGGATGACCTTCGTCCTTTCTCTTTCTTCTACCGTGGTTGATCTTTGAGTCTTACCCAACTTCACATCTTACAACTCAGGCAAGAACTCCTTCTTTGACTGATCCATTTTGAACTCCTTCAAAAACATGTCAAGGTATGTGCTCTGTGAAAGTCTTATCAGGAGTCTTGATCTATCTCTATAGATCTTGATGCCCAATATGTAAGCAGCTTTACCCAGGTCTTCCTTTTAAAAACCCCTTTCAAACAACCCTTTATACTTTCCAGAAATTCTACATCATTTTCGATCAACAATATGGCATCCACATATACTTATCAGAAATGGTGTAGTGCTCCCACTTACTTTCTCGTAAATACAAGTTTCTTGCAAACTTTGTATAAAGCCAAAAGCTTTGATCACCTCATCAAAACGTATATTCAAACTCTGAGATGCTTGCTCCAGTACATAGCAGGATCATTGGAGCTTGCATACCTTTTAGCATCCTCAGGATCGACAAAACCTTCCGATTGTATCACATACAACCTTTCCTCACGAAAACCGTTAAGGAAACTCTGTTTTGACATCCATCTGCCATATTTCCTAATTTAAAAATGCAGCAACTTCTAACATTATTCTGATGTCCTCAAGCATCGCTACAGGTGAGAAAGTATCATCGTATTCAACTCCTTGAACTTATGAAAAACCCCTTTGGCACAAGTCGAGCTTTATAGACGATGACATTACCATCCGCGTCTGTCTTCTTCTTGAAGATCCATTTATTCTGAATGGCTTTTCGCCCTTCAGGTAATACTTCCAAAGTCCACACTTTGTTTTCATACATGGATCTCATCTCGGATTTCATGGCCTCTAACCATTTATCGGAATGTGGTCCCACCATCGCTTCTCCATAGCTCGTAGGTTCATCGTTTTCCAACAACATGACTTCTAAGATAGGGTTACCATACCACTTAGCAGTAGAACATTTCCTTGTCGACCTACGAGGTTCGATAGTAACTTGATCCGAAAGCTCATCATCACCATCATTAGTTTCCTCTTCAACTGATGTAGGTGCTACAGAAACTTCTTTCTACACTGCACCACTATCTGGTTGAAGTGAAGGTTCAACAACCTCATCAAATTATATCTTCCTCCCACTCAATTCTTTCGAGAGAGACTCCTTCCCGAGAAAGGACCCGTTCTTAGCGGCAAACACTTTGCCCTCGGATCTAAGGTAGAAGGTATACCCAACCGTATCATTTGGGTATCCTATGAAGACGTATTTGTCCACTTTGGGTTCGAGCTTTTCTGTCTGAAGCCTTTTGACATAAGCATCGCAACCCCAAACCTTAAGAAACGACAACTTAGGTTTCTTGCCAAACCACAGTTCATACGGTGTCATCTCCAC
Source organism: Secale cereale (assembly GCA_902687465.1). Lineage (NCBI taxonomy): Eukaryota > Viridiplantae > Streptophyta > Magnoliopsida > Poales > Poaceae > Secale > Secale cereale. The sequence goes on from LR738714.1 coordinate 233,201,713, forward strand.
GGACTTAGATGGTGCCCTATTTAAAGTGAATGTAGCTGTCTCTAATGTATAACCCCAAAACTATGGTGGCAGATCGGCAAGAGACATCATAGAATGCACCATATCCAATAAGGTACGATTACGACGTTCGGACACACCATTACATTGTGGTGTTCCAGGTGGCATCAACTGTGAAACAATTCCGCATTGTCTTAAGTGATTGCCAAACTCATAACTCAGATATTCTCCCCCTCGATCGGATCGTATGAATTTGATCTTCTTGTTACGATGCACTCTGAAATTGCTTTAACTTTTCAAACGTTTGAGACTTATGCTTTATTAAGTAAATATACCCATATATACTCAAATCATCGTGAAGGTGAGGAAATAATGATATCCACCGCGTGCGTCAATACTCATCGGACCGCACACATCAGTATATATGATTTCGAACAAGTCACTTGCCCGTTCCATTGTTCCAGAAAACTGGGTTTTGGTCATCTTTCCCATGAGGCATGGTTCCCATGTGTCAAGTGATTCAAAATCAAGAGACTCCAAAAGTCCATCAGTATGGAGTTTCTTCATGCGCTTTACACCAATATGACCTAAGCAGCAGTGCCACAAGAAAGTTGTACTATCATTATCAACTCTACTTCTTTTGGCATCGATGTTATGAATATGTGTATCATCACTATCAAGATTCAATAAGAATAAAAACCCCTCACAATGGGTGCATGACCAAAAAGATATTACCCATGTAAATAGAACAACCATTATTATCTAATTTAAATGAGTAGCCGTCTCGCATTAAACAAGATCCAGATATAATGTTCATGCTCAACGCAGGCACTAAATAAAAATTATTCAGGTCTATCACTAATCCCCATGGTAATCGAAGAGCGAGTGTGCCGACAGTGATCATATCAACCTTGGAACTATTTCCCACGCGCATCGTCACTTCGTCCTTCGCCTGCCTCCATCTATTCCGTAGTTCCTGTTTAGAGTTGCAAATGTGAGCAGCTGCACCGGTATCAAATACCCAGGCACTACAATGAGAGTTGGCTAGGTACACATCAATAACATATATATCATATATACCTTTGTTGGCCCCCTTATTGCCGGCCAGATACTTGGGGCAATTCCGCTTCTAGTGGCCAGTTCCCTTGCAATAGAAGCACCCAGCTTCCGGCTTGGGTCCAGCCTTAGGTTTCTTCACGGGAGGAGCAACTGCTTTGCCACCTTTCTTGAAGTTTCTCTTCTTTCCCTTGCTCTTCTTGAAACTAGTGGTTTTATTGACCATCAACACTTGATGCTCCTTCTGGATATCTGACTCAGTGACTTTCAGCATCACGATTGAAGAGGCTGACCTATTCATGCCTTGCATGTTATAGTTCAACACAAAGCTCTTGTAGCTAGGTGGTAGCGATTGAAGAACTCTGTCAGTGATCGCCTCAGGCGGGAGCTGAACTCCCAACTCAGCTAGACGGTTGTGGTACCCACACATTCTGAGTATGTGCTCACTGACAGAACTGTTCTCCTCAATTTTGCAGGTATAGAACTTATCGGAGGTCTCACACCTCTTGATCCGGGCATTTTTCACAAAAATAAACTTCAACTCATGGAACATCTCATATGCTCCATGACGTTCAACACGTCTTTGAAGTCCCTTTTCTAAGCCATACAATATGGTGCATTGAACTATTGTGTAGTCATGAACACGCGATTGCCAGGCATTCATAACGTCCACAGACGCGGGAGAGGGTGGCGCACCAAGCGGTGCATCAAGGACATAACCCTTTTGGGCAGCCGTGAGGATAATCCCCAAATTACGGGCCCATTCCACAAAGTTACGTCCATCATCTTTCAGCTTAGCTTTCTCTAGGAACGCATGGAAATTCAAGGGAGCTACTCCACGAGCCATTGATCTACAACATAATTTGCAAAGACAACTTAGACTATTGTTCATGATAAAGAGTTCAATTAATCATATTACTTCAGAACTCCCACTCAAAGCGACATCCCTCCGGTTGTCTGAGTAAAACATGATCCAAATTCACCAACCCAAGTCCGACCATCACGTGAGATGAGGTGGTTTCAATGGTGAACATCTCCATGTAGATAATATCTACTATATGACTCATGCTCAACCTTTCAGTCTCTTGTCTTCCCAGACCATGTTTGTACATGCTAGGCTCGTCAAGTTTAACCCAATTGTTCCACATGTGCAAAAACTGGCTTGCACCCGTTGTATGTGAATGTAGAGTCTATCACACCCGATCATCACGTGGCGACTTGAAACGACGAACTTTTGCAACGGTGCACACTTGGGGAGAACACAATTTTACCTTGAAATTTTAGTGAGGGGTCACCTTATAATGCTACCATCGCCCTAAGCAAAATAAGATGCATAAAACGATTAACATCGCATGCAAATCATAAGTGACATGATATGGCCATCATCTTGTGCTTTTGATCTCCATCTCCAAAGCATCGGCATGATCTCCATCGTCACCGACATGACACCATGATCTCCATCATTGTGCTGCCATCGGGGTTGTCACGCCAACCATGCTTCTAATACTATTGCTACCTCTTAGCGGAAAAGTAAAGCATTACGTAGCGCTTAAGGATTGACACGCAGGTCATACAATAATTAAAGACAACCCTATGGCTCATGCCGGTTGATGTATGCATCGACATGAAAGTCGATATAAACTATTACAAACATGATCATCTCATACATCAAATATATCTCATAATGTCTTTGGCCATATCATATCACAACATGCCCTGCAAAAGAAAGTTAGACGTCCTCTAATTGTTGTCGCATGTTTTACATGGCTGCTATGGGTATCTAGCAAGAACGATTCTTACCTACGCAAAGCCACAACGATGATATGAAAATTGTTATTCAACCTTCTACAAGGACCGCCTTTGTCGAATCCGATTCAACTAAGGTGGGAGAGACAGACACCCGTCAGCCATCTTTATGCAACAAGCCGCATGTCTGTCGACAGAACCGGTCTCATGTACGTGGACATGTAAAGTTGGTCCGAGCCGCTTCATCCCATAATACCGCTGAATCAAAATAATACTAGGGAAGGAAGCAATCTGAATATCAACGCCCACAAACTCCTTTGTGTTCTACTCGTGATGTCATCTACGTATAGACCTAGCTCTGATACCACTGTTGGGGAGCGTTGCATGGGAAACAAAAAAATCCTACGAAGACCCAAGATCCAATCTAGGAGATGACCGTCTACGAAAGGAGATTTGGATCCACATACCCTTGTAGATCGCTAATCGGAAGCGTTAAAGAATGCACTTGATGTAGTGGTACGTCTTCGCGATCCAATCATGATCCGTCGTGCGAACTCTGATCTAGTGCCGAACAGACGGCACCTCTGAATTCAATACACGTACGGCTTGATGACGCCTTCACCTCCTTGATCCAGCGAGCGATGGTGAAGTAGTAGCTCGATTCTTCTGGTAGCACGATGGCGTGGTGGCGGTGGTGGTGGAGAAATCTCAGCAGAGCTTCGCTAAGCAATCGGAGAAGAAGATGGCTATGAGGGTGAGGAGGAGCAGCACCATGGCGTGGAGATGTGTTCTCTATGTTGCGGCTTCCCTCTCTCTACCTCTCTATATATAGTGGAAGGGAGGAGGGGGTGGCGCCCCTATGGTTTCCCCTAGGGGAGGCGGCGGCCAAGGCAGATGGGATCTCCCCGAGGGAAACCCTAGGGAGACCTGCCCCCCAAGCCAAGCCAGGTGGAGGCGCCCCACCTCCCCAAGTAATGTGGGAAGGGGGCTTGGGGAGAACAACCCCTTAGTGGGCTGGTGTGCTCCCTCCCCTTGGCCCATGAGGCCCCCAACACTTGTCGGGGCCTCCCAAAACCCCTTTTGGTATGCTGGTCATAACCCGGTACCCTCGGAACACTTCCGGACTCCATTACCCTTCGTCCAATATTTCGATCTTCACCTTCGAACCATTCTGGAGTTCCTCGTCACGTTCGAGATCTCATCCGGGACTCCGAACAACCTTCGGTAACCACCATAATGAGTCAACTATACTTATATCGTCACCAAACGTTAAGTGTGTGGACCCTGCAGGTTCGAGAACTATGCAGACATGACTAAGACACCTCTACAGTTAATAACCAATAACGGGACCTGGATGTCCATGTTGGTTCCTACATATTCCATGAAGATCTTATCAGTCAAACCTAGATGTCAAGGATTTAGCTAATCTCGTATCCAGTTCCCTTTGTGTATCGGTATGCTACGTGCCTGAGATTCGATCGTCGGTATCTCCATACATAGTTCAGTCTCGTTACCAGCAAGTCTCTTTACTCATTCCGTAATACAAGATCATGTGGCTAACTCATTAGTCACATTGCTTGCAAGCTTCTTGTGATGTTGTATTGCCGAGTGGGCCCTGAGATACCTCTCCGTCACACGAAGTGACAAATCCCAGTCTGGATCCATGCCGACTCAACAGACACCCTCGGAGATATATACATGTAGAGCACCTTTATAGTCACCCAGTTACATTGAGACGTTTGGCACACACAAGGTACTCCTCCGGTGTCAGTGAGTTGCATGATCTCATGGTCGTAGGAACATATACTTGACATGCAGAAAACGATAGCAATAAACTTGACATGATCATATGTTATGTTCATAATTTGAGTCTCATCCATCACATCAAATGACAACTAATTTCAATGGCTAGGAAACCATAGCCATCTTTGATCAACGAGCTAGTCCGGTAGAGGCTGACTAGGGACATCTTGTTGTCTATGTATCCACACACGTATTTGAGTTTCCGATCAATACAATTCTAGCATGGATAATAAACGATTATCATGAACAAGGAAATGAAGGAAATATGCCCTAGAGGCAATAATAAAGTTGTTATTTATATTTCCTTATATCATGATAAATGTTTATTATTCATGCTAGAATTGTATTAACCGGAAACTTAGTACATGTGTGAATACATAGACAAAACAGAGTGTCCCTAGTATGCCTCTACTAGACTAGCTCATTGATCAAAGATGGTTATGTTTCCTAACCATAGACATGAGTTGTCATTTGATCAACGGGATCACATCATTAGGATAATGATGTGATGGACAAGACCCATCCGTTAGCTTAGCACTATGATCGTTTAGTTTTACTGCTATTGCTTTCTTCATGACTTATACATGTTCCTATGACTATGAGATTATGCAACTCCCGAATACCGTAGGAACACCTTGTGTGCTATCAAACGTCACAACGTAACTGGGTGATCATAAAGATGCTCTACAGGTGTCTCCGAAAGTGTTTGTAGTGTTGACATAGATCAAGACTAGAATTTGTCACTCCGAGTGTCTGAGAGGTATCGCTGGGCCCTCTCGGTAATGCACATCATAATAAGCCTTGCAAGCAAAAGACTAATGAGTTAGTCACGAGATGATGTATTACGGAACGAGTAAAGAGACTTGCCGGTAACGAGATTGGACTAGGTATAGAGATACCGACGATCGAATCTCGGGCAAGTAACATACCAATGACAAAAGGAACAACGTATGTTGTTATGCGGTTTGACCGATAAAGATCTTCGTAGAATATGTAGGAGCCAATATGAGCATCCAGGTTCCGCTATTGGTTATTGACCGGAGATGAGTCTCGGTCATGTCTACATAGTTCTCGAACCCGTAGGGTCCGCACGCTTAACGTTTGATGACGATCGGTATTATGAGTTTATGAGTTTTGATGTACCGAAGGAGTTCGGAGTCCCGGATGAGAGCGGGGACATGATGAGGAGTCTCGAAATGGTCGAGACGTAAAGATCGATATATTGGATGACTATATTCGGACATCAGAAAGGTTCCGAGTGATTCGGGTATTTTTTGGAGTATATGGGCCTTATTGGGCCATACGGGAATAGAGGAGAAAGGCCAAAAGGAAGGAGGCGCGCGCCCCCCCTCTGGTCCGAATTGGACAAGGGTGCAGCCCCCTTTTCCTTCTCCCTCTCCACCTCTTTCCTTCTCTCCTACTCCGGAAAGGAAAGGGGAATCCTACTAGGACTTGGGAGTCCTAGTAGGACTCCCCACACTTGGCGCACCCCTCTAGGGCCGGCCTCTCCCTTGCTCCATTATATACGGGAGCAGGGGGCAACCTAGAACACACAAGTTGATCAGTTGATCTCTCCCAACCGTGTGCGGTGCCCCCCTCCATAGAAACACACCTCGGTTATACCGTTGCAGTGCTTAGGCGAAGCCCTGCGCCGGTAACTTCATCATATCCGTCACCATGACGTCGTGCTGACGAAACTCTCCCGTGAAGCTCAACTGGATCAAGAGCTCGTGGGACGTCATCAAACTGAACGTGTGCTGAACGCAGAGGTGCCGTACGTTCGGTACTTGATCGGTTGGATCGCGAAGAAGTTCGACTACATCAACCGCGTCACTAGACGCTTCCGCTCCCGGTCTACGAGGGTACGTAAACACACTCTCCCCCTCGTTGCTATGCATCTAGTAGATAGATCTTGCGTGATCGTAGGAAATTTTTGAAAATACTACGTTCCCCAAGAGGAAATATGATAATAACCAATTTTTATTGCCTCTAGGGCATATTTCCAACAAATACATGCATCAGCAGATGGGACACTTAATTAATAAGCTGAATAAGCGTGTTGGTGTTACTAAATCAGCCTTACCCAGTACTGCCATCATGTTTGCCAGTGGAGCACTCTTCCGCAAATGGGCCCTCCATTAACTGACATATGGGTCCTCTTGAGGTAGACCCACATGTCATCGGCTTAACTATTTACACTCCAAAGGACGATATATCCTGATAGTAGTACTAGTTGAATTGAGGTTTTATGCACTTTCTTGCCCGTCTTTCCCTCTTCTTCCTCCTCTCTTCTTCTTCATCCTCTCTTCCCCATTGCCGGGCGCACACCATTTCCGCTCGCTCATTGCTCGCCAGCTCTCACCATCTTCCTTGGTAGATCGCACATACCATATCCCCCCCACTCACTGCTTAGCTACACATGCCATCTTCTACGCTCGCCCGCCTGAATCCACTTCCCCGCTAGCTCGCAGGAACCAAAAGCCCCAATCACTTAGCTTGCTAAAAAGACAATGGAAGAACTGACTGACACGAAGAGCCGCGATTGGAATTCCCTCCCCGATGTTCTCTTGGAGCAGATCTGTAATCGTATGGACCAGCTCAGCACCATGCGTCTCGCCGCATGCTCGGTGTCTTTGTACCGTCTACTAATCTGCAACCGGCCAGCCCTTTTAAAGACACCCTGCTTGCTGATGCTTGATCCTCGAAGGTGGCCCATAAACCGACTTTACGATCCTACATAGGTTTCCATGGTGCCCCTCAACATGCTACCACTACCCGTCCACCTGTCCTTCATGCGCAGCCACTACTGGGCGGGCATGAAGGCCAACTGGATCGTCCTCATCCACCAATATGTTAGTCCGTGGCATTCTGAACTATGTCAACTGAATTGGTAATTGCATCAAATGAAGGAGAATCAGCGCCTTCGTATTGAGTGCCTGTACCCGCCACTCCATTTGAATTGTCATGCACTGTATTGTTGAAGGTTTTGTAGCTGCGAGTAAATTTGCATCAAGCAACGAGCTTTTATCTAGTTCAGCATCAATGGAATTTGGTTGAAATAAAAAAAGTGAAGAGAACATTAAGAATAAGAAATGTTAACAGCTCAGTTCATCTACATGTCTGAAAAATTTACTTTGGATAAAATGAAGTTTTGTAAGAGAAATGACCTTCCAAACGCTCTCCTGGTAATAAGAATCTGAACAATGGTAAGCAGAATTTTGTTTCTTGTACTCTTTGGATTGGGGGTTTTGATTCAGACAAGTATCCCGCAGAAAAAAAAGTTTTGCTTATTTATTTCATGCTCTATTTGGGTGCAAAGAAAAAAAGATGCTTAGAAGAGCTATGAAAGAAAAACATACGATGCAACAGTGCTAAAACATCAGTGGGAGGTGCTGTTCTCTGACTTGATGTCTTCACAAATAATTCCGGACAAGCAAGCTCTTCAAAAGATGGTAGATTACCATTAAAAGGTAGAGAGAAATTAGAGCTTGTTACGTTCACAGACTGAGTGAAATCATTGACAAATTCCTGAAGAATTTCATTGATGTTGACTTGTTTATCTTCATCAACGATTGTTGGCACATTTAGTATTGGGAAATTTGGAGGTGATTCTATAGCCAACAATTTTTTAGTGTTGGGAACTTTGAATGTGTTCTCCGAAACTGCTGATTTAAATTGGAGGTTTGGGCTGTTGGAAGATGTACATGTATTGAGGAATGAAGTATACATATAATCTACATAGGTCTTCAGTGTAGATGCTGAGTTCCGAATGATATTCATGTAGAATTTTTGAGCTTGCATTTGAAGTATGATTTTGTCCTGTTAAAATGAGAGAGTATGTCTTGTTAAACAAACTATACAAAATGAAAATGTCAGTTTCTTGTTGCTAAGAAAAAAGATGAAAACCAGCAAGAGAACTTACTTGTGTTAGTCTAATATCTGTGAATTTGGATTCAATATACTATGATATCTCTTCAGGGAGTTCAATATAAAGTGAATCAGTGAATGGAGTAGAGGAGATGTGCTTTATCTGTTGGGTAAGAAGAGGATGTTTAATATTTATATAATGTTTCACTACACTTTGAAGAATTACTAGAACTATAAAATCAAAATTACAGTCAGGGAATAGAACTATGTAATGTGCAATAGTAGTATCTATGAAGAACAAGGCCATACACTGGTAGTCTACCATATCCGTTACTTGCGCCATGGAGTGCATCGAGTGCCATGTACGAACATGGTTGCCGACCATAGTGGTAGTCTTGGTTCAATGCTTGGCAACTTGAACTCACTTATTATGAGGAACTCAAAATAGGATATCTAACACTGAAAACAAATTTCAGACATATTGGGTAAAAATCAAAAGTGTTAATCATAGACAAAGAAAAATTGAATGGTACATAGAAAAAGAGAAGTTAAAGAATTTTGTCGTGGGAAATATGCTTACCACCATAAGTAATTTGCTTCCTCCGGGAATGAACTTTTTGGTGCTTGTGTTGTTTAGTTTTGCTTTCTTTATTGAATAAACCATGTAGCTCAAACATAGTAGACACCAATCATATTGGGAAACATTGTCTATGTCAACTATTGCATTGTAGACAAACTTGGTAACAACTCCACTTGAATTAGGGGCAACAAACAGTGATAGTAGTATGAGAATGAAGATTCAGCAATATTTATCTTTAGGAAGATCATCATTGATAATTGAGAAAAGGTACTCAAGAGTGGGTGCAGTTGTTCCTAATTCATGCTTGATGGATTCATAGGTTGCTTCTGATGGTTTCGTGATGACAGGAACTCCACCAATTGGCATGCCAAAAATCTTGTGAACAGTTGAAGTTGTAATTGGGAATTTGAACCCATTTGGCATTTCAATGGAGCAAGAGGTAGTGTTGAAATTGTTTGCAAGCCAGAAGTAAATGGAGTCAGTATTGGACATGCTGGTTATTTGTAGGAATGTTTGAAAACCCATTCTACGTACACACTGTTTGTGACTGTCAGTCATTTCAGCTGAAAGCTTGATAAATGATTCGACATTCTAAAATTGATTGCACTGCATGGAAAAAAAGAAGAAATGCAAATATTAGATATTTTTTCATTTGAGAAAGGAATGGTATAGAGCATATGTCCATTACCTTGGATCTCTTCTGATCTGCATGTACAATCTCTTCTGCTTCTCTTTTCTTTGTACATCCTTGTTCCATCTACAGTGAATACAGTATTATTAATTGTTCCAATGAAAATAACCGAAAATAAGTCAAAGTACGAGAACATGGTAGTTTGTTCGCTATGGAATGGACAATAACAATATTGATGCAAGTTTCTGATCTACATTCATTGTAAGCACTGTGTTGAACTACTAACAAATAGGAGCTCATCAAAACTTGCAATAAGCACTGTTTGGTAGAAGTAGGGATTACTGAAAATATCTTGTAAAAAGCACTTGTTAAAGTACTTCCAGGAATTAGCGAAAATCAGCAGGGAAAACATCTTAATTGGCATGAACACAGCCGCGTAGTAGAATATCGGCATGACCAAACAGAGACATTGAGTAATGGCTTGTACAAAAGTGTACAACCCAACCGAGACAACAATATTTTGACAATGGTACTAGTCCTGACATGTTATAATTTCACTACATGGCTGCTAAAAAATTCATGGAATGCAATTCCACATATAGATGTGGTGGAAGATGATGCGGGAGCACATGTTGCATTTCATGGCTGCTGCACACCCCTAACCCCTAACTTATTGGTGTTGAAATGCAACATGGCTGCTGTAGCTGCACATGTTCTAATGACACTTCAATTTCACTATATTACAAAAAAAATCTTAGGAATGAATTAGATAACAAAATAGAGATGCAGCTTGTACGCGGAATTGAACAGAAATATATTTGTGATGAAAATTGTTCCATGTCCTTGTACAGAAACTCAATTAGCCCATGGAGTAGCTGTGAATTAAACAAACCCTAGTCCATCAGAACACGTCGTCCCAGCTAAAAAAGTTCCAATCCTTGGAAGAAGATCTAAATCATGACGATGCTTCCACATGTTCAAAAAAAGGAAAAAAATACACAGATGAGGACGTTAGAGGCGAGTAGAACCTAGGGAGGTCGGAAGGGAGAAGGGATGGAACCTTTTGTTCAGAGCTGATTCAATGCAGCGTAAAAATTGAGGTGAAGAGTAGGATTCAGATCTCAGGAGGGCCGACGGCGAGCGGAGGGGGGAGAGAACAAAGAAGCAAAATGGGGAAAGTGTTGTAAGTGGACGGTCCCACGTGTCTGTTGTTGAACAGAAAATTGACAAGGAAAAAAACAGGCTCAGACCAGATAAGACCTGGGGGGGGGGGGTATGTGGCTTGATCTGTTCCACCAATCCGCAGATAAGATAGGCGGCGGCAGGGTAGCGGCGGCGCCACCAGGGCACCTCCATCTTGTTTCCACCGGCGGCGGTCCTCGAGCGGACAGGTAATACCTCGACCCCTCTTCTTGATCTTATTCCTTTCCTTTCCTTAATTCTGTTGTGCATTGAAGAAGTATTGGTTGGGGGAAAAGGCGGAAGAAGTGGAAGAAAATTTAGTTGTAGGATCTGTTGATCTGGCGAACAAGTACCTAGTTTAAGGATTATCTAAAATCGGGGAGTCGTTGAACCTTGAGGATTACCTAGTTTAATGCTGTGAATAATTTCCTGTGGCATGAGTTGCACTTGTTGTTACAATTAGAGATATATACAGCTTTGGAGTTGGATGAACCTCATTTTACTTTGGTTACTTGGGAACATCAAGTTCAGTCTTGCTTTTTCGTGTACATTGGAGATTTATGAAGAAAGCAACTAGTAATTGGGAACCAAGAGCATCCATTCTTACAATAGTATAGTGTTTTGGTTCACGTTTCTGTTTGCTTTTGCTCCCATCCATTTTGTTTTACTTCGCATATTCTCAAGTTTGAAAAATTTCATAGAAAAATGTAATAAGAAGTTTATGGTGTCTTGTTTCGTTCAAAAAAGTAACAGAAGATTTTGAATTATGGTTGCAGCTTACATACATCCAGATGGAAGGTGAAAGCAGTTTTGTGCAATTTGGTAACCAGGATGTAATCAGTAAGAAGAAAGAGATTACTTAGAAGGTTAGCCTCCACATTTCCATTTTATAAATATAGAAGTTGAGTGTGCTCATTTAAAAACTTAGTGATTACAACACGAGGGAAAAACTCAAAAAAAAAGAGAATGTGTGATGTTTTCTTGTGGATGCAAAAGCAAACTGAGAAAAGAACTGCATCCAATGGAAAAGGAGTGAAGAAGAGAAGGAACAACAATGATAACAAGCTGCTCGAACCTACATCAAGCAAATGTGTTGCAGAACCTGCAAGTGTGGTGAGTCACTGTCCTTGATTCAATCATGTCTTCACGTAGGATTTCAGTTACAATGAAAAAATCTTTTAAATTTCTTTCACTTTTCTCTTAGGGTTGTCCTTTGATGGAAGAATTTGATCAGTTTGTTCAATATCAAAGTATGAGGAAAGAAAATGAGGTTGGTTGTTTGACATGTCTCATTTCAAATGCATTTCTGCTTAGGAAGTGATATGAACTAATAAACTTTAACACACACAAAAATGGTGTCCAGGAACTGATTGAGTGTCAAGAAGCTGAAATAGAGTTCAATATATTTGGTGGCATTGACAAAGAAGTAGAAGAAGTTGCACCAAACATCATCACCGAAGATTTGGGAATGTCAAATAACAATGAAAATACTGTACGTACTTACAAACTGGGTAGTGCACTTATAATTCTAGCATATGTTTTTCTCAATCAAAAAATGTGGAAAGATCTTGAATACAGTTGTAGTGTTTGATAGAAAGTATATATTCATTGTTTTTGGCAGCCAATGGACAAAAATGATGAGAACAACTATAATGTTACTGAATCATCTTCAGCAGTAGTGCTAAGTTTGTGCAAGCAGGTCAGTGTGAGAAAAAAGGGAAAAACCTGCAAGTGATTGTGTTGGAAAATAAAGTAAATTGAGAAATGATATGGCTATTAAAATGTAAATAAATCTTTACAGGACAGTGTTGGTGAGAACATGTGCAGTGTACCTTTGACAACAACAAAAGAAGCGGAAAATATTTGCCGTGAGGTAAGATTCTGCATTTCTGGAATAAAGAATAAAAAACTTTCTAGATTCTTATTCTGATGTCAAATAGTTGTGTTCCTTCCCTTTGCAGGTACTTTCTTTGGCTGGGTATTCTGAGTGTGATTATGAAGGAAATTCTGAGAGCGAAGATTCTAATGAAGAGACAGTAGCTTGTGTAGTGAATGAAGAGTATGTGTTCCCTACACCAGAAGAAGCATACAATGCTAGTACACCAGAAATTGATAAAGTGTTCTCAACACTGGAAGATGCTTCCCGGTTTGAAAATGTTTATGCTGAGTTGAATGGTTTCACAATGATAAAAAGAAGGAATTATAAGAACAAGAAGTTGTATTTCAGTGCAACAAAAGTAGGAAAAGACGAAGTGTCAACACTGGTTTTAGGAAAAGGAAAAGAAACATTATTGAAGGAACAAATTGTCCAATGAGTATAACAGTGAAGTTGGTGGATGACAAGTGGCATATTGCTTCAATGTCTCTTCGGCATAACCATGATCTAGTAAGGTCTTCATCACTTACAAATTTTTTCTTAAGCCACAGAAACATGAATGAGGCAGAAATCATGTTGTCAAAATTGCTTCAAGAACATAGAGTGAAACCGACAAGAATCATTAGCATATTCAGAAAGCTATGTGGTGGGAAGGTGGGAAACATTACCGTTGATGTGAAAAAAACTCAATAATTTGAAACAAGGAGAATGGGTGCGCAAAAAGGAGAACACAAATATTGAATGGACATTGTAGGCAGAAGAAGGTTCTTCTGGACACCCAAGAGGAGAACCTCGTTGCTCGTGAACAGGCGCTTGCCACCGTGCTCCACGGCAAGAACGAGGAGATCGAGAAGCTTGTCGCGCAGCGGACCCAGGAGCTGGAGCAGAAGCACAAAGATGCACTTGATGCTCTGGCCTTGGTCAAGGCTGGCAAGGTGGAGGAGCTAGAGCTGGAGCAGGAGGGGTTGAAGGAGGAGATCTTGAGGCTAACGGAGGAGAAGGACGCGAGAAACCGCACTCTGGCGGATTTGCAAGTTACTGTCTCCTACAAGACCAAACTGCTCTCCGACGGCAACATCTCCATCAATGATCTGAAGCTGAAGCTGAACGCCTTGGAAGGGACGCTCTCAGAGGTCAGGGCCCATGAGGAGACCCTAAATAAGGCCCTTGAGGGCGAGAGGCAGCCGCGGCAGGATGACGCCGTTGCCCTCAAGTACTATGTGGACAGGGTACATCTCTGAACCGACGGCCTTATCGACATCGCAGAGAGGCTCAACACGCAGCTATCTGTCATGGGTATGCCGGTCATCAATTACTCCCAAGAGGCAAGCGTAAGCCCCAGCACCAGGTTGACCCTATTCCTCGAGCGCGTCCTTGAGGCCATGGAGCAGCTCCGCTCCAATCGAGCAACTTATCTAGCCAATGAGGCTCGGAAGCTTCGGCGGGGCGCCCTGACCAAGGTGCTCACCAAGGTGGCGTTCTGGTATCCCAGTGTCGACTTCACCAACACGCTTGAGAGCTTGCCGGAGGATGTGGACCTCACGGCACTCGAGGAGCGTATCGAGCCCATCATCAGATGTGTTGACGGAGTCAAGAGGTTGGAATGCCAGCGCCGGGACTAGCCATCCCGCTACTCGTTGCTGCTGCGAGTTCATGCCCAAGAAAAATTTATCTTAGGATAGAACCACGGCGGTCGCTGATGTAATATAATTTTACAGTATTTTGAAACAATGCATGTTATCTTCCTGTTTGATCTTTCTTTGTATGTACGCACCCTAAGCTTAGTTAGATACGCTTGCCGGCGTGTAAATCCATGTTACGGCGCTTTGAGGAACGGATCCTTAGCAGCCTGCGGGGGGCGGTTGCTGTCGGGCAAGCCACCTTGCCGTTCTCAGCGCAGCCGCTTGAACTATTAAGTGGACTCGGAACAGAATAAAGGCGTTGAAAATAGCGAAAAGGTTCCTTTGTGTGCAGGTTCTCCATACAAGGAGCAGGATGTTTCGAGGAAAATAACCCTATAGAAAGGAAATTGCTCAAGTTTTTGCGTGACTTAGCTTTTTCGTCGTCATGCAAATGGTTGTTGCGGCTACACACGACACCGCTCGCCTATCCGACGGCACCAGAGAGATGAGAATGATTTTTACCCCCTCTACTTCGGGGCCATCGCGATGAAGAAGTCGATGCGCTAACTCCTATACCAGATTTTAACAACCTAGCGCCCCCTACCTGGCGCGCCAAAGGTGTTGGGGAAACGACACCTATGGGATCCTAGGGACCCCTACTATGGTTGGCGGGGCATAGTGCTGTGCAAAGAGCATGTCTAGTTGATCAACATATGGGAATTTTTACCAAGATTCGGGCCGCAAGTGATGCATAAAACTCTAGTCCTGCTTGTCTGTGTATGTTTGGTGTTCTTGAGCTCTCGAACTAGCTACTATGTGTGCTTGTACAAAAAGTCTGAATCCTCCCGTAGTACTCCTCGGGCCTCCTTTTGTATGGCAAAGGGGTCGACACAGTGCCACACATGAGGTGGAAAGTATCTATAGTGTACAAGTTTATCACATGATATCATAGGACAAGCACATTTAATGTGCCGCCTATGTGTCCTCTAGCTTTATCAAGGACGTCAACAGAGTTTGTCCCGCCCGTCGCCGACTCGTCTCGCTCTGACGCGCGTCCAGGCTGACGACACATGCAGCACCATGCTGGCTGCTGGGTGCTGTGTTGGTGCGGTGGCAGGGTCTTCACGAAGATCTGCATACCACCACGCAGGTGCTTGGCTAATTGGCTTAGGGGATGCATCCTGCCACGCTGGCACTTGTTCAGTTGGCGAGTTGGTTGCCGCATAGGAGTGGCCTCGGGGCAGCGAAACCTTGGCGGTTGCAGGCTTGGTTGTGGCCCCGCAGACGCCCCTGGCAAGGGTCTTGCCGGGGTCTCATTGCTGTCCCTGGCAAGAATCTTGTCGGGGGTCTTCGTTGTCCCCAGCAAGACTATTGCTGGGGTCTTCATCTTCCGGTCCTCATCTAAACTCGCGGGCATTTGGTCTTCACAAAAGTTTGCACGCCACCATGGAGGGGTCCCTGAATCTTGGTCTTGATGTTGTCGATGGTGTCAGAGCTCCTAGGACCAAGGGTGGTGGCCTCGCTAGTATTGGGCAAGTTGCCCCAGCAAGACTCTTTGTCGGTGTACAAAAAAGGGGGTACACTTTTTGTACCCCTATGACTGTGCACGGGCAGTCTGAGCCACGGGCACTGCCGCACCAAGCAAGGCCAGGGAGTTAAGCCAGGGTAAGACTGAAGCCCAAAGCCAAGACCACAAAGAGCAAAGGGACGAAGCAGGTTCCCCCGGCAAGATCCTTGCCGGGAGCCAGTTTTAGCAGCCCCGGCAAGATCCTTGCCGGGGCCGGCTTTAGCAGCCCCGGCAAGACCCTTGCCGCGGCAACTCGCCACGCGCCGACGGAGCAGATCACCCTTGAGTCCACTACCCCCATGGGGCAAGGATTCGGGAGACATCCCCGTAGTGGCATGCATATCTTTGTGAAGACATTCAAGATCAGATACGCACTAAGAAGACGACGACCCTTGGCGGGATCCTAGCCAAGGAAGACCACAAGACCTCCAGCAAGCACCTTGCCGGGGATGGCAGCAGGTGCCGCGGCAAGACCCTTGCCGGGGCCTCGGCAAGGCCCTTGCCGAAGACATCTGCAGGGCCATTATCAGGCCCACACCAACTAAAATACCACCGCCTTATGCAGCTGCCGACCCAACCAGCTGGGCAGGCACCTACGTGGCGGCATGCAGATCTTCGTGAAGACCCACCATTGCGCCACCTCAGCTGCCTTCCTACCTACATGGCATCTCAGACATCGCTGGCCGGGGCGCGTGTCGACTCAAGAAGGAGCGGCGACGGACAAGACAGATCTCTCCCCCGTCCCCGATAAAGCAAGGACACCTAAGCAAGACGCATTAAATGCGCCTTGTCATGTAATGCGAGGGATAACCTCGCGTCACTGTACCCTTTCCACCTCCTGTGTGCCACTGTGGCCACCCTTTTTCTATAAAAGGAGGCCCGAGGCTACCAGGAGGAGGATTCGGGTTTTTGGAGCTCCTCATGCCCCATAGCTAGCTGAAGAACACAAAATATACAATCCACCAAAGCAGGAGTAGGGTTTTACGCATCCTCGCGGCCCGAACCTGGATAAACGAACCGTGTGCTATCTGTTTGATCCGCTCTTCTCTCAACCCCGCGCCCCGCTAACCGTAGTAAGGATTCTTGTGATCCCATAGGTGTCATTCCCACCGACATCTTTGGCACGCCAGGTAGGGGGCCGCAGTTGTGAGAATCGGCTCTAGCAGTTAGCCCAACACTCCTTCGTCTTCGTGGCTCTTTGAGAAGGAAGGAGGCGAGAAGATCAGCACTCGAGCGGCTACAAACAGGAGCTAAGTTACATTGAACCCCGGATATTTCCATTCTATTATATAAAGTTATTATCCTCGGAGCTGTCGTTCTTTGTACAAAATGAAACCTGTACGCGAATGGGGCCCTTCCCGATCAGCAATGCCTTTGTTCTGTTTCCAGTCCGCTCAACGGTTCAAATGGCTGCGTTGGAAATGGTAGGGTAGCCTTCCGCAATTGGCAAGGCTCTCGACTCTGAATCGAGTCAAACTCGACAGTTCGAGCGGCTTCGCTGAGGGTGGTAAGGTGGCTCACCCGGTAGCACGCTCACCCGGCAGGCCAATGGGGACCCATCCCCAAAACGCCGCCTTGGGTTTCCGCGCCGGCAAGCCTACCCAGCTAGCGTAGGGTGGATGTACAAAGAGGCAACAAACAGGGAAATAGCATGCATGATCCCAAAAGTACTTCAAAGTTATGTTACATCACATTATTGCTGCGGTTCTAACTAAAGATAAAACTTGTCTTGGTTGGGAACTCGCAGTGGCGAAGAAGAACGGGATGCCTAATCCCGGCGCTGGCCTTCCACCCTCTTAATTTTGTCGATGCAGCTGATGACGGGCTTGATGCGCTCCTTGCGCACCGTGAGGTCAGCACCATCCGGCAAGCTATCCATCGCGGCTTTGAAGTCAAGATCGGGATTCCAGTACGCCATCTTGGTGAGGACCTTGGTCACAACCACCCGGCAAAGTCGTCGGGCCTCCCCGGCCAACGTGGCTGCTCTGTTGGAGTGGAGATGAGCCAAGGCTCCAAGGACGCCCTCGAAGAACTAGGTCAGCTTGGTGTTGACAGTCCCGCTGTGCTCAGGGGCATACCTCATGTTTGGCATCCCCATGATGCCCAACTGCGAGGTGACCCTACCGCGACGTCCTCCAAGCGGCTGATCCATCTGTTCTTGCTCGCCACATATTCCCGGTGGGAGGCGGCCTCCTTTGCCCGCAGCTGCTTCTCCTCCTCCAGGCTCTTGGTCAAGGTCTCCTCCCGAGCCGAGCTCTCCGACAACATCTTCTCGAGATTCTCCAGCTTCAGCTTGAGATCTCTGATGGAGTTTTGCGCTTCGGAGAGCTCCCCACCCCTGCTGATGACCGCTCCTTGCGCCTCCACCAAGGCGCAGTTGAGCGTGCTCTTCTCGTCGGACAGCTTGAGGGCCTGCTCCTTCAGCTCGTCCCGCTCTACCTCCAACTCCTTCACCTTGCCGACATGGGCCAGAGCCTGGGCATCGAGTGCCTCTTTGTGCCTCTGCTCCAGCTCGCGAGTCCACCGCGTGACGAGTGCCTCGAGCTCCTCATCCTTGCCGCGGAGCGTTGTAGCAAGCTTCGGCTCACGCGCGGAGAGGTCTTCTTCCTGGGAATCCAACGCGGCTTGATGCTGGTTCCGGGCGGCCTCGGCCACGGCAGCCAAATTCGCCGCCTCCTCCTGGGCCTTCTCAATGTCAGCCATCTTCATGGTGAGATCTACATCGCGCTTGGCCAATTCCCCCTGAAAGGCCCTCTGCTCCTCGCGAGTCTGGTGAAACCAGGGCTGTGTCTCAGCAACGCGCGCCTTGAAGTCCACCTCCGCCTTGTCCACCGTTGCCATCCTGGACTTAACCTTGTCCGGACGGGCGTGGCAGAGCACATGGAGCTTTCGGAAATTGGCCCCCATGGCATGAAAAAGCTGCTCTTATGGAGAACCATCGCCGCCAATGCCCGGATCATCGACCACCTCGAGCCCGGTGGCGGCGAGCACCTTGCCGTCGAAGACTTCCCCTCCGGCGGGCGCTCGGGAACTTGACGCCCTTGGAAGATGGACGAAAAGATCGTCGCCCACATTCAGATATCTGCCGGGGCCCGAGGTTGTGGAGGAAGGAGGCTGATCATCGACCACCTCTTCCTCGGCTGTGGCCTTGCCGGCCTCCCCGGCAGGCCCACCGCTGGCACCCTCGGCGGAAGCCTCGCCGGTCGCTTTGGCGCCCCCCGCAGCGGTGTCCTCGGCATCATCCTTGGCGGCCTCCTCGGCGGCAATCCTGTCGGTCTCCGCCGCGGCCTCCTCAGCAATATTCCCAATAACACTATCCACGTCCTCCATATCTGTTGAAGGAGGGCCTGGGGCAGTAAAGGGAGCAATGAAGCCAAGAAAAAGAATAAGGGAAAAACAGGGACAGAGGACAGGCAAATCACCAGTGCCAGGTTGTGAAGCAGAAGTCCCCTCCCCGCCAGTATTTGGCGCCGTGGCAGAGTCACCAGCGCCCAAGTTCCCCTCTTCCTCCATGGGCGTGGGCTCCGTGCTTGGTGCCCTTGCCGGGGACGCCGCTCGCGGCGGCGTAGTCGATGGGGGTGGTGTGTTGGGGGTAGCCCTCTGCGGCTCCTCCTGCTGTCGCTCCCTTCCTACAAACCCGACAAGGTCAGCACCATAGCATCGATCACCTACCACATGTCGAGTAAGAGGAGGGTGACGAACTTACGCTGGGGGCTGTGCCGGGGGCTGTTGTCCGGGCTGCTCAACACCACCAGTGGCGTCTCTGAAGCCCCAGCCCAGGGCTGACTTCTCGCCGAGGCCTTGGCCCTCTTCACCCTCTCGGCCAACGTCTCTGCATCCCTGAAAAAGCAAAAACGGATCAAGATGAGTGACTTAGTTCAAGGGAATGGAAATGGCAGTAAGAAACGAAGTACTTACTCATCGTCCATCTCCTCCTCTTCCACCACTTTCCTTTTCCTCTTTGGGCCGAGAGGCCCAAGATCAAAAGGGAGCTCCGCATCAACATCCGAGTCGACATCTGCCGGAGGAGGCGAGGAAGGCGGGGTTTGTGCGCACCCAGATGGAGAAGGGGCTGTTTCCTTCTTCTTCTCAGCGGCCTTCGTCAGCCTCTTCGCTACCGTGGCCCTCGTGTGACGCCCGGACCCCTCCAGGGTCAATTGAGGCCACGTAGCCCTGCCGGGCCGGACTATCTCGCCGGAACTAGCCCGCCGCAGGACTCGCCCCCTTGCCCTGGCTGGCGTTGAGCCCGCCGCCACGTCCTCCTCCTCCGACGACTCGTCAGCCCATCTTTGACAAGCGGAGCTCCGGTGCCGGTGCTGCTAGCCTCCCCGGCGGCCGCCGCCCACCGGGTGAGCTCCTCCTCCTCCGCAGCCGTTGCGGCCTTCTCCTCCACACCCCCGGCACTGCCGGCCTCCATGGCAAGCTGCGCATCCCTCGCCCTAGTGGCGATGTAGTCTAGCTCTGCCTGGGTGGTGTCCATGACAAGCCACCGCTTGGCGTCAGCATTGACATACACCTCAGTCAAAGTGTTAAAGAACTGTTGCACATCCGCGTCCGTCCGCTCCTTCCAGCTCGGGTTAGGGCCGTGCGCGTTACAGTCTGGCATCATAGCGATGATCTCGGACCGACGTGAATTATTGCACAACGGGACCACCCCCGCTGGCAACTTGAAAAACGGCCCCTTGAGGGCCTTGCCGGCCTTTGCGACAGCCCTCGCGGCCTTGCCGGTCAGTTCAACCTCGCCATGACGGCCCACATCAAGCTGGAAAAGCTGCTGGCAGAAATGGGCATGTGCCATCACCGTGAAGTTGTGGTCGAGGCCAGGACGGAGTCGCATAATGTCAGCCGGATTCGTAAAGAGCCAGGCTGGTTTCCCCTTGTTGTGCAACGGGGCGATCCGACGGCGAATAAAGTCCACCCCGATCATCTCAAGGGTGAGTCCAGCCTGGGTGAGCCGGAGAATCCTGGTAGTGGGGATAGTGAGCCTCTCATCGGCGACATCGACATCGCACCAATCACTGCCACGGACCGGCGGCGCTCGGCGGACCTTGCAGAATCTTGGCGGGTCTTCGTCTTCAATCCAGCACCACCGGCCACGCCATTCATCCCACCTCTCTTTCATGGCACTGTCCGGGTACGCCCCCTTGGATCTTGGGATCCAGGTGATACACCCAGAGACGGCACCTCCTGGCTGGATCCGAGGGGAGAAATAATGGTGGAAAGCGTCGTGTTGGGCTGCACCCCGATGAAGCCTTCACAAAGGTGCGCAAAGAAAGCCATGGATGCCACCGCGTTCGGAGTAAAATCCAAGAGGCGAAAGCCGAAGGTATGCATGATGTCGCAGAAGAAATCGGAGAAGGGGGACATAACCCGCAAGAAAGATAATCGACGAAGAAGGGATACCGATTTGGGGCAGGATCGGCGCAAGCGGCAAGAATGACACGCGTTGCCGGATGTCCCGAATTCTCTCCCCCCGTCTTCACTCCCCATAGAGGCTTGAAGGAGGCACGGAGCTCGTGAACGTCAACCGTCGAGGGGAAGAAGAAGGCGGACTTTGTCCGGTCCCCCAGTAGCGCATTCTCCGGCGGCTCCACAGTCCCGGCGCCCTTGGCCACCCCCTTGCCCTTGACGGATTTGGACGCCATGGAGGCTGAGAAAGTTAGAGGACTGAGGGAGGGGGATGGCGAAGCAACGGCGGCAGGTGACGGCGGAAGCTTAGGAAGGATAGAAGAGAGGAAACGGCGGCTCTAAGATTGGAAAAGGCGCGAGGAAAGAGGGGAAAGTGAGCAGCACGCCCGCGGTTACTCCTTCTTATGGGGGAAAACACGGGCCGCCTCCTATCACATTAACTGTGACATGACCCTTGCGTGTAACCGACCCCACGCATGCTGCCCACGTCACGCACGCCACTCCACACCGCGCCACACACGCGGATCATGGGAGGCGCAGCGCGCGAAAAATCTTACCGCGGTAAAAACCGTCCCGCCTGCCCACGCACCGTTCTGGGCCCAGCCCAACAACGCGTCGTGCTTATGTGTGGCCCAGGCCCGGGGGCTCATGTCGGTGTACAAAAAGGGGGGTACACTTTTTGTACCCCTATGACTGTGCACGGGCAGTCTGAGCCACGGGCACCGCCACACCAAGCAAGGCCAGGGAGGTAAGCCATTGTAAGACTGAAGCCCAAAGCCAAGACCACAAAGAGCAAAGGGACGAAGTAGGTTCCTCGGGCAAGATCCTTGCTGGGAGCTAGTTTTAGAAGCCCCGACAAAATCCTTGCCGGGGCCGGCTTTAGCAGCCCCGGCAAGACCCTTGCCGCGGCAACTCGCCCCACGCCTATGGAGCAGATCACCCTTGAGTCCACTGCCCCCATGGGGCAAGGATTCGGGAGACATCCCCGTAGTGGCATGCAGATCTTTGTGAAGACATTCAAGATCAGATACGCACTAAGAAGACGATGACCCTTGGCGGGATCCTAGCCAAGGAAGACCACAAGACCTCCGGCAAGCACCTTGCCGGGGATGGCGGCAGGCACCGCGGCAAGACCCTTGCCGGGGCCTCGGCAAAGCCCTTGCCGAAGACATCCGCAGGGCCACCATCAAGCCCATGCCGACTAAACAACCACCGCCTTATGCAGCTGCCGACCCAACCAGCTGGGCAGGCACCTGCATGGCGGCATGCAGATCTTAGTGAAGACCCACCATTGTGCCACCTCAGCTGCCTGCCTACCTACATGGCATCTCAGGCATCGCTGGCCGGGGCGTGTGTCGACTCAAGAAGGAGCGGCGACGGACAAGACAGATCTCTCCCTCGTCCCCAATAAAGCAAGGACACCTAAGCAAGACGCATTAAATGCGCCTTGTCATGTAATGCGAGGGATAACCTCGCATCACTGTACCCTTTCCACCTCCTGTGTGCCACTGTGGCGACCCCTTTTTCTATAAAAGGAGGCCCAAGGCGACCAGGAGGAGGATTCGGGTTTTTGGAGCTCCTCACGCCCCATAGCTAGCTGAAGAACACAAAATATACAATCCACCAAAGCAGGAGTAGGGTTTTACGCATCCTCACGGCCCAAACCTGGATAAACGAACCGTGTGCTATCTGTTTGATCCGCTCTTCTCTCAACCCCGCGCCCCGCTAACCGTAGTAGGGATTCTTGTGATCCCATAGGTGTTGTTCCCACCGACACTCTTGCCGGGGCTATGTAGACCGCCCCGGCAAGGGTGGTACCGGGGGAGTCCATCTTGCCCCTCTATTCTTCATGCCTTTGGCTTGAGTTTTGCCTCGACAGTCTTGTGCCTTTCCTTCCTCTGCCCTGCCAAGCTTGGCCGCATGAGTAGCTACAACTGCCCGTGCATAA
This sequence comes from Secale cereale, assembly GCA_902687465.1. Taxonomy (NCBI): domain Eukaryota; kingdom Viridiplantae; phylum Streptophyta; class Magnoliopsida; order Poales; family Poaceae; genus Secale; species Secale cereale. The sequence goes on from LR738714.1 coordinate 233,224,997, forward strand.
GAAAAGGGGTAGAAAGAGGCCCCTACTTTTGTACACCGACACCATTCCTTTGAACAAAATGCATGAATAGTAGTACCATAGGAAACTTTCCAATTCCTACGGGTTTCCTTCATTTTTCCTTTCAAGCACTGGCGATTCTAGTAGGCAGGCTCGAACAAGGAAAAGCCTACACTTCAACAATGTTCTTGTGCTACTTCTACTACTTTGGACCCAGGCCACTGCCGTACTAGCTCAACTCCCGGGCCCATCTAGAAATGCATAGCCAAAACACACAGAAATAAATAATGATGGCTTTCAAGAGAGTCCACCACGGATAGCTACGTTGCCTGGTGCATCACTGCTTGTTATATAGGAGAAACTATTCGTATTTCACATTAATACATGTGCTCAGTGGACAATATATATAACGTGTGAGTAAAAAAGCGATGCGGCAAGTGTACAACCTCTTTGGCAAAGCATGTCGATCTGAGCATCATTGGGTTGGTCGCTGAGGATGCTGCGGCTGATGTGTTAGTCGGAGGAGGGGAAGATCTTAGGCACCTCGAGATGGAGCCAAGGGTACTGCTCGATTGTGATGGAGGGTTTCATCGTTGGAGCAGCTTCGGTGAGTTGTACGATGGCGAGGTTGAAGTAGGACAAGAGAGACAATTTTAACCTGAGTGGTATTCTAATAGCATCTCCAATAGATGATGTAAAATACATAACCACAAAGTGCTAGATGTAAAATACATCAGCCGCTCATCTCTGAACTTAACTGTCGAAACTGAATTTAACTGACGAAACTGGATTTTGTTGTTGAAACTGAATTTTGCTGTCAAAACTAGATTTTACTGTCGAAACTGAGTGCACTAGTAGCAAAAAAGCAGTAGCAGCAGCGCCTGGAGCAGCAGCGCATGTGAGAGCCAGGGCAGCTGCTTGTGTAGTAGCATCTCGGGTAGCAGCTACAGGGGCTTGAGACGTCGAACGAGAGCAGGATCAGCTGCTCGTGCAGCAGCAGCGCGAGGAGGACTAGAGCAGTAGCGCAAGCAAGAGCAAGAGTGACAGTGCAAACAAGAGCAAGAGCAGAGCAGCAATGCGAGCGAGAGACAAAGCAGTAGTAGCTCTGACTGATGTGGACGTCGCCGCCTGATGGCTTCTCGCCCCTCGTTCGTTACCCCAAGTGGAAGGTTGAGATGTAGCGTAGCGGCAAATTTCCCTTGGCAAAGATACCAAGGATCGAATCCCGTGAGACTCCGAGGGTCGACAAGTAGGTGTCAATGGCGCCAGAAACTTAGCAGTTGACGGGACCTGCACACAGATACAGATAACTTTGCTCCTAACGAGTACAGAGAGGTTGTCAATCCCTCCGGCCTTGTTGTTTACAAAGGATCAAACACAAGAGATAATAATGATAGCTATGACTGCAACTAGGAAACAAAAACAGGAATTAAATAGAAGGTGTGATCAGCGGTGGTAATATGGACCGGGGTCTCATGATGTTCACTAGTGATGTCTCTCTCCCAAAAGACAATAAAATAGCAAAGCGAGGTAAACAAATTACAGCTGGGCAATTGACATGATTATGTGCGCAAACCAATGCTAACTATGCTGCAAAGAAAGGTAGAGGCTCAAAAGCATGGGCGGTACGCCAAGGCAAGTAGACCGAAATCCATTTGCATCTACTACTAATCATCCACCTTGAGATATCTATCCAGAACATCTCGCTGGTATTAAGTTGCGAATCCCACCCAAAGTGCAAACTCAAAGCAACAGACAACTGCATTAAAAGAACTTTGCGTAAAGTAAACAATCCTTGCACCCGCAAGTACAAGCACCGTTGTTTTCTCCCTTGTGGCAACAGCACATCCCCTAGACTCATGTTTCTGTCACTCAAGCTAGTCATCAGGGGGCATGAACCCACAATCAAGCATAATGCTCCCTCTTGGAGTTACTACCTACTACTTGGCCAAAGAAATAAACAGCAACGGAGAACATGCAAGAATTACTCAAGAACAAAGATATAAAAGAGGTGAATCAAATATATTACTCAAACACAACTTGAACATAGTCTCATAATCCATCAGATCCCAGCAAACTCAGCAAAGCAACATCAGAAAGATTACATATGTGCCTCGATCATGTAGGGCAGCTCACAAGGTCTAAACCATGAAGAGCAAAGAGGGGAGGAGAACATCACATAGCTACTGATCATGGACCCATGGTCCAAGGTGGACTACTCACGACTCATTCGAGAAGCGTCCATGGTGGTGGAGAAGCTCCCGGTGGTGGTTCTCCCCTCCGGCAGGGTGCCGGGAAGAGTTCTCCTGATGCTCCCGATCTTGGAAGCGCTGCGGCGGCGGAACAGAGGTGAGATCGCGAAAAAGGGTTCTATCCTCGAGGGTTTCGGGACGAGAGGGATATATATGCGAAGGAGGGGGGCAGCTAGAGGCGGAACAGAGGCCCCAGGCGCCCCCCTGGCGCGGCCAGGGGTGGGGCCGCGCCAGGTGGCCGCCTGGGCCTCCCCTGGCTCCCCTATGGCCCATCTTTGGTTCTTCGCGAAGCTTCCTATACGCTGATTTTTCCTATATTTTTCCTGGAATTTTTGGAGCACTTTTAATATGGGGTAAACCTGAAATAGAAAAACAGCAGAAAACAGGAACTGGCACTGTGGTGCACTGTGTTAATAGGTTAGTCCAAATATGATCAAAAGTGTATGGAAGTGCATCAATATCATAGCAATATCACATAAAAGAAGCATGGAGCAAGAAGAAATTATAGATACGTTTTGGACGTATCAACATCCCCAAGCTTATTTCCTGCTCGTCCTCGAGTAGGTAAATGATAACAAGCATAATTTCTGTGGTGACATGCTACCAACCATATAAGAACTTTTTAAGTAAAGCAATCAAGGCATGTAATTCAATTCAAGTCATAACAAGCAAGAGTCTATATTAGCATTGTAACAAGCAACATAAGAACATAAATGTGCAAGAGCTCTCGCTGTCCGTGACTCGAATGTCTCCAAATGGTGTTTGCGTGCAAGAAAGGGGATAGGGATATACGAGAGAGTAAAACATAGTTTTTGTATTGTTGAGAACTTAATCTACTAAAGTTTCACACTTGGTCTTCTTTGGAATCTTATCTTGACTCATCCCCAGACCACTAGCCAGGTACAAGTCAAAATGATCCACTCCCTTTCGATATTTTGAGCACTCATGCAATGGATGAGCGTAAGCAAGAAAGTTGACACTTAGGATGGCAAAGAGAGAAAAATGATGAAGGGGGAAGACAAAAAAGGTGTGAAAGGCTCACATCAATGAGGACAATCATAGGCGAGAGAAAGCCAAATGATAGATATGATGTGAGGAGTAGGGATTTCCATGCAACGGATGCACATATGAGCTAAGGTAAGCTCTCCAATGGAACTAGTGGGGGTGCATCCAACTTGCTCGCTCAAGAAGACCCAGAGCTCTTTTGAGGAGGCTCATCATTGGAATATACAAGCCAAGTTCTATAGTGTGAAGGTCCCCACATAGCTATATGCATGAATGATAATCTCTATGGAGTACAAGGTATAAGATGGAGTACGAGTGTGGATCTCTCAAAAGGAATAGTAGTGTGCCCCCTTCTCTCTTTTATTTCTTTTTCCTTTTTTCTATTTTTTTATTTTCTTGTGGCCTCAATGGCTCTTTCTATTTAACTCTAATTTGTCCACTTTGGGATCTTTTGATTTTGTCCTCTTTGGGATCTTTTCCTCACTTTAGGGGCAACACTATATATATTACAAGAAGTATAGAAGATCTTTCACACTTTACAAAAGTACTCACCATAAAGAAAATGAAACTATCATGATGTATGCAAATGTATGCCTCTGCCGGTGTAGCAGGATATGCAATGATACTAGCGCGTCATGTAGCAATGATTAGGGCAAGGCCCAACTAGCATGCGGCTCATCGATCAAGCAAAAAACATGTATGACATGAAGATCAAGTCATGAGAAGATGGATGTTGCATGGCAATGTATCTCGGAAAGGCTATGGAAATGCCTTGATAAGTAGGTATGGTGGCTGTTTTGAGGAAGGATATAATGAGGCTTATGATGACAGAGCGTATCGTCCCAAGGATTTGGATGCACCGGCGAAGTATGCGCCAACTCTCGAGGTGAGAAAGGGGAATGCACGGTACCGAAGAGGCTAGAAAAATATGGCTAGGTGGAAGTGTCAACTTTCGAATACTCACATTAGTCCGAAGAACTCATGCACTTATTATCGGTAACTCTGAATCTAATTAGGAGGTTCACAAAGAGACAAGTACCCCGAGGAGGAGTGTATGGGGGTTTGGTTATCCTTGCGCATCCTCGACTCATGGTACGTGAGTGTACTCTAATATTCGATCCCTCCAAAGATTAGTGATCCATCTAGTAGCTAAAGTTCTCAACTATTTTGTAGGTTTTCGAAAATAAACACGGATTGTCCAAAATACGACATCTATCACTAATAGGCTAAAGCTCTTGACACCAAAAGTTCAGACATTACTCATGGCAATACCTCAAAACTATTGCAAGTTACTACTAAAATTAAATAGCAACCTCAATTACCTACTTTAAGTTAAGACACACAACTCAGTGCAACAGGCAAACTCTCTTAACAAGATAAACATGAAAACTCAAGAGAGTTCAGCAACTAACTAAACAAAAGCTCTTTAAAAAGAAAAGCATGAAAACTAAGAGCTAAACATGACAACAGCTAAGAAAAGACAAAGAACACACACAACAAAGATAAGCATGAAAATCCTATGTTGTGTTCTAGGTTGAAGTGGAGCGTGTTTCTCTCCCACACAAAGAAAGCTGGGTTCTAACTTGTTATGAACAACAAGCAAAGCTAAAGAAAACTAAAAAAAGGAAACTAAGAGCAAGACGCTCCAAGCATAGCACATAATGCATGAAGTGATATATAGTGGAACGAAAGACGAACTGATAATTGTTGATGGAGAAGGGGATGCATGGGGGCATCCCCAAGCTTAAACGCTTGAGTCTTCTTGAATATTTCTTGGGGGTGCACGGGGGCATCCCCAAGCTTGAGCGTTTGACCCTCCTGAATCTTCTTTTATCATCTTCCCTCGCACACTTGAAAACTCCCTTCATACATAACTCATCATAATCTGATTAGCGAGGTTAGTACCCACAATAAAATAATTTTTCCCTACTGGAAACAAAAATAATCTTGAAGAGCTACTGTTTCTCAAGATTTCCAAAAGGTTTTTGCAAAGAAAAGGCAAGCTCAAGGTTTGCAAAACGAAGAAAAGGCAAAACAGGACAGAATCTGTGAAAAACAGACCAGCAGGTAGTAAATAATTTTTACGGGGCACTTATGCAACTCAAATAAAAAACTTGGAATAGACGCTCGAAAGCCAATTGTATAGAGCACGCTGTCAAAAAAATTCAGATCAAAAAGATGATCTGGTGATTTTATTCGAATTTTTCTGTCCAAGGACAGAATCTGATTTCTGGACAGCACGTCACAACTTTCGAACTTTCTTGCAATCGGAGGCTAAACTTGGCACAAAGCTGAAAAGAAAAGATACAATGATGATGCTACTGTAGTAACAAACATCAAGACACAACAAAAGCAAAATAAAACCTAATTCGTTGTGGGCTGCCTCCCAAAAGCGCTTTCTTTTATGCCTTTAAGCTAGGCATGATGCAAAAAGAGAAGATCAAGTTTTATCAAGAGTAAGAGAATAGCTAGCCCGTGTAACGGACTTAAAAGGCAACTTAATCTTCTTTTTAGGGAAGTGTTCCATCCCTTTCTTGAGAGGGAATTGGAATTTTATATTCCCCTCTTTCATGTCAATGATAGCACCAACGGTGCGAAGAAAAGGACGTCCCAAAATAATTGGACATGAAGGTTCACATTCAATATGCATAATAGTAAAATCAACGGGAACATAATTGTCATTGACAATGATAAGAACATCGTCGATCTTCCCCAAAGGTTTCTTTACGGAAGAATCAACAAGACGAACACCAAAAGAACAAGGATCAAAAGGTTTCAATTCAAACATATCATACATTCTTTTGGGCATAACAGAGGTACTAGCTCCAACATCACATGAAGCATAGCAAGAGAAGTTATTCAACTTAATTTTAATCATAGGATCCCAACTATCTTCTAGCTTTCTAGGTATGGAGGCTTCTACCCTAAGCTTCTCCTCCCTAGCTTTGATAAGAGCATTAGTGATATGCTCCGTGAAGGCAAGATTAAGTGTGCTAGTGTGGGGATCTCTAGACATCTTGTGAAGAAAACCAATAACTTCAGAAAGGGTGCAATGATCAAAATCAAGGTCACTACTATCAAGTAAAGTGGTAGTGGTGTCCTTTAGGCTCACTTGTTTGGTAGCTTCTATGGTCATAGGAGTTTCTTCTTCTACGGTTGAGGTCATAGCATCACCATTAATAGGTCCAATGGGACTAGGAGTGCATTGGGTGCTAAGAGTTTGGATATCCTCAACAACTTGGATAGTAGCAACAGTGTGGTGGGTAGGAAGGCTCTTAATCCTATCTTCTTCCTCCTTTTCTCTAGCCCATCTCTCTTTAAGTTTAGCCATCATCCTAATGTTTTCATTAATTTCCACTTGAATAGCATTCATAGGAGTGGTCTTCCTCTCCTCAAGAGGAGAAGTTCTAATTTTAAGCAACTCTACCTCATGGGCTAAATTGTCTACCTTCGAAGAGAGATTATCTAGTTTGTCTAGTTTTTCTTCTACACTCTTATTGAAGGCCTTTTGGGTAGTGATGAAATCTTTAAGCATAATCTCTAGTTCAGAAGTGGAGTTCTTGGTGCTAGGATAAGCATTGTTGTTCCCATAGGAATTAGAGGGGAACGGTCTAGGGTTGCTACCAAAATTACTCCTATAAGCATTGTTATTGAAGTTGTTTCTAGAGATAAAGTTCACATCTACTTGATCTTGAGCAATCAAAGAATTTAAAGGAACATCATGAGGATCAATAGAAGATTGCTTGGAAAGTAGAGACATGATCAAGTCAACTTTTTCATTTAGGGAGGAAATCTCCTCGATAGAGTTTACCTTCCTACCTGTTGGAGCGCGTTCGGTGTGCCATTGGGAATAATTGGTCATCATCTCGTCGAGAAGCTTCGTGGCAGCACCAAGTGTAGTTGACATAAAGGTTCCTCCCGCGGCCGAATCTAACAAGTTCCGCGAGGTAAACTTCAAGCCTGCATAAAAAGTTTGGATAACCATCCAAGTAGTCAAACCATGAGTAGGGCAGTTCTTGACAAGAGATTTCATGCGTTCCCAAGCTTGGGCAACGTGTTCATTATCCAATTGTTTAAAATTCGTTATGTTACTCCTTAATTGGATAATTTTAGCAGGGGGATAGTACTTCCCAATAAAGGCATCCTTGCACTTGTCCCAAGAATCTATACTATTCCTAGGCAAGGATTGAAACCAGATTTTAGCTCCTCCTCTCAAGGAGAAAGGAAAAAAGCTTAAGCTTAACAATATCACCATCTACTTGTTTGTACTTTTGCATATCACAGAGCTCAACAAAATTATTTAAGTGCAAAGCAGCATCATCTCCAGCACCGGAGAATTGATCTTTCATAATTAGGTTCAGTAAAGCAGGTTTAATCTCATAAGAAGGTGCTGAAGTGGCAGGTGTAGCAATAGGCGTGCATATAAAGTCATTGTTGTTATGACTAGTGAAGTAACACAACTTGGTGTTCTCGGTGGAACCCATAGCAGCAGCAAGCAAGATAACTATTTTTGTGATTTTTGGTAAGGGATACTAAAGCAAAAACTGAAAGGTAAACTAACAAGACTAAAAAGCAAAGATAAAAGATAGCATGCAACTCCCCTATCTTGAAGAGTGGAGTCCCCGGCAACGGCGCCAGAAACTTGCTTGATGGCTTCTCGCCCCTCTTTGGTTACCCCAAGTGGAAAGTTGAGATGTAGCGTAGCGGCAAATTTCCCTTGGCAAAGATACCAAGGATAGAATCCCGTGAGACTCCGAGGGTCGACAAGTAGGTGTCAACGACGCCAGAAACTTAGCGGTTGACGGGACCTGCACACAGATACAGATAACTTTGCTCCCAACGAGTACATAGAGGTTGTCAATCCCTCCGGCCTTGTTGTTTACAAAGGATCAAACACAAGAGATAATAATGATAGCTATGACTGCAACTAGGAAATAAAAACAGGAAGTAAATAGAAGGTGTGATCAGCGGTGGTAATATGGACCGGGGTCCCATGATGTTCACTAATGATGTCTCTCTCCCAAAAGATGATAAAACAGCAAAGCGAGGTAAACAAATTACAGCTAGGCAATTGACAGGATTATGTGCGCAAACCAATGCTAACTATGCTGCAAAGAAAGGTTGATGCTCAAAAGCATGGGCGGTACGCCAAGGCAAGTAGACCGAAATCCATCAGCATCTACTACTAATCATCCACCTTGAGATATCTATGCAGAACATCTCGCTGGTATTAAGTTGCGAATCCCACCCAAAGTGTAAACTCAAAGCAACAGACAACTGCATTAAAAGAACTTTGCGTAAAGTTAACAATCCTTGCTCCCGCAAGTACAAGCACCGTTGTTTTCTCCCTTGTGGCAACAGCACATCCCCTAGACTCATGTTTCTGTCACTCAAGCTAGTCATCAGGGGGCATGAACCCACAATCAAGCATAACGCTCCCTCTTGGAGTTACTACCTACTACTTGGCCAAAGCAATAAATAGCAACGGAGAACATGCAAGAATTACTCAAGAACAAAGATATAAAAGAGGTGAATCAAATATATTACTTATACACAATCTGAACATAGTCTCATAATCCATCAGATCCCAGTAAACTCAGCAAAGCAACAGCAGAAAGATTGCATATGTGCCTCGATCATGTAGGGCAGCTCACGAGGTCTAAACAATGAAGAGCAAAGAGGGGAGGAGAACATCACATAGCTACTGATCATGGACCCATGGTGCAAGGTGGACTACTCACGACTCATCTGGGAAGCGTCCATGGTGGTGGAGAAGCTCCCGGTGGTGGTTCTCCCCTCTGGCAGGGTGCCGGGAAGAGTTCTCCTGATGCTCCCAATCTTGGAAGGGCTGCGGCGGCGGAACAGAGGCGAGATCGCGAAAAAGGGTTCTGTCCTCGAGGGTTTCAGGACGAGAGGGATATATATGCGAAGGGTGGCAGCCAGAGGCGGAGCAGGGGCCCCAGGCGCCCCCCTGGCGCGGCCAGGGGTGGGGCCGCGCCAGGTGGCCGCCTGGGCCTCCCCTGGCTCCCCTCTGGCCCATCTTTGTTTCTTCGCGAAGCTTCCTGTACGCTGATTTTTCCTATATTTTTCCTGGAATTTTTGGAGCACTTTTAATATGGGGGAAACCTGAAATAGAAAAACAGCAGAAAACAGGAACTGGCACTGTGGTGCACTGAGTTAATAGGTTAGTCCAAATACGATCAAAAGTGTATGGAAGTGCATCAATATCATAGCAATATCACACAAAAGAAGCATGGAGCAAGCAGAAATTATAGATACGTTTTGGACGTATCACCGCCTAGGGAGCGATGTTGTGAAGGAAGTGGCCAGCGATGCCGCCGTAGATTGAGCGCCGCCATGGTGGCTCAGGACCGAGCGCCGGCAGCACTGTGAGATCCAAGCAAGAAGAAAGTGCAGCGATTACTGTAGAACCTCTTTGGTGGCGTCGATTAGGCAACAGATTCATCCAAGGAATCGGTGATGATGCTGCTCTTCCGGTGGAGCAGGTGAAGATAGTGGTGTAGGAATGGAGGTGGCGCGACAGACGAGGGGAACGTCCGGGCAGATCCTTGGAGGTGGAGGACGGGGTGGCTGAACCGACGGGACGATGAGATCGATGACAGAAGCTCATCCGGTGCGGTCGATGCGGGAGGTCGACGTGTTGCGGTGGATGACGTCGTTAGGGAAGAGGCTCCGGTTGGGTGGCGGGCGGAGGAGGGTGTGGGGCTTTGCGGGTTTTCGCGGCCTCGATGTTCGAATGGGGGTGGTGGAGGGAATGGGAGGGGGAACCATGGCTTAGGGACACGCTTGTCCAAAATGTGGGGTAAGTTACAAAAATACACCCACCAATTTGAACTAGGTGGTTCTTTGAGTTCAGGGGGTATCACAGGAATTTCGCTGGTCGGGATTTCGCAGGAGGTGGGAGTTTTCGCGCGCATTGTAATTTTGGGATGGCAAATCGCGGGTTGAGATGGAGGGAGTTTTCCGAGCACAACGAGACAAAGATTTAGCTTAAAATTTCGGGATAACAAGGCGCGGTTTGAAGAGGCGGGAGTTTCACAGCACGATAGACAAAGGTGCTAGCTTGAAATTTCGGCATAACAAGGCGTGGCTTGAAATTTCGGGTGAACAAGCTTAACGTGTACAAAAAACAATTCACACCCCACTAGAAAGAGCCATGTCCCATTTTAGTATATTACTATAAATGCATTCAAATACAACAACAACAAACTAAAAAAATCAGGACAACAAGCTTAACGTGTACAGTACCAAATCAGTATGCACTTCCCTCAACAATAAAAAACAATTCGTGTTGTCTAGCATATGGACTAATTTTGAGTACATTTTCCCTGTTTGAATGGGATTGTACTCGGGTTCATTATACAACCATCTAAATATTATCTTCACAACACATGACATGAATATAGGAGTAGTAAATTCCCGTATAAATATGAATTACATGTACATATGATCTCGAATTCAAATATATGTATCCATTTTATGCTGAATTCAAATCATAGCACATGTATACTCTAGATAGATGTTCAGAATCTGAACCATGTATGATACTATGTACAATGTGCTTAACAAGCACAACAGAAACACACACACCAGTTAGACTAATAAGGTATACGTGCATTGCACGCATGAGATTTGGCAAGAAAATTATGAATAAATGCCACATTATAGCATGTAAGCTTTGATTCATATATATGCATGATTTAGATGTTCGTTTAATTCTTATAGTTTATCTAATTCAAAATAAATTAGTTTTTATTAAAAAGCTAATCTCTTTTAAGATTCATGTAATTGTGCGTTGAAAAGCACAAAGGAAAAATAAATAATGGTGATTCATCTAGAAAAAATGGGCAATGATGATACGGAAGATTCTACAACAGAGGAGAAATGCTTGTGTTTTGAGGTTTGTGCATTATGCTTAAGTTCAGCCATGGAGTCTTCTAGATGGTACATGTGGCGGAATCTGGTGGAATATAGATGATATCCAATGGCCAGTAGTGCTCGGATTTGCCATCTATGCACCGTTGGATTGGTTTCATCCAATGACCATCTTTCAAAGTTTATTCGCACACTATATAGGGGTATAGATATGTGATGCGAAAGCCACCCATCATCTCGAATCTGAGTAGTGTGTCCATGCATGGATGCAATATGGCCAAACGATGTCTGCCATCGATATGTCAAATTCAAATCAGTCTGACCTTGTTCAATGTGTATACAGTATACACTACAAAAAAATACACTTCCGTGATGATACGTGTTTGTCACAGTAGGTCACGGTTTTTGTCATGCATGTACATCCATGACGATTTTATGACAGAATCAAGATAGTCACACATGTGCCGTCATAGAAGTGTTCCATGACATTACGAAAATTATCAGCACAAAAGTATCCACTTCCATGACGATAAATGGCGCGTCATGGAAGTACTTTCGTCAAGGGTAACCGACACGTGGAATCCACCGTAACGTGTCACCGTTAAGCTATCAGGTCCGATTTTATATCCGATAACCCGCTAACAGTGAGGACCAGTGGGAATTTTCCATGTGTAAAATTCTCATTGGCCGAAGGGACCACGTGTCGGCTCCACGTGCGGACAGATGTAAACCAACCACTGGACATGAGGCTCCAATGATACGCCAACACATGGCGCGACCCAGCAATGGCCCATTCAGGTCAAAAGGCCGTCCCGGTTGACTTGGTCAAGGGATAATGGGACGGCCCATCGAAAGCCTGCTAACGGCCTGCTCGCACGTAGCCCATTCAGGCCTGATAACTCACGACCCATCATGGCCTTTACGATTTCGGCCCACTAGCTTCATCTGGGCCGTCCAATATGATTCCAGCCCGTTGTAACTTCCGGCCCATGTACGGCCCATGATGTCTTTCGGCCCATATGAGGCCCTTTATAACTCTTGGCCCATTAACGGCTCGTAGTGAAACTGGCCCATAATGAACAATATATCGCTTCATACCCATTAACGGCCCATTACTCCATAGGGCCGCTCCCAGCCCGTGTTATCTTTCAGCCTTTTAAGGGCCCATTTATTCTTGGCCTGATTTGTAGCATTCAGTAGCTTACTATCTATTACTGGCCTTTTCCGCTTGTGAGTCAAATTCAGCTCGTGGTTAAAGTCGGCCCATTTGTGGCCGCTTGACCTGTTGAGCTATTTTCATAGTGTCATCAAATATGGCCCATTAACGATCCGTTATCTTTGTCGATGGAATTAAGCCTGTTATGCTCGTCGGCCTCTTAAAGGCCCGTTATGGTCGGTCTATGAAAGGATGACTACCAGTCTAGCCCGTTTACGGCCCATAACGCGGTCCGTTATTGGCCCATGTTTGGCGAATCGACCATACGACCTGTAAAAGGCCTATTGATTCTACGGCCCGTAGAAGGCCCATAAAAGGCCTATTGATTCTACGGCCCATAGAAGGCCCGTAGAAGGCCATGGTGACAATGGTCCGCATGTTGCCCATGGTTATTTTGGCCTAGTTTTAAAAAATAGGTTATCGCGGTCACTAGCAAACCGCGGAAAAATAATTGCATTGTCTACAAGCAATCAAATAAACAAGACAACAAGGAAATAAATAAGCAAGCAACAAACACTATGCTATTACGGCCATTACACATATTACAACCACTGGGCATCAAAGTTCGCCACCAGTGTAAATAAGGGGAACAAAGCAGCATATTACATACACTGGTTGTCAAAGTTTGCGAGCAGTGCAAATAAACACCATAGCAAAACAAGTCTAGAACTGAAACCACTTCACAAGAGCTCAAGAAACAATATCTTGGGTATCCACCATGCTAGCAAGACGCTTAGCAAGCTTATTAGCTTTCTCTTGTTTGGCGCTTAAATCCTCCAGCACTTGCTGTTGCACCAGAAAGTATGCATCTGAATTTTGCAGGGACTTCCTCAGTCCTTCGGCTTCCCATCGTAGCACATCTGATTGATGTCTTTCACCTTGAAGTTGAGACTCAAGAAGCCGAACAGATTCAGGCAACGAGTTCGAAGAGCTTGTGCCAGCAGTAGTGGCCAGTAATTCAAACACTACATCAAGGCATGACTTTGGGGTTGTCTCACTGTCTACAAGATAGTTTTTATGAGCTTTCTTGTAGACCAACAGGGTTGTCTCACTATCTTTATCTGCATTACTTACTCTACCATTGCATAATGGGGTGCTATTCTCCAATATTCTATCGGCATTCTACAAGAGGAACAAGCACACACGCCACATGTTTACCATGTTGGATATGAAACTCATTTTGGTAAACCAGTTCAGTTGTAAGGTGGACAGGATAACATCATGAAACAAACATATATCCATGTAGTATGGTCACTGTATGGTCTATATCATTCTAATTTTTGTTGCCAAATCAAGATAGAGACAGTTCAAATCATATATGTTTAAGACAAAGTAGCTTAGACAGAATATAAGTGTGGGAAACTACACAGAACTAACAACACTTGTAATGTCCATGACATGAGAACATAACTGTTTATACAATTGAAACTGAAATCAACACAGAGCAAGAAGTCAAAACAACAATCCAGTTAAGTAAATATCTACTCTTATAAAAAAACAGAGTTGGTCATGATGGTGTGCCTGCCATCCTGCAATATAGGCCGTCCGATCTATATCTGACGGATAGGAAGGAAACTATGACAATTTTACAAAAAGATACCCGCACTCCTCTCCCCATTTGTAGATAAGGCCTTCCATCGTCCATCCTGATCTCCCACGGGATATATAAACTACTCATATAAATGCATCTTGATGTTCCATGCAACGCACAGGCATCTTGCTAGTAGGTTGAAAACATACCTGTTGCGCCATTGGAGTTTGAATTGGATCCTTCAAATGCGAAATTAGTTAGTATGAGTAAATACAGTGATGCAAGAGCAAATGTGTATGCACCACAGCTACGGTATCTGACCTGACAACAGTTGCTCTTCAGGTTTAAACATGGAGTTTGGGTTCGCTGTAGTGGTCTTTGTGGTTTGGGCACTACAGTTGCCTTACGAACTGCTCATGTGGGGTTACTCTATGGCGGACATGGTCCTGTGTGAGCTAGAATTGGGTTACTATCTACTGGGGTTGGGGTTAGATGGGGTGTAGCTGGTCCTCTGTCCAACGTTGTAGGGGTACAATCTGCAAGAGTCTCAGTTATGTGTGGTGTGGCTAGTTCATGGGCCAGTACATCCATGGTTCTATCTGCATCGACGGGTAGCATCGTCTTTTGTGAAGAACATGTTTTACTCCCTTAGATACTGCCATCACCACATCCAATTCAAATGGCTGATAAACAAGAAGAAAATGAATGGATACACAAATGCGGTTATTCACATATATGTTTTCTAACCAAACAGGACAACATGACACATTTTCACATATATGATGGCTAACTTAACAGGATAGCATGACATAGTTTTAGATATATCATGGATAACTAAACATGATAGAATGGCATTATTTAACATATGATGAGCATCTAAACGGGATGACATGACATAACTATATGATGTGTTTCTAAAATAGGTTGGGGTGCAATAATTCACATAGATATTGTCTGAGTATACAGGATGGCATGATATAATTCACATAATTGATTGATATACTAAGCAGCTAGCACTCGCATATATGATCTGTAAACTAAGAAGATGGCATTTGAACATTGTGTATATGATGTCTAAACTAAGCAATGCAGGACACCATATGCATGATATAAAATATATAAACATTGCAAGTTAAGAGCATACACCTCAGGTGGGACATATGACTGGTCATCTCTCTCTGAATCATCCTCTGAGGATCTACCTGTAACCATCGAGATATATGCTTCAACAAGTACCATTGCCTACTCTGAAGACCTTGTTTTTACTCCAGATTTTTCCATAACGGACTCAAGTGGCTGACGCACATGAAGAGGAGTTCAATATACAAAGATTGTTTACAAACTTAATACGTAATGAAAAAAGGATGGCATGAGATAATTCACATATATGATGCATGGCTACACACGATGGCGTTGCATAGTTCACATATAAGATAACTGGCTAAAAATGGCATTAGATAATTCACATATCTGATATAGAAACTAAACAGGAGGCATTCACACAAAGAATGTCTAATCTAAGCAGATGGCATAGCAATGCAAGACACCGTATGCATGATATGGGAAATATAGCCATGCCAAGTTAGAGCATACACCTTGGAGGGAGGGATACGACTGTTCATCTGTCTCTGAATCCTCCTCCGAGGAGCTATCTGTAACTAGCAAGAATTCTGCATCGAGAGGTAGCACTGACTGCTCAAAGGACCTTGTTTTCACTCCAGATTTTCCCATCACCAACTCAAATGGCTGATGTACAGGAAGAGTAGATGAATGTACAAACATTGTCGACAAATAGTATGGCACGATACAATTCACATATACAATGACTGGCTAAACAGGATGGCATTGCATGATTCACATATATGATGCTTGGCTAAACAAGATGGCATTGCATAATTCACATATATGATATAGAAACCAAACATCTGGCATTCACACAAAGTAAATCTAAACTAAGCTGATGACATATAAGATGTACTCCATCCGTCCCAAAATAAGTGACTCTACTTTGTACTAGCTTTAGTGCAAAGTAGTACAAAGTTGATTCAATTATTTTGGGACAGAGGGAGTATAAAGTAAGCAATGCGAGGCGCGATATGCATGATATGAACAACATCAGCATGCCAGGGTAGAGTAAACACCTCAGGGGGTAAGTAGGAGTGGTCGGCTCCCTCTGAATCCGCCTATGAACAATTATCTTCCTCTGGAATACAATATGGAATGGGGGAAGGGGGGCACTACAACCACCATGGAGCCGCATCTACATGACATTATATTCCCACATAACGGTCTTATTTTTTCTCCACATGTTCGGAATGATTGGGTACAATAACTAACATGTATAATAAAGAAACATAGTTAAATTATGTAAGGCCTAAGGGGTGCATGGAGAAATCAGGACTGATTGTAGCAACGAGTGGATAGATCCAAAACTAAAGTTAGCACGCAGATGATAGCTTGAGTTTAAAAATACAGACAATGGCTCCACTACTGTTTTTTGCGCACCCAACATGAACCATATAGAAGACCCGAGATGAACCAGGTAGTAGATAGAGATACTATTTGTTGTTGCCTCAATATGTGCCCCACATGCATATTAAAAATCATTTTTTAAATTAGTTTGGACCTGACTCGGAGTCTAAGAGGTGCAAAGGATGATAAAGTAGCACGTAATAATAATCGATGTATAACATAAGCACACGGGAAAGAGTGCGACCTTTTGATACGTCTCCAACGTATCTATAATTTTTGATTGTGCTATGATGTTATATTATCATTCTAGGATGTTTTACAATCATTTTATAGTCATTTTATATCCTTTTTTGGTACTAACCTATTGACATAGTGCCAAGTGCCAGTTGTTATTTTCTGCATGTTTTTTACAACAAAGGAAAACAATATCAAATGGAGCCCAAACACCGCGATTTTTTTGGAGAATTTTTACGGGCCAGAAGACACCCAAAGGGCCAGAGCTGCACTTGGGGGCTCCCCCGAGGGGGCCATAACCCACCCGGGCACGCCAGTCCCCCCCGCCCTGGCATGGCCAGGTGTGTTGTGCCCACCTCGGTGGCCTCCCGCACCGCCTCTTTACTCTATGAATACTCAGATATTTCAGGAACCCTACAGGAGTCGACTAAATTCTATTACAGCCGCCGCAATGTCCAGAACCACCAGATCCAATCTAGGCACCATCAAGGAGAGGTTCACCACCTCCATTGGTGCCTCTCCGATGATGTGTGTGTAGTTCCTTGTAGACCAACATGTCCGTAGTCAGTAGCTAGATGGCTTCCTCTCTCTCTTTTGATTATCAATACAATGGTCTCTTGGAGATCCGTATGACGTAACAATTTTACGGTGTGTTTGTTGGGATTCGATGAACTCAAGTTTATGATCATATCTATCTTTTTATATCCATGAAAGTTATTTGAGTCTTCTTTGATCTCTTATATGCATGATTTCTTATAGCCTCATATTTCTTCTCTGATATTTGAGTTTTGTTCGGCCAACTTGATCTATTTATCTTGCAATGGGAAGAGGTGCTTTGTAGTGGGTTCGATTTTACGGTTCTTGATCCCAATGACAGAAAGGGAACCAACACGTATGTATCGTTGCTACTAAGGATAAAACAATAGTGTATATTTCTACATAAATAGATCTTGTCTACATCATGTCATTGTTCTTGTTGCATTACTCCATTTCTCCATGAACTTAATACACTAGATTCATGCTAGATAGCGGTCGATGTGTGAGAGTAATAGTAGTAGTTGCAGGCAGGAGTCGGACTACTAATCTTGGACGTGATGCCTATATAATGATCATTGCCTAGATATCATCATGATTAATTGAAGTTCTGTCCATTGTCCAACAATAATTGTTTTCCCACCGTTTGCTATTTTCTCGAGAGAAGCCACTAGCAAAATCTAGGCCCCCCCGGGTCTCTTTCTCATATTATTTGCCTTTGCGGTCTATTTTCCTTTGCTTTTATTTTCAGATCAACTAAACTAAAAACCCAAAAATACCTTGCTGCAATTTATCTTATTTATCAATAAATCTATCAATATTTACAACTCTATCACGTCCGTTACCCGAAAGGGATTGACAACCACTTTTACACGTCGGGTTGCGAGTATTTGTTATTTGTGTGCAGGTTCTATTTACGTTGTGTTGCTTGGTTCTCCTACTGGTTCAATAACCTTGGTCTCATCATTGAGGGCAATACCTATCGCTGCTATACTGGATTACCCCTTCCTCTTTGGGGAAATACTGGCGTAGTTCTAGCAGACATCAAAAGGAATTTCTGGCGTCGTTGCCGGGGAGCACGTTCAACATATACTAGGTTCCTAATCACAAATCTCATCTCCTCGCAGTTTACATTATTTTCCATTTTCCTCTCGTTTTCATCTCCCCCAATTCACAAACATTTGCCGTTTTTATTCGCCCTCTTTCTTGTTCGCCGTTTTCTTGTCAGATCTATTCTTTGTTTGCAATCATGAGTGAATTTGGTATGGCACCAACAGATGATGGCCTAACTCCTAAGATTGGATGTACGGCAATCTGGATGCTAATTTTTTTATCTTGGGACAATGGAATGTTATAGGAAAAGAACATATCCAAGAGTTTTTTAATTGTGTTGGGAATCTAAGTCTTGATGATGCTCCTGTACTTAGAACTACTAGATCTTATGCGGATGCTATTTCAGTACTAGTTCTGAAACTTGAAAGTAAATTTATCCGTACCCATCCCACTTTGCAAAGATTTTTATTTGAGCTTCCCGATATAAAAAATCCTAGAGCTAAAAAGTTGGCTATTCTTGTCCTTATGAATGAATTTGATTACATAATACGGGAAGATAGAAAAATCTTTGATTTTTATGGTATGAATCATGAAAACCCCGTGATAGATGAAATTATTTACAATAGTGATTATGCATTAAGACATTTTCTTGGGGATATTAGAATCTTTGATGAGAATCTAAAGAAGGAAGTCCCCGTTTTAGATATAATCCAACAAGTTTTCAATAACCTTAACCAACATCACTCTTGGATTGTTGATGGGAATCACAGGGGTTATGATGAAAATCAACTTTGAAATGCTAAGTTGTCTATGGATAATATGTTCTATGTTGTCTTTTCAAAGCCTCACGACAAGGATAGTCTTGAGGAAATTAAAAACAAGGATGACCACACTTAGATCATTCCTTCATGCTAGCAAAGGGCGTAAAACGATAGCGCTTGTTGGGAGGCAACCCAACTTGTATCTTTCTGCCTTTTGATTTCCTTGCTGTTTTAAATAAAATACCCTTTAATACCTCTGTTTAGATGTGTTTCTGTTGGTTGAATAAAGGTTTGTGCGAAGCAAAGCCTTAGGATCATGTTGGGAGTTAGTAGATTTGATCTTGCTGAAAAACAGAAACTTTTGTGCTCACGAAAAAATTCTCATTTTTAACAGAAGAGTGCTTTTTGGTTGATTCTTTTTGCAGAAGATTAATATATAAATTGCCCATGTGGCCCTAGTTTTTAAAAAAAAAAATTAGAGTTGCAGAAGTATTCGAAACTTCCAGATTACTACAGACTGTTCTGTTTTTAACAAATTCTGTTTTTATTGTGCTATGTGCTTGTTTTGATGATTTTATGGTTTTCTTTGATCAGTTTTTTGCCATAGAAAAGTTGGAATACAGTAGATATAATACAAATACAAAATATGAATTAGTTTTCTACAGTACTTATAGTAGTGATCTGTTTTCTTATACTAACGGATCTCACGAAAGTTTTGTTGATTTTTGTGTGATTGAAGTTTTCAAGTTTTTGGTTATCTTACGATGGATGAAGGAATAAGGAGTAAGAAGAGCCTAAGCGTGGGGATGCCCCGGCATTCCAAGCTATTATCCAAAGAGAAGCAAGCAACTAAGCTTGGGGATGCCTCCGAGTGGCATCCCCTCTTTCTTCTAACAACCATTGATATTTTACTCGAAACTATATTTTTATTCGTCACATGATATGTGTTTTGCTTGGAGCGTCTTGTATGATATGCGTCTTTTCTTGTTTTGTTTTGCTTTTTAACTTACCAATCCTTGCTATACACACCTACTAGGGAGAGCCATAATTATGCCATGACTTGTTAGAATAGCTCTCTATGCTTCACTTAAATTTTTATGAGCTATGGATTTGCTCTAGTGCTTCACTTATATCTTTTTGAGCATCGTGTGCTTTAGTATTTTTTAAGAAATACTCTCTTGCTTCACTTAGACTTATTTGAGAATTAGTAAATTTTTAAGAAATTCTCTCTTGCTTCACTTAAATTATTTTGAGAGAAAGGAAAAAAAATAGCTCGTGATGTTCACTTATATTTGTTCGAGCTTATCAAAAGCAACACATGAAATTAGTTCCAAAGTGATAGATGTCCAAGAGGATATAATAAAAACTTTCATGAAGATTATTGGACAAAATAAACTTGATTCCTTGTAATAGTTTTGAGACATGATGATGTGATATGTGAGTCATCTTAATGAGTAATAATGGTTTAGTAAGAATATTAGTGGTAAGGTTTGTGATTCCCTATGCAAGCACGAAAGTCAATAATCATGCAATGAAATTACATCCTACTTGTGGTGCATTATTCGGTGTTATTTATGCTCAATGTTTGCTTATGAGATTATTCGTTTCATGGTTGGTCGCTTCCCAGTCTTTTTGTAGCCTTCATTCGGCACTAAGTATGATTACTACTTGTGCATCAAAAATCCTTTATCCCGGTTTTGCCACATGAGTCCACCATACCTACCTATATGCGGTATTTCCTTGTCGTTCTAAGCAAATTTGTATGTGCCATCTCTAATTTTCAAAATAAATTTCCCTTTTGTGTGCCCGTACCACTCGCGAGGCGGTGAGGGGTGACAATATTTTCCATGCTAGATGTGTTATTCTCACGATGAGTGTTTATTCACTAGTCATTGCACGAGAGTAAGGCAAAGGTATTAGGTATGCCCAGTCCCGAAATGAAAAACAAATTTACTTTACGTTGTCAAATAATAAATTCCTGGGAAAGTGTTGGTACGGAAGGCAACCGTGGATTCGGCTAGCCATGGCTTGTGAAAGTTTAGTGGAAAAGGAATAAAATTTATTTTATGTTTGGGAACCGCCTATGATATATCTAGCATGGAAAGTGTTGGGAACCGTGAGTCATTTTCGTTGGTGGGAAAAGTATACCTCCCAAAATAATTTTATCTCTCAATTTAAGCTTTGAGCTCTGGCACCTCTACAAATCCCTACTTCCCTCTGCGAACGGCCTTTCTTTTACTTACGCAATTTTTATTTTTGAATTTGAGTTTCCATCTTCTCTTATAAAGCACCAGCTACGAAACACTATGATCATCCTTGAGCATTGGGTGTAACTAATATGCGGATATGTTTCATGAATGGATCAATGGTTGAGCATGATGGGCTAGGGATAACTTATTTTAGCATTGATATTTTGAAAGATATGGTTGCTTGTTGATATGTTTGAGTATTTAAATCCCATGTCAAAACTAGACTATTGCTTTGATCCATATAAAATTCCAAATGTCCATGCTATAAAGAAAAGAATATGATATGACATGATAGGTGATGACCCACAAGTATAGGGGATCAATTGTAGCTCTTTTCGATAAGTAAGAGTGTCGAACCCAACGAGGAGCAAAAGGAAATGACAAGTATTTCTCAGTAAGGTAATGCGTGCAAGTGCTGAAATTGTAAGTAACAGAGTAGTTTGATAGCAAGATAAATTTGTAACGAGCACGTAACGATAATAGTAGAAATTATGCAGCAAGATAGCCCAATCCTTTTGAGGCAAAGGACATCCCAAAACGGTCTCTTATAATTAGCAAAATGTTCTTGAGGGTACACGAGATTTTCATCTAGTCACTTTCATCATGTTGGTTCAATTCGTGTTCACTACTTTGATAATTTGATATTTGGGTGGATCGGTGCTTAGGTGTTGTTCTTACTTGAACAAACCTCCTACTTATGATTAACCCTCCCGCAAGCATCTACAACTATGAGAAAAGTATTAAGAATAAATTCTAACCATAGCATTAAACTTTTGGATCCAATCGGTCCCTTACGGATTAGTGCGTAAACTGGGGTTTAAGCTTCTATCACTCTCGCAACCCACCATCTACTTACTACTCCACAATGCATTCCCTTAGGCCCAAATATGGTGAAGTGTCATGTAGTGGATGTTCACATGACACCACTAAGGGAATCACAACATACATACTATCAAAATATCAAACACATATCGAATTCACATGATTACTTGCAACATGATTTCTCCCATGACCTCAAGAACAAAGGTAACTACTCACAAGTGATAAACATGCTCAAGATCAAAGGGGTATTAAATAGCGTAATGGATCTGAACATATAATCCGCCACCAAGTAAACCATATAGTAATCAACTACGAGATGTAATCAGCACTACTAGTCACCCACAAGCACCAATCTATAGTTCCGGTAACAAGATTGAACACAAGAGATGAAGTAGGGTTTGAGATGAGATGGTGTTGTTGAAGATGTTGATGAAGATAGCCCTCCCCAAGATGGGAGAGTTGTTGGTGATGATGATGATGATGATTTCCCCCTCCGGGAGGGAAGTTCCCCCTGTGGAATCGCTCCGTCGGAGGGCAAAAGTGCTCCTGCCCAAGTTCCGCCTTGAGACGGTGGTGCTCCGTCCCGAAAGTCTTCTCCTTATTTTTCCAGGTCAGAGAGGCTTATATACCAGAAGATGGGCACCGGAAGTGGGCCTGGGTGAGCACAACCCACCAGGGCGTGCCTGGGGGGCCTGGCGCGCCCAGGTGGGTTATGCCCACCTGTTGGGCCCCCTCTAGTGGTTATCAGCTCCATTATTTTTAATATTTTCCATAAAAAATCTCTGTCAAGTTTCAGCTTATTTGGAGTTGTGTAGAATAGGTGGCATGATGCACCTTTTTCAGGTCCAGATGTAATGTCCCTGATGTAACACTTTCCAATTATGGCTATATATAAAACTTTGACTTCATCAATTCCATTTTGGGCTCTTCTTTCATTTCGAGTTTCTTCGTTTTGTCATGTGCGTGTGTGCATTTCATCCATGTCATGTTATCATGTGCATTGCATTGCATTTGTGTTGTCACTTGCTCCCGGTCCCACTCGCCTCTTCCAGGTGTCCGTTTCGAGTTCCGACGCTCACACACGTGCTCGTGGCATCCCCGAGTACTTCTTTCGTGTGTGGCCGTGTAACGTTCCCGGAATGAGGTGAGACTTGTCGTGCGTTGTTGTTTTGGTACGTGTAGGCCGCCTGTCAAGTTTCATCGCGTTTGCAGTTCGTTTGGTACTCCAACGGTTAACCTAGTAGGCTAAAAGTACCCCTTCCTTTTGGCCCAATACCCCCTCCACAACAGCCCACTAACCCTATAAATTAGTCCCCCACGTCCATTTTTTTCGGGCAAAACCCTAGTCTCCTCCCTCCTCTCGCCACCGGACGCGTCCGACCGCAGCCGGACACGTTCGCCGCCACTCCCGCAGCCAATCAGCATCTGCCAAGTGTCGCCACCGCCTTCCTCCACCCGCGTAGCGCCGCTCGACCGCCCGGCCCGCGTGTGGCCCGCCCGACCCGACCGCCTCCGCCGCCTCCAGCCCGCGTCCACGCCTTCCCCCGCGGCTCGGCCGCCTCGCCGCCGGCCGGCGCCTCGCCGCCACCGCCGCGGAACTCCGCCAAGCCGCCGGATCTCCAAGCCTCGCCGCTGGATCTCCAAACCTCCGCCGCCCAGCAACCTCCGGTCGGCCCTGCCCCGCCGGAGCGCCTGACCGTCCCGCCTCCGGTCAGATCAGGGTAGGCGCGCCCGGATCCGCCACCGTCCCGCGCCGCGCTAGGCCGCCGGCCCCCGCCGTCGCCACGTTATGCCGGCGCCATCGTCGCTTGTCGCGACCTCGTCAAGAGGACGATGACGCGCTCTTCCTCGCCTTGCCTGGGCTACAGTGGCGCCTAGGCCCAGCCCCGCTTGGGCCTCCCCTCCGGCCCATCTTCCCCGCCGCCCGGGCAGTCCTCCCTCTCCTTCCCCCTGGGCCAAGACCACTCAGGTGAGCGACTCCCCTCTAACCCCTGCTCGCGCGAAGATTAGCTATCCTGCGCTCACTTCTCGTTTAAAAAAATATGGCTAAGTCCCTGAGAACTGTTAATTTGTTGCATACTTTGCATAGCTGTAACTTTTTGCATGACGGTCCGATTTGAGTGTATAGTATATCAAAATGATCGTGGTGATGTGCTCTACATTTTGTTCCATTGTGGCATGTTTGTTTGAGATCATCTTGATGACCTAATCGTCGTGACAAGAGTGCTACTGGTTATAAACTGCTGTTACTTGTAGTTTTGTTGCTATGTTTGAGATGTGATAACTTGGTGCATGTTTATCCAAATGGAGCATATGATATGTCAAAATGTTCATTGTGAAGTGTTCTACATGATGGTTTCTGTAGCATTCATGTTAGGTGCCATATTGCCATGTTAATCTCTGTTGCAATAGTGCATGTGGCTGTTAATTTCTGAAACTTGTTGTGAGATGCTGTATTGAAGTGCTCTTTACTATTTGTGTGTTTGTCCTCATGTCACATGTCAATATGTTTTAGAAACACCATCTTATGTTATTTGCTGTGGTGCAAACCACTTTCCATGATATGCCTTGAGGTGACTTAAACAAGCTTGTAAACATGCCATGCCAATGTTACTGTTTTATACTTAGTAAAAAACTGCTAAGTCTGGAATCTGTTTTAACCTGATGCTATGTTTGCTTGATGCCCCACTCAATTCCATGCTTGTTTTGGAGTGGCCAATGATCATTCCTTGTTGTCCATCTTTTTTTCTATCCATTCATGCCCTTACTTGCACATATGGCTTGCCGCAGCTCAATTATTTCTTGCTCCCAAGTTGCTATAAATTATACATGTCAAGTTTTTATTAGCATGATCAATTTGGTGTAGCTTGTTTCTATTGATCCATGCCTCCTATGGAGTTGCTCCAATGGGGTTGTTTGCTGTAGAACATGTCTACTTCATGTCCATGCCCCTTTTCACCATGTTTGGATGCTGTAGTGTATATATCTCTTGCTCCAAAGTTGCTATGTGGCTGTTAACTTCAGCTTTGCTTTGTATCTTCTTTCGTGTGTATGTGTTGAACTGTTGCTCCGTTTTGAGCATGCCCTATATGAAACTTGTGTGATTTTGCATGGAGAATCATAATATCATGTTGTTTGCATGTTTGGAGTGTGTTTGCTTGATGTTTGGATGCATCTTGCATCGTTGGCTTGCTTGTCTTGTTTTGCTCATATCTTCTAGACCGTAGCTCCGAATTAAACAAACCTTTTATGAAACTTGACTAAAATTTCGTGTAGATCATCATGGTGCATGTTAACTTGCTGTTTAACAACTTTAACTTAAGGTTTGTTCAGATCTGGACCAATTTGAAAATATGCATATGAGGACTTACCGGATTTGCTATATGTTGATACCGGCCTCATTTAAACTTGTTGTTTTGTGTTGTTCTTGTGTTCTTAATCCCTTGCCATGAAATGCATCATATAGACTTGTCTTGCATCATGTTGATTGTGCATTGCACCGTGTTTGATTGTGCCATGTTGTGTTCTTGTGTTGAGTAGAGCCGGAAGCCGAGACCAAGAACGAGGTTCCTACCGAGGTTGAGTACGAGGAGCCATCTTACGATCCCATCGACGACTCAACATGCAAGATGACCTGACCCAGATATCATTACTATCTTTGCCTATTGCTAGATGTCCCGCTCTTTAGCTATTGCCTCGATGCCCATGTTTGTTTGTCAGCCTCCTATTGTAGCCATGAATCTCTCTAACCACCCAACCTAGCAAACCTTTGATTGGCTACGTAAGCTTCGCTCAGCCCCTCTTATAGCATTGTTAGTTGCAGGTGAAGATTTGAAGATTCTTGCTTCATGTTGAAGTTATTGTTGGGATATCACACTATATAATCTGTTAAACTAAATCATCTATATATTGGTAATGGGTGGAAGGCTAAGCCTCTTGCTTGGTGTTTTGTTCCACTCATGCCGCCCTAGGAACCGTATAAACCGGTGTTATGTTCCATGATTTTGCGTCCCTAACACGGTTGGGGTTTACGGGCCCCCCTCGATAACCCGCTTAGCGCTAAAGATTTTCCAGCAAGGCCCAACATTGGTTTTACATTTGCCTAATAACTAAAAACTTGCATAGGGACTAGCTATCCCGTGATCTTAATTAACAACCCCCGGACCAGTGCTCCACATGAGTGTTGGTCCGAAATGGGCAGACTGCAGGGCCGCCTCGGGGAAACCCGAGGTATCTGGTATTACCTGTAGGATGTCCCATCCGGTCATGGCCTGAGACTAGATACGCGCGACTACTGTCAGGGTATCGACACGCGGGAGGTCTTGCTGGATTGGTTTTACCTTAGTCGGAATATCTTGAGCACGGGATTCCGAGAATACTCGGGTCTTCCCACATTGGAGTTGCGACTCCGAAGATCGTGAGCTTGTGATCGGCTAAGTTGGGACACCCCTGCAGGGTTTGATCTTTCGAAAGCCGTGCCCCCGGTTATGTGGCAGATGGGAATTTGTTAATATTCGGTTGTAGAAAACTTGACACCATGTTCAGAATACACTACCAGCGTGAGTAACTGTGACGGTCATTTTCTGAAAGGGGTTCGGGAAGTGAACACGGTGGGGTTATGTCTGACGTACTTAGATAGGATCACTTCGTGATCACTTTGACACTCGTGGCACTTCTCTTCTCGCTCTAAACACGTAAGCTAGTGCTAGTGCAGCCGCAACCTTTGTTCTTCATCCTTGTTCCACACCCAAGGCTTAGATAGTTTTTGCTACCCGAGAACGGGATTGCTGAGTCCTCCATGACTTACAGATTCTACACAACACCAGATGCAGGGACCATGGTGAACTACTCAGGTGATGGCACAAAGCTGTACTGGGAGTTCGACGAGGAACATGGGCGATACTACGTGTCTTACCCAGAGGATCAGTAGTGGCTTCTACTAGGGGCGATCGGACCTTGTGGTTTTATTTATTTTGGTATCTTTCATTTGGATCTTCGTCCGTAGTCGGACTGTGATATTTTAGATGATGATTGCTTATGTAATGTATTGTGTGACGTGGCGAGTGTAAGCCAACTACTCTTTTGCAATTTCATCCCTCTTTTACATGAGTCGTGCAAAGATACCATACTTGAGATCATTCTAGTATGAGCTTATACCTTTAAGTCGTGCCTCGACACGTCGGAGGTA
Source organism: Secale cereale (assembly GCA_902687465.1). Taxonomy (NCBI): domain Eukaryota; kingdom Viridiplantae; phylum Streptophyta; class Magnoliopsida; order Poales; family Poaceae; genus Secale; species Secale cereale. The sequence continues at coordinate 233,252,207 of LR738714.1, forward strand.
TAATCTCATACTGGGCATTACACCAGATTTCCAGCTACCGGATATCGCCCTCTTGGTGCATACGTTGCAAATTATGAGAGAAAAATGGTGAAAAATGGATGTATCAACTCCCCCAACTCCAAAAGGCATTATTATGCATAATAACAACATAAATAACAGCAAGAAAACATGGTGAAAAATGGATGTATCAACTCCCCCAAGATTAGACCTCGCTTGTCCTCAAGCAAAAACCGAAAATGAAAAACATATCCATAGGCTTTGAGAGAGAGGTGTCGATAAAACAAAGTACGAACATGGAAGCATCATGTTGATTATTATGACAACAACAAATTTAAACATGAGACTTTCATCATAAGACTTGTATCATAGACTTCTCATGAATAAGTGAAAATTCATCACACAACTGAAGTATAAAGCATAAACTCTATTAGAAACCAAAAAACTATGTTTTCAGTCAACTTTGCAACTACAATTCATCATGTTTTCAGGAAGGGTCATGTATTAGAGCCTTTAGCCAAGTCCACATAATCAACCATCATATACTCCTCTATAATTGCTAACACTCACCACATAAACATGAGCTAACTGTTTCAACCGGACACATAGAAATATAGGGGCTTATGGTTTTGCCTCCCAACGTACTCACCTCAAGGGTGATGTCAACAATAATAACTCATGTCACCCATATTCAACTGGACATATGTGCCCAGATCTACCCTCACCACATGATGCTTGCCAAAGGATAAAAATAAAAGGAAATAGAGAGAAAACTTTGACTCTTTGCAAAAAAAGTAAAAGATAGGCCCTTCGCAGAGGGAAGCAGAGGTTGCCATGCGGTTATTTGTTTGTATGCTCAATCCCTTAGTGCAAAAGAACGTCACACTGCATTTCCCCTTGTGATAGAAACAACGTCACATTGCATTGCCCCTTGTGATAGAAACATTTATTATGCAGTCTGTCGCTTTTATTCTTCACCATCACAAGTTCGTCCAATGCTCAATTTTCTATTACATTAAATGATCTCACACTTTTAGAAGCTATTTTTGTTGCCTTACTGCACCTATGACAACTTACTTGAAGGATCTTACTCAATCCATAGGTAGGTATGGTGGACTCTCGAAAAAGATTTGGGTTTAAAGGTTTTTGGATGCACAAGTAGTATTGATACGTCTCCATCGTATCTATAATTTTTGATTGTTCCATGCCAATATTCTACAACTTTCATATACTTTTGGCAACTTTTTATACTATTTTTTGGGACTAACATATTCATCCAGTGCCTAGTGCCAGTTCCTATTTGTTGCATGTTTTTTGTTTCTCAGAATATCCATATCAAACGGAGTCCAAATGGATTAAAAACGGACGAAGATTATTTTTGGAATATATGTGAATTTTGGGAAGCAGAACCAACATGAGACGATGCCTGGGTGGGCCACGAGGCAGGGAGGGCGCGCCCTGGGCACGAGGCGCGCCCTGGGCCCTCGTGGGCACACCGTAAGGCGGTTGATGCCCTTCTTTCGCTGCAAGAAAGCTAATATCCGGATAAAAATTGTGTCAAAAAATCAGGCCAATCGGAGTTACGGATCTCTGGGAATTTAAGAAACGGTCAAGGGGCAGAATCTGGGAACACAGAAACAGAGAGAGACAGAGAGACAGATCCAATCTCGGAGGGGCTCTCACCCCTCCGCCTCCATGGAGGCCATAGACCAGAGGGGAAACCCTTCTCCCACCTAGGGAGAAGGTCAAGGAAGAAGAAGAAGGAGGGGGTCTCTCTCCCCCTCGCTTCCAGTGCACCGGTGTGCCACCGGGGCCATCATCGTGTGACGGCGATCTACACCAACACCTCCGTCATCTTCACCAACATCTCCATCACCTTCCCCCATCTATCTACAACAGCACACTCTCCCGCAACCCGTTGTACCCTCTACTTGAACATGGTGCTTTATGCTTCATATTATTATCCAATGATGTGTTGCCATCCTATGATGTCTGAGTAGATTATCATTGTCCTATCGGTGATTGGTGAATTGCTATGATTGCTTTAATTTGGTTGTGGTTATGTTGCTGTCCTTTGGTGCCCATCATATGAGCGCGCGCGTGGATCACACCATAGTGTTAGTTGTATGTTGATAGGACTACGTATTGGAGGGCAAGAGTGACAGAAGGTTCAACCTAGCATAGAAATTGATGCATACAGGATTGAAGGGGGACCAATATATCTTAATGCTATGGTTTGGTTTTACCTTAATGAACGTTAGTATTTGCAGATGCTTGCTAATAGTTCCAATCATAAGTGCATAGAATTCCAAGTAAGGGATGACATGCCAGCAGTGGCCTCTCCCACATAAAACTTGATATCGGTCTACTAATGTAGTCAATTGCTTAGGAGCAATTTCGCAACTCCTACCACCACTTTTCCACACTCGCTATCATTAACTTTATTGCTTCTTTATCATAACAGCCTCTAGTTTTATTTACATGCTCTTTATATTCTTGCAAACCTATCCCACAAACACTACAAAGTACTTCTAGTTTCATACTTGTTCTAGGTAAAGTAAACGTCAAGCGTGCGTAGAGTTGTATCAGTGGTCGATAGAATTTGAGGTAATATTCATTTTGCCTTTAGCTCCTCATTGGGTTCAACACTCTTACTTATCGAAAGAGGCTACAACTAACCCCCTACACTTGTGGGTTATCAAGACCTTTTTCTGGCGACGTTGCCGGGGAGCAATAGTGTGGGGTGAATATTCTCATGTGTGCTTGTTTGCTTTATCACAAGTAGAATTTATTTGTTGTCCTAAGTTGTTTTCTATCTTTAGTTATGGGTTGGAAACGCAAAATATCAAACAATTAGTGGTACCTACTATACCAATGGTTGAAGAACCACTCAAAATCTATCACACTACTGAGGCTTATTACTTGGATCATCTTCGATCCCTATGTGCTCGGGCTGAAAACCCAACTAGCTTAGTTGAGGGAAAATATTTAGATGAGCATGCTTGTTATGTGCGACACCGCATATCTCAAAAAGGGAAACTTTTACGGGATCGAATTCATCGTTAGCAATGCTATGCTTGGAATTTATGTGAAATTTATGATTTTACTTGTTGTTCTGAAGACCCTACGAAACACCTTCCCTAACAATGTGAGTTTAGTGATAATGGAATCGTATCTTCGTATGCTAAGGCTGTTTATAGTTACTATGATGTTCAACAAATTGAAAAAATTGTTGCTTTTAAGGGTGCTTATGAAATTTCTTCTTTGATTGAAAAGTATGATGCTACTCTTTACAAATCTGAAAATTTTGCCATATTTAAATATTGTAATGATAATTACGCTTCTAATGCCTATGTTAAACCATATATTGAGGCCTACTCCGCTGTCCAAGAAGAGACTAATATTTTGCAGGAGTCTATGGAAGAAGAAATTAATGACATTGTGAGCTCATTGGATGAAAAAGATGAGGAGGAGAGCGAAGAACAAGAGGAGGAAGAGCGGATTAGCTACCTGTGACCACCTTCTAATGAGCGTAACTCTTCAACTCATACATTGTTTAATTTCCCTTCGTGCTTACGGAAGGATGAATGCTATGATGATTGTTATGATCCCATTGATTCTTTTGAAATAACCCTTTTTGATGATGCTTGCTATGCTTGTGGCCAAGATGCCAATATGAATTACACTTATGGAGATGAACTTGCTATAGTTCCTTATGTTAAACATGAGATAGTTGCTATTGCACCCAAATATGATAGTCCTATTATCTTTTTGAATTCTCCAAACTACACTATATCGGAGAAGTTTGCACTTATTAAGGATTATATTGATGGGTTGCCTTTTTCCATTACACATGATGATTTTGATGAGTATAATATGCATGTGCTTGCTGCTCCTACTTGCAATTATTATGAGAGAGGAACTACATCTCCGCCTCTCTATGTTTCCAACCCGATAAAATTGCAAGAAACTGCTTATACTATGCATTGGCCTTTACTTGATGAGCATGAATTGTTCTTATATGACATGCCTATGCATAGGAAGAGAGTTAGACTTCGTTGTAGCATGACACATATCACTTTGTGCTCACTACTAAATGCCAAATCATTGCTAATTAAAATTGGCTTTGATATACCTTGGGGTCCGGGTGGATCCATTACTTGAGCACTATATGCCTAGCTTAATGGATTTAAAGAAAGCGCTGCCAGGGAGACAACCCGGAAGTTTTAGAGAGTCATTTATTTCTGTTGTGTGCTTTTATAAAGTTAAAAAACAAAAAAATAAAGAGGGGAACCCAAAACTTTTCAAAAAAAGAAAAGTGAAAGTGATATAGACGAGCATTGTGCAAGTGGGGGACGTCCTTGAACTTTGTTCATGCCCATGGAAACTTTGTGAATCTTAATTACAGAAACTTTTCAACAAAAATAATTATCCCCTTGTACAATTCCATTGTATTATAAAAATGATGTGCCAAGGTTTGCCTTTAGGATGTTTACAATGCTTGTTGGTTTGTGCCCTGCAGGACAGAAACTTTGGCTGTAGTGTGCGATTTTACATTTTTTTCTGGAACGTCAAATGGTTCTGAAACAATTTGCACTGTCTTTCTATACAAATTGTTTATTTTTCCTAATTTTCGCAGAATTTTTCAAGTATCAGAAGTATGGTGAATTTTCATATTATTACAGACTAATCTGTTTTAGACAGATTCTGTTTTTGATGCATAGTTTGCTTGTTTTGATGAAACTATCAATTTCTATCAGTGGATTGAGCCATGCAAAAGTTATATTACAGTAGATACAATGCAAAAAAAAATATTAATTGGTTTGCAACAGTACTTAGAGTAGTGATTTGCTTTATTATACTAACGGATCTTACCGAGTTTTTTGTTGAAGTTTTGTGTGGATGAAGTGTTCGAAGATCAAGGAGGTCTCGATGTGAGGAGAAGAAGGAGAGGCAAGAGCTCAAGCATAGGGATGCCCAAGGAACCCCAAGTAAATATTCAATGAGACTCAAGAGTCTAAGCTTGGGGATGCCCCGGAAGGCATCCCCTCTTTCTTCAACAAGTATCGGTATGTTTTCGGATTCGTTTCATTCATGTGATATGTGCAGATCTTGGAGCGTCTTTTGCATTTAGTTTTCACCTTTTAATTATGCACCATGCTGGTATGAGATTGTTCTTGGTTGATTTATAGAATGCTCCTTGCACTTCACTTATATCTTTTGAGTATGGCTTTATAGAATGCTTCATGTGCTTCACTTATATCATTTGAAGTTTGGATTGCCTGTTTCTCTTCACATAGAAAACCGCCATTTGTAGAATGCTCTTTTGCTTCACTTATAATTGTTAGAGCATGGGCATAAATTTTGTAGAAAGAATTAAAACTCTCTTGCTTCACTTATATCTATTTAGAGAGTTGACAGGAATTGGTCATTCACATGGTTAGTCATAAAATCCTACATAAACTTGTAGATCGCTGAATATGATATGTTCGATTCATTGCAATAGTTTTGCGATATAAAGATGGTGATATTAGAGTCATGCTAGTGGGTAGTTGTGGATTGTAGAAATACTTGTGTTGAGGTTTGTGATTCCCGTAGATGCACGTATGGTGAACCGTTATGTGACGAAGTTGGAGCATGATTTGTTTATTGAGTGTCATCCTTTGTGTGGAGGTCGGGGGTGCGCGATGGTTAACTCCTACCAACCTCCCCCCTTGGAGCATGCGTGTAGTACTTGGTTTCGATGGCTAATAAATTTTTGCAATAAGTATGAGAGTTCTTTATGACTAATGTTGAGTCCAATGTTGGGGATATCGCTTATCGGGAACTTATCGGTCGGACCATGATAAGGGGTAAATCGGCCAGTTTATCGGCATATCGGCCGATATATTGCCATATCGGCCGATTTATCTTATCGGTCAGGCAACGGTAAGCGATAAATCGGCCGATTTATCGGCATATCGGAAGATATCTTGAACAGTGGTTGAGTCCATGGATTATACGCACTCTCACCCTTCCACCATTGCTAGCCTCTCTTGTACCGCGCAACTTTCGCCGGTATCATACACCCACCATATACCTTCCACAAAATAGCCACCATACCTACCTATTTTTGGCATTTCCATAGCCATTCCGAGATATATTGCCATGTAACTCCACCATTCCGTTTATTATGACACGCACCATAAATGTCATATTGCATTGCGTGATCGTAAGATAGCTAGCATGATGTTTCCATGGCTTGTCCGTTTTTTGATGTCATTGCTACGCTAGATCGTTGCACATCCTGGTACATCGCCGGAGGCATTCACATAGAGTCATATTTTGTTCTAGCTTCGAGTTGTAATCTTTGAGTTGTAAGTATATAAAAGTGTGATGATCTTCATTATTAGAGCATTGTCACATGTGAGGAAAGGCCAAATAAAAAAAGATGGCCTAAAAAATAGAGAGGGGCTAAAAAAATCCCCTTCAAAAAAATAAAACAAAAAAAGAGAGAAAAGAGAGAAGGGACAATGCTACTATCCTTTTCCACACTTGTGCTTCAAAGTAGCACCATGATCTTCATAATAGAGAGCCTCTTGTTTTGTCACTTCCATATACTAGTGGGAATTTTCATTATAGAACTTGGCTTGTATATTCCAACGATGGGCTTCCTCAAATGCCCTAGGTCTTCCTAAGCAAGCAAGTTGATGCACACCCACTAGTTTTCTTTTTGAGCTTTGATACACTTATAGCTCTAGTGCATCCGTTACATGGCAATCCCTACTCACTCACATAGATATCGATAGATGGACATCTCCATAGTCCATTGATTTGCCTAGTCAACGTGAGACTTTCTTCATCCTTTTGTCTACTACCACCTTCTATTCCACCCATAGTGCTATGTCCATGGCTCACGCTCATGTATTGTGTGAAAGTCGAAATTTTTTGAGAATACTAAAGTATGAAACAATTGCTTGGCTAAAACCGGGGTTGTGCATGATTTAAATACTTTGTGTGGTGAAGATGGAGCATAGCCAGACCATATGATTTTGTAGGGATAACTTTCTTTGGCCAGGTTCTTTTGAAAAGACATGATTGCTTTATTAGTATGCTTGAAGTATTATTGTCTTAATGTCAAATGATAGACTATTGCTTTGAATCACTCGTGTCTTAATATTCATGCCATGATTAGATTACATGATCAAGATTATGCTAGGTAGCATTCCACATCAAAAATTATCTTTTTTTATCATTTACCTACTTGAGGACGAGCAGGAATTAAGCTTGGGGATGCTGATACGTCTCCGTCGTATCTATAATTTTTGATTGTTCCATGGCAATATTCTACAACTTTCAGATACTTTTGGCAACTTTTATACTATTTTTGGGACTAACATATTCATCCAGTGCCCAGTGCCAGTTCCTGTTTGTTGCATGTTTTTTGTTTTGCAGAATATCCATATCAAACGGAGTCCAAACGGAATAAAAACGAACGGAGATTTTTTTTGGAATATATGTGAATTTTGGGAAGCGGAACCAACATGAGATGATGCCTGGGTGGGCCACGAGGTAGGGGGACACGCCATGGGCCCTCGTGGCCCCACCTAAGGTGGTCAATGCCCTTATTTCGCCGCAAGAAAGCTAATATCCAGATAAAAATCGTGTCAAAAAATCAGCCCAATCGGAGTTACGGATCTCCGGGAATTTAAGTAACGGCGAAGGGGCAGAATCTGGGAACGCAGAAACAGAGAGAGACAGAGAGACGGATCCAATCTCGGAGGGTCTCTCGCCCTTCCGTGGCCATGGAGGCCATGGACCAGAGGGTAAACCCTTCTCCCACCTAGTGAGAAGGTCAAGGAAGAAGAAGAAGAAGGGGGCTCTCTCCCCCTCGCTTCCGGTGGCACCGGAGTGCCACCGGGCCATCATCGTGTGACGGCGATCTACACCAACACCTCCGTCATCTTCACCAACATCTCCATCACCTTCCCCCATCTATCTACAGCGGTCCACTCTCCCACAACCCGCTGTACCCTCTACTTGAACACGGCGCTTTATGCTTTATATTATTATCCAATGATGTGCTGCCATCCTATGATGTCTGAGTAGATTATCGTTGTCCTATCGGTGATTGGTGAATTACTATGACTGATTTAATTTGCTTGTGGTTATGTTGCTGTCCTTTGGTGCCCATCGTATGAGCGCGCGCATGCATCACACCATAGGGTTAGTTGTATGTTGATAGGACTACGTATTGGAGGGCAAGAGTGACAGAAGCTTCACCCTAGCGTAGAAATTGATGCATACGGGATTGATGGGGGGCCAATATATCTTAATGCTATGGTTGTGTTTTACCTTAATGAACGTTAGTAGTTGTGGATGCTTGCTAATAGTTCCAATCATAAGTGCATAGAATTCCAAGTAAGGGATGACATGCTAGCAATGGCCTCTCCCCCATAAAACTTGCTATCGGTCTAGTAACGTAGTCAATTGCTTAGGGGCAATTTCACAATTCCTACCACCACTTTTCCACACTCGCTATCATTAAATTTATTGCTTCTTTATCTTAACAGCCCCTAGTTTTATTTACGTGCTCTTTATATTCTTGCAAACCTATCCCACAAACACTACAAAGTACTTCTAGTTTCATACTTTTTCTAGGTAAAGTAAACGTCAAGCGTGCGTAGGGTTGTATCGGTGGTCGATATAACTTGAGGGAATATTTGTTCTGCCATTAGCTCCTCGTTGGGTTCGACACTCTTATTTATCGAAAGAGGCTACCACTGATCCCCTACACTTATGGGTTATCTAGTATCTCTACTTCATGTAGAGTTTTTGGCTAGAAAAGATATTGGGCAAGCACCACATGTTAAAGGATCTATGACAATATGACTTCTATGTGAATATGAACAAACAAAAATCATTAAGTTGTCTTCCTTGTCCAACGTCAACAATTTTGGTATATAGTATTTTGATGGAGGCTCACAATCACAGAAGATTTCTAGGATAGTATATTTATATGTGAATCTTCTCTTCCCTTATTAATTCTTTCATGAGTTGCATCATTAACCAATGCTATGTTTGTCAATGTCTAATAAAAAATTCTACTTATACTCCTTATGTGGTGCCATCACCTACCATAAGATTAGCATATGATCTCCTTAATTTATTTCCTTTCATTTATTCATTCAATTATAACCTTTACTTTTATTGCAACAGGAAGATAAAGAAGGTAAAAACTCAAAACAAAACTTTATTATATATCTTGCAAATGATTACTGTTGACGCTCAAAAGTGGCACAATCGTAAAAGTTGCTTTAATCTATGTCAAGATTACTTCAAACTTATGATTGAAAGTCACCATGAGATGGCTTTCTTTGAGAAGATCAAGATGGATATGAAAGTGGTCTAAAACGGAGTCCGGATGCAAAAGTTATGACAAGTTCAGAGATGCTCATGATGACACCAGATTAAAGAATGGCATGAAACTCAATTAAGATGACTTCAAATGGAAAAGGTTTCAACATGAAAGTTGTGCGTCTCGTCGAAACGGTCGATTTTGATATAAAAATCGTCCCAATCCGAGTTCGTATGCAAAAGTTACAGCCATCTGAACACAGCCCTGTCACAGAGCCATAAGTGGCGCGCCCCACCAGCCACGTGTCTGATGGGTAGCGCGAATAACAGCCTGTATTGAGTGACAGTTTTGGCCTAGAAGATGGCTTCAAATCGAAAAACGTTCAACATGAAAGTTGTTCGTATCGTCGAAACGGTCAAGATTGCTTTTGGGCTCTTTTCCATCCGAGGTCGTTTACCACCTCAAGAATTACCCGCAAGGTACCGCCAGTTTAAACCGAACAGTTTTGGAAAGTTCGGATAAAACCAATCCGAATTTGGCTAGGGTTTTGGACGTGAATCCAAGCCTTTTCCTTGCACGGCAAGTCCAGCCGCCTCTTATATACCTAAGGGGTGACGTCCGATTGAACAACACACAATCGATCAATTCATCTACCACTTTTTATCTTTTACCTTTTCTCCTTAACCCTAGTTCTTCTTCTTCCTCGTTCTTCGTTCGTTCTTCTTCATTGCAGGGCGGCGAACCTCGAGGCCCTAGGGGCGATCAGGTCGACCTAGGGCAGCCCATAGCCGCCGCGCGCCCTGACGGGGTCCCTCCCGGGCGTGTGGGGTTTCGGGTCATCAAAAGCACCCGCTGGATTGCCTGCGTATCGCGCTTCCGGTGGGTCTCCTTCGACGTGAGCTGCGGTGCATCACCCCCGGCGTCGAGGGTACACGGTGACGTGTTCGTGTGCGAACACACTTTTTGGCGACTCCGCTGGGGACGAAGCTTTGAACGGTCTCCGGCCCGTTCTTGCTACGAAGAGATCGTCATCTAGGGTTTGCGATCTACAAAGGTAATATGAATACCCAATTCACATATGTAGATGCAAATAATGCATATGTTGTTGCTAGATCATCTAATGAGCATAATGTATCGGCTAGCCCTAGCTTTATCAATCATGCATCTAATTATGTGCAAGAGCCGATGCAACAAAATCTCCATGATTCTACTTCATATAATTTTAGCAACATGCAACATATGTATTCCAACTCCCATGCATCGGCAACCCCACAAATCCATATGCCGATGAACAACATGATGAGTCCGGTTAATCAAGTTGAAACACCTCATGTAGGATCTTTCAATGGCATGCAACATAGTGTTTCATCTTTTTATTCATCGGCAACTAATTTGCAACATGTTAATCCAAACATGCTGGTGGATAGGGGAATTGGCCATGCTACTACTAGTTATTTGGCCAATTACCCTCAAACATCATATGTTACACCTCATGCTACTAGTTTTTTGGCACCATGCGCAACTGTTGATGTCCATAATTCGGCTCCGCACCTTAATGGTCATGGCCGAATAAGTGAAACTTCTGCAGGAGCACAAATGCCTTCACCTACTACCGTGGCATATCATGTCCCCCCTACACAATTACAGAATTTCGGCAAACTCTCATTGCCGAAAGAGTCTAAAAGCATTGGGGGGCAACCATATCCAGACTGGGTAATTGAGAACAAGCTTACATTCTCTTGGGATTTGTGCAACTCTATTCGTCAAGAACTAATAGAAGGCGGGAAGCCTCATGATTTTGCTGCTGTAAAAGCTAGAGTTGTGCAAATGATGCAGTTTCCCAGTGCTGTACCATCCAGTATACCACCTAAAAAATCGCAAAGTTTCGGCACCTCATTGCCGAAAGAGTCTCAAAGTATTGGGGGGCAATCTCATGACGAGTGGATGGAAATTGAGATGAAAAAGTTTAAAGCTCGCCAAGCTGAGATGTGGGCTAAAATTAGACGAGAGCGAGAAGCCTTGCAAATTCAAAAAGATAAAGTTGTTGATTCAGGTAACAAAGAAAATTTGGTTATTCGAAAAGCCGAATCAAGTAGTATATATTCTGAGTCCATCAAAACCAAAGAGGCAAACATTATTGAGAAAGGGCATGGAAAGCATAGCAAAACATTCATACTTGATTTTTCCGAAGTCAATGGAACCTACTTCCTGCCCTATGAGTTCCGTGCCATAGAAATTGACAAGCCTCAAGGACAAGAACAAGTAGCCGAACAAAGTTCGGCTGACATGGATATTCAAAGCAATGATGCACAGAATCAAGAAAAAGATGATGAAAGGGTGTTGGGGAGCCATCCAAATACGGAGCAAGATGTTCTTCAAGTGACATCACCATCATGTTCTCCCAACATATTTGAAGAGGTATGCATAGAGAGTAATTTACCTATTTTCAGATTTGGTCAAAACTATATTGTTGATGCATCTATTAGAAAAATCATCTTAAGTAATTTTGAAAGACCAATGAAGAAGGGTAATTTACTTGTTAGCAATAAAATTGTTATAGAACATATCGGTCAACCCATTATGCCATTTATAAAGACCGATATTGACTTATTGTTACAACCAAAGCTTTCCCCGTTGCTTTATGTAAAGTTCATATCTAGTTGGGTAGCTTTGCTTATTTCGTACTTGGCTTGCACTTGGTCTCAACTGAGACATGTATGTTCTAAATATCTTCGTTTCAGAAATTTAAAGCCAAGGTTAAATTCTATTGAGAAAACTGATGCTAATATAATATCTTATCCAAAGACATCGGAGATAGAGTGGAAAACACAATGCATAGCCGAATGGGCAGATTACAAATCTGAACCATTTGTTTGCTTATCTACAAAGCCGTTCAAACAGCAAGATCGGCTAGAAAACAAGAAGTATACCTTCAATTCAAGCATGTGTGATCAAATATTTGACTTGTTGCTGAAAAATAATTATATTACAATTCTTGATCACCATGTTAAGCCATCAATCCAAGGACGAATGTATTGTAAGTTGCATGATTCATCCAAGCATAATTTTGAGGATTGCAACATGTTTCGTCAAATAGTTAAATCGGCCATTGAAAAAGGACGATTGAAGTTTGTTGAAACACCAAGAGATGACCAGTCTATTCCGATTGGTCCCGATGGCAAAAAGTTTTTGCATCGGCTGCTTCAAGCCGATCCATTTAAAGAGAATGTAAAAGCTGCAGGTGATGGGATCAAGCTTTCAAGTAAAGAAGTTGTTGAAGAGCATAACGAGCATAATCTTGAGGGCGAGAGTTCCATCGAAGCTACAATGAAGACGCCAAGGACTGGGGGGCAGCAAACAAATCCAATGATTGATGAAAGCAAACCAAAAGAAAACAAAGGCCGGAATAAGTGCAAGTGTAAGAGATCAAAAATCACCTTCGCTGAACTATTGGATAAATATCAAAAGAAGAGTGAAGAGAAGAATGCTTATCGGCCAAATCATGCAAAGAAACCAAGATCACCCCCAAGGCGCAAGTATGAGGATCGGTATTGGCAAAGTGACAATTTTTATGCAACATATTCATATCCTTATTTTGGGCCGCCAATGCCAATGCCGTGGATGCCTTCCTATGCTCAAGTAGATCCATATCCATCATGGGACAGGTATGATACAAGGGCGCATTCTCCATCTTATTTTAGACCATCTCACCAATATTATGCAGCTCCGAGAAGATCAACATTTGAACAATCACATGTTAAAGACCGTTTCGATCATAAGGAATCGGTCCGGAGCTCAAGGGAGAAGAAAAAGGTGGTCAAGCAAGTTTACCGTGTTAAAAGAGATGGTCGTAAGAGTGCAACTTCAGATTTGATCTCAAATGAAAAAGAGCCAATTAAAGTGTTGACATTGGCTACTAAAGGCAATGAGATGAAGCAACCAATTATTGACAGTCAAAGTGCCAAATCTGAAGAAAAGAAGTTGAGAGTGCACAAGGCCAAAAAAGGATTGCCATTGGCCAAGACAAAATTGCAGCCGGGGTGCCCACTCGGCTTATCATATTGGCAAAAGAAGAAATTACAAAAACTTAGTGCACAAGAACTTGAAGAAAGAAACATGGCATGGGTTCCCAAAGGAAGTGATCAAAATAAGAATTATGTGCAAGCTTCCATTACAAGAAGTGCGGCAAAGGTGAAGAAGGAAAAGAGTGAAAACTATGAAGGACGAAGCCGAAGGTTTCAGCATCTTCGGTCTACACATTATCCATATTCTTCAACTATGCCATTAACGCCCATGTCATGGAATTCGTCATCAGGTATGATTGGTAAACCTCAATGGGCTTAGTTTAATCCATGGATGCCATATAATTTCTTACATCATGAAAGGGTATTACCAAGTCACTATACATTTGATTAGCTACAAGTTTGTTGCTGATCCAAAAGGCCGAAATACTTGATTTGTCATTTCATTTGTTTATTTCGGCTATATGTGCTTTGAATGAAGTTTACATGGTAATGGCCGATATTTATCTATCGTCCTAAGAATATGTCAATGCATGGCCGGTGTAGTATTCTAGCATCGTCCTTAGTTCGAATGGAGAGCGAGACAAGGTGATATACATCTTGAGGCTTTCGGTGATTCGTTATGAGTAGTGCAACAAATATCCAAGGGTTATCAATGTTTTGACGAATCACTTATAGTTTATGTTGAGATATGTCTAGATGCAAAATTTACCTTGGGTTGCTTTAAAATTGTTCATATATTTAGACATGACAATTCAAAAGAGCTGGCACAGCAAGTATCCGGCTACTACGTTAATCATGGTGTATTGCATTTCTCTCAATAGCCGATGCTTCGTCTCGTCAACATAGGTAAGGCCGAACCGAAGTTCACAGCTTCGGCCACTAATGAATTTTGATGCAGGTGATACTAAGGATTGGAGAGAGTTTATTGATTATCTACAAAATCCTAGCAAAAGGGGGAACAATATGGTCCGGAGGATGACCTTGAGATACATATCTATGGAACTTTATCATCGGATTGTTAACGAAGTTGAGAAGGTTTCACCCAAGTTTGCATCAAGGGTTCAAGAACAATAATGGCTGATATATAATTATCGTCCTAAGCATATAAATGGCCGATGGGGTGTTGACATCGTCCTCAGAACCAACATGGTACAAATTACTTTTCGGCACGCTTGCTTTGCCGAAAAACTGGGGGGCATGTGTTGACGCTCAAAAGTGGCACAATCGTAAAAGTTGCTTTAATCTATGTCAAGATTACTTCAAACTTATGATTGAAAGTCACCATGAGATGGCTTTCTTTGAGAAGATCAAGATGGATATGAAAGTGGTCTAAAACGGAGTCCGGATGCAAAAGTTATGACAAGTTCAGAGATGCTCATGATGACACCAGATTAAAGAATGGCATGAAACTCAATTAAGATGACTTCAAATGGAAAAGGTTTCAACATGAAAGTTGTGCGTCTCGTCGAAACGGTCGATTTTGATATAAAAATCGTCCCAATCCGAGTTCGTATGCAAAAGTTACAGCCATCTGAACACAGCCCTGTCACAGAGCCATAAGTGGCGCGCCCCACCAGCCACGTGTCTGATGGGTAGCGCGAATAACAGCCTGTATTGCGTGACCGTTTTGGCCTAGAAGATGGCTTCAAATCGAAAAACGCTCAACATGAAAGTTGTTCGTATCGTCGAAACGGTCAAGATTGCTTTTGGGCTCTTTTCCATCCGAGGTCGTTTACCACCTCAAGAATTACCCGCAAGGTACAGCCAGTTTAAACCGAACAGTTTTGGAAAGTTCGGATAAAACCAATCCGAATTTGGCTAGGGTTTTGGACGTGAATCCAAGCCTTTTCCTTGCACGGCAAGTCCAGCCGCCTCTTATATACCTAAGGGGTGACGGCCGATTGAACAACACACAATCGATCAATTCATCTACCACTTTTTATCTTTTACCTTTTCTCCTTAACCCTAGTTCTTCTTCTTCCTCGTTCTTCGTTCGTTCTTCTTCATTGCAGGGCGGCGAACCTCGAGGCCCTAGGGGCGATCAGGTCGACCTAGGGCAGCCCATAGCCGCCGCGCGCCCTGACGGGGTCCCTCCCGGGCGTGTGGGGTTTCGGGTCATCAAAAGCACCCGCTGGATTGCCTGCGTATCGCGCTTCCGGTGGGTCTCCTTCGACGTGAGCTGCGGTGCATCACCCCCGACGTCGAGGGTACACGGTGACGTGTTCGTGTGCGAACAATTACAAAGATAGATCACTAAGCAAACTCAGAAAGAAAGGATCGAACTAAACTTTCATTTATTCTAAAGCAAAATATCGAACTAGGATAAATAAATGCAAAATGATAGTAGGGATGATCCGACACTGGGGCACCTCCCCCAAGCTTGGCGAAAGCCAAGGGGAGTGCCCATACCCAATACTTAGTTTTCTTCTGGCGATGAATAAGATGGTGGTGGTGAAGTAGATGTGACTTTGTCCTTGGGTTTCCATGACATGGGTCCACCATCGAAAGAAGAAGAATGAGTCTCACGGGTCCTGCAACTGGCAGCCAAACTCATATCTTGGAACCTTGCCTCATATTCAAAGACTTGGTTCCGAAGATCATATATCTGGCTTTGGAGGTAGTGGGTTTGCTTGTTGAGGGTGAAGATGATATCCTTCATGGACTTGCCATCCACCTTGAGATCACGGGTTAGGTCCGTGATCATGAGGTAATTGGCGTTGAGTCAACGCTCCACCATCTTCTTGCACCGGAAGACTTCTTGCTCCATAGCCTCCAGTCTGTCTTCCACGGTTCACGTCCCCTTGGGTCCTTCCTCATCGCGGATGTGCAGCAACTCCTCATGCATCTGGATGACCTGAGGGTGCTGCACCACCTCCTGCTGATATGGGTTGATGATGTTCCCGAAGAACTTGTCCTTGCTGAAGCTTGAGGTAGCCATGATAGATGGGATCTGCCAGAAAACAACAAGAAAAGAAAACAAAAGATTTCTCCGTGATACCGTGGTTAACAGGTTCGGGAGGTATATAAAGAATTTTTATCTTGGAAAACAAGCAAGCTGTAGAAAAACGGAGTCCGGAAGGTACCCGAGGTGGGCACAACCCTCCTGGGCGCGCCAGGCAAGCCGTGCCCTGGTGTATTGTGCCCACCAGGGTACGCTTCCCGGTAGCCTTTTATTTTCCTAATTTTGTAAATATTCCAAAACTGATAAAAAATATTTTGCAGAATTTTCGGAGGCCGTTTACTTACCGTACCAAGTACCTCCTTATTTTGACGATTCTGGAGTGTTCCGGAAGGATTATTTTATGTGTTGTTCCGGTGTCAAAGTTTGAATAGTATTACTTTCAACATTAATGGTCGTACGTAAGATATAATGCTTTATTCGTTACCCATTAACAACCTTCGGGTTTGTGCCTTCAGAATTATTTATCTTGATGGCTCCAGACCAATAAACCTCCTCGATAACATAGGGGCCTTCCCATTTAGAGAGGAGTTTTCCCGCAAAGAGCCTGAAATGAGAGTTGTACAAAAGTACATATTCTCCGACTTTGAGCTCACGCTTTTGGATTCTTTTATCATGTAATCTTTTAACTTTTCCATAAACTTGGGTTCTCCATTCATCTAATTGGCTAATATCAAATAACCGCTTTTCACCAACAAGTTTGAAATCATAGTTGAGTTCCTTGATTGCCCAAAAAGCTTTATGGTCTAACTCAAGAGGCAAATGGCAAGCTTTACCATAAACCATTTTATAAGGTGACATACCCATAAGATTTTTATAAGCTGTTCTATAAGCCCAAAGTGCATGATCTAATTTCTTAGACCAATTCTTCGAGGACCTATTGACAATCTTTTGCAAAATTAATTTCATTTCTCTATTACTAAGCACAACTTGACCACTAGACTAAGGATGATAAGGTGTTGCAATTCTATGGTTAACATCATATTTAGCAAGCATTTTACGAAAAGCACCATGAATAAAGTGTGAACCACCATTAGTCATTAAATATCTGGGGACTCCAAACCTTGGGAAAATAACTTCCTTAAGCATTTTAATAGGGGTGTTGTGATCACCACTACTGGTTGGAATAACTTCTACCCATTTAGTGACATAATCAACAACAACCTAAATATGTGTATACCCATTAGAGGAAGCAAAACGTCCCATGTAATCAAATCCCCAAACATCAAATGGTTCAACAATAAGTGAATAATTCATAGGCATTTCTTGACGCTTACCAAGATTACCTATCCTTTGACATTCATCACAAGATGAGACGAACTTACGAGCATCTTTGAAGAGAGTAGGCCAATAAAATCCAGACTGGAATACCTTGTGAGCAGTTCTATCTCCAGCATGATGTCCTCCATATGCTTCGGAGTGACACTTCTGAAGGATTTGTCCCTGTTCATGCTCAAGTACACAACATCTAATAATACCATCTACTCCTTTTTATAAAGATGTGGGTCATCCCAAAAGTAAACTCTTAAATCATAAAAGAACTTTTTCTTGTGGATAAGTAAAACTAGGTGGTAAATATTTAGCAACAATGTAATTAGTGTAGTGAGCATACCAAGGAGTATTATTAGTAATATTTATTGCAGCTAACTGCTCATCGGGAAAAGTACCATCAATAGGTAGTGGGTCATCAGGCACATTTTCAAGTCTAGACAAGTTATCAGCTACGGTGTTCGCATATCATTTTCTATCAGTAATATGCAAGTCAAATTGTTGTAGCAAGAGTACCCACTGTATAAGTATAGGTTTAGCATCTTTCTTTTCCATAAGATATTTAATAGCAGCATGGTCCTTGTGAATAGTTACTTTTGAATCAACAACGTAAGATCTAAATTTGTCACAAGCAAACACAACTGCTAAGAATTCTTTTTCAGTGGTAGCATAATTCTTATGAGCACTGGCTAGAGTTTTACTAGCATAATGAATAACATTTTGTTTTTTATCAACTCTTTGTCCTAGAAAAGCACCAACAATATAATCACTAGCATGACACATAATTTCAAAGGGTAAGTTCCAATCAGGTGGTTGAACTATAGGTGCAAAAATTAAGGCTTTCTTAAGTGTTTCTAATGCCTCAAGGCAAGCATCATCATAAACAAAAGGAACATCCTTTTGTAAAAGGTTAGTGAGAGGCCTAGAAAATTTAGGAAAGACTTTGATAAATCTCCTATAGAAACCAACATGACCCAAGAAACTACGAATACCTTTGATATCCTTAGGACATGGCATTTTCTCAATTGCATCAACCTTAGCGTTGTCCACTTCAATACCCTTTTGAGAAATCTTATGGCCCAAGACCATACCTTCATTAACCATAAAGTGGCATTTATCCCAGTTCAAGACAAGACTTGTTTATTCACATCTCTACATACCTCGATCAAGATTGCTTAAACAATCATCAAAAGACTTCCCATAGACAGAGAAATCATCCATGAAAACTTCCACAATCTTTTCACAAGAGTCAGAGAATATTGCAGTCATACATCTTTGAAAGGTACAAGTTGCATTGCATAAACCAAAAGGCATACGTCTATAGGCATAAGTTCCGACGGGACAAGTAAAAGTAGTCTTTTCTTAATGAGGTTGAGAAACAGGTATTTGTGAAAAACCAGAGTATCCATCAAGGAAGCAAAAGTGTGTGTGCTTTGATAATCTTTCTAGCATTTGATCGATAAAAGGCAGAGGGTAATTATATTTTCTAGTTCCTTTATTTAATTTTCTAAAACCAATTACCATTCTATAGCCTGTAACAATTTTTTGTGGAATAAGTTCATTCTTATCATTAGGAACAACAGTAATACCTCCTTTCTTAGGAACACAATGAACGGGACTTACCCATCTACTATCAGCTATAGGATAGATTATACCTGCTTCCAGAAGTTTAATATTTCCGTTCTTACCACTTCTTTCATCTTCAGATTTAACCGACGTTGATGATTAACGACGGGTTTAGCATCAGCTTCCATATAAATCTTGTGCTGACATAAAGTGGGACTGATGCCCTTTAAATCATCAACAGTATATCCAATAGCAGCATGGTGCTATCTTAGAACTTTCAATAATCTTTCTTCTTCATGTTCTGAAAGGTTAGCACTAATAATAACAGGATACATCTTCTTTTCATCAAGAGAATCATATTTCAAAGTGTCAGGCAATTGTTTTAATTCAAACACAGGATCACCTTTAGGTAGAGGAGGACCTCCTAGTATTTTAATAGGTAAATTGTGTTTAAGTAGAGGACGTTGTTCAAAGAAAATATCATCTATTTCATTTCTTTCATGCATATGTAAATCATTTCATGGTCTAGCAAATATTGTTCTAGAGGATCAGTAGGAGGCACAACAATAGAAGAAATACAAATAATTACATCTTTACTAGGTAATTCTTTCTCATGAAGCTTACTATTAAACTTGGAAAAAATAAATTCATGAGACTCATCACCAAAACTAACACCGACAGTTTTTTTCTTACAATCTATCTAAGCATTAATGGTGTTCAAGAAAGGTCTACCAAAGATAATGGGACATAAGTCATCTTTTGGGGAACCAAGAACAAGAAAATCAGTGGGGTATTTTATTTTCCCACACAAGACTTCAATATCTCTAAGAATCCCAATTGGTGAGATAGTGTCTCTATGAGCCATTTTAATAGTGACATTAATGTCTTCTACTTCTGTAGGTGCTATGTAATTCATAATTTCTTGGTATAAAGAGTAAGGGATAGCACTCACACTAGCACCTATGTCACATAGACCATGATAACAATGATCTCCTATTTTGGCCGAGACAACGGGCATGCCAACAACAGGTCTATGTTTGTCCTTTTTATCAGGTTTGGCAATTCTAGCAGCTTCTTCATTAAAGCAAATAACATGCCCATATACATTTTCTTCCAAAAGATCCTTGACCATAGCAATATTAGGCTACTTTAATTTGTTCATCAGGTTTAGGTGTTCTAATATAACTTTTATTAACCATAGTTGAAACTTTAGCATGCTCCTTTATCCTAATAGGGAAAGGTGATTTTTCAATGTAAGCAGTAGGAACAACTGGATCAACATTATAAAGTATGGTTTCTTCTTTAACTAGTGTCAGTTCTTTAATTTCTTCTTTAATAGGTGGGTGGTATTTAAACCACTTCTCCTTAGGGAGATCAAAATGAGTAGCAAAGGAATCACAAAAGGAGGCTACTATCTCAGAGTCAAGTTCATATTTAGTGCTAAACTTTGAAAAAGCATCGGTATTCATAAAAGATTTAACACAATCATACTTGATCTTAATACCTGACTCTTTACCTTCTTCGAGTTCCCAATCTTCAGATTTGCGTTTAACTACTTCCAGAAGATCCCACCGGAATTCAATACTTTTCTTCATAAAAGAACCAGCACAAGAAGTATCGAGCATGGATCAATCATTATGAGAAAGCCGGGCATAAAAATTCTGAATAATAATTATTCTTGAGAGCTCATGATTGGGGCATGAATATAACATTGACATAAGCCTCCCTCAAGCTTGATAGATACTTTCTCCTTCACGAGGCAAAAAATTATATATATAATTCCGATCACGATGAACTAGATGCATAGGATATTTTTTGGTGAAACTCCATTTTCAATTAGTTCTAGTTCCAAGATCCAATATAATCGCATAGCATATACCATGCTAATGCTTTTCCCTTCAAATATAAAGGAAAACCCTTCTTAATAAGTTGGTGTTCGGGTAGACTTGCAAGCTTAAACAATCCACAAATTTGTTCCACATATATCAAGTGCATATCAGGACGTTCGGTTCCATCTCCTACATAAGAATTAGCTAGCAGTTGTTGTATCATACCCGAAGGGATTTCATATTCAATATTTTCAGTCGGTGCAGCGGGTTGAGGGGTAACTAATTGTGGTTCCGGTGAAGGTGAAGATACCCCGAACAAAGGATTGTTCTCCATAGTAACAATTTCCACTTACCAATTCAGCACACTATATAAATGTTTCCTTACCAATTTCCACTTACCAGAAGCGCTTCACTCCCCGGCAACGACGCAAGAAAATTGCCTTGATGACCCACAATGTATAGGGGATCAATTGTAGCGTGTCGAACCCAATGAGGAGCAGAAGGAAATGACAAGTGTTTCTCAGTAAGGTAATGTTTGCAAGTGCTGAAATTGTAAGTAGCAGAGTAGTTTGATAGCAAGAAAATTTTGTAACGAGCAAGTAAAGATAATAGTAGGAAGTATGCAGCAAGATAGACCAATCCTTTTGAGGAAAAGGACAGGCCAAAACGGTCTCTTATAATAAAAGCAAAGCGTTCTTGAGGGTACACGGGAATTTCATCTAGTCACTTTCATCATGTTGGTTCAATTCGTGTTCGCTACTTTGATAATTTGATATGTGGGTGGATCGGTGCTTAGGTGCTTTTCTTACTTGAACAAACTTCCTACTTATGATTAACCCTCCCGCAAGCATGCGCAACTACGAGAAAAGTATTAAGAATAAATTCTAACCATAGCATGAATCATTTAGATCCAATCGGTCCCTTAAGGAATAGTGCATAAACTGGGGTTTAAGCTTCTGTCACTCTCGCAACCCACCATCTACTTACTCTCCACAATGCATTCCCTTAGGCCAAAATATGGTAAAGTGTCATGTAGTCGACGTTCACATCACACCACCAAGGGAATCACAACATACATACTATCAAAATATTGAACACATGTCAAATTCACATGATTACTTGCAACATGATTTCTCCCGTGACCTAAAGGACAAAGGTAACTACTCACAAGTGATAAACATGCTCAAGATCATAGGAGTATTAAATAGTACAATGGATCTGAACATATAATCTTTGACCAAATAAACCATATAGTAATCAACTACAAGATGTAATCAACACTACTAGTCACCCACAAGCACCAATATATAGTTATGGTAACAAGACTGAACACAAGAGATGTCGGGGAAACTGATCGCCCACGAACACCTATGGGACCGGAGCCCCTTTTCGGTACGGCAAGGGGGCGGAGGATGCAGGAAGAGCGGATCGAGGCAGACACGCGAGCAGTTTACCCAGGTTCGGGCCGCACGGATGCGTAAAACCCTAGTCCTGCCTTGGTTTGTATTGCGTTCTGAGCTCGGGAGCGAGAAGAGCTACATTGTTGATCGCTAGCAGTACCGAGCGTGAGAGTGATCGATGATCCGAACCTCCTCTACGTTGCGCATGGGCCTCCTTTTATAGGTCAAAGGGGTCACCGACAGGTGGCAACGCAGTCGAGGGTAAAACATAAAATGGATGGTAGATGGAACAGTGTTTGCATATTGCTCTATACCTAATTCTGACGGCAGGGGACAAGGGCATTGAATGCCCGTGGCCGTCGCCCTAAACAGTGCAAAAAGTGTCCGTCAGGGCGCCTCCGTTCGCCACGATGGTGGCCTCGTCATCGCAGCTTGCCACCGTGTACCCCAGGCTGCACAGCCTTCCGCCACGTGCGCCTGGAAGGACCCCAGGGCGACGCGTGGTCGGATGAGCTGGAGAGCGGGCACTTAGTGGAAGCTTGCCGCGGCCGCTACCTTGTCGCGCCCAGAAGCTTGTCGCTCTCCGGGCCTTGCCGGGACGCGTGGCGCGCCACGGCAAGTCTCTTGAAATGCCATGTTTGGCTTTCCCGGCAAGCTTCTCTTGCCGGGTCTTGCGCCAAAGAAGTGGTCTTGAGCCTTGAGCGGCCCTCCCGGCAAGCTCCTCTTGCCGGGGCCTTGTTTCTTTAATCTTGAATACTTTGTTCTTGAATGGCTCCAAAGGAACCCTAGTGGACCTTGGCGGCCGCGCTGCAAGCCTTGCCACGGGACGCTGCGACTGCCCGTGCACAAGTTCGAGATACTAAGGTACCCCTACTTTAGTACACCGACAGGAGCCCCCGGGCCAGGGCCACACACGATGCCGAGCGCTGTTGGGCCAGGCCCAAAACAGTGCACGGGCACGCGCGGCCCGCGGCACGCCGTATCCCACTCCGCCAAGGAGGAGCTCCCCGGCGAGGGAGGATACTCCGCCAAGGGCGAGTACTCTGCCAAGGGCGAGCACCCCGCCAAGGGCGAGTACGCCGCCAAGGGAAGGCGCTAGCGGCCCTCCGTCGGCGGGAGCTACCACCACGCCGCCGAGGGAGAACTCCCCGGCAAGGAACCCCGTCGAAGAGGAGGCCCGCGCATGTAAAACCTTGGACTTTTCTTTTTTTTTTTGAATTTCTCTTTTTGGATATTTGCTTGACTGTTCTTCTTTCTTCTTTTTCTTTCTTCTTCTTTTCTTTTGTCAGACCCGTCCGCCCCAGAGCCGATGGAGATGGAGGTCGCCGTCGAGGAGGACGTGCGCGGCAACACCGGCGACGCCGCAGCTACTGAAGGGGCGGCCGGTGCCGACGAGCCCGCCGCTGAAGAGGCAGCCAAGGCCGCTGGCGCGGCAGCTGAGGAGGGGACCGGCAGTCGCACTGACGGCCCTGAGGCCGCAGGAGCGTCAGACGCTGCGAAGGCTGCCGATCCCGCTGCTGCCGCGGCTGAGCCAAGCGCCTACCTGGAGGCCGGCAACGGGGTCTTCATCCAGCTCCCGTGGGCGTCCATGTCGAGGGCGCCTGTGGAGGGAGAGGTCTTCGACGGGGAGGTTCTTGCCTCCACCGGATTAAAGTTCGTCGACGCGCCAAGCAGCAGCAGCGAGCCCGAAGAGGAGCGGCTTCTGCGGAGGCTTCTGTCTTTGTACCGCGCCCGGCAGGCCAAGCTGGAGTCCCGAGAGGCTCTGGCCGCCAAGGCAGGTGTTGACTTGGAGAAGCGCGCAGAAGAGCTCCGGGCCAACAACCAAGCAGCTCTCCGGTCCTTGGCGGAGGAGCAGGAGCAGCTTGCCGAGGCGCATCAGGGGTTTATTCTTGAGAAGGCCGAAGCAGAGGAGCAGCAACGGCTCGCCGCCGGGGAGTTGTCCCGGCGAGAAGGCGAACTGACGCAGTGGAAGGTCGACCTCGATAGCCATGAGGACGAGCTTGCCGCGCGTGAACATTCTCTTGGCGGAGCTCTGCAGGAGGCGAAGGACGCTGCTGCGGCTGCTGAGACCGCCAAGAGGGACTTGGAGGCGAAGGTGGCACAACTAGAGGTCCACTTGAAGACGAGCGAAGAGAAGGTTGCCGCACTTGTGTCGGAGAGAGAGAAGGATGCCCACAGCCACTCCGAGCTGCAGGTCCGCCTCTCCGACAAGGGCAAGGAGCTCGCAGTCGCCAAGGACTCCATCGCCGATTAGGAGTTGAAGCTTTCCACCCTCACCATAACGCTTGACGGCGCCAGAGAGCGGGAGGCGAACCTGAAGGAGGAGCTCAGGGCTGAGAAGGCGCTGTTGGACAGCGCCGCAATCTCCCAAAACAACTTCAGACTGACGGTGGAGCACTGGACCAAGGGCCTTGTCGCCGCCGCTGCCGATGTCGACAAGGAGCTGGCGGAGCTGGGGGCGGAGCACATTGGGTACTCCACCGACGAGAATCTCCCTCACAGCGCCAAACTGAGTTTGTTCTTCAGAGGGGTGGCGCCGGCCCTCCAGCAGCTCCGGGAAAGGATCCCTAAGCAGCTGGCGGACGAGTCGCGTAAGCTCTGCGCGGGGGCCCTCGAGAAGGTGTTGATGAAGATAGTGCACCGCAACCCGGGCCTCAATCTCACCAAGGTCCTCAGGACCTTGCCGCCGGACGTTGACCAGGAGGCGCTCAAGGCTCTTGTCGCGCCTATCGTGAACAAGGTGGGCGGCATCAAGAGGGTCGAGGGCGACCGCCAGGATTAGTCTCGTTTATTTTCTTCTTTCCTAGTTGCTGCCAACCATGTCACGAACAATAGTCTATTAGTACCGCGACAAGTCGCTCTGTAATATAACTTTATCTTAGGCACTGAATGCAATGCTATTTCCTCTACTTGACTTCCATGCTGTGTATGCTTTTACCCTACGCTTTTAGGGAACTTGCCGGCGTAGGGACCTTTGCCGCGAGCGCTGAGTGCGGAACTTCAGCAGCCTGCTGGCAATGCCGTTGCCAACAAGAAACCTTGTCGCAGCTAGTCGCTGCACACTTAGGTTGTTGAGCGAACTCGAAAACGAAGTAAGGGCGCGACACTTGTCGCAGCACACTTAAGCCATTGAGCGTGCTCGAAACAAAGTAAGGGCGCGGCTAGCCACGAGTTGGTTCCTCCGCGCACAGGTTTTCCATACAAAGTGCGGTCGTTCAAGGAAGATAAGTCGAAAATTTAAAAATTTGATCGTTCAAACTTTGACAACTTAGCTTTTGTGTTGTTCGCTTCCCGGCAAGGTAAGGCTCTCTTGAATGGCACTTGGTCCATACCACTATCTCCTCCCCCCGGCAAACTTGTGCGCGAGGAAACTTCTTCTGCTTGAGAGAAAAGAAAGAAGAGAAAATAGAGAGATATGGAACCTTGTGGTTCGTTGTTGCTTACCGGGGATAGGTGCTGCACAAAGTGTCAGATAATACATGCAAGAAAGTAAAAAAAGGCATGAATTGACAAGTTGTGCGAGGCACATAATTTTTACTGATGCACGGGGTCTGCGCCCGGCTTTGTACAAAGGTTTACATGCAACAGTGGCAAGACTTGTACAAAAGGTGGTTGCCGGAACGGATCACGGCAACCGCTCCTTACGGGTAAAACTTGCGAAGATGCTCAATGTTCCAGGAGTTGCTCACCGGTAAGCCATCTTCGGTCTCTAGGCGGACTGCGCCGGGCCTAGTGACTTGTTTCATCCGATAAGGGCCTTCCCACTTCGGCGTCAACTTGTTGGAATTCTTGGCGGACTGAACGCGCCGAAGAACAAGGTCGCCTTCCTCGAGACTTCTGGCTTTAACTTTGCGGCTATGGTAGCGGCGCAAAGCTTGCTGGTATCGAGCAGCTCGTACAGCAGCCTGAAGACGGTCCTCCTCAAGGAGCAGCGCATCATCTTGCCGCAGCTGCTCTTGTTCGAGCTCATCATAAGCGAGCACTCGAGGCGACCCGTATACGAGTTCTGTGGGGAGAACTGCCTCTGCTCCATAGACAAGAGCAAAGGGTGTCTGCCCGGTGGCTCGATTTGGTGTCGTCCTGATTGACTAAAGAGCCACCGCCAACTCCTCGATCCAGTTTCTTCCGCACTTGTGCAGCCTGTCGAAAGTCCTTGTCTTGAGTCTGCGCAGCACTTCAGCGTTCGCCCTCTCCGCTTGACCGTTGCTTCTCGAGTGAGCAACAGAAGCGAAGCAGACCTTGGCGCCAAGGTCTTGGACGTACTGCATGAAGGTGCAACTTGTGAATTGCGTACCGTTGTCGGTGATGATCCTGTTAGGTATCCCGAAACGGCAAACAATTGACCTGAAGAACTTGACTGCTGACTATGCGGTCACCTTTCTCACCGGTTCCACTTTCGGCCACTTTGTGAACTTGTTGATGGCAACGTACAAGTACTTAAAGCCCTCGGCTGCGCGGGGAAAGGGGCTGAGGATGTCGAGCCCCCAGACCGAAAATGGCCAGGACAAAGGGATTGTCTGGAGAGCTTGAGCTGGTTGGTGTATCTGTTTGGAATGGAACTGGCACGCTTCACACTTTGTTACTTGTGAAGTTGCATCCTGGAGGGCTTCTGGCCAAAAGAAACCTTGCCGGAACGCCTTGCCGACAAGTGCTCTTACGCCAATGTGGTGACCACATATGCCTCCATGTATTTCTGCCAACAGCTTCTGTCCATCTTCCCGGGGGATACACTTTAACTTCACGCCGTGGAGTCTTCTTCTGTACAGTTCGTTGCCAACAAACTGATACATACTCGACTCCGGGTTATTCTTTCTGCTTCTTCTGGCTCTTCGGGAAGTTCTCCTGTTTGAAGGAACTGGACAATCTGCTGCGCCCATGCCGGAGCCTGTGGCTCGAGGACAAGGACTAAAGGCACCTGTGCTGCTGCGGGAACGTCAGCTTCCACGGCAAGAACATGCGGCTCAGCCGGAGCTTGACATTCCCCGCCAAGCTTGCCGAAGCAAAACTTGTCGGGAACACCTGCTTCAACTGTACAAACCCTTGGGCTTGCAGGAGCAGACTGCTCCTCAGCAATCTTGTCGTTGACCTTGGGGACCTTGTTGGTGGCGGCTTCGGGGAGCTCTGCCGGCAAGTAGTCACCAGAAACCAACTTTCTCTTCTTACTTTGTCCAGTTGATGGTGTTACGGATGGTTGAGTTAGCTTGAGCACAAAGATCCCCGGTTCCACAGGTAGCTTTAGTACAACACACTTTGACAGGCCATCTGCGATGTCGTTTTGAGCTCTTGGAACGTGCTCCATCTGTAAGCCTTCAAAGTGCTCTTCAAGCTTTCTCACTTCGTCGACGTAGGCTTCCATCAACGGACTCTGGTAGCTCTTGTTCACTTGACGGACGACCAACTGCGAGTCACCCCGCATAATCATTTTATTGATCCCAAGGTCTGCCGTGATTCTGAGGCCAGCAAGCAAACCTTCATCTGTGCAGTATTGTTCGTTGCTTGCTCCTTGGGAAAGTGCATCTGGACCACGTACTTGAGGTGCTCTCCGGTGGGCGCGACAAGCAGCGCGCGGACACCGGCGCCTTGCAGCGAGAAGGCACCATCAAAGTACATTATCCATTCTTTGCTTGCTTCTTTGACGGGGATGCTCGTCTCTGGAATCTCTTCGTCTGGCGTTGGCATCCATCCTGCTATGAACTCTGCCAATGCTCTGCTCTGAATAGTTGAAGTACTCTCAAACTTAAGGCCAAAGCTTGACAGCTCCAGTGCCCACTCGACAATCCTACCCGTCGCTTCTGGATTTTGGAGTATCCTCTTCAACGGAAAGCGAGTGACCACTGTTATCTCGTGTGCTTGGAAGTAGTGGCGCAGGTTTCCCAAGGCCATGAGAAGGCCGAAAAGCAGCTTCTGCACCCCAGAGTATCTTGACCTAGCCCCCTGCAAGAGGGAACTGACGAAATAAACTGGGCGCTGCACCATCTTCTTCCGCACCTCTTCTTGCATCTGCACAGTTCCATTCTTGTCGGGGCCAGAGCTTGTCGGGGTAGCCCCCTGCTTGTCGCTGGATGTGCTTGCCGGGGCCGTTGGCTCATCGTCTGCCTCCCTCTCCGCTACTAACGCAGCACTAACCACTTGATTGGTTGCTTCTAAGTACAGTAGCAACTTCTCTTGTGGCTTAGGTGCGACAAGTATTGGAGTGGAGGACAGGTACCTTTTCAAGTCTTGCAGCGCTGCCTCCGCCTACTGAGTCCATTTCATAGGACCTGCCTTTTTCAAGATTTTGAAAAACGGCAGGGCGCGTTCTGCAGACTTAGAAATGAACCTGCTGAGAGCAGCCACGCAGCCGGCAAGCCTTCGTACATCCTTGACGCGCTTCGGAGCTTCGATCTGCTCGATGGCTTTGATCTTGTCGGGGTTGGCTTCAATCCCCCTCTGGGACACAAAGAACCCGAGAAGCTTGCCGGAGGGGACTCCAAACACGCACTTCTCGAGGTTGAGCTTGAGTTGGATCTTGCGCAGGTTCGCAAAGGTTTCATCTAGATCTTGAATCAGAGTAGCCCTGTCTTTGCTCTTGACCACTATATCATCCATGTAAGCTTCTACATTTCGGTGTATCTGTGGCTCAAAAGCTATATGGACTACTCTTGCAAATGTTGAACCAGCATTCTTCAATCCAAAGGGCATGCGTATGAAGCAGTAAGTGCCACATGGAGTAATGAACGCTGTCTTCTCCTCATCTTCTTCAGCCATAAATATCTGGTGGTATCCTGAATATCTGGTGGAGTCAACAATCTGGTCAATGCGCGGCAAGGGAAATGGATGTTTGGGACAAGCTTTATTCACATCGGTGAAGTCTATACAAAGCCTCCACTTCCCATTTGCTTTACGCACGACGACATGGTTGGCCAACCACGTGGGATGGAGTACACCTCTGACAAGGCCTGCCGCTTCCAGTTTCTTGATCTCTTCGGCGATGAACTCTTGACGCTCCACCGCTTGTTTCCTAACTTTTTGCTTGACGGGCTGCGCGTGAGGACAAACGGCAAGATTGTGCTCAATTACTTTCCTGGGAACACCAGGGATGTCAGACGGTTGCCAGTCAAACACGTCGACATTCGCCCGCAGGAAAGCAACGAGCGCGCTTTCCTATTTGGGGTTGAGCGTGGCACTGATGGTGAAAGTACCACCATTGCCGTCCTCCTTGGCGGACACCTTCTTAGTTGCAGGTGGAGCTGCCATCGCCTTCTTGCACTTGCCGGTGGAGCTCGATGGTGCGTTCTCGACGGCAGCGCAGCACTCCGAGGAGGTGCGTTTGCCGGAGTGGGCCCTAGAGCTCTTGCCGGACTTGGTCTTGTTCTTCCCCTCGGGAGCTTCAGCGGCAAGTGTCCTACTATCTGTTGCGGCTGCTGCATCCCGGTAAATCTTGTCGGCACAGATAAGAGCATCTTTCTTGTCGCTGGGGACAGAGATGACGCTTATTGGGCCTGGCATCTTGAGCATGTTGTAGGCATAATAAGAGGCTGCCATGAACTTGGCTCGCGCTCGACGACCAAGTATTCCATTGTAGGGTAATGGAATATCGGCAACGTCGAAGGTGATCCTCTCAGTCCTAAAGTTCAGCTCTCCGCCAAATGTCACTGGCAGTGTGATCTTCCCCTTCGGCTTGCTTCTTCCCGGGTTGATCCCTTGGAACATGCCGGTTTCTTCAAGCTCGCTGTCGGGGATCTGGAGTTTGCGGACCACAGCGGAGGAGATCAAGTTCAGGCCGGCCCCGCCGTCAACCAGCATCTTGGTGACCTTGAGGTTGCGGATAGTTGGTGAAACCAACATCGGCAAGCATCCGACCGCGGTGGTGCGATCAGGGTGGTCCTCAATGTCGAAGATGATAGGCGTGCTGGACCACTTCAGAAGTTTGCGCGATTCGACGGGTGGCTCTGCTGCATTATCTTCCCGCACCCATTGTTTGAGTTGGCGATGGGAAGTACGCAGAGAGGCACCTCCATCGACGCACAGAACTTCTGTGGCCTTCTGGAACTCCTACTCGCTGTTATCTCCGTCATCCATGTCTTCGTCTTCGTCCTTGTCGCGGCCGCGGGGAGGTCTGTCTCCTTGCCGCTGCTTGGCCTTGCCGCGGCGTCCTCCCCGGCCGTTGAATGGCCGCTTCTTGCTGGATTCTCCACCAGCTCCCTGGGCCTTCTCCTTGTCGCGTCGCTCGTACTCAGCCTTCTGCTGTTCGACGAGGTACTCGACCCTTTTGCAGTTCTGGAGGTCGTGGCCCTTGGTGTGGTGGATCTTGCAGTACTGCTTGTCGGAGCCGTCCTGCTTGTCGGCGGCCGCCACAGCGGCAGCTTCCTTGCTGGGGCCACCAGCCTGGGCTTTCTTGGCGCCGGCCTCCTTGCCGGACTGCTCAACGACTAGCACTTTTTTGTTCTTCTTTTTTCTGTTGTTCCGCCGCCGGTTCTTCTTTGCCGGGGCGGCATCCTCGCTATCTATTCCCCCTGCTCCAGTATCCTCTCCGGGAAGTCTCCTCCCCTCCTCAACGCGTGTGCACTTATCGGACAGTGCATAAAGCTCACTGACGTCTCGGATCTTGCACATCGCCATTTCCTCCCTCATCTTGCGGTTACACACGTTCTGGTGGAACGCGCTGATAACCGCGGCAGGGTGGACGTCTGGGATGTTGTGCTGGACGCGGCTGAATCTCTGGATGTACTTTCGCAGGGACTCTCCTTCCTTCTGGGCAAGTATATGAAGGTCGCTCTCCTGGCCATGGGGCTTGTGGCCGCGTGTGAAGGCGCCGACAAACTGATGGCACAGATCGGCCCAAGAAGAGATGGAGTTCTCCGGCAAGTGCATGAGCCAAGATCTGACGTTTGGCTTGAGCACGAGCGGGAAGTAGTTTGCGAGTATCTTCTCGTCTCGTCCCCCGGCAGCCTGCACCGCGATGGTGTAGATGCTGAGGAACTCCGACGGGTGAGTTTTGCCGTCGTACTTCTCGGGTACGTCGGGCTTGAAGTTCTTCATGCTGGGCCACTGGACTTGCCGCAGCTCACGGGTGAACGCAGGACAACCCGCCGCGTACGGCAAGTCGCCTAGTTCTCTGGGCGCGTCCATGTCGACAGCGGGCCCAACGCGCTAGTCGGATTGTCGCCGCGCTTCTCTTCGACGCTCGATGCGAGTTCGAGCGTCCTCTTGTTGTCGGTCGTCTAGGACTTGGTGCTGATCGCGGCGAGCTCGCAGATCCGATGACGCAGTAGAGCTGTCGTCGATGTTGATCCGACGAGTCGGCGATTTTGGCCTTCGGGGCGGGGAGTGCACGCTGGTTGCACCCCCAGCAGTCTTGTCGCCGTCGGCCCGCGCCTTGCTAACTTGCCGCGGCCGAGATGTCGTCGGCTGCTGCGGAGTGTCGTTGTTGGCGAAAGCAATGAGGCTCTGGATGGTGGCCCTCCAGTTGTCGGCCTTGTCCGCCGCTGGGGGGAAGTCGAGGAGTAGCTGAGCTCGAGCTAGAGCTTCTGCTGGAGTGGAGGGTAACGGCGGCGAACGGTGCGAGGAGCGGGACACGCTCGGACTTCTAACTACGTTAGAAGGAGCATTGTCCCGTCCCGACGACCGAGCCTTGCTCGTGCCGGCATGCTGGTGCGCATATTGGCCTTGAGCGTCCCGGGACCCGCCAGCTTGACCTTGGCCCAGCAAGCGTATGGTACCTCATGTACCACGTCGCTGCCGGTCCGGCGCCTCCTGAGACGCGGTGCATGCACGGACGCCGAGGTCTTGGAGTGCGCCCGGTCGTCCGTCTTGTCCTTGGATTTGGCGGCGCCGGGAGTTTCCTCACCGACGTCCGTCCTTCCGCCAGCGTCTACCCCACCAACCGTTGGTTCCGGTGGTGGCGGTATCGACGCGGACGGGCCTGCTACCTCCGAAGCCTTCTTCTTCGGCGGCATGTCGATGAAGTCGATGAAGTTGGTGGAGATTTTGCCTGCGCGAACACCGGATCGGGTTCACACAACCTCGACGCTTCCCCTCCCTGGCGCGCCAAAGATGTCGGGGAAACTGATCGCCCACGAACACCTATGGGACCGGAGTCCCTTTTCGGTACGGCAAGGGGGCGGAGGATGCACGAAGAGCGGATCGAGACAGACACGCGAGGAGTTTACCCAGGTTCGGGCCGCACGGATGCGTAAAACCCTACTCCTGCCTTGGTATGTATTGCGTTCTGAGCTCGGGAGCGAGAAGAGCTACAGTGTTGATCGCTAGCAGTACCGAGCGTGAGAGTGATCGATGATCGGAACCTCCTCTACGTTGCGCATGGGCCTCCTTTTATAGATCAAATGGGTCACCGACAGGTGGCAACACATTCGAGGGTAAAAACGTAAAATGGGTGGTAGATGGAACAGTGTTTGCATAGTGCTCTATACCTAACTCTGACGGCAGGGGACAAGGGCATTGAATGCCCGTCGCCGTCGCCCTAAACAGTGCAAAAAGTGTCCGTCAGGGCGCCTCCGTTCGCCATGATGGTGGCCTCGTCATCGCAGCTTGCCACCATGTACCCCAGGCTGCACAGCCTTCCGCCACGTGCGCCTGGAAGGGCCCCAGGGCGACGCGTGGTCGGATGAGCTGGAGCGCGGGCACTTAGTGGAAGCTTTCCGTGGCAAGCGCCTTGCCGCGGCCGCTACCTTGTCGCGCCCAGAAGCTTGTCACTCTCCGGGCCTTGCCGGGACGCGTGGCGCGCCACGGCAAGTCTCTTGAAATGCCATGTTTGGCTTTCCCGGCAAGCTCCTCTTGCCAGGGTCTTGCGCCAAAGAAGTGGTCTTGAGCCCTGAGCGGCCCTCCCGGCAAGCTCCTCTTGCCGGGGCCTTGTTTCTTTAATCTTGAATACTTTGTTCTTGAATGGCTCCAAAGGAACCCTAGTAGACCTTGGCGGCCGCGCGGCAAGCCTCTCCACGGGACGCTGTGACTGCCCGTGCACAAGTTCGGGATACTAAGGTACCCCTACTTTAGTACACCGACAAGAGATGAACTAGGGTTTGAGATGAGATGGTGTTTTTGAAGATGTTAATGAAGATAGGCCTCTCCAAGATGGGAGAGTTGTTGGTGATGATGATGATGACGATTTCCACCTCCGGGACGGAAGTTCCCTCGGCGGAATCGCTCCACCGGAGGGCCAAAGTGCTCCTGCCCAAGTTCCGCCTCAAGACGGCGGCGCTCCGTCCCAAAAGTGTTGTCCTTATTTTTTCTAGGTCAGAGAGGTCTATATAGTAGAAGATGGGCACCGAAAGTGGGCCTGTGTGAGCCCAACGCACCAGGGCGCGCCTGGGGGGCCCTGGCGCACCCAGGTGGGTTATGGCCACCTGCTGGGCCCCCTTGGTGGTTATCAGCTCCATTATTTTTCATATTTTCCATAAAAATTCTCTGTGAAGTTTCAGCTTGTTTGGAGTTCTGCAGAATATGTGGCCTGACGTAGCTTTTTCAGGTCCAGATTTCCAGCTCCCAAAATTCTCCCTCTTGGTGTATATCTTGCAAATGATGAGAGAAAAGGCATTAGAATTACTCCAAAAAGCACTATTGTGACGCCCGAAGACCGACGTCCCAGAAGATTCCAGAGATTCCAGATGTTCCGGGTTCTCCCGTGTGTTTCATTTGTCTTGTGTTATTTATTTTTGCTTTGCATCATGTCATCATGCCATCATGTCTTTAATCTTTGCATCTCACTTAAAATAATTGTGTGGACCTTCGGTCCATTTAAATCGAGGGAAGGATGACTTCTCTTTATAACATATCCTCCTAATATTTAGGGAGCTATATAAATAATTATTCCATTTGTTGGAATTCACCCAACACACTTGCATAATTTTCCCCATGCCTTTTCTTTCTAAATTCCTTGCTTTCTAAACCTCCCTATATTTCTTTTTCCGTTTATCGAGGGTCCTCCAAAAACCTCAACATTTTGGACTCTTCAATACCCCATTCTTATTCAAATCCATTTGAACCATATTCAAATGAGTTCGAATTTATCTCTTGCATTCTTGCCTCTTCTATTTTTCGTGGACCGTGGACATTTTTGCGAGTCCAGGGAAAATATCCTCTTGTCCTAATTCTTCCCTAGCCACCTCCTTTCTTTTCTTTCTTCTGTTGTTTTCTCTTTTATTTTGGAAAACAACAGTAGAGAGGACCCAGCCCATCTGGGCTCCCAGCCTTTTTACCTCCCTCCTAGGCCATGGGACTCAGCCTCCCACCAGCCGGCCTGCTAGGCCTCCAGGCCCAGCCTCCCCAACCCTAGCGCACCGCACCTCTCCTCTCTCCCGATCCCCCCTCGTTCCTTTTCCCCTCGCCGCACCGCCAGGCCCGCACTCCCTCGCCCGTGAGCCTCTCCCCTCGTCTCTCGATCTCCCTCGCTCACTCCAGCGAGCGCTCCCGCCTCGCCAGGGTTGTTCTCCCCTCGTTCGCAGCCAGAGGCCCGAACCCCTCGTTCTCCCCCCGACGCCAAGCTCCCTCCTCGCCAGGCGCCGGAGCACCTGCTGCGCCTCGCCCCGATTCCCAAGCGCCGAGCCCGCGGTCGGGGCCTCGTTCCCTGCTGCGCCTCGTCCTTCCAATCTCGCCGTCCGGCGTGCCTAGGCCGACGCCTCCTCCTCACCGCGCCCCCGCGCCTCGTCTCCCGCAGCGCCCCTCCCTTGGAGCCGCGTTTCTCCTGGCCGCAGCTCACCGGGGCCGACCCCATGGCACCTTGCCGTCGCCGGAGCAGCCAGGGCCGGCCAGGAGCCGCCCCGCCGTCCGCCTCTGGCCGCTGCCAGCGCGAGCACCACCACGTGCGCCCTCCTCTGCCGCGACCTCCTCCTCATCGACAGCACCACGACCGCGCCGCCATGCTCCAACCCCGCGCAAGCCCATGGCCACCACCATCTCCAGCCCGAATCATGGAGGTTCCTGCTGTGGTTGACGCCAAGTCGGCCGTGTGGTGTTTCGGTTGGTCCTTACCAAGTCTGGCAAGGCTGGATGTCTGTTGTGATGCTCCATTTTGGATCACCTAGTACGACTACACAACCGACTTGTGACAAGTACCTCGACGATGTGTACATCTACACCGAGATCGGACCGACGACCTCGTGTACGCCTACATCAGACGAAGACCTTCAAGTACATCTACAGATACCCGAACGCCTACAAACCAAGTACAACTACCGTCGTCAAACCCGAGACCGGCATGTCCGAAGACCCCAAGTACCCCTACCGATGACATGAACATTTACGAATGGGAACGACTACACAAGACGACGCGACAAGTAACACTACGCTCGATGATGCGACAAGTACCTCTTCGGAAACGAGAACAACTACTTCCCACTATGTGCGAGTACAACTACCGTCGCCGAAGAACCGAGTACCCCTACCGTCGCCCCGTGTACGACTACTTCCACTACGATCGAACCACCCCGAAACGAACGCTTCAAAGGTATAACCCCGAGACGTGCCCGTGAACGAATGATTGCATGTGTTGTATGAAATGTTTGCCCTTGTGTGCACCGTGCCCGTTGTGCCCTTCTTTTGTCATGTTCCTCGGTTGCCTCGTCGCCGACCCGTGGGAACCCGGTGACGGGATCACCCCACCTTTCTTCTTGTTCGACTCGCTCACGCCGATCATTCTTTTGCACCAGACTCTCAACGAGTTACCGGAACCGAGAGTTGCCGTTGCATCATTTTCGGATCGTTGCCGTGGCACCCTTTCCTTCCACCACGGTGACATATACTCCGTATCATCTTCATATCTCTTCATGTGAACTTTTAATAAAAATTGCATAAAAACTTGATCATGTCATCCGCATCATGTTAACAACATTAAAATGTGTGAATTGTTGTTTGCTTAAAAATTGCTAAACATGCACATGGGGATTTTCCGGAATTTGTTGTTGTTATTTCCGGCCCCATTTAAAATGTCTAAATAGTGTAGTTTCATTATGCTTCACCTCTTGCTATGTTTAAAACATTTAATCTTGTCTTGTAAATAACGAGAGTCAACTAAATAAATAAAATGTGGTGTTTCGTCAATATGCAACTCGTTGCATATTGAGCTCCACTTAACTTGTAGTTTTGTTTGTGCACTTTGCCATGCCATGAATAATTAAACCGGACATGCATCATACTTGGATGTGCATCGTATGCCATGTTTATGCTTGAGTGTTTACCGTGTTGTTTGCTTCTTTTCGGTTGCTTCTCTTGTTAGCTTCGGTTTCGTTCCGAAGTTGTGAGGATTCGCTCGACTATGTTGCTCCGTCTACTTCATGGACCCGTTCTTCTTCCTTTCGGAATCCCAGGCAAGATGATCATACCCTTGGATACCTTTACTACCATTGCCATGCTTAGTTGTCTGGATGCTATCGTTACATGTCGCGCTACCCATCTTTTATGTCAGCCTCTCCTTGTTGCCATGAAACCTCTAACCTTTTGACACTTTCCTAGCAAAACCACTGTTTGGCTATGTTACCCGCTTGCTCAGCCCCTCTTATAGCGTTGTTAGTTGCAGGTGAAGATGAAGATCGTTCCAGGTGGGAACTTGTTGTTGGAATATCACAATATCTACTATTATTATTAATAACACACCTATATAATGGGCATGGGTGGAAGGCTTGGCCTTTTGCTCGGAGTTTTGTTCCACTCATGCCACCTTAGGCGCCGATAAACCGACATTATGTTCCTTGATTTTGCGTTCCTTACACGATGGGTGGATGGGGACCCCTTGACAGATCGACTTTGAATAAAACTCCTCCAGCAAGGCCCAACATTGGTTTTAATTTGCTCCTAATAACCACTTAATTAATTAATTAATTGCATAGGGGGTCATGTCCCCGGGTTCTTAATTCTACATAACAGGGGGGCTAGTGCTGATGGTGTTGGTCCCAAACGGGGGTTATGCGGGGCCACCACGGGGAAACTCGAGGTTTGGTTTTACCTGTAGGATCACCCATCCGGTCGTGGCCTGAGACGAGATACGCGCGGCTACTATCAGGGTGTCGACACACCGGGAGGTCTTGCTGGACTTGTTTTACCATTGTCGAAATGTCTTGTGCACCGGGATGCCGAGCCTGATCGGTTTTCCCTAAGATAAGGAGTGATGATATTATATTTATCGCTTCAGCTAATCATGAGAGCTTGTGATGGGCTAAGTTGCAACACCCCTGCTGGGTTATAATCTTTCGAAAGCCGTGCCCGCGGTTATGTGGCAGATTGGAATTTGTTAATGTTCGGTTGTAGAAAACTTGATAGAGGATCCGAAGTAAAACACACAACTGTGTGAGTAACCGTGATTGTCTCTTTTCACTTTGACAAGAGAACACGGTGGGGTTATGTTTGACGCGTATGTAGTTCAGGATCTTTAGCGATCACTACTTTTGCGACCGTTTGCGTAGATGCTCATCTTATGCTTGTACTCGTAA
Source organism: Secale cereale (assembly GCA_902687465.1). Lineage (NCBI taxonomy): Eukaryota > Viridiplantae > Streptophyta > Magnoliopsida > Poales > Poaceae > Secale > Secale cereale. The sequence continues at coordinate 233,290,011 of LR738714.1, forward strand.
GTTAGCCACCATATTCTGCTTAGCCGCTGCTGCAACCTCACCACTTTACCTCTTCCTACCCATAAAGCTTTGCTAGTCTTGATACCCATGGTTATGGGATTGCTGAGTCGTCGTGGCTCACAGATACTACAACACCAGATGCAGGTTCAGCCGAGTTTGATGCAGGAGCTGGTTCAAGTACTTCACTGGGAGCTCGATGAAGAGAGTGGCCGTATGTTTGTGACGTTTTCGACGATCAGTAGTGGTTTCTACTAGGATTCGTTCTAGACCTGTGGTTTAACGTTATGTTTGGTATCTTGTCTTTTGGATTTTACCCTTAGATGGGCTGTGATGTTTTGAATGATGTTTTGCTTATGTAATGTATTGTGTGAAGTGGCGAGTGTAAGCCAACTATATTTTCAGTTTTCCATTCCTATTTTTACATGAGATGTGCAAAGATACCAAACTTGCGATCATTCCAGAATGGGCTTATATCTTTAAGTCGTGCCTCGACACGTAGGAGATATAGTCCCATCCTGGGCATTACAAGTTGGTATCAGAGCCTTCTCCGACCTAGAAGCCCCCACTGATTGATCGAATCATTGACGGTTGAGTCTAGGCACACACTTGAAAATATTTTGAGTCCTATATTATATCGGAGAGTAGGATTTATTTGCTTCTCATCCCTTTTCTCTCTGGTGAGGACTCCCGACGACTACTCTTGCCTCTTCTACTTTCAAAATTTGCACAAATTTTTTTTAGGAATCTCGCGAGTATTGTTGGATTGTTTCGATGTTCTTGTGACGAGAATATTGTTCTCGATGCCTCCTGACATTAGGGGTTGTGGCAGTGTCCCGGGGAGTTGAGCTTCGGGGTATTGTCGTCACAAGCATATCGCGATAGTACTAAATACTTAAGATGGCCGACATCGAAAATCTCTCCTATACGGTTAGTGGCAAGATAACCCCGACATCACCCAGTACTGGGGAGGTAGTTCGGGAGTATTGCCATAGCTTGGTATAGTGGATGCTTTTCGAAGGTCCGAGGTAGACGGTTTCCGAGAAAGACTGGTTATGTGTTGAAGAATGGATACAGCTGGATGTAGGTTTAGAGTTGATTGCGCGGTGCTTCCCCTGTATCCCCAACACCTGATTGCATAACTGGAAACTTTCGGAAATTAATAGGTGGGTTCATCTAGTAGTTCTAGGCATTCTTCCAACGAGTGCATGATATGAAGTTCGGGGTTCTACATTGAGTGAAGTGGTTTTATGGGCTTGTTTCGATCGGGAGTTGCATCTTAAAGGGTCCTTGGCTATGCTGATCCGGGGATTGCAAAACCCTTTTGTAACACGTTCCATAAGCTTTCAGCACAAAGATGTCGAACGAAGCTTCTATCTTGTATTTGTTCTATCTGCTCCTTGTTCCTTTTATTTACCTTTTCTTCTTCCAAGTGGCTTCTCGTCAAGTTGATGTACCTACGTAATTCATTCGTTCAATTCTCTGTTCGGATAGATAAGTTGCAACATAATCTTCTTCATAAACATATCTATCCTTTGTTTTGATTTGATTCTGGTATTCGAGTTGCTTCGATGTCAAATGTTGATTCCATACCTTTCCTAATCGGTGTTCTCATATTTCTATGGGAGTGCTAGTCCTTCTTAATCATCGAGATGGTAAAGTTAAATCCTTTTCAACCGGTGTGCCTTCTCTTCAAGTTATTCCATACGGACGCCGTTGAGAAATCTGACGATTTGTATGTTTTGTTCATCCCAAATTGCCTTTGTTTTCCCCACCCTCCCACCCTTCTTCTTCTTGGAGTCAGAAATTCTCAGATGAAGTATCCATTTTATTCATGTGATATTTCTTCATTCTTTTCCTTCAATGTTCTTATCTGGTGCTTTATCGTGAAGATGCTCGAGAGCTTCAAGTTCATCATTCTGTTGTTCTCAAATTCTGCCGGTGGATGTAATTCAAGATTTCAGTGTTGATCTTATCATTTTCCTCTTTTCACAATGCTTTCTTATTCCGGTGCACCATTTAGTCATTCTCCTCTTGCTATTCATATCCGGAGTACCGAAGATTCATAATTCCATTCTTAATCCGTTCAAGCTATTTTGAGATTGTTATCTTATTCAAGCCATTTAATTCAACCGGTGCAATATCTCTTAAGCAATCTTTTTCAATGGTGATTTCTTTAGTGGGCCCTAACCCACAGGTCGTTTCCCAGGATCTTACCTGACTCTTCTTTTCCGGAGTTATACTCAAATTCTTTTCAAATGTGACATAAGAATGATTTCCATCAGTCACAAGCCTTCTCCAAGATCGTTTTCAAATTATTTTCATGTTTGGTTAAACCTTCCATCTTTTATTCTTCTGGAGTATCTCGAAATTCTTCATGACATTTCTCGTCTTCATTCTCAGCATTTGGAGATCGGAGAAGTGTTTCTCTTAAATCTTGGCCGTTCTCTCAAGATTCTTCATGAATTCTTCCTATTGTGATCCTCCGAAGGCCATCATTTCAGAATATTTCTTCGTTCTCAGTTTGCAACTTCGTCCTCCAAATATTTTTCAATGATGTCTCTTCGTTCGTCTCCATATTTTTACAGTGGTTCTTTCAAGATTACCCTTCCGTTGTTATCGTTTTAATTCATTTGTTCTTTTCACAATCCTACCGGTGGTTCGTTGAAGATTTACCCAAGCTTGTGCGAGATCTCTCTTAATATTTTCCAACGAGAATAAGTAGTATGCCAAATCCGTTGCTTGTCATCAATTTAATTTGATGAAGGATATGCATAACATAAATCTTATTCTAGTTTCTTCCAAGAGGTTAATCCCTTCCTTCGGAGCTTGTTCATCATATCATATTCTCGGTCCTAAGTTGTTCATCTTGTTTTCCGGAGCTTCAAGTTATTTCTTTTACATCATTACAAAGCTGCATCTAATTCAACGCAGATCTTGAATTTTATTCTTTTCATCTTTCACTTCTCATGCTTTCATTACCGGAGTTCTTCATGGTGGTTCATCAAGACTTAATTCATCATCAGTTTTCATCAAGATTCTTGTTGGAGCTCAAGCCTTCTTCATCATGCATTCCAATTGCAATCCTTTCTACCTTATATTTTCAGATGGTGTTATGTCATTCTTGACAATTCCTTCATGTTTCATGATTCACGAGTCATCAAGAATGAGATATTTAAAACCATCATTTTCCTTGTTCAGGAGATCCTTCAACCCCTCATTTTTATTTCTTGGAGTAATCTTGGGTTGTATTTCACCTAAAAGCCTTCCCTAAGGATTGTTGCTATTTATGGTGCTTATAAATGACCCAAGTTCTTCATTTATCCTCCCGGTGAAAGTTTATCGTCTCCTTGTTGATTTCAATCCAATCAAATGTTTTCGTAAGTGGCTGGTTGTCACCTTATAATTTTGAGATGTTTTCCATAAGCCCACATCAAGCTTATTCGTTTTCGTTGTTGATTTTTTTTTAAAATCAACTCCGATTCAACCCTTCTTCGTAAGGATGCTCTTTCAAATTCAATTATGAGAGAAGTTGTCATTTTCTTCTCCGTTCTTTTCTTTCCAACGATGTAGCTTATATTCTTTCATTCCGGAGGCATTGTGATGTTGCTCTCTCCAAACCATCATCTCGGTTTTATCAAGATCATATTCTCCCTTGCTTGTCTATTTAACCGGAGTGTTGTGTCCTCCATTTTAGTTCTCTCATCTTATCAAGTTTTGCCTCTCTTTTCAACCGGAGTGCTATCTGAATCCTTCTTACCCCTTGTGCCATTCTTTCAATTGTTTCAGAGGCTGTGTGTTGTTGTTTTCATCAAGTATCACTCCATCTCCTCAAGCTCATGTTAATTCATTCCATTTTCAGTCGGAGTGCTGCCCGAATTCTGTCAGTCTTATTCCTTGGATATACCATTGCGGTTTCATATTCTTTTGGTTCGTAAGCTCTTGTTTCATGTCTTTCAACCTTCAAGGTTCTCATAATACTCCTTGTTACTCTTTCTAACGGAGTTTTCATATTTGTTCATCTCCATTCTATTCTTTCTTTCAAGATTGTTCTACCTCCCAGGTTCGTGGTTTCACTCGTTTGTCCAAGAAGCAACCTTGTTTTACCTCTTCCTTTTTCGTTTCTATCCGGTGCCATCTCTAGGATCTCGGGTCGAGATCCTCTGTTAGTGTGGGACAGTTGTGACGCCTGAAGACCGACGTCCCAGAAGATTCCAGAGATTCCAGATGTTCCAGGTTCTCCCGTGTGTTTCATTTGTCTTGTGTTATTTATTTTTGCTTTGCATCATGTCATCATGCCATCATGTCTTTAATCTTTGCATCTCACTTAAAATAATTGTGTGGACCTTCGGTCCATTTAAATCGAGGGAAGGATGACTTCTCTTTATAACATATCCTCCAAATATTTTGGGAGCTATATAAATAATTATTCCATTTGTTGGAATTCACCCAACACACTTGCATAATTTTCCCCATGCCTTTTCTTTCTCAATTCCTTGCTTTCTAAACCTCCCTATATTTCTTTTTCCGTTTATCGAGGGTCCTCCAAAAACCTCAACATTTTGGACTCTTCAATACCCCATTCTTATTCAAATCCATTTGAACCATATTCAAATGAGTTCGAATTTATCTCTTGCATTCTTGCCTCTTCTATTTTTCGTGGACCGTGGACATTTTTGCGAGTCTAGGGAAAATATCCTCTTGTCCTAATTCTTCCCTAGCCACCTCCTTTCTTTTCTTTCTTCTGTTGTTTTCTGTTTTATTTTGGAAAACAGCAGTAGAGAGGACCCAGCCCATCTGGGCTCCTAGCCTTTTTACCTCCCTCCTAGGCCATGGGCCTCAGCCTCCCATCAGCCGGCCCGCTAGGCCTCCAGGCCCAGCCTCCCCAACCCTAGCGCACCGCACCTCTCCTCTCTCCCGATCCCCCCCCCCCTCGTTCCTTTTCCCCTCGCCGCGCCGCCAGGCCCGCACTCCGTCGCCCGTGAGCCTCTCCCCTCGTCTCTCGATCTCCCTCACTCACTCCAGCGAGCGCTCCCGCCTCGCCATGGCCGTTCTCCCCTCGTTCGCAGCCAGAGGCCCGAACCCCTCGTTCTCCCCCCGACGCCAAGCTCCCTCCTCGCCAGGCGCCGGAGCACCTACTGCGCCTCGCCCCGATTCCCAAGCGTCGAGCCCGCGGTCGGGGCCTCGTTCCCTCCCGCGCCTCGTCCTTCCAGCCTCGCCGTCCGGCGTGCCTAGGCCGACGCCTCCTCCTCACCGCGCCCCCGCGCCTCGTCTCCCGCAGCGCCCCTCCCTTGGAGCCGCGTTTCTCCTGGCCGCAGCTCACCGGGGCCGACCCCGTGGCACCTTGCCGTCGCCGGAGCAGCCATGGCCGGCTAGGAGCCGCCCCGCCGTCCATCTCTGGCCGCTGCTAGCGCGAGCACCACCACGTGCGCCCTCCTCTGCCGCGACCTCCTCCTCGTCGACAGCACCACGACCGCGCCGCCATGCTCCTACCCCGCGCAAGCCCATGGCCACCACCATCTCCAGCCCGAATCATGGAGGTTCCTGCTGTGGTTGACGCCAAGTTAGCCTTGTGGTGTTTCGGTTGGTCCTTACCAAGTCTGGCAAGGCTGGATGTCTGTTGTGATGCTCCATTTTGGATCGCCTAGTGCGACTACACAACCGACTTGTGACAAGTACCTCGACGACGTGTACATCTACACCGAGATCGGACTGACGACCTCGTGTACCCCTACGTCAGATGAAGACCTTCAAGTACATCTACATATACCCGAATGCCTACGAACCGAGTGCAACTACCGTCATCAAACCCGAGACCGGCAAGTCCGAAGACCCCAAGTACCCCTACCGATGACATGAACGTCTACGAACGGGAACGACTACACAAGACGGCGCGACAAGTAACACTACGCTCGGCGATGCGACAAGTACCTCTTAGGAAACGAGAACAACTACTTCCCACTACGTGCGAGTACAACTACCGTCGCCGAAGAACCGAGTACCCCTACCGTCGCCCCGTGTACAACTACTTCCACTACGATCTCGAACCGCCCCGAAACGAATGCTTTGAAGGTATAACCCCGAGACGTGCCCGTGAACGAATGATTGCATGTGTTGTATGAAATGTTTGCCCTTGTGTGCACCGTGCCCGTTGTGCCCTTCTTTTGTCATGTTCCTCGGTTGCCTCGTCGCCGACCCGTGGGAACCCGGTGACGGGATCACCCCACCTTTCTTCTTGTTCGACTCGCTCACGCCGATCATTCTTTTGCACCGGACTCTCAACGAGTTACCGGAACCGAGATGTTGCCGTTGCATCATTTTCGGATCGTTGCCGTGGCACCCTTTCCTTCCACCACGGTGACATATACTCCGTATCATCTTCATATCTCTTCATGTCAACTTTTAATAAAAATTGCATAAAAACTTGATCATGTCATCCGCATCATGTTAACAACATTAAAATGTGTGAATTGTTGTTTGCTTAAAAATTGCTAAACATGCACATGGGGATTTTCCGGAATTTGTTGTTGTTATTTCCGGCCCCATTTAAAATGTCTAAATAGTGTAGTTTCATTATGCTTCACCTCTTGCTATGTTTAAAACATTTAATCTTGTCTTGTAAATAACGAGAGTCAACTAAATAAATAAAATGTGGTGTTTCGTCAATATGCAACTCGTTGCATATTGAGCTCCACTTAACTTGTAGTTTTGTTTGTGCACTTTGCCATGCCATGCATAATTAAATCGGACATGCATCATACTTGGATGTGCATCGTATGCCATGTTTATGCTTGAGTGTTTACCGTGTTGTTTGCTTCTTTCCAGTTGCTTCTCTTGTTAGCTTCAGTTTCGTTCCGGAGTTGTGAGGATTCGCTCGACTATGTTGCTCCGTCTACTTCATGGACCCGTTCTTCTTCCTTGCGGAATCCCAGGCAAGATGATCATACCCTTGGATACCTTTACTACCATTGCCATGCTTAGTTGTCTCGATGGTATCGTTACATGTCGCGCTACCCATCTTTTATGTCAGCCTCTCCTTGTTGCCATGAAACCTCTAACCTTTTGACACCTTCCTAGCAAAACCACTGTTTGGCTATGTTACCCGCTTGCTCAGCCCCTCTTATAGCGTTGTTAGTTGCAGGTGAAGATGAAGATCGTTCCAGGTGGGAACTTGTTGTTGGAATATCACAATATCTACTATTATTATTAATAACACACCTATATACTGGGCATTGGTGGAAGGCTTGGCCTTTTGCTCGGTGTTTTGTTCCACTCATGCCACCTTAGGCGCCGATAAACCGGCATTATGTTCCTTGATTTTGCGTTCCTTACATGATGGGTGGATGGGGACCCCTTGACAGTTCGACTTTGAATAAAACTCCTCCAGCAAGGCCCAACATTGGTTTTAATTTTCTCATAATAACCACTTACTTAATTAATTAATTGCATAGGGGGTCATGTCCCCGGGTTCTTAATTCTACATAACAGGGGGGGCCAGTGCTGATGGTGTTGGTCCCAAACGAGGGTTATGCGGGGCCACCACGGGGAAACTCGAGGTTTGGTTTTACCTGTAGGATCACCCATCCGGTCGTGGCCTGAGACGAGATACGCGCGGCTACTATCAGGGTGTCGACACACCAGGAGGTCTTGCTGGACTTGTTTTACCATTGTCGAAATGTCTTGTGCACCGGGATGCCGAGCCTGATCGGTTTTCCCTAAGATAAGGAGTGATGATATTATATTTATCACTTCAGCTAATCGTGAGAGCTTGTGATGGGCTAAGTTGGAACACCCCTGCAGGGTTATAATCTTTCGAAAGCCGTGCCCGTGGTTATGTGGCAGATTGGAATTTGTTAATGTTCGGTTGTAGAAAACTTGATAGAGGATCCGAAGTAAAACACACAACTGTGTGAGTAACCGTGATTGTCTCTTTTCACTTTGACAAGAGAACACGGTGGGGTTATGTTTGACGCGTATGTAGTTCAGGATCTTTAGCGATCACTACTTTTGCGACCGTTTGCGTAGATGCTCATCTTATGCTTGTACTCGTAAGTTAGCCACCATATTCTGCTTAGCCGCTGCTGCAACCTCACCACTTTACCTCTTCCTACCCATAAAGCTTTGCTAGTCTTGATACCCATGGTTATGGGATTGCTGAGTCGTCGTGGCTCACAGATACTACAACACCAGATGCAGGTTCAGCCGAGTTTGATGCAGGAGCTGGTTCAAGTACTTCACTGGGAGCTCGATGAAGAGAGTGGCCGTATGTTTGTGACGTTTTCGACGATCAGTAGTGGTTTCTACTAGGATTCGTTCTAGACCTGTGGTTTAACGTTATGTTTGGTATCTTGTCTTTTGGATTTTACCCTTAGATGGGCTGTGATGTTTTGAATGATGTTTTGCTTATGTAATGTATTGTGTGAAGTGGCGAGTGTAAGCCAACTATATTTTCAGTTTTCCATTCCTATTTTTACATGAGATGTGCAAAGATACCAAACTTGCGATCATTCCAGAATGGGCTTATATCTTTAAGTCGTGCCTCGACATGTAGGAGATATAGTCCCATCCTGGGCATTACAACTATTATGCACAATAACAACATAAATAACAACAAGAAAACATGATGCAAATGGACGTATAAATAGGCAGCATTCCACATCAAAAATTATGTTTTTGTCATTTACCTACTCGAGGACGAGCAGGAATTAAGCTTGGGGATGCTGATACACTCCAACGTATCTACAATTTTTGATAGTTCCATGCTATTATATTATCATTCTTGGTTGTTTTACAATCATTTTATATCATTTTTTGGTACTAACCTATTGACATAGTGCCAAGTGCCAGTTGCTATTTTCTACATGTTTTTTACATTGCAGGAAATCAATATCAAACTAAGCCCAAACACCGCGAAAGTTTTTGGAGAATGTTTAAAGGCCAGAAGACACCCAATGGGCCAGAGCTGCACCTGGGGGGTGCCCCAAGGGGGCACAACCCAGCAGGGTACGCCAGGCCCACCTGGCGCGCCTAGGTGGGTTGTGCCCACCTTAGTGGCCTCCATCACCGCCTCCTCGCTCTATAAATACTCAGATATTCCAGTAACCCTAGAGGAGTTAACGAAATTCTATTCCAGCTGCCGCAAAGTCCAGAACCACCAGGTCCAATCTAGACACCATCACGGAGAGGTTCACCACCTCCATTGGTGCCTCTCCGATGATGTGTGAATAGTTCATTGTAGACCTACGGGTCCTTAGTCAGTAGCTAGATGGCTTGCTCTCTCTCTCTCTTTTAATTATCAATACAATGGTCTCTTGGAGATCCAGATGATGTAACTCTTTTATGGTGTGTTTGTTGGAATCCGATGAACTTTGAGTTTATGATCAGATATATCTTTTTATATACATGAAAGTTATTTGAGTCTTGTTTGATCTCTTATATGCATGATTTATTAGAGCCTCGTGTTTCTTCTCCAATATTTGGGTTTTGTTTGGCCAACATGATCTATTTATCTTGAAATGGGAAGAGGTGCTTTGTAGTGGGTTCGATCTTACGGTGCTTGATCCCAGTGACAGAAAGGGAACCGACACGTATGTATCGTTGCTACTAAGGATAAAACAATGGGGTCTATTTCTACATAAATAGATCTTGTCTACATCATGTCATCGTTCTTATTGCATTACTCCGTTTCTCCATGAACTTAATACACTAGATGCATGTTGGATAGCGGTCGATGTGTGGAGTAATAGTAGTAGATGCAAGAAGGAGTCGGTCTATTAATCTTGGACGTGATGCCTATATAATGATCATTGCCTGGATATCATCATGATTATTTGAAGTTCTTTCAATTTCCCAACAGTAATTGTTTTCCCACCATTTGCTATTTCTCGAGAGAAGCCACTAGTGAAATCTACGGTCCCGGGTCTCTTTCTCATATTATTTGCCTTTGCGATCTACTTTCCTTTGCTTTTATTTTCAGATCTACTAAACTAAAAAACCCAAAAATACCTTGCTGCAATTTATCTTATTTATCATTCAATATATCAATATTTTCAACTCTATCACGTCCGTTACCCAAAAGGGATCGGCAACCCCTTTTACACGTCGGGTTCCGAGTATTTCTTGTTTGTGTGCAGGTGCTGCTTACGTTGTGTTGCTTGGTTCTCCTACTGGTTCGATAACTTTGGTCTCATCACTGAGGGAAATACCTACCGCTACTATACTGCATCATCCCTTCCTCTTTGGGGAAATACCGACGTAGTTCTAGCAGACATCACCTCTCTTCCGGAACTGTGTAGTCCTCAGGTTGATTTGTTCGGTTAATGATGGTAATGCAGTTGGCGGGGTTGCCGGCATTTGGCAAGATGATCCAAGGCGGCGAAAGGATGTTTGCAGGGGGGATTGCTGCTGCGTTGGACGCTTCCATCAATGGTGCACCTCAGGTGGGGTGGATGACGGCACTGCAGGAGCGGGACAAAACACACATAGTTGTCTTTGCACCTATCTGTAAGTGCTACTTCTCGAGCTTGTGTTGTATTCCCTCGAAGAGGAAAGGGAGATGCAGCACAGTAGCGTAAGTATTTCCCACAGTTTTTGAGAACCAATGTATTAATCCAGTAGGAGACCACGCACGAGTCCCTCGCACCTGCACAAACAAATAAGAACTTCACAGCCAACACGATAAGGGGTTGTCAATCCCTTTACGGTCACTTACGAAAGTGACATCTGATAGAGATGATAGTTTATATTTTTGGTATTTTTGATTATAAGAACAGAAAGTAAAAGCGGAAAAAGTAAAGTAGATGTAGATTGATATGTTGAGAATAGACCCGGGGGCCATAGTGTTCTCTAGTGGCTTCTCTCATGATAGTGATATTCTACGGCAGGTAAACAAATTACTGTCGAGCAACTGATAGAAAAGCAAATAATTATGAGACTATCTAGGCATGATCATTATATATAGGCATCACGTCCGAGACAAGTAGACCGACTCCTGCCGGCATCTACTACTATTACTCCACACATCGACCGCTATCCAGCATGCATCTTGTGTATTGACTTCATAAGAACAGAGTAATGCCTTAAGCAAGATGATATGATGTAGAGGGATAAACTCAAGCTATATGATATAAACCCCATCTTTTTATCCTCGATGGCAACAATATAATACGTGCCTTGCTGCCCCTACTGTCACTGGGAAAGGACACCGCAAGATTGAACCCAAAGCCAAGCACTTCTCCCATTGCAAGAACTATAGATCTAGTAGGCCAAACCAAACCAATGATTCGAAGAGACTTGCAAGGATATTATAATCATACATAAAGAGTTCAAAGAAGAACCAAATATTTCTCATAGATAATCTTGATCAAAGACCCACAATTCATCGGATCTCGACAAACACACCGCAAAAAGAGATTACATAAAATAGATCTCCTCGAAGATCGAGGAGAACTTTGTATTGAGATCCAAAGATAGAGAAGAAGCCATCTAGATACTAGCTATGGACCCGAAGGTCTGTGGTAAACTACTCACAACTGATGGAGAGGTGATGATGATGATGTAGAAGCACTCCGTGGTAGATCCCCCCTCTAGCGGAGCTCCGGAACAGGCCCCAAGATGGGATCTCACGGGAACAGAAGGTTACGGCGGTGGAACTAGGGTTTTCTCTGTTCGTCTGATGGTTTCGTGGTATGTAGGCTTATATAGGAGGAAGGAGGGCACCGGGGGCCTTACGTGGGACCGACAAGGCAGGGGGCGCGCCATAGGGGGGGGGCGACCCCCACCCTCGTGGGCACCACGTGGCCCCTACTCCGTGGTTCTCAAGTCTCTCGCACGTGATTTTCTCCAAAAATATCTCTCCCAAAGGTTTCATTCCGTTTGGACTCCGTTTGATATTCCTTTTCTGCAAAACCCTGAAACATGCAAAAAACAGCAATCTGGACTGGGCCTTTGGGTTAGTAGGTTAGTCCCAAAAATAATATAAAATAGTATGACAACGCCCATTAAACATCCAAAACATCATAAATAATAGCATGGAACAATAAAAAATTATAGATATGTTGGAGACGTATCAAGGATCCCCAAGCTTAATTCCTGCTCGTCCTCGAGTAGGTAAATGATAAAAATGGAATTTTCGATGTGGAGTGCTAACCAACATAGTTTTTCAATGTAATTCTCTTAATTGTGGCATGAATGTTCAGATCTGAAAGATTCAAGAGAAAAGTCTATATTGACATAAAAAATAATAATACTTCAAGCATACTAACAAAGCAATCATGTCTTCTCAAAATACTATGGCTAAAGAAAGTTATCCCTACAAAATCATATAGTCTCGCTATGCTCCCTCTTCATCACACAAAATATTCATATCATGCACAACCCCGATTTCAGCCAAGCACTTGTTTTCATACTCTATTCTTTCAAACCTTTCAACTTTCACGCAATACATGAGCGTGAGCCATGGACATAGCACTATGGATGGAATAGAGAGGTGGTTGTGGAGAAGACAAAAAGGAGGGAGATAGTCTAACATCGACTAGGCGTATCAACGGGCTATGGAGATGCCCATTAATAGATATCAATGTGAGTGAGTAGGGATTGCCATGCAACGGATGCACTAGAGCTAAATATGTATGAAAGCTCAACAAAAGAAACTAGTGGGTGTGCATCCAACTTGCTTGCTCACGAAGACCTAGGGCATTTGAGGAAGCCCATCGTTGGAATATACAAGCCAAGTTCTATAATGAAAATTCCCACTAGTATATGAAAATGACTAAACATGTCTATCATGAAGAACATGGTGCTACTTTGAAGCACAAGTGTGGAAAAAAGATAGTAGCAATTGTCCCTTTTTTTGGGCCTTTCTTTTTTCTTTGGACTTTTTTTGTGGAGGGGCTTTATTGATTTAGCCTTTCCTCCCATGGGACAATGCTCTAATAATGATGATCATCACACTTTTATTGAATTACAACTCGATATTACAACTCGATACTAGAACAAATATGACTCTATATGAATGCCTCCGGTGGTGTACCGGGATGTGCAATGAATCAAGAGTGACATGTATGAAAAATTATGCATGGTGGCCTTGCCACAAATACGATGTCAACTACATGATCATGCATGGCAATATGACAATATGATGCGTGTCATATGAACGGAACGATGGAAAGTTGCATGGCAATATATCTCGGAATGGCTATGGAAATGCCATGATAGGTAGGTATGGTGGCTATTTTGAGGAATAATATGGTGGCTGTTTTGAGGAAGGATATATAGTGGGTGTATGGTACCGGCGAAAGTTGCGCTGTACAAGAGAGGCTAGCAATAGTGGAAGGGTGAGAGTGTGTATAATTCATGGATTCAACATTAGTTATAAAGAACTCATATACTTATTGCAAAAATCTACGAGTCATCAAAACAAAGCAATCAACGCATGCTCCTAGGGGGGAGGTTGGTAGGAGTTAACCATCGCTCGCCCCCGACCTCCACACGAAGGTTGACACTTTACAAATACCTCATGCTCTAACTTCGTCACATAGCAGTTCACCATACGTGCATGCTACGGGAATCACTAACCTTAACACAAGTATTTCTCAATTTCATAATAACTCAACTAGCATGACTCTAATATCACTATCCTCATATCTCAAAACATTTATCAAGCATCCAACTTCTCATCATATTCAATGCACTTAGTGTGAAAGTTTTTACTACATTGATATTGGATGTCTATCATGTGAAGACTAGTTTTATAGCCTAAACACATTACCATGCTGTTTTAATAGACTCTCAAATAGATATAAGTGAAGAATGAGAGTTCAACAATTTCTTCAAAATATTATCACCACCGTGCTCTAAAAGATATAAGTGAAGCACTAGAGCAAAAACTATTCAACTCAAAAGATATAAGTGAAGCACATAGAGTGTTCTAACAATTCCTAGGCCATATTTAACTCTCTCAAGTAGGTGTGTCCATAAAGGATTATTGTGGCAAACTAACAAGCAAAGACTCAAATTATACAAGACGCTCCAAGCAAAACACATATCATGTCGTGAATAAAAATATAGCTCCGAGTATAGTTACCGATGGACGAAGACGAAAGAGGGGATGCCTTCCCAGGGCATCCCCAAGCTTAGGCTTTTGGTTGTCCTTGAATTTTACCTTGGGGTGCCATGGGCATCCCCAAGCTTAGTCTCTTGCCACTCTTTGTTCCATAGTCCATCAAAGCAATACTCAAAACTTGAAAACTTCACAACACAAAACTTAGACAAAAATCTTGTGAGCTCCGTTAGTATAAGAAAGCAAACAACTACTCAAAGGTACTGCAATGAATTCATTATTTGTTTATATTGGTGTTAAACCTACTGTATTCCAAGTTCTCTATGGTTCATACCTCCCAATATTACTCATAGATGCACTGAAATAAGCAAACAACACACGAAAAACAGAATCTGTCAAAAACAGAATAGTGTGTAGTAATCTGCAGGTTTCTCATACTTCTGTAACTCCAAAAAATTCAGACTAAATTTTTAAGCGTGAGGAATTTGTCTATTAATCATCTGCAAAAAGAATCAACTAAATAGCACGCTCCGATAAAATCTGATGACCATTCTAGCAAGTGCTAACGATTCTGTTTTTCATAGCAAGATCACATAAACTTCACACAAGTCTTACCAAAGGTTCTACTTGCCACAAACACTAAACAAAACACAAAACCACATCTAAACAGAAGCTAGATGCAATATTTATTCCCTAACAGCAGCAAAAACAAAAAATATAAAATTGGTTACCTCCCAACAAGCGCTATCGTTTTACGCCCCTAGCTAGGCACGATTTTAGTGATGCCCTCATGAAAGACAAGAATTGAAGCACAAGGAGGGTATCATAAAGCAGATGGAAAACACATCTAAGTCTAACATACTTCCTATGCATAGGCATTTTATAGGAAAACAATTTAGCAAGACAAGGAAGATCTAGGATATGCAAGGATGAAGAAAGAAACAATAGCTATCTCAACATAACGAGAGGTAATTTAGTAACATGAAGATTTCTACCACCATATTTTCCTCTCTCATAATAATTGCATGTAGGATCATAAGCAAATTCAACAATATAGCTATCACATAACATATTCTCAACACGATCCACATGCATGCAAATTTGCCAGTCTTCCAAAATAGTGGGAGTAACATTAACTAAAGTCATGACCTCTCCAAACCCACTCTCAGTAATATTGCAAACATTATTATCAATCTCATATTCATCATGGGGTTGAAATAAATTTTCAAGATCGTAAGAAACATCACCCCAATCATGATCATTACAACAAGTAGTGGACATAGCAACACTAGCATCCCCAAGCTTAGGGTTTTGCGTATCATTAGCAGAATTGACATTAATAGAATTTATAATAACATCATTGCAATCATGCTTTTTATTTAAGAAACTATCATGAATCACTTTTTCTTTTAACAATTCCTCACAATTTTCAGATTCATAAATTTCAAGCAAAACCCCATAAAGATAATCTAGTGCACGCAGCTCACTAGCAATAGGTTCAACATAATTGGATATCTTAAAGAGATTAGCAAGTGGATGAGGATTCATACTTTAGCAAGCGAAGATGCAAGCTAATTGAGGGCACATAGCAACACAAGCAAACAAGAGGCACGCGAATGATAAACCCACGACAGAAGAAGGGCAAATCAAACGGCAAAGGTGAACTCGGGGAGAGGAAAATGAGAGGCAAAAAATGTAATGCGAAGGATAAGGGTTTGTGATAGGTACTTGGTATATGAACTTTGCGTAAGCCTCCCCGGCAACGGCGCCAGAAATTCTTCTTGCTACTTCTCAAGCTTGAGTTGTATTCCCTCGAAGAGGAAAGGGAGATGCAGCACAATAGCGTAAATATTACCCTCAGTTTTTGAGAACCAAGATATCAATCCAGTAGGAGACCACGCGCGAGTCCCTCACACCTGCATAAACAAATAAAAACTTCGCATCCAACACGATAAGGGGTTGTCAATCCCTTTATGGTCACTTACGAAAGTGAGATCTGATAGAGATGATAGTTTATATTTTTGGTATTTTTTATTATAAGAACAGAAAGTAAAACCGGAAAAAGTAAAGTAGATGTAGATTGATATGTTAAGAATAGACCCGGGGGCCATAGTGTTCTCTAGTGGCTTCTCTCATGATAGAGATATTCTACGGCGGGTAAACAAATTACTGTCGAGCAATTAGTAGAAAAGCGAATAATTATGAGACTATCTAGGCATGATCATTATATATAGGCTTCACGTCTGAGACAAGTAGACCGACTCCTGCCTGCATCTACTACTATTACTCCACATATCGACCGCTATCCAGCATGCATCTAGTGTATTGAGTTCATAAGAACAGAGTAACGCCTTAAGCAAGATGACATGATGTAGAGGGATAAACTCAAGCAATATGACATAAACCCCATCTTTTTATCCTCGATGGCAACAATACCATATGTGCCTTGCTGTCCCTACTGTCACTGGGAAAGGACACCGCAAGATTGAACCCAAAGCCAAGCACTTCTCCCATTGCAAGAACTATAGATCTAGTAGGCCAAACCAAACCAGTAATTTGAAGAGACTTGCAAGGATATTATAATCATACATAAAGAGTTCAGAGAAGAACCAAATATTTCCCATAGATAATATTGATCATAAACCCACAATTCATCGGATCTCGACAAACACACCGCAAAAAGAGATTACATCCAATAGATCTCCTCGGAGACCGAGGAGAACTTTGTATTGAGATCCAAAGAGAGAGAAGAAGCCATCTAGACACTAGCTATGGACCCGAAGGTCTATGGTAAACTACTCACAACTCATCGTGAGGCGATGATGATGATGTAGAAGCACGACGTGGTAGATCCCCCCCTCCGGCGGAGCTCCGGAACAGGCCCCAAGATGGGATCTCATGGGAACAGAAAGTTACGGTGTTGGAACTAGGGTTTTCTCTATTCGTCTGATGGTTTCGGGGTACGTAGGCTTATATAGGAGGAAGGAGGGCACCGGGGGCCTTACATGGGACCCACGAGGTAGGGGGCGTGCCCTAGGGGGGGTGCCCCCACCCTTGTGGGCACCCCGTGGCCCCTACTCCGTGGTTCTCAAGTCTCCCGTGCGTGATTTTCTCCAAAAATATCTCTCCCGAAGGGTTCATTCCGTTTGGACTCCATTTGATATTCCTTTTCTGCAAAACCCTGAAACAGGCAAAAAACAGCAATCTGGACTGGGCCTTTGGGTTAGTAGGTTAGTCCCAAAAATAATATAAAAGTGTATGACAAAGCCCATTAAACATCCAAAACATCATAAATAATAGCATGGAACAATAAAAAATTATAGATATGTTGGAGACGTATCAGTAAGTGAAGTAAATCTGTAAGGGCTCCTTAGAATTGTAGTATTCTAAAAACACAGGGACAGAAAAAACACAGGAATAGGATAGGAATGCACATGCAAAACAGAGCATGTGCAAACACAAGATTTCTGTCAACCAGGGTGTTTGGTTCACATGAATTGGAAGAACACGGGAATGGAGAGAAACATGGTCAAATTATAGTCAAACCACATAAATATGTGAAGTTAGAATCTTATTATATGCCACTAATGCAATTAGGGGCTGTCGTGGAGTTGTCACGGCAGATGTCCTAAGGAAAGGACTTAATTGTGGAGCCATAGCGACGTGATTAGTTTAAAGGGGTTAAAATGGGACAAGATACACGGGAAGTTTTTACTAGTTCGGCCCCTTGCGGTGAGGGTAACACCTAATCCAGTTTGAGGTGGAATTGCTGGGGTGTCGATTGCTAGGGAGCGAATACACTTGCCTGGCTCTCGATCTGTTGTTTCTTGCCCTAAGCCACTGCCGGGTCGTCCCCTTATATACACGGTTTGATGCCCTGCGGCCTACGGAGTCCCTGCCAGCTCATACAATCGTGTCCAGCTCGGTGACTCATTGTTTCATGCCTTACAATACAAGTTAACAAACATGGCGGTTCATACTTATAGGCCTTAAGCCGCTCTAGGCTCTGGGCCATTTATATATTACTCTATTTGAACCGCCATCTTTAACATGATTCTGGGCTTGGCCCATGAACCGCCATTGGGTAACCCGGTCCCTCCTGGGCGGGTCATACCAAATATTTATATCCCCAACATTAGGCCCCATGTTGATTTGAACTTGTTCATATCAATCTTTCTTCATCTTCTCACGAGATATCATAACCCGCCATGACGTCAGCCCTTGAAATGGTGGTAACCCTCCATGACATCACTTTCTACTTACTTTTGAACTGCCCAGATCTTAACAAATCTCCGCATTTATTGGGACTCCGATAATTGAGGCGCCTGCGCTGTTACTTATCTGTTTTTTTGTCTCCTCGATTCTCGCGCATGACCTTTATCCATTCACCTTATAAATAGGGCCAGGGGTTCCTTTCAATTCTTTTCCTTTGCATGTTCCTCTTCATCTCCTTCCTCGCGATGCCCACGCACCCGAGCTCCACCTGCGCCATCATCCTCTGCCTCGGCCTCAAAAGCGGCCACAGCATCAACCTGACATGACCAGATCTCTTCCGCGCACCGCCGCCGTTCACTCGCCTAGGTACGTTCTTCTCTTTATTCCCCTTTAGATCCATTAGGGTTCCCGCAACAACACGCCGGAGTTCTTCTTCTTCTTCTTCTGTTCGTCAATTTGGTACCGCTGATTTAGGTCAGAATATCAATCTGTAGAACTTGTGCGGTATCAAGTTTAATCATCTGTCTTGGTCATGAATATGCGTCCTCATTGTAATAGATTCCATCTGGACTTTCTTATTTTCTCGCTGCCACCACCTTAATTTTAAGATTTAACTTTATTTTCTGAACTGCTGTAGATTCAAAATTGCAGCTTCAATCTGTGAAAACTGTTTGTCTCGATACTAGTAAAATCTGCTTTCCTAAGTATGCGCGCTTGTCATGGCGGCTTAACTATCCGATTTATAACTACTCTTATGCCATTAGGCCCCATTTAAGCCGCCATGTTGAGCATATACTCTAGCTTGATTTCTGGCTTAATGACTCAGTTTTGAACCGGCAAAAATGTTTCTTTCTTTTAGGCTTCTTTTTTCACAATGCCACCAAAGACAGTCACCGCATGCAAATAGGTCCCTTCTGTTGTTACTGAGGCTACACTTGCTGACTTTGTCAAAATTGGGTATCTGCCGAAAAAATCAGTTATGCATTACCGCGCCCCTATACCGGGCGATGAGAAACCTCATCCAAAGGACAATGAAGTTATTGTCTTTTCTGATCATATGAACCGGGGTTTTTCAGCACCCGGTTATAAGTTTTTTCCGAGACGTTATGCATTTCTTTCAGATCCATCCACAAGACATCGGACCCAACTCCATGTCAAATATCTGCAACTTCCAGGTCTTCTGTGAAGTGTATCTTCAAGAGGAGCCTAGCCTCGATCTCTTCAGAGAGTATTTTTATTTAAACCGCCAGAACGATTTCACAAACATAACCAGCTTGGAACTTGGAGCTGTCTCAATTCAAAGAAGAAGAGATTAGATCTTCCCTTATGCTTGTCTTCCAAGTCACCCCAAAGACTGGAATCAAACCTAGTTTTATTGCAAAGACACCTCCCCGGCTGATGAGAATCCTTTGTCGGGTTACCGTGTCCAGCATTTAGACACAAAGCATCCTCTTGCTTAGAAACTTACTGCCGCAGAACACAAAAAACTTGCTCCCACTCTTGCAAAGGTTAGGGCCCTACTAGGAAATGGGCTAACCAGAATTTACTTGGTACGGTGCTGGGTTGCCTGGCGAATCATTCCCTTGAGCCGTAGGACCGGCTTAATGTGCAACTATACTGGTGAGACCACAGATCCAATACGTCACAGCCCTGAGGACTTGGCTGAGGATGTAATCACAGACATGACCAAGACCCTCTTAAAAGAAAGCCTGGGAGACTCCAGCAAAGTGGGTCTAAGCCCTTTCTGTAAACTTAACCCGGCACCAGAGGTGAGTCTTAACTTTAACTATCCTTACTTTATCGTTTTGATTCTCTTGTCAACTCAAACTTGTTGCCCCTCATAGGCTAAGTCGGATTTCTAGAAGAAAACCTACGACCATGAAGCTGCTAAAAAGGCCAGAGCTATTAAGAAAGTCACCAAGAAGGTCGTGAAAAAGACAAAGAAGAAAACCAGCGCTTCAGAATTGCTTGAACTGAACTACAGCTCTGAGTCGAAGGTAGCCCTTGACTCTCTTGGCTCCTATTTCAACTATCCTATTGACACTGACTATTGCCAGGATGACACGGAGGCCAGCCAGGCTGTTGATGAAGAGGTAATTACTATTTACTTCGGCTCAGAATCTTTGCCAATACAGAAAATTCGACGAGTAACCCGGAAAGTAAGATTTTCACACCCTTTAGCTTATTTGGATCCTCAATTTCTTTTGAAGCAACAGCAACACGAGAAACGACGTCAGACTCGGAACACCGGAGATGATGAACTGTCCTCCAGCTTACCGAACATTCCGGTTCGTCGAAAACGTCAAAATGAGGTCTTTCCGTACTCAAACTTTCTTTACCCACTGGCGGGTCTTATTCATCAACCACTGAACTCTTCCGATTCAAACTAGCAGGAGGCCTCTCGCTCTTCGTATGGCGATTCATCTCAAACTCAGCTGCCGGCTTGCAAGACTGCCCCTGGGTAATGACTGTTCCTTGCTCTGCTCTTCCTTGTCTTTTTATAAATTTGTACTGACTTTCCTTATCTTGTGTAGTCGCCAAGCCAGAACCAGTAAGAGGGCAAAAACAATTAAGCCGGTGACTGATCCAAAAACCATTGAACCGGCACTTCCAATCTTAGCGACAAATTTTCAAATGCCAACAGAGGAATCTACTCATGATGCTCCTCCTGAAATTCTTGACGCCTCTCTTGATCCTGCCAACGTCATCTCTGCAACTGCTGAACCGCCGGCCCCATCTAAACCGGCAGAGAAACAAACTGAAGATGTCAAAATGACTGGCACCGGCTTCAAAGAGCCGGGCAATCCAACTGTTCTGGCCAAACACACTTCCAAACAAGAACTTATTGAGAAACAGAGAGTAAGGTTCGATATGGCTCAATATGCATGGCTGAGCAGCAGTGAAGTGCTTTCCGGATATCTCAGTCAAGTGCACAGCAGCCGTGACCTTGAAATTGTCATGGTGAAGCAGACACATAAGAAGTTCGAGGTAAGACTCTTGACCAAAATATATACATCCTTCCAGCCCCAAGTCTATTGGATATGATAGAAGCGAATATGATGTAGACTTAGAATAACATGCATAAGAATTGGATCCTTTATGAGTCGGCACACATCTTGATAAGAAATCTGACTTTGATGAGCGTTGCACGTGTAGGCCCCAAGGGTCGGTTTAATCAGTATGAATGAACCGGTCCTATTCTTCATTGTGTAGAACTTACCTGTATACCCCTCATGAGCCGGTGGTCAATGATTATAATGCCATCGAGTTAGCATGAATGATAAGAAAGAAGCAATATGCACTAGCCCCCAAGTGCCATGTACTCTTACTTGCATAGTGCTTGGGACTTTATTGAAATGAACCGGCACTGAAAGAATACTTCAGCATCCATTATCCCCCAAGGGCCAAGTACTCTTGCTTGCAACGTGCTTGAGACTTTATTGGTATGAACCGGTACTGAAAGAACACTTCAACATCCATTAGCCCCCAAGTGCCAAGTGTTGTTGCTTGCAAAAGGCTTGGGACTTCAATTATTGTGACCCGAAAAATAATTTGCTTCATAATCCTTTTGTTGATATAGGATACCACTGCTGAATTGCAAGTGCAATTAGATGACACAAAAGGCTGCCTTAAGTTTCAAGAATCCGAGCGAAATTTCAGATTAGTCTGACTGAAACAGAGAAACTGAAGGCTAATTTTGAAACGGAGAAGTCTGCTTGGGCTGAAGAGAGAACCACCTTGATACAGCGAGCCGAAAAAGCAGAAGCAACCCTTGAAAAGGTGACCGTTGACCTCATCGGTTTAAATCATTGTGTATCGCAAATGACTTCAGCTATCTTTGGTAAGTCGCCATGTTGCAAATTGAATCTTTCCTTAGGTAACATAAACCGCCACTGACCAATTTATGAGTCATGCATGTAGCAGGAGCAGTAATCTTGCCAAAGAGCCGCTTGTGAAACTTAAAGCTATTTACACACTTGTAGAAAAGTTATACACGGGAGCTTAGTGCGCGTTGGCTACCGGTTCTCTGTCCAACCAGGCACCAACTCTTTTTGTGGATATATTAAGAAGACTTTCTGTATTGGCTTCCGGAATTGATGAAATGAAGCGGTCATCTGCGAGAGTTGGTGCCATAACAACTTTGAGTCGGGCTAAGGCGTGGCATCCAGAGTTAGACCCAGCCGACTTAGCCACTGGTTATCCAAGCCTAATAGAAGACGACACGGCTTTTCATAAAAAATACTTTGCTGCCTGCGTCAAGAATATCCGTCCTCTGGCTAGCCTGATTGTTAATGAAACAGACATGTCTAAATATCAGCCGGCTGACAACATTGAAAACCAGAAGATGCCCATTCCATATTACAAAGTGACGGAGCTAGTTCCGCCAATCAGTAACATACTTTTACCCCTGAAATTGATCGATCTGAACTTATCGATGAAGAAGCTGAATTTGAAGCTTTGGCTAGCGTCAATTGGTTGGCACAGAACTTTCAGACAGAGGAGGACGAACAACTGGAGAAGGGTAATCCGGATACTTCAGCGCAACAAGGCCAAGAAGAGTGAACCGTCTTGGCGGTTTACATACTTGATCCCATAGAGAAAAACTATTTTGATTTGCTCTCAGAGTCATGTAATAGGGCAGTAAAACTTGAATCTGTCGTGCCATCGTGCATGGTTCTGCCTATGCATAATATTATTGATCTACCAGTTGCCAAAACACCACTTTATGCTTGTGATGGTATTGACTTGTGTAGATCAATTTAAACCTTATCCTGCACATAAACAGAGAACAAATGCCCTGGCGGCTTACCGCCGGGCGAGTCATTATGTCCAACCGGTGCCACTGGGGACAGATGTCCTATAACCAGGGCCGACTTAATTACCATGGAAAACAATCATACCTGCAAGATATGTCAAAACTGCCGGCTTTATCATCCTTCATGCAGTTAAAGTCTTCTAGGGCCATCGTTCCAGATATAAGATTATTACCTTCGGGCGGCTTAGAGCCGTTCATTGGGCTGGGTTGCAGAGACCCTGAGAGGCTTCAAATATGAGCCATACATTGAGGCAGCTTGGCCGAACTTGCAAAGAACGCAGCTCAAAACAAAAAACCCACAAATAACAAAAGAACCAAAGAAAAAGGAGATAAAAAACATCCGAGGCTTTTGCAAGCCGCCAAGCCAAAGGTTCTTCTTCAATGAAACTAGCATGTTGGCCACTGGAAGGTACGTGCGTGCTGTGAGACGGCTCTCACAATACCCAATCGACATTTGAACCTAGACAAGTGCAGGTCTTTATTTTAAAGATCGACTTGTCTAGAGTACGTGGGGTCAGAGTTGCATCTTGCATCACATGCCGAATTATCTAAGTTTCAAGGAAGGTGGCATTTTGAGCCTCGATCTATCCTGACTATCTATAAGCCGTGCTCTTGCATGACAGCCGATGTTTCAACCTTAGCAAGCTCAGGACTTGGTCGAATACGCCATATAAGACTGATCGCCAAGAGTTCGCCGGATCAATCAGGATGACCTGATGGAGTTGATGCAGCTGGGTACAGGTAGGATGACCCACATGTTATGTCCTCTTTGGTCGAATACGCCTATGTTTGAACATAACCCGGTCAAATGGGTGGTAATGATGTGTTCTCTTTGGTCGAATACGCCTCTGTTTGAACAGGAAGCTCCCAAGTGACATACTTGCAAATTATTCTCATCGAGGACCTATGTTTGAGCTGTGCCATGCATCCAACTCTCTTTGGTCCCCGCAATTTGGGTGTCAAGCCTCTTCAGTAAACATGTAGGATGATGACAAGGACTCAGCTTTGAAGAAGTGAAAACGACAGAGGCCCCGAATTATCAGGGATGCCGGCTTTATTATATTGTTCTAATATTTACATCATTGAACTATATACATCATGAGAGCCAGATGCTTAAGTATAGTATAATGCCAGAGATGAGCAATATTCCACGGCCGATTAGTCTCCTCCTCTAATGTGCGTGAATCCTTGTGCCCTCGAACATCAATCAGATAGTATGACTCGTTGTGCAGATTCTTGCTGACGACGAAAGGTCCGTCCCAAGGAGGTGAAAGCTTATGCATATCAGATTGATCTTGGATGAGCCGGAGCACTAAGTCGCCTTCTTGAAAGGTTCTGGCTTTGACCCGGCGGCTGTGATACCGTTGTAAGTCATGTTGATAGATAGCTGAATGAGCTGCTGCGAGATCACGCTCTTCATCCATGAAATCCAAGGCATCCTGACGTGCCTTCGCATTAGCAGTTTCAACGTAAGCCGCCACTCGAGGCGATTCATGACGGATATCACTAGGAAGAACCGCCTCAGCTCCATAGACCATGAAGAAGGGTGTGTAACCTGTAGATCTCTTGGTTGTTGTATTGATGCTCCATAAGACAAAAGGTAACTCCTCCACCCAACACCCAGGCGTTCTCTTCAAAGGAACCATAAGCTGGGGCTTGATCCCTCGCAGAATCTCTTGATTAGCGTGTTCCGCTTGACCATTAGACTGGGGGTGAGCCACAAAAGAAACATCAAGTCGGATATGCTCACGTTGACAAAATTCCCTCATGGCACCCTTGGAAAGATTAGTGTCCTTATCTCTTATGATACTATGGGGAAAACTAAAACGGAAGATCACCTTCTTGATGAATTGAACCGCTGTTTTTGCATCACACTTACTAACTGGCTCTGCCTCAATCCACTTGGTAAACTTGTCCACTGCCACCAAAAGGTGGATTTTCTTATCCTTGGACCTCTTGAAAGGCCCAACCATATCAAGCCCCCAAGTCGCAAATGGCCAAGTTATTGGGATCATCCTCAACTCTTGAGCTGGAACATGAGCACGTCGTGAAAACTTCTGACAACCGTCACATCTGCTGACCAAGTCTTCAGCATCAGCATGAGCCACCAACCAATAGAACCCGTGACGAAAAGCTTTGGCCACAAGAGATTTAGAGCCAGCGTGATGACCACAATCTCCTTCATGGATCTCTCGCAGGATCTCACAGCATTCCTCAGGAGAGACACAACGTTGAAATGCCCCTGTAACACTGCGATGGTGCAATTCTCCGTTGACAATCATCATTGACTTAGACCGCCGGGTTATTTGTCTGGCCAAGATTTCATCCTCAGGTAACTCTCCTCAGGTCGTGTAAGTACGGAACCATCCAGTTAGGTATAACATGAAGAGCCGCCACCAACGGTGCCTCCGGGTCAGGAATAGCAAGGTCCTCCTATGTAGGTAACTTGACAGACGGGTTAACCAAAACATACAAGAAAGTGTTGGGCGGTACCGGCTTACGCTGAGATCCTAACCGGCTTAAGGTATCAGCCGCCTCATTCTTCCTTCGATCAATATGCTCAACTTGGTAACCCTTCAAGTGACCCGCAATAGCATCTCGTTGATAAGCCGCCATGAGCGTATCCTTGGAATCCTAAGTACCAGAAACCTGCTGGGCCACCAGATCTGAATCACCAAAGCATCTTCTCTGCTTAAGTTCATCTCCTTGGCCATCCAAAGACCATGGAGCAAGGCCTCGTACTCAGCAGCATTATTAGTACATGGGAACATTATCAGGAGAACATAAGAAAATTTATCACCTCGCGGGGAAGTCAAGAGAACTCGAGCCCCCGAGCCTTCGAACTGCTATGACCCATCAAAGTGAATTGTCCAATATGTGTTATCCGGCTTTTCCTCGGGCGTTTGCAATTCTGTCCGGTCATTGATGAAATCACCGAGCGCTTGTGATTTAATGGCCATTCAAGGCACATATTTTAAACCATGAGGCCCAAGCTCAATGGCCCACTTGGCCACTCGACCTGTGGCTTCTCTGTTTTGGATGATATCCCCTAAGGGAGTAGAACTCACCACCATAATAGGATGACCCAGGAAATATTTCTTGAGCTTCCGGCTTGCCATGAAGACCCATACACTAGCTTCTGCCAATGCGAATACCTCTGCTTGGACTCAATAAGTACCTCGCTGATATAATAAACCGGCCTTTGAACCAGATACTCTTTACCGGCCTCTTTCCTTTCCACAACAATGGCCACACTGACAACCCTGCTATTTGCAGCAACGTATAACAACAAAGGCTCCTTGTCAATGGGAGCAGTAAGAACCGGCGACTCAACCAACTGCTTCTTCAGTGCCTCAAACACCTCATCAGCAGCTTCACTCCAAACAAAGTCATATATCTTCTTCATCATCTGATAGAGAGGGATAGCCTTTTCACCTAGGCGGCTTATGAACCGGCTCAAAGCCGTTATTCATCCTGCCAGGCGCTGGACATCATTGACACACTTTGGCCTTGCCAAGGAAGTGATAGCCTTGATTTTTCCCGGGTTAACCTCGATGCCTTGCTCAGAGACCAAAAAACCCAAAAGCTTGCCAGCTGGAACACCAAAGACACACTTGGCTGTGTTAAGCATCATGTTGTACACACGAAGATTGTCAAACGCCTCTTTCAAATCATCGATCAGGGTCTTCTTCTTTCTGGATTTAACCACAATATCATCCACATAAGCATGAACATTACGCCCAATCTGGCCATGAAGGCAATTCTGTACACACCGCTGGTAAGTCGCCTAGGCAGTGTTGAGCCCAAAAGGCATAGACACATAGCAAAAGGCTCCAAACAGAGTGATGAAAGTTGTCTTCTCCTGGTTCTTAACTACCATCTTGATCTGACGATACCTAGAATAACCATCCAAAAAACTCAAACGCTCACAACCCGTCGTAGCATCAGTAATCTGGTGAATATGAGGGAGGGCGAATGGGTCAGCTGGGCAAGCCTTGTTTAAGTCCGTGTAATCCACACACATTCGCCAAGTGCCGTTCTTCTTAAGAACTAAAACCGGGTTAGTCAACCACTCCGGATGAAAAACTTCAACGATGAACCCGGCCGCCAAGAGCCGGGCCACTTCTTCACCAAAGACCTTCTGTCTCTCCTTGTTAACACTCCAAGGAAACTGTCTGACCGGCTTATACTTCGGACCAATATTGAGAGTGTGCTCAGCGAGTTCCCTCGGTACACCCGGCATGTCTGAAGGTTTCCATGCAAAGATGTCCCGGTTCTCACCGATGAACTCGATGAGATCGCTTTCCTATTTTGGATCCAGATTAGCACTGATACTGAACTACTTAGATGAGTCGCCAGGAGCAAAGTCAACTAGCTTGGTGTCATCCACCGATTTAGACTTCAGAAAAGGGACTGCTTGGTGGCTTCTCGCCCCCCTCGTTGGTTACCCCAAGTGGAAGGTTTGAGATGCAGTGTAACAGAAGTTTTCCCTTGGCAATACCAAGGATCGATTTCCCTGAGACTCCCAGTTTCAACAAGAAGGTGTCAACTGCTAACGGCGCCAGATATTAGCAATCAACGTGGACCTGCACACAGATACAAATAACTTTGCTCCCAACGAGTACGGAGAGGTTGTCAATCCCTCCGGCCTTGTACTTTACAAAGGATCAAACGCAAGTGATAATAGTGATAGGTATAATTGCAATAGTAAGTAAAAAGCCGAAAGTAAATAGCGGATGGGATCAATGATGGTAATATGGACCGGAGTCTCATGATGTTCACTAGTGATGTCTCTCTCCCAAAAGACGATAAAACAGCTATGTGAGGTAAACGAATTACAGCTGGGCAATTGACAGGACCATGTGCGCAAACCAATGCTGATTAAGTTGCAAGAAAGGTAGAGGTTCAAAGCATGGGCGGTACGCCGAGGTAAGTAGACCGAAATCCATCTGCATCTACTACTAATCATCCACCTTGAGATATCTATCCAGAACATCTCGCTAGTATTAAGTTGCAAGTCCCACCCATAGTGTAAACTCAAAGCAACAGACAACTGCATTAAAAGAACTTTGCGTAAAGTAAACAATCCTTGCACCCGCGGGCACAAGCACCATTGTTTTCCCCCTTGTGGCAACAGCACATCCCCTAGACTCATGTTTCTGTCACTCAAGCTAGTCATCGAGGGGCATGAACCCACAATCAAGCATAACGTTCCCTCTTGGAGTCACTACCTACTACTTGGCCAAAGCAATAAATAACAACGGAGAACATGCAAGAATTACTTATGAACATAAATATAAAAGAGGCGAATCAAATATATTACTCAAGCACAATCTGAACATAATCTCATAATCCATCGGATCCCAGCAAACTCATCATAGCAACAACATAAGGATTACATATGTGCCTTGATCATGTAGGGCAGCTCACGAGGACTAATTAGTGAAGCACAAGAACGGGAGGAGAACATCACATAGCTACTGGTCATGGACCCATGGTCCAAGGGAGACTACTCACAACTCATCCGGGAGGCGTCCATGGTGGTGGAGAGGCTCCCGGTGGTGATCCTCCCCTCCGGCAGGGTGCCGGGAAGAGTTCTCCTGGTGCTCCCGATCTTGGAAGCGGCGGCGGCGGCGGAACAGAGATGAGATCGCGAAAAAGAGTTCCCGTCTCCAGGGTTTCGGGAGACGCTTTAAATATATGCCAAAGGGGGGCATCAGACGAGGCTCGGGGGGCCCAGGCGCCCCCCCGGTGCGGCCCAGGGGGGCGCCACCAGGGCGCCTGGGGCCCTGGTGGCCCCCCTCCCGCTGTGCTTCGGGTGCCTGGTAGTTTCTGGAATGCTGATTTTTTATATAATTTTTCTGGATTTTTTCTGGCAGTCCTCGTAATGTGAAAACCTGAAATACAAAAACAACCGAAAACAGAAACTGGCACTGGGGTGCACTGAGTTAATAGGTTAGTCCAAATATGATCAAAAGTGTTTGGAAGTGTATAAATGACATAGCAATATCACCCAAAAGAGGCATGGAGCAAGCAGAAATTATAGATACGTTTTGGACGTATCAACATCCCCAAGCTTAATTCCTGCTCGTCCTCGAGTAGGTAAATGATAACAAGAATAATTTCTGTGGTGACATGCTATTAACCATATAGGACTTTTTCATAGTCACATGACAAAAGCTTACTGAGACAATGAATCTATAGTAATTAAGTTGCCTCATGAGAAAATCACAAAGAACTG
This sequence comes from Secale cereale, assembly GCA_902687465.1. Lineage (NCBI taxonomy): Eukaryota > Viridiplantae > Streptophyta > Magnoliopsida > Poales > Poaceae > Secale > Secale cereale. The sequence continues at coordinate 233,319,339 of LR738714.1, forward strand.
AAAGTTTTACAATATGATACTGAAACATCAAATAGATTTGTAATGAACATGATGTGCAAATATGATAAAGTGATATCTCGCTTGCCCCCTTTAGTGAAGCAAAACATAAATGCAGGGGCACCTCCAAGGTTTAAGTGATGACTAGATACAATGATTTCAGAATAAATGATATCACAATCATGCAAAAGACAATGCTACTTTGGGACAATGCACATTACACTCAGAATGACAATCATGCTCTCAGTAGTTGGTGCTTTAAAAGAAGGTGGAGACTCTCGAATCGTGGCTTTATTTGGCAAGGTTGAAAACCCGTAGTTGGAAACAAAGACAAAACATGTACCAGAGCTCTTGGTTTTAAAAACAGAGGTAACAATTATTTTTTTCGATCATGCATGTTTCGTCAACGAATGCTAGCAGACAACTCAATCACTTCTTGAGATGGACAAGTTTCGAGGAACGGCTCCCGAATGAGGACGATCACATCCTCTTAATCTCCTTTGTTTATCACTGCCAAAGTTTTCTGATTTCTCATGAACAAAGCGTGAAGGAGGGTTTGTTTGTTATATTTTCTTTTTGAGTCGGGCGTACTCAATGCCAGTTCCTTCTCGTATTATGGGTTTGCACATTATACATGCAATCCCGGGGTGAAGCTTGTCCAACTTAAAAAGATCATGAATTAACTACTACTTCCTCATGAACTTACAACAGAGGCACAAAATAGGAATGCATTTTTCTTTGAATAATTTCGAGATGGTACATGCAAGTCTCCGTTAGGAATGGCAGGTAAATACCATGTAGGAAGGTATGGTGGACTCATATGGCATAACTGGATTAAAAGGATGTGGATGCACAAGCAGTCAGTCCGCTTAGTACAGGTGGAGGTTAGCAAAAGACTAGGAGCGACCAACTAAGAGAGCAATGACGGTCATAATCATGCAGAGCGACAAAGCAACACTGAACCAGGCATGGAAGTTATATCGCTACTCAGAAACAAAAGATCATCAAGGCTTGACAGACTTTCTTTACAGTCTTAAATATGCGTGAGCATACGCCAAGTCAATCAAAATAAATTCTTTGAAGGAAGATATTACTAAACCATACCACATCATAGGCAAACAAATCATGTTGGTACTCCAATAACACATTGGGAACCCCCCAGCTATTTGGGACTAACCATAAGAAAACCTGAACTACTAAGCGCCATTATGCACGTAGCATCTTTATCATAGACATATCAACCAATGCAACGGAAGCAAACTCTCTTAATAAGATAAGCATGATAACTAAAGAGATTTCAAGCAACCAACTAAACAAAAGCTCTTTAAAAAGATAAGCATGAAAGTTAAGAGCTAGGCAAGATAGTAGCTATTAAAAGACAAAGAACACACACAGCAAAGATAGACATGAAAATTCTATGTTATGTTCTAGGTAGAAGTGGAGCGTGTTTCTCTCCCACATAAATAAAGCTGAGTTCCGACTCGTTCTGAAAAGCTAAAGAAAATTAAAAGGAAACTAAAAGCAAGACGCTCCAAGCATAACACATTACACATGAAGTGATTAAAATATAGTGGAACGAAAGACGACCTGATAATGTTGATGGAGAAGGGGATGCACGGGGGCATCCCCAAGCTTAGACGCTTGAGTCTCCTTGAATATTTCTTGGGGGTGCACGGGGGCATCCCCAAGCTTGAGCGTTTGACACTCCTGAATCTTTTTATCATCTTCCCTCGCACACTTGAAAACTCCCTTCATACATAACTCATCATAATCTGATTAGCGAGGTTAGTACCCATAATAAAATAATTGTTCCTTGCAGGAAATAAAGATATTCTTGAAGTTCTACTGTTTCTCAAGATTGCCAAAAGGCTTTTGCAAAGAAAAAGCAAGCTCTAGGTTTGCAAAATGAAGGAAAGGCAAAACAGGACAGAATCTGTGAAAAACAGAACAGAAGGTAGTAAATGATTTTTCCGGGGCACTTCTGCAACTCTAATCAAAAACCTCAAAACAGACGCACGAAAGACAATTATATAGAGCACGCTGTCGAAAAAATTCAGACCAAAAAGATGATCTGGTGATTTTATACGAATTTTTCTATCCAAGGACAGAATCTGTTTCCTGGACAGCACGTCACAACTTTTGAACTTTCTTGCAATCAGAGGCTACACTTGGCACAAAATTTGAAAAGCAAAGATACAATGATGATGCTACAGTAGTAACAACATCAAGACACAACAAAAACAAAATAAAATTTATTCATTGGGCTGCCTCCCAAAAGCGCTTTCTTTTATGCCTTTAAGCTAGGCATAATGCATAGAGATCAAGTCTTATCAAGAGTAAAAGAATAGCTAGCCCGTATAACGGACTCAAAAGGTAACTTAATCTTCTTTCGAGGGAAGTGTTCCATCCCTTTCTTGAGAGGAAACTGGAATTTTATATTACCCTCTTTCATGTCAATGATAGCACCAACGGTGCATAGAAAAGGACGTCCCAAAATAATTGGACACGAAGGTTCACATTCAATATCCATAATAGTAAAATCAACGGGAACATAATTGTCATTGACAATGATAAGAACATCGTCGATCCTCCCCAAAGGTTTCTTTATGGAAGAGTCAATGAGACGAACACCAAAAGAACAAGAATCAAAAGGTTTCAATTTAAGCATATCATATATTCTTTTGGGCATAACAGAGGTACTAGCACCAACATCACATAAAGCATAGCAAGAGAAGTTATTCAACCTAACTTTTATCATAGGATCCCAACCATCTTCTAGCTTTCTAGGTATGGAGGCTTCTACTCTAAGTTTCTCCTCCCTAGCTTTGATAAGAGCATTAGTGATATGCTCTGTGAAGGCAAGGTTAATCGTGCTAGTGCGGGGATCTCTAGACATCTTGTGACGGAAATCAATAACTTCGGTAAGAGTGCAATTGTCAAAATCAAGGTCACTACCATCAAGTAAGGTGGTAGTGGTGTCCTTTAGGTTCACTTGTTTGGTATTTTCTATAGTCATAGCATCACCATTAATAGGTCCATCGGGACCAGGAGTGCATTGGGTGCTAAGAGTTTGGATATCCTCAACAACTTGGATAGTAGCAACAGTGTGGTGGGTAGGAAGGCTCTTAATTCTATTTTCTTCCTCCCTTTCTCTAGCCCATCTCTCTTTAAGTTTGACCATCATCCTAATATTTTCATTAATTTGCACTTGAATAGCATTAATAGGAGTGACCTTCCTCTCCTCAAGAGGAGAAGTTCTAATTTTAAGCAATTCTACCTCATTGGCTAAATTGTCTACCTTTGAAGAGAGATCACCTAGTTTGTTTAGTTTTTCTTCTACACTATTATTAAAAGCTTTTTGGGTAGTGATGAAATCTTTAAGCATAATCTCTAGTTCAGTAGTGGAGTTCCTGGTGCTAGGATAAGCATTGTTGTTCCCGTAAGAATTAGAGGGGAACGGTCTAGGATTGCTACCAAAATTACTCCTATAAGCATCGTTATTAAAATTGTTTCTAGAGATAAAGTTCACATCTACTTATTCTTGAGCAATCAAAGAATTTAAAGGAACATCACGAGGATCAATAGAAGATTGCTTCGAAAGTAGAGACATGATCAAGTCAACTTTTTCATTTAGGGAGAAAATCTCCTCGACAGAGTTTACCTTCCTACCTGTTGGAGCGCGTTCGGTGTGCCATTGGGAATAATTGGTTATCATCTCATCGAGAAGCTTTGTGGCAGCACCAAGTGTAGTTGACATAAAGGTTCCTCCCGCGGCCGAATCTAACAAGTTCCGCGAGGTAAAGTTCAAGTCTGCATAAAAAGTTTGGATAACCATCCAAGTAGTCAAACCATGAGTAGGGGCAGTTCTTGATAAGAGATTTCATACGTTCCCAAGATTGGGCAACGTGTTCATTATCCAATTGTTTAAAATTCATTATGTTACTTCTTTGTTGGATAATTTTAGCAGGTGGATAGTATTTTCAAATAAAAGCATCTTTGCACTTGTCCCATGAATCTATGTTGTTTCTAGGCAAAGACTGAAACCAAATTTTAGCTCCTCCTCTCAAGGAGAAAGGAAAAAGCTTAAGCTTAACAATATCACCGTCTACTTCTCGGTACTTTTGCATATCACAGAGTTCAACAAAATTGTTCAAGTGTAAATCAGCATCATCTCCAGCACCGGAGAATTGATCTTTCATGACTAAGTTCAGTAAAGCAGGTTTAATTTCATATGAAGGTGCTGAAGTGGCAGGTGTAGTGATAGGTGTGCAGATAAAGTCATCGTTGTTGTGACTAGTGAAGTCACACAACTTGGTGTTCTCGGTGGAACCCATAGCAGCAAGCAAGCAAGATAACTATTTTTGTGATTTTCGATAAAAGATACTAAAGCAAAAACTGAAAGGTAAACTAACAAGACTAAAAGCAAAGGTAAAAGATAGCGTGCAACTCCCCTATCCTGAAGAGTGGAGTCCCCGGCAACAGCGCCAGAAATTGCTTTGCTTGGTGGCTTCTCGCCCCCCTCGTTGCTTACCCCAAGTGGAAGGTTTGAGATGCAGTGTAGCAGAAGTTTTCCCTTGGCAATACCAAGGATCGATTTCCCTGAGACTCCCAGTTTCAACAAGAAGGTGTCAACTGCTAACGGCGCCAGATATTAGCAATCAACGTGGACCTGCACACAGATACAAATAACTTTGCTCCCAACGAGTACGGAGAGGTTGTCAATCCCTCCGGCCTTGTAGTTTACAAAGGATCAAACGCAAGTGATAATAGTGATAGGTATAATTGCAATAGTAAGTAAAAAGCGGAAAGTAAATAGCGGATGTGATCAATGATGGTAATATGGACCGGAGTCTCATGATGTTCACTAGTGATGTCTCTCTCCCAAAAGACGATAAAACAGCTATGGGAGGTAAACGAATTACAGCTGGGCAATTGTCAGGACCATGTGCGCAAACCAATGCTGATTAAGTTGCAAGAAAGGTAGAGGTTCAAAGCATGGGCGGTACGCCGAGGTAAGTAGACCGAAATCCATCTGCATCTACTACTAATCATCCACCTTGAGATATCTATCCAGAACATCTCGCTGGTATTAAGTTGCGAGTCCCACCCATAGTGTAAACTCAAAGCAACAGACAACTACATTAAAAGAACTTTGCGTAAAGTAAACAATCCTTGCACCCGCAGGCACAAGAACCGTTGTTTTCCCCCTTGTGGCAACATCACATCCCCTAGACTCATGTTTCTGTCACTCAAGCTAGTCATCGAGGGGCATGAACCCACAATCAAGCATAACGTTCCCTCTTGGAGTCACTACCTACTACTTGGCCAAAGCAATAAATAACAACGGAGAACATGCAAGAATTACTTACGAACATAAATATAAAAGAGGTGAATCAAATATATTACTCAAACACAATCTGAACATAATCTCATAATCCATCGGATCCCAGCAAACTCTTCATAGCAACAGCATAAGGATTACATATGTGCCTCGATCATGTAGGGCAGCTCATGAGGACTAATTAGTGAAGCACAAGAACGGTAGGAGAACATCACATAGCTACTGGTCATGGACCCATGGTCCAAGGGAGACTACTTACAACTCATCCGGGAGGCGTCCATGGTGGTGGAGAGGCTCCCGGTGGTGATCCTACCCTCCGGCAGGGTGCCGGGAAGAGTTCTCCTGGTGCTCCCGATCTTGGAAGCGGCGGCGGCGGCGGAACAGAGATGAGATCGCGAAAAAGAGGTCCCGTCTCGAGGGTTTTGGGAGACGCTTTAAATATATGCCAAAGGGGGGCATCAGACGAGGCTCGGGGGGCCCAGGCGCCCCCCCGGCGCGGCCCAGGGGGGGGGGCGCCACCAGGGCGCCTGGGGCCCTGGTGGCCCCCCTCCGGCTGTGCTTCGGGTGCCTGGTAGCTTCTGGAACGCTGATTTTTTATATAATTTTTCTGGATTTTTTCTGGCAGTTCTCGTAATGTGAAAACCTGAAATACAAAAACAGCCGAAAATAGAAACTGGCACTGGGGTGCACTGAGTGAATAGGTTAGTACAAATATGATCAAAAGTGTTTGGAAGTGTATAAATAACATAGCAATATCACCCAAAAGAGGCATGGAGCAAGCAGAAATTATAGATACGTTTTGGACGTATCAGGGTCATGCTTTGTGGTTGGCTTCTTCAAAGACATCATATCTGTCGGGTCAACATTATCCTTGTAGAATTGCAGCTCCTCTATGGCACAAAGTGACTCTGCGTAAGCCTTATCACCTTCTTCACTCCAAGGCTATCGTGCTACTCCCATGCACTGTGATGGTCCCCTTGTGACTCGGCATCTTAAGTTGTAGATAAACATAACACGGCCTTGCCATGAATTTAGCATAAGCCGGTCACGCAAACAGAGCATGATACGTGTTGTGGATCCTAAAAACCTCAAATGTTAGAGTTTCCGTTCTGGCGTCATATTCATCCCCAAAGGTTACCTTCAAATCGACTTTGCCCACCGGGTATGCCGACTTACCAGGCACTACTCCATGGAAAACAATATTCGATGGTCTAAGATTCTTGTTAGTTAAACCCATACGACAGAAAGTATTATAGTAAAGGATATTGATACTGCTGCCTCCATCCATGAGTACCTTAGTGAGTTTATATCCTCCAACCTGAGGTGCCACCACCAAAGCAAACTGACCCGGATTATTAACTTGGGGCGGGTGATCCTCGCGGCTCCACACAATGGGCTGCTCAGACCATCGCAAGAAATGGGGAATTGCCGGCTCAACAACATTCGCCGCCCTTTTATGAAGTTTCTGATCCCGCTTGCACAGACTTGTGGTAAACACATGGCACTGCCCACTGCTCAGCTGCTTCGGGTTACTCTAATAACTGGACTGCTGCTGATTCCCTTGATTGTTCTACTGGTTGTTGCCGCCTTGATTTCCTTGGCCTTCAAACCCAGAATTTGAGCCGCCGCCTCCATAACCGGGACCGTGTGAGCCAGAACCTGACCCGCCGTTCAGTCCATGGTTGTTCTGGATAGACTCCCTGAAGTGTCTCATAATGCTGCAATCCTTCCACAGATGGGTAGCCGGTCTTTCGTCAGTTCCATGCTTTGGACATAGTTGATTCATCACTTCATCAAGGTTATATCTCGGAGGCGGCTTCCCCTTTCGACACTGATTAAAATTCCGTGTCCCAGTATTAGCTACAAAGTATCAACTTTGCGCTTACTGCCACTGCCTTTATTGGCCGGGTTAAACTACTGTCCTCCCAGGTCATTACTCTTCTTTCAATTTACCGATCTTTCAGCCTCAGATTCGGGGTCCTTGGTACTATCAGAGTCGGCATATTTGACGAGAGCCGCCATGAGCTCCCCCATGTCATCGCAATGACGCGTAAGCCGCCCTAACTTCTGTTTGAGTGGAAGAAAACAACAATTCTTTTCCAACATTAACACTGCTGACCCGACATTGATCTTGTCTGAGGAATGTATAATGTTTGAGACCCGGCGCACCCAACTAGTTGTTGACTCGCCCTCATTCTGAACACAAGAAGCTAAATCCACAATTAACATTGGCTGCTTACATGTATCCTTGAAATGCTTGATAAACTTGGCCTTCAGCTCTGCCCATGACCCAATGGAATTGACGGGCAATCCTTTCCACCAGTTACGAGGTGTGTCTTCCAGCATCATGGTGAAATACTTAGCACATGCGGCCTCACTAACATCCAGCATCTCCATAGCCATCTCGTAACTTTCCACCCAAGCCTTGGGGGGTTGATCTGCTGTGTAGTTAGGCACCTTACGAGGGCCCTTGAAGTCCTTGGGTAAACGCTCGTTCCATATAGCCACCGTTAAGTACGGTAGGCCCCATGCTCGAGAAGTTCTACCTGTCTCTACTGAAGCCACCGGGTAAAACGGCGCCGACTGATGATATGCCGCCTGAGCCGTCAGCTCGGCCAATTGGCGCATCCTACCCTGATCCACCAGGTCCTGTGCATTGGTACCATGTCGCGCCAGGTCATGCCCACGAGTCTGGTCACGATGCCGCTCTGTGCTTCAAACCTCTGGCGAGTCAACGTGCCTGCTATAGCTGACACTTGGACGGGGGGTTGAATGAATCCGGTCACGACTTTAAGAATAAGCCTGTTGTTATGCTAGCGCTGTCTGAAGAAGCTCCTGGGCCCTCTGGGTCTCCACAGCTACCGGAGTTTCGCCCTCAATAGGCAGAGCCACCAATCTCGTTGCTGCCGCTATCATGTTGTCCAGAGGGTTGGAATAATGACCCGCCGGTGTTTCCGGATAACGAGGCATGGGGCGGTTTTGGTTCACATATAGAGAACCTATCATGCGCGGTTGAAGCGGTGCTCCGATCCTAGGCACTTCAGCCGTCCGGTCTATCACCAGCGGTTTACTGCCCCCTGCTCCAGCTGTGTTGAAAAGATTCCTCAGCTCGTCAATGAAAGGTAGACAACTCTTGTGCTTTCTCCTCGTGACTTCGTTAGCAGCGTTTTGCTCCACCGAGAGCCGGTACGAATCTGCTTGAAACTGCTGAGCCTGGGCGTCACAAACAGCCCATTCTGCAGTCATCCTGGTGTTCTCCGCCACCAGGTCTACTTTTGCTTGTGCTATCTCCTGTCGCAGCTTATCCACATCTGCCTTGTGCTGCTCCTGGTTCTCCGGGGTTACCTCCGTTCCCATCAGAGTCGCCAGAGCCTCCAACAGATCTGTCAAGACTTGAATCGGCGGGCGTGTTGGTCCGCCAGGGCCTGCCGCAGTTGATATTGCCCCAGGTGTTATGGCCCCAACGATTGTCGAGGCGAGAGCGGGCTGGGTGCTAGTCATAAAAATCGCCGCCTTGCTCGGCGGCTCACGGGAGTCCGGAATGCTATTACCATCGGACCAGCCCCCAAGCCGTCCGCTCTGCATCTGATACATTGAATTAGTCTCGCCCATGGATGACTCACCGTCAGATAGCACAACTGTCTCACCGTGAGATCCAGAACCTCTAGTGCCCTTCAAGAACTCGATACCACCATGCGCGGGCCCCATGATGGGCGGCAACTATCATGGAGTTGTCACGACAGATGTCCTAAGGAAAGGACTTAATTGTGGAGCCATAGCGACGTGATTAGTTTAAACGGGTTAAAACGGGACAAGAGACACGAGAAGTTTATACTGGTTCAGCCCCTTGCGGTGAGGGTAAAACCTAATCTAGTTTGAGGTGGAATTGCTGGGGTGTCGATTGCTAGGGAGCGAATACACTTGCCTGGCTCTCGATCTATTTTTTCTTGCCCTAAGCCGCTGCCGGGTCGTCCCCTTATATACACGGGTTGATGCCCTGCGACCTATGGAGTCCCCGCCGGCTCATACAATTGTGTCCGGCTTGGTGACTCATTGTTTTAGGCCTTACAATAGAAGTTAACATACATGGTGGTTCATACTTACAGGCCTTAAGCCGCTCTGGGCTTAGGGCCCTTTATATATTACTCTAATTGAACCGCCATCTTTAACATGCTTCTGGGCTTGGCCCATGAACCGCCATTGGGTAACCCGGCCCCTCCTGGGCGGGTCATATCAAATAGTTATATCCCCAACAGGGGGTGTATGGATTTTGACTACCTTTGCCATATATTGGCACATGATGTTTGCCACACTTGCCTACCTATAGTTGCTCAAATGGTTAGGCACACTTTGGCTTGCCCGAGGGAATCTTGCCGCACTTTTTGTGTCTACGACATGTGGGGTTCACTTCTGATAAAAACATTCTTGCCTTAAGTATGGCTAGAACTAAACACCTACCTAACTTGGTGAAACTTGCCTAAGGTGAGGTGTGGCCAAGTATAGCAAGGTGTGCACAGGAACCAAACAACCCCTAAGGCATGTTCTTCATGCATAGGAATTTCTTTCTAGATTTGCAACTACTAAACCGATTCAAATTGTGGTTCAAATGGGCATTTAGTTTTCTTCCTATCAACTTTGTGACCACCCTTCATTTCTTTCTAGATTTGCAACTGCCTTGAACCAAAGGATCCCTAAGGAATCGACATGAATGTAGAGTGAAAAAGTGATGCGACGAGTGTACAACTTCTTTGGCGTAGCCTTGTCGACCTCAGCATCATTGGGTTGGACATGGAGGATGGTGCGGTCGGTGAGACTATCGTAGGTGGGGAAGAAGATCTGAGGCCTTTGGAGACGACGCCGAGGGTACTGCTCCGCTGTGATGGATGGTTCCGTCGCTGGAGCACCTTCGGTGAGGTGTATGACGGTGGGGCTTGTGACGCCTGAAGACCGACGTCCCAAAAGATTCCAGATGTTCTGGGTTCTCCCGTGTGTTTCTTTGGTGATTGTGTTATTTATTTTGCGTTGCATCATGTCATCATGCCATCATGTCATTAATCTTTGCATCTCAACTTAAATAAATCGTGTGGATCTTCGATCCATTTAAATCGAGGGAAGTGTGATTTCTCTTTAAAACATATCCTCCCAATATTTAGGGAGCTATATTATAAAATATTCCATTTGTTTGGAATTAACCCAACACACTTGCATAATTTTCCCCATGCCTTTTCTACTTCAAGTTCCACCGTCAAAACCTTGCCATGTTTTCCTTTTCCTTTTATCGAGGTTCCTCCAAAAATTCGAACATTTTTGGACACTTCCTAAACCTTGCCCTATTTCAAGCCATTTGAATTAAATTCAAATAGTTTGAAATTTACTCTTAGATTCTCGCCTCTCCTATTTTTTCGTGGTCCGTGGACATTTTTGCGAGTCCAGGAAAAATAACCTCTTGCCCAAATTCCACCCCTAACCTCCCTTTTTATTCTTTCCCTTTTCTGTTTCTGTTTTATCTTTTTAGAATAGAGAGAGATGGCCCAACAGCCAGGCCAGCCGCCGGCCTGCGGTCTCCCCCCAGCCGGCCCATCCGGCCTCCTTGAGGCCCAGCCGCTCCAGCGCCCCCTAACCCTAGCTGGCCGTTTTCCCTCTCCCCTCGACCGTCCTCTCCCTCTGGTTCCCTCGTCCGCCGCCACCCCTCGTTCCCTCGCTCGCGCAGCGCCCCCATCCCCCTCGATCCCTATCTCCCTCCCTCGCTCGACCCGCAGCCCGCCGCACCTCTCCTCTCGCCCGAACCCTCGTTCCCCAGCGCTCTTCTTCTCCCTCCCGAGCAGCCGGCCCGCCCCTGCCTCCTCGCCAGGGCCTCGATTCGCCCCTTCGGCGCCCTCCAGCCGCGGGTCAGGCCGGTGCCTCGCCTCCTTCGGCGCCCTCCAGCCACGGAGCAGTTCTCCAGCGCGCCGCGCCTCCGGCCTCCTTCCATCTCCAGCCCCACGTCCTCGGCGCACCTCGCCATGGCTCCCCGCGGGCCGGCTAGGATCTGCCGTCCCGTGTCGTTCCTCTGCCGTCACGCGCCACCACGGGCCACCCGCAGCGCCCCTCCATCGCCAAGCGCCGGCGCCCGTGGCCTCCTTCCTCCGCGCTGAGCGCGTTGCACCCCTCCGGCCGCAGCTTCCTCGATGAGCTGCTGCAACCTCCAGCACACCGGCCGCCTCTCCCTCCCGGGTGCCTGCGCCTCGCCTCTGGCCGCACTGCTGGCCCCCCTCCTCCTCGCTGCTCCGAGACCGGCAAGTCCAGCTGCCGATGCCAGATGCGCGCCAAGTTCACCCAGTTCGCCAAGATGCACCCATGGGCTGTTTTAGCCAAGTTCAACCTCCGACGATCCCGACAAGTACCACGACGACCCGAACATCTACAGAAAACGAGCACAACTACCGTCGCCAAGACCCGAGACCCCAAGTACCACGACGACTCGTGTACCCCTACGTCAACTACGACGCGACAAGTACCACGCCGGCAAGACCGCTACGAATGAACGACTACACATGGAGATACGCCAAGTTCCACTACCGTCGTGAGAACGAGACCCCCCAAGTACCACGACACCGACCCCGAACATCTACGGAGTTGTACCACTACTTCCACGACGAGTCCAACTACCGCCGCGTGAACGGCTACATAACGTGTACCTCTACGGAACGACTACTTCCCCTACGAACTTGATCCTCCCCGAAACGAACGTTCCGAAGGTATAACCCCGAGACGATGTCCGTGGATGAATGCTTGTGGTTGTATGAGATGTTTTCCCTTGTGTGCACCGTGCCCGATTCGTGTTTTGTCATGCTCCTCGGTTGCCTCGTCGCCGACCCGTGGGAACCCGATGACGGGATCACCCCACCTTTCATCTTGTTCGACTCGCTCACGCCACCTTTTCTTTTGCACCGGTCTCTCAACGAGTTACCGGAACCGAGATGTTGCCGTCGCATCATTTTCGGATCGTTGACGTGGCACCCTTTCCTTTCACCACGGTGACAATACTTCATATCTCTTCATGTTAACCTTTAATTAATAAATTGCATAAAACTTGATCATGTCATCCGCATCATGTTAACAACATTAAAAATGTGTGAATTGTTGTTTGCTTAAAATTACTAAACATGCATATGGGGTTTTCCGGAATTGTTGTTTGTCATTCCGGCCTCATTTAAACTTGCCTTAATAGGTAGTTTGCTCTTGCTTCACCTCTTGCCATGTTAACAAACATTTAATCTTGTCTTGTAAATAAACGAGAGTCAATTAAATAATTAAAATGTGGTGTTTCGTCAATATGCAACTCGTTGCATATTGAGCTCCACTTAACTTGTAGTACTTTTTTGTGCACTTTGCCATGACATGCATATTTAAACCGGACATGCATCATACTTGTTTGTGCATCATGCCATGGTTATGATATGTGTGTTTACCGTGTTGCTTGTTTCTTTCCGGTTTGCTTCCCTCGTTAGCTTCGGGTTCGTTCCAGAGTTGTGAGGTTCTGTTCAACTACTTCATGGATCCGTTCTTCTTCCTTGTGGAATCCCGGGCAAGATGATCATACCCTTGGATACCTCTACTACCATTGCCATGCTTAGTTGTCTCGATGCTATCGTTACATGTCGCGCTACCCATCTTTTATTGTCAGCCCTCTCCTTGTTGCCATGAAACCTCTAACCTTTTGACACCTTCCCAGCAAAACCACTGTTTGGCTATGTTACCCGCTTGCTCAGCCCCTCTTATAGCGTTGTTAGTTGCAGGTGAAGATGAAGATCGTTCCAGGTGGGAACTTGTTGTTGGAATATCACAATATCTATTATTATTATTAACACACCTATATACTGGCCATGGGTGGAAGGCTTGGCCTTTAGCTCGGTGTTTTGTTCCACTCATGCCACCTTAGGCGCCGATAAACCGGCATTATGTTCCTTGATTTTGCGTTCCTTACACGATGGGTATATGGGACCCCTTGACAGTTTGTCTTTGAATAAAACTCCTCCAGCAAGGCCCAACATTGGTTTTAATTTGCCTCATAATAACAACTGAATTAATTAATTAAAATTGCATAGGGGGTCGCGTCCCCGAGTATTTTTTCTACATAGCAGGGGGGCCAGTGCTGATGGTGTTGGTCCCAAATAGAGTCGTGTGCGGTGCCCCCCTTGGAAACTTGGGGTTTGGCTGCTGTACGCTGTGCTCATCCGGTCGTGGCCTGAGACGAGATACGCGCGGCTACTATCAGGGTGTCGGCATGCCGGGAGGTCTTGCTGGACTTGTTTTACCATTGTCGAAATGTCTTGTGCACCGGGATGCCGAGCCTGATCGGATTTCCCTAAGATAAGGGGTGATGATATTATATTTATCACTTCAGCTAATCGTGAGAGCTTGTGATGGGCTAAGTTGGGACACCCCTGCAGGGTTATAATCTTTCGAAAGCCGTGCCCGCGGTTATGCGGCAGATTGGAATTTGTCAATGTCCGGTTGTAGAAAACTTGACAGAGGATCCGAAGTAAAACACACAACTGTGTGAGTAACCGTGACTGTCTCTTTTCACTCTGAGAAGAGAACACGGTGGGGTTATGTTTGACTCGTAGGTAGTTCAGGATCTTTAGCGATCACTACTAGTTTGCGACCGTTTGCGTAGATGCTCATCTTATTCTTGTACTCGTAAGTTAGCCACCATATTATGCTTAGCCGCTGCTGCAACCTCACCACTTTACCTCCTCCTACCCATAAAGCATTGCTAGTCTTGATACCCATGGTTATGGGATTGCTGAGTCCTCGTGGCTCACAGATACTACAACACCAGATGCAGGTTCAGCCGAGAATGATGCAGGAGATGGATCAGAACTTCAATGGGAGCTCGATGAAGAGAGTGGCCGTATGCTTGTGACGTTTTCGACGATCAGTAGTGGTTTCTACTAGGGGCGATTCGGACCTGTGGCTTTATGTTTTTGGTATCTTTCTTTTGGATCTTCGCCCGTAGTCGGGTTGTGATGTTTTGAATGATGTTTTGCTTATGTAATCTATTGTGTGAAGTGGCGAGTGTAAGCCAACTATCTCCTTTTGCAATTTCATCCCTATTTTTACATGAGTCGTGCAAAGATACCAAACTTGAGATCATTCCAGAATGGGCTTATACCTTTAAGTCGTGCCTCGACACGTAGGAGGTATAGTCCCATCCTGGGCATTACAGGGCTGAAGCAGGACAAGACATGCAGCGTTAATATGAAGTGGGATTCTAATAGCATCTGCAATAGATGGTGTAACATAAATAAATAAAACTGCTAGATGTAGAATGCATCAGCCGCGCCGCGGCCGCTCCAGCAGATGTTGTTAATATTGTTGACTCTGAACTTAACTGAAGAAACTAAATTTTACTGTCGAAACTGAATTTCACTAATGAAACTAATTGCACGAGTAGTAGAGCACTACAATAGAAGTTTATGCCGCTCGAGCACTAGTAGCAGAGAAGCAGTGATATAAATCAGCAACCGCTCGAGCAGGGAACATAGTTGCAGAGAGCAGCTCGCGCAATGGCAGCAGCTGCGCCCAGGTCAGTAGCGCGACCGAGAGCAAATTCAGCAACTCCTACAGCTACAACAGGCCGTGTATTATCAGCAGCAGCGGGAGCGAGAGAAGAGCAGAGCAGAGCACCAGCATGAATGAGAGCAAGAGCAGAGTAGAAGGGCGAACGACAACAAGACCAGATCCACAGCGCGAGCGAGAGACAGAGTTGCAGTAATAGCGCGAGCGGGAGCCGGACCAATAGGAGGAGCAACTATTGCTGGTGTGGACGTCGTCGCTGAGGGAGAAACGACATGGGGAGGTACGTCGTGGAGGAAGTGGCCGGCAACGGCGCCGTCGATGGAGAACCGCCATTGCTGCTCGGTATCGAGCACCGTCAGCCCCGTGAGGTCCAATAAAAGATAAAATGCAGCTGTGTTGCAGAACCTCCTTGGTGGCGCCGAGTAGGCCTCGGCTTCATCGGAGGAATTGGCGCCGAGTAGGCCACTGTGGGGATGGAGGTGGCGCGATAGATGTGGCGAACGCTGGGGCAGCTCCATCGAGGTGCAGGACGGGGCGACTGAAACAGCGAGACGAAGAGATCAACGACGAATCCTCATCTGGTGCGGTGGATAAGGGACGGCAAGATGTTGCTGTGGACGACATCGTCGGGGAAGAGGCTCCGGTTGCACGGCGGTCGGGAGGCCGTCGGAGGAGCAGTGGCTTCGCGGGTTTTGGCGGCCTCGATGTGCGAAAGGGGGGAACCAAGGGGAAGGTAGTGGGAGCCGTGGTTTAGGGACGCACTTGTCCAAAATGTGGGGCAAGTTACGAACGTACCCCCACCGGTTTTGACAACGCGAGATCGAGGCGGCATTTTCGGCTGAGGGTTAGAAGGGGGATTTCGCGTGTCTGGGCTCAGCGACCGATTTCGGATGAGGAGGGAGTTTTCGCACGCGTCAAAATTTTAGGATAATAAGGTGCGGTGCGGGTTGAAGAGGTGGGAGTTTCGCAGCAGAAGAGACAAAAAGATACTCTAGCTTCAAAAAATTCGGGATAACAAGGTGCAGATTCCATGTTTGGCAAAACAAACTTAACGTGTACAAAAAAAAGCAGCTCATACAAGACACAAGGGAGTTATCTCCCCTTTTATTTTGTATTTTCTTTATTTGCGACGATGTCCCCTTTTACTATATTGCTACAAATACGAATGAAAAAACTACAAGAAAAAAAAAATTGGGAAAACAAGATTAACCTGTACAATAAATCAATCCGCACTTCCCTCACCAACAACAAAAAAACAAATCGATTCCCACCACCAGAAAGAGTCATGTCCAGTTTTATACGATTACGAATGCTAGGATTTAGAATTTTAGTTTTGTAATCTATGTTATGTTGAGTTCGAATATATCGTTAGGTAACCTTGCGGTTTATAATGGATGTAGTCCTACATTTTGATCTTCCATCTTATATGAACATATGAACTACATGTACCATACGATCTCTAATTCAAATATTAGTATCCATTTTATGTTAAATTCAAATCACAATACATTGGTCTAGGTAGCAAGATGTTCGAAGTAATCTAAACCATGTCTTCATATGTCTAATGTGTTTAACACACACAACAATGCATCCCCCCACCCCCACACACAACATATAGATGTTAGCTTTGAAAGCCACACGTTATCTGAAATTAGAATAGTTATGGCCATGCACAGATGCAATGTGGTAACCAGTGGTGGTGAGATGATATCTGCCATCGGTATCGCAAATTTAAATCGATTTGCCTTGTTCGAAGTGAGTATAGTATGTAGCATGTTTGATTCAAAACCATGCCAGACATGTCTACATTATATTCATGCATACATGGCTTACAAACATCATGAGCTCTTATTCAAATATTTGAATCCACTCTTGTACTGATTATCGTCTTTGCGAGTCTTTCACACGCACACACACACACACACTCCTCCTCCCTTTGTGGATTTCCAATAACTTTCCTATATTGTGCATGCATATAAGCACACGCACTCCCCGCCACTTTGTGTAGTGACCTCGATCCGAATGGACCGGAGTCTCTATGCTCAGTGTCATCCGTAGATCGGTATGCTGACACACACAGTACTTCGAGGATTTATAGCAAAGTTTCAATCACACTTTATTACATCGAAAATCCTCAAAAGTAGTCTTATTACAATAAGATGGTTGAAGGCCATAAACTAATACGAAATCTTGCGGAAGCATCAAAGAAAGTTGAGTCCATCCAACTCCACGGCAAACATTGAGTGCATGACAACGACCTAATTACACATTATTCTTCGTCGATAAACTCTGCAACATGAGACGTTGCAACCGTGTAGGTCAGCACATTGAATATGCTGGCAAGAACACACTGTAGCAAGTAATGAAGAACAAATTTCTACAACTATATGTATATTTGGCTGGTGGAGGCTGTAAGGTTAGATTTTGCATAAAGCTAGCTTTTCCCTACAACAAAGGAATAAATTTTATTTACTACACAGTTGTATTAAGTAATAATGAGAATGGGTCCTCCATCTCAATCCCAAATTACCAAAGTCATTAATACCCAACAAGTTCATTAGATATAGTGTTGAGATTAGTCCATAATTTAAATACCAGGATACTCAAGATGTCCATAACCGGGGACACGGCTACTCATGAATAGTTTGTACACTCTGCAGAGGTTTGTGCACTTTTCCCCACAAGACTCGATCTCCTCCGTTGAATTTCTCGCGCTTCATGGTGTTTGAGAATCGGATGACCGAGACACAGTCTTTCAGAAGCATTTACTCTTTACCCCGGATGAACAGTTACATCTACTTTCCCCTACATCTGCTAGTTCACCACTGAAGGAGCTCACACAACATAGTCAACTATGCACACAGAAGTTTCTAGGCATGAATGATATATTATCCCTTTGAGCCTGGGTGGCATTTCATAGGATGATCACACGGGTCCTCCAGGATTTCCTAGGACAACACTGGATTCTCCAGGTGCCCTGCAACCAATCCACCCAGTGGTGTATTAAAGTTACCACCATAAACATTCCCTTAGTTGTTATTACACTAACAACTTTCATGAATTCTCACATACCAATCCACGTCTACAAGCATGGCTAAGAAATAAGTAACTAAGCGTATATTCCCTGGGGTTGATCTCAAGTCATTGGGTTCCTACCTCATGAACTACTAAGCAATACCACATGTGATCAAGTCCTACTCATGCAATCTTTTAGGATAGAACTAATGCGATAAAAACTTGGTATTGGAAAGTATGATCAAAGTATGAACTTACCTTTCTGACGATCGTTGAAACCTAGTGACTCGTCTTAGCATGCTTCGCACTCCGGGAATTCTATCACAATCAAACAATAGCATATATAAGCAATCATGCAACAAAACCGAAGAACGAAACTCAAAAGATCTCGAAAACAAACGAATAATTCTTGCAACAGATTTTTTTTTCTAACAATACCGAAATTAAGAGAATTTGGCCTTATCAGAAAGTTTAGGTCAACAACTTTGATTTGCAAAAAGAATCAACTCAAACGGAGTTACGAAACTCAAGTTACGACCAAAAGAAGTTCAAACATAAATCTGATTGAATTTAAATTTAAAAAAAAACTTTCAAAATCAAATTTGGTTCGTGCTACTGGAAAGATAAGGTCGAAACGAAGAATTTGGCGTTGGTTTCACCTAATTCCGACTAAGAGTAAAAAGTAACGATCATTTCAAAACCGGGGGCTGATATGTAAAAATTTAAATCGTGGATAGGCCCTTGACGAAAATAACCGAAAAATAAAAACTCTAAATAGAGAACGTTCGTTTTCTGGAACTAAACAGCGGATGTTCGTTGTTTAATAAAACCAAGAAAATGAATATAGGGTTTTCTAAAAAACCGATCTAGGGTCTAAAAAACGAAAATAAAACTTAAAAAACCGGCGGGTTTTACCTCACGGATCAGATCGTGTATCGGGTTCGTGGGTCGGGAGACGTGCGACGGGCGCGGTGGCAGCGGCGACAGCTCGGCAGTCGGTGAGGAGGGGCGGTCGGTGGCGGCGGCTCGGGCGTCGGGGTCGGCGTGAGGCGGCGGCCGGGCGAGGCGGTGGCGAGCTCATGGGCGGTGGCAAGGGCGGGCGGTGGCGGGCGCGGCGGCGTGCGGCATGCGGCGGTGAGGAGCGAGGGGGGGTCGAGCTCCTTATAAAGGCCGGAGGGCGGTTGTCTTGGCCGAGGGGCCAAGGCGGCGGCGTCGTGACCGCGCCGGACTCTGGCGGAGTCTGAGCCGGCTACGAGAGGGAGAGGCGGCGCGGGAGCGGGCCGGCTGGCTGGGCTTCGGCCCAGTCGGCCAAGACCAAAGTTTTTTTTATATAAATTCGCCCAACGAATAAAATTCAAATAAAATATAAAAAAATCCTAAAAATTTTAGAAACAATTTTCCTTGTTCCCACCTAATATTTGGGACAAAGTGAATAGTTTTCTGAAACAAAATACCAAAAATAAAAATAAACTTATTAATGAAATTTTAAAATAAAAATTTGCAAATAAAAATCCAAGAAAATTATTTTTACTCAAAATTCAACTTCCAATTTTTTATTCTGTTTTTGAAGAAGTCATATTATCTTCTCTCATTTATTTTAAAATATTGAAAATGAAAATTGGCAAAATATTATTTGATCCAACCTCACTAATAAAATAATAAAAATAGAGGGTCCTCTTTGGGAAAACTTCCAACTCTCTCACTTGGGGCCTTTGGAGCAATTTCAAATAAATTCAAATTCAAATATGCTCAAATGATGGATGCATATGAATGATCTATGTTAACATGCAAATTGAAAATTGGGGAGTTACAAACCTACCCCCTTAAGATGAATCTCGCCCTTGAGATTCGGGTTGGCTAGAAAATAGGTGTGGGTGGTCCTGGCGTAGATCATCCTCTCGTTCCCATGTGGCTTCATCCTCTGTATGGTGACTCCACTAAACTTTGCAAAACTTGATGACATTGCTGCGGGTAACTCTATAGGCAAACTCGAGAATCTTAATAGGATTCTCCTCATAAGTCAGATCACTCTCTAGATGAATTGCTTCCAGGGGTACTATATGCCATAGCGGAATCTCGACCATCTATGCGTGACATTTCTTCAACTAAGATACGTGATATACATCGTGAACTCCGGACAAGGTTTCGGGCAACTCTAGCTGATAAGGTACTTATCCTCTGGGCTCCAAAACTTTGTACGGTCCCACGAATCATGGTGCCAGTTTACCCTTCACTCTGAAACACTTAACTTCTCGAAGCGGGGACACACAAAGATATGCTCTATCACCAACTTCGTAAGTTACCTCCTTGCGTTTCGTATCTGCATAACTCTTCTATCGGGACTGGGCTATCTTCACTCTGTCACGAATCATCTTGACCTTCTCTTCTGAATCTCTGATTAAGTTAGGTCCAAATAACTGACGGTCTCCAACTTCATCCCACATCAAAGGTGTTCTGCACCTCCTTCCGTAGAAAGCCTCGAAAGGGGCCATTTGCAGACTAGTCTGATAACTATTGTTGTAAGAAAACTCTGTGTAGGGCAAGTTATCATCCCAACTAGATCCATAATCTAAAACACAAACTCTCAACATGTCCTCCAGAATCTGATTGACTCTCTCCTTCTATCCATCTGTCTGTGGATGAAAGGCAGTCCTGAACTCTAGCCTCGTAACCAAAGTCTCGTGCAACTCCTTCCAAAACTTTGAAGTAAACTGTGTTCCTCTCTCTGATACAATGGTCCTCAGAACTCCATGTAGACATACGATCCTAGTCATGTATATCTTGGCCAACTTAGCACTCGTGTAAGTGGTCTTCACGGGGATGAAATGAGCTACCTCCGTCAACCGATCAACTATAACCCATATGGAATCATACCCGGAACGTGTCCTGGGTAGTCCCGTGATAAAGTCCATTCCAAGTTTATCCCACTTCCATTCTGGTATGGGTAACGTTTGCAATAACCCTGTTGGTTTCTGATGTTCTGCCTTTACTCTCTGGTAGACGTCACATATCGCTACATACTCGGCAATGTCCTTGTTCATTCCTGTCCACCAGAAATTCTGCTTCAAATCTAGGTACATCTTAGTGTTGCCCAGATATATGGAGTAAGGCGAATCATGAGCCTCCTGAATAATCAACTTCTTGATCTCCGGGTCATTGGGCACATAAATACGCTCTTCTAACCATAGTGTTCCGTGTTCATCCTCACAAAATCCTTCTGCTTTTCCTTTGGCCATTCTGCCCTTTATTTCTGCTATTCCTTCATCCGTCTTCTGGGCTTCTTGATTCTTACCGAACAAAGTGGATTGAATTTCAAGTGTAGCAACATAGCCTCTAGGGACTATCTCCAGCTGTAAATCTCTGAGGTCACCTGCCAACTCCTTGGGTAATCCTCCGGTTAGGAGAGTATTAACATAACTCTTGTGACTTAGCGCATCTTTCCTGGATGATAATGCTATCTCATGTCGTAATCCTTTATGAGCTCTAGCCATCTCCTTTGCCTGAGGTTTAACTCCTTCTGCGTGAAGATGTACTTCAAACTGTTATGTTCCGTGTATACATCACAACGGTTTCCAGTAAGAAAGTGCCTCCAGGTTTTGAGTGCGTACAGTACGACTGCTTACTCCAAATCATGCGTGGCATAATTCAAGTGATGGGGTCGAAGCTGACGTGAGGCATATGAAACAACTCTTCCTTCTTGCATGAGTACGCCTCCAAGTCCTTGACGTGAAGCGTCACAATACACTTGAAAATCCTTACGAATATTCGGGAGTATCAACACTGGGGCTATAACCAAACGCTTCTTCAACTTCTGAAAACTTGCCTCACATTCTTCGGTCCAATTGTACTTACTTTCCTTCTTCAACAACTCCATCATGGGTTTCACAATCTTGGAGAAATTCTTAATGAACCTCCGATAATATCATGTGAGTCCAAGAAAACTGCGAATCTCTCCAACTGAGGTGGGTGCCTTCCATTCCGTAACGACCTCTACTTTGGAAGGGTCCACAGCTATTCCATCTCCTGAAATAACATGTCTCAGAAATCCTACTTCCTTCAACCGAAACTCACATTTGCTGAACTTGGCATATAACTGATGTTCCCTGAGCTTCTCGAGAACTAAACGCAAATGTTCCTTGTGCTCCTATTCGTTCTTGGAGTAAACCAATATGTCATCAATGAACACTACCACAAACTTATCCAAGAACTCCATGAATACCTTGTTCACCATACTCATGAAATAGGTAGGGGCGTTAGTCAATCCAAAGTATAAAACTGTGCACTCGTAAAGCCCGTACCTTGTGGTAAAAGTTGTCTTAGGTATTGCCTGCTCTCGGATCTTCAACTGGTGATAACCAGATCATAAATCGATCTTAGAGAATACCTTGGCTCGTTGCAACTGATCAAACAGGTAATTTATCATGGGCAGAGTGTACTTGTTCTTGACCGTCACTTCATTCAGTGCACGATAATCCACAACCATTCTTAGGGAACCATCATTCTTCTCGACTAAAAGTACAGGGGCTCCCCAAGGTGAAGAACTTGGTCGGATATAAACTTTCTCCATAAATCATTGATCTGCTTCTTGATTTCTTCTAGATCATTTGCGAGCATCTAATACGGTCTCTTGGATATTGATCTGGTGCCTGGCAACAGCTCAATCAAGAACTCGATGTCTCTATCCGATGACATACCTAGTAACTCCTCCGGAAATACATCGGGGTAATCTTTCACAACTGGTACTTCCTCCTGAACAACTCCTGAGAGTGCATTCACGTGAGTCTTCTAGGGCGTGTGCCTCGACACATACTTGATCCTCTTTCCTTCCGAAGTGGTGAGAAGAATTGATCTACTGGCGCAGTCGATGTTTCCTCCAAACATGGATAGACAATCCATACCTATGATTACATCCAAACCCTGGGATTCCAAAATGATGAGGTCTGTGGGAAATACATGTCTTACAATGGTCAATGGAACTTGATAACATCCTTGGCTAGTCATGTACTCGCTCTAGGGGAACTTACTAACATAGGCATTCTTAGGGCTATGGTGGGAAAATGATACTTTTTGACAAAACAGTTGGCATTCTGGGAACGGGGATACCCAGACTTGCCTGCCTACGGCCGAGGGCGCGGCTCATAGGCGCCCTGGTACGGCTCGGCATCTTCAGCGACCACTCAAGACCCTCGCGAGGCGGATGACACAAGGCATCCCCTGGGCGGCCTCACTAGGCCGCCTCAAGAGGATCGGAGATATCGAGGCGAGGGACACCTCGCGAGGTCCTCGTGACGCGAGCAGTGATGACCAAGGCCAGGCGGGCGCCAGCGGGCGCAGAGTGCCAGTTTCCTATTTGGTGCTAAAGGAGTAGGTGCAGGCGAAGAGTCCCGAGGCATCAGGCAAAGGTTTCCATATCGGTGCAACAAGACCAAGACCGGCAGGACAGCATAACGGAGGTCATCGCGGAGCCAACAGCAGCGTCACCACCAGACCCTTTGGCAGGCGAAGACCACCTTTTGTCAGGATAGCTTGTACTAGCTGTCCCCCTTCAAATTTGGTCGTTGTGGGATAACTTCCCGCTCAGTATTTGGGAAGAGGACCAGGGCCACTATAAATAGGACTAGCCACCACAATTGGGGTCATCTCACCTTCAGCTGATCAGATAGAATGCCACACACCACAAGCTCGCCCGAGCACAAGAACCCCTCTCCTCAGGAGGCAGTTCGTCCATGTACTAGTTCTTGATCAGCCTACAAGGCAATCCACTACACCACGCTGGATTAGGGTATTACACCACAACAGTGGCCTGAACTAGTATAAACTTTGTGTCCCTTGTTCCTTGGATCTGATGAGCTAGGCCTAGGGTTGTTGGGTAGACGAGCTAGGGCGGAAGGAGAGATCTTCGTGCGCACCCCAGTGTTCGAACCTTAAGGGTTTTTCCAGAAACTGAGATCCGACATTTGGCTCGCCAGGTAGGGGTGTGCCGAAACTTCCCTCCCATCGATCAGCACTCCGTCATTCCAGCAGTTCAATGGCCAGCGCTCGCAGAGACCGTGCTGAGCGGTGGGTTGCCCTTGTTGGCCGCGTCGCTCAGACTGCTCCTGCCGGCGGACCACCCCACCATTCTCCATTACTTGCTGCCAACGCCGCCATCGGCCCGGCACGGCATGAACAGCGGGCATCATCCCTGCACCCCTCTGTGCGACGTGATGGACGCACCGCTACCCCGTCAATGACTCCAGCGTTTTCTTCATCCCATGCTCGCCGTGGACCCGCGGACGCGCAAGCAATGTTGCTCATGGCACGCGAGCTCCTGCGCTACCACCCCATCGATGATTTCTACGAAGAATGGCTTGACCGCATCGCTGAGCTCGTCAGCACCGCTGGGGGCTCTCCAGTGTCGTCCCTCTCCTTGCCTCATCCGCCTCCCCATGCGGATGACGAGGCCCATGAAGCTCCACCGCTACCCTCGTGTCAAGGTGTCGTTCAAGACCCAAGGCACGTGGTCCCTCGGCGTGACCGCCCCCGTGCAGCGCCAGTGCACGAAGAAGGAAGCTAACAAGAGATCCAGTGGCCCCGTGGGGGAGCGCCCGCACTCCCTCCACCACTGCGCCGAGACCGCGTGCCCCCTGTCACGATGGCACGCGAGGACCAAGATCAAGTTCCACCTCCCCAACAAGCACCGGTGTCGACAGCAGGCTGCAAAGCCCTCGCCCCCCAGCTATGCAACGGCTACTGGCCTGGGAAGTTCAAGCCCGACCTACCTCCACACTACGACGGCACCCCCGACCCTACGAAGTTCCTGTAGCTCTATGAGCTAAGCATCGAAGTGCCCAGCGGCAGCGAGAAGATCATGGCGAACTGGTTCCCCATGGCCCTCAAAGACGGCGCGCGCTCATGGCTCTTGTACTTGCCCGCGGGATCGATCTCCACCTGGAGCGAGATGCGTGAATGGTTAAGGGCACCCGAGAACGTCCCCCGGCTGCAGGTGACCTGTGGTGTATCAAGCAACAACCAGGGGAAACCCTACAGAAGTTCATCCAATGCTTCAATAGTGTCCGCGTCAAGATCCCTAGGGTCACGGACGAGGCCATCATGTCGGCGTTCTCAGACGGCGTTCGCGATGTCAAGATGAAGGAGGAGCTTGCCATCCACGGAGATTTGTGCACATCCCCGGAGCTGTTCAACCTTGCGACCAAGTGCGCCAGAGGTGAGGAGGGGCGCCTCTTCCTCGTCGAGCTCCCGGTTGCTGAACCTGAAGACAAGAAGGCCAAGAGCAAGGACGTAAAGTGCAAGGAAGCGGCAGTGCTTGCAGCCGAACCAGAAATGAAGTGTGGCCGTGACTACCCAGAGCCACCCAAAAATGGTCGGGCGTTTTGCGCCTTCCATAAAGTGCACAACCACAACACTCATGACTGTCAAGAGCTCAGGGCCCTCCACAAAGGATGCATTATCCAACGCCCCAAGCGCGGCAACCGTGGCTACGACCACGGGGGAAGACGGATCGGGGGACACTGGGACGACTGCGGCCCCTGCCAGGAGTGGGTGATCAGCCTTGGGAGGACCGTTGGCGCGGCCAGCCCCGCAAGGACGCCTGGAGGGACTAGCCTCGGTAGGACCGTCCTCAGGGCAGGGCCGGCCTACCACCTATGCCACCACCAATGAGAAACGACGACCAGGACGAGTGGGCTGGGGGCTTCCAGGAGCCACGTGCCATCGCCTGTTTCTTGGGCGGAGCACATGCCCCAGCTTCTCAGCGCCTCTTCAAGAAGTTCGCCCATGAAGTAAACGCGGCTCTCCCCAAGCTCGAGGCTACTCGCCTACTCAGGTGGTCCAGATGGCCCATCACCTTCAGTTCAGCAGACCAGCTCAAGTGCGCTGCTATGGCTGGCGCCCTCTCGATGCTTTGCTCACCCGTTATCAGCAACGTCCAAGTTAGCAAGACCCTCATCGACGGTGGTGTAGGGCTCAACGTCCTGTCCATCGAGACATTTGACAGCCTCCAAGTACCCTACGATCAACTGCTGCCTACCAAGCCCTTCTCCGGAGTGACTGACGGCTCCACCACCCCCGTAGGGCAGGTCCACCTACCTATCACCTTCGGCAAGCGCGACAACTACCACACTGAGCTCATCGACTTTGATGTCGCCCACATCCATCTCCCTTACAACGCCATCCTCGGGTACCTAGCCCTGGCCATGTTTATAGCGGTGACTCACCACGGCTACAACATCCTCAAGATGCCGGGAAGCGGTGGCGTCATTACCATCCCCTGTGAGGAGAAGGACGCAGTGTGCTCACTCAAGCGCGCTTACTAGGCGGCGACAGTCGAGGATCCAGACAGCGACATCGTCATCTACCCACCCGAGGTCATCCCCAAGAAGAAGAAGCAGCTGCTCGCGCTGAAGCCCCATGTGTATGCAGCATAGGGCGGCAGCACCTCGGGACCTACAAAAAGGGAGGGACCTCCTCCCTCTCTCGCATAGCAAGGCACGCCCGGCGCCCCCCTCAGGCTGGGCTCGGGAGCTATCCTCTGGAGGGCCTCTGACTTATCCAATGACACGAGGGAGGCGCTCGGGCACAATGTAGAGGAGTACTTCGTTGCACACTTCCCTCCGTAGGCCTCGGGGCGTGAGTCACCAAGCGCTCGGGAGTTCATCAGCCAAATCATCGAAGACCTACAGGTGCCAAGAGCTATGCGGGGCGAGTGTCGCCCAGCTCCTATGAGTACGGCTGTCGGCCCAGGCTCAGGCAACGGCCTACACGTCTACGTCAACGTCCTCACACTTAACAGGATCGCATCTCAGGAGCTCCACTGGGCTTCCCAGGTCGGCTAGTGCCAAGGTCCCCCTCACAGCTACGTGCGCATGCCCTTCGGCCTGCCGAACCAAGCGACCCTGCACCAGCGCCACATGCAGGAAGTCCTGGCTGCTCGCGAGGTCAAGCATAAGGAGACCCAGGCGGAGTTGGACTCGGCCCTCCGCGAGATATGGGGAATCCCAAAGCCTCGCGAGGCGCCGGTGCTAGGCGGCGCGTGAGGAGCGGCATCTACGTCGAGTATCTTCAGCTACACCGACACTACTTCAGCAACTGTGCGAGGTGACATTTTCCGGTTTTTGTTCAACTAGGAGCGCTCCTCGGGCAGCATCATTCGCAGGCTGCACGGGCCTGTCCCTGCGACGTCTATCCTTTTGCATCTCAATTCGCCTTGTTGGGGGCGCCCCTCGGGCTGCATTATCCCCAGGCTGCACAGGTTCGTCCTTGTGGCATGTATCTCCCTTGCGTTTTACCTGAGCTAGCATTACTACCTTTGTTAGCTGCATTTGGGTCACTCATCTATTTGGTCGTAACTCCTATACCATGAACATCTTGCGCCCTCGCAAGGTCCCTTGCATCCGTCTTGTGACCGGGGGTGGGCACGGCGTCTGTGCTCGGGTCCATCCCTGCAGCGTCGCCAAATCCAAGCGGCTGAGCTCTGCCTTGCGGGCTAGCCCCATGTATGTCACCTCCCGTGGCCCTTGGTGCCTTGCCCACGCTCAAGCCGGATGCTAGAAGGTGCTTGGGGGCGCACGATACTGTGCCCCGCCGCTATGGGGCTGCGTGCCGGTTGTGTTTTCTTAAGACGTCCACATGAGAAGATTAGGCACGACGCCTATGCTTGGGTCAGTCCCTGCAGCGTCGACAAATCCAACGGCTGAGCTCTGTCTGGCGGGCCGGTCGCGTTCCCGTCACCTCCTAGGGTCGTTGGTGTCTGGCCTTCTCATATGGCGGTCTAGAGGGATTCACCCGGTGTGGGTTACCTAACCATCTTGCAGGGTCACCTCAAGCACTCTCATTTAAGACCAGGCGGAACCCGCCTTGAGGTAGGGCCCCGTGAGTCCCGCGCTGGCTCACGGTGCCCAGATACACCTCGTCTAGCCCCACCGTGCCACCCACATGTCCGGACGGGGCTGTATACGCCCAGGGGCTCTCCGAAGTAGGGAGCCCCCTCACACGGTCCAATGGAAGCACCATGCTCCCTGCTGGCAGACGACACGGTCGAGGAGCGGCTATGCCCGTGCAAGGACGGCAGCGCCATGCTCCGCGCTGGTGGTAAACAACTAGGGGTGGCCTCACGGCTGCATTAACCTCAGGGAGCCCCTCGGCTCAGTGACCAGCCCCACCGCGCTGCCCTCCCCTCAGGAGGGTAGCGCGTGGGGGCTGGGCATGGGGGCTGCGTTCAGGTCACGCCTGGCGTACGCCCCACCAGGTCCTCCGGGCCTGGTCGACGCGCAACCCTCCCGAGCGCAAGCCCGAGGAGGACAGGTATGGGGTCTGTTTGTACGTCAAGGGGGGCCTTGGGCATCGCGACCCAAGGGCCTAACTGGTCCCATAGCCCCTCATTCCCTCGTCTTGTCCTGGTTTCCGGTCAAGGCCAACGGCGGCTGAGTTACGCGCGGGGCTGGGCCCTGCCGACGCAGAACATCAAAGCCCTGCCTAGCGCTTGCTACCTAGAGATCGTTTGCGCGTCAAGGGGGACTCCTGAGCATCGCGACTCAGGAGCCTAACTGGCCACGTAGCCCCTCACTCCCTAGCCTTGGCACATTGACCTGGACAAGCCAGTGGCGGCTGAGGTATGCGTGGGGCCGGGCTCTGCTGACGTAGAATGATAAATAAGAAGGGAAGCACGGATATCTAGCAAGTATTACAAGCTGGATTGTTCTTCAAATGTGAAGAAGAAGTTTTAACGCCTCCACGAGGCTCGTACATGTTGCAGGGAACAAAGATAAGGAGGAGCGCCGACACTAACCAGCAGGCCCATCACTCAGCCCAGGGCACTCCCGCCAGGAAGCGCCTCCTCGCCAATGGCATCGCCACGCCTTGAGGAGTCGGTGCTGGCCGCGGGATCGGAGGCGCCCGCGGCCGGAGGTGGAGATTTGACGATGAGGAACTTCTTCAGTAGAGCCTCCACATGGTCCCTCACGACTTCAACGACGGCCTCACAGTGCTCCGCCTCCACGGGCTCGAGCAGGTCCCCAAGGTCGGCGTTGGGGTCGCGAAGGTGCAGGTGGCTGAGGACGCGTGTTAAGGCGGAAGGGGAAAGCACACGAGCTTCCTCCTCTGCTAGGGGGCTGATCTTGCGGACGACATCCTCAAGCGCCAAGACATGATAGGGAAGCAGCTGGGCGGGGCCTTTATCATCCGACGCCAGTGGTTTCTCCAAGCCCTTCTCGTAGAGCGCCCCCAGCGCCTCGCGAGACCTCTCCTCCAGGGACTTGAAGGCCACATGATCCTCGGCCAAAACATTTGCTTTGGTTTCCAGCTGGGCCTCCTATGCTCCATCGCTCGCTTCAGCTCCTCCAGGCGACCACGATCCGTAGACAGCTCTTTCGCCAGCTGCTCCAGCTCGGCGTTGCGACTGGCTACGACATCTTCTCGGGCCTTCATCTTCTTCTCGTCAGCCTCGCACTTGCTACACAAGTCTCGGAGCTCAGTCTCCACCGACTAGCAGTGCTCCTGGGCGGTCCGAGCATCCTTCAGCGCCGCCTCGCGAGCGGCTGTGGCCTGGTCGGCGTCCCGCACGCCTCTTTGGAGGCCGCCATGACTTGGCTCAGTACCTTCCGAACAGACGCGTTGGAGCTTAGCCAGCCGGAAACCAGCTCCAGACGCTCGGCTACGAGGCGACGATCGGCACCTTGAAGGTCATCCTGGAGCTGCGTCAAAGTAGAAAAGGCCTCCTTCAGGGCGCCGGGCGAAGCTGGAGGGCCGCAAGCTGGCGGCATGGTCACGGTAGGGGGCTGCTGCGCGACCAAGGCCTCCTGAGCCATGACAACGCTGGCAGTAGAGTCGAAGACGGGGACCCCCGAAGCCTGCTCAACCAAGGCCGTGACCCCCACCAGGGGTAGGTCTCCTGGTCCTTGCGGTGGCAACTGTGCAGCAGGAGCGGAGGCTCCTCCACCACCCGTCTGCACCAGGGGGGACGAGACCGAGCCGGGCTGCTGGACCTCCGGTGTGGTCGCCTCTCCCTTCGGCTTCTTCGTCGATGGCGCTGACCTAGCTACGTGGGGCAAGGTGTTGCGAATCAACAATGGAATCAAGAACAAAAACAAATCCAGGTCAAGGTACTTACTGGACCACAGCGACAAAACCCTGAAGCCTCTTCATAACCAAGGAGCCCAAGGGCGCCGCAGCCTATGCCGTGGGAACGGGAGCCCCAAAGGCGGGCGGGGTCGCAGCACATGGCACGACAACAGTGCCTAGTGTAGCCGAGGCTGAGGCGCTACCTCGGGGGATCAGCGCCGACCGGCTCTTCGTCGGGACCCCAGTCGGCGGCTTCTTCGAGGGGGTGTGCTTGGTTCTCGTGACAGCTCCAGCTAGGGGCGGCACCTCCTCCATCGGGTGGTCGTCGTTGTCGTCAGGCAAGGCACGAAGGAGGTCAGCCTTGCGAGGAGGGGAGGACTCCCCTGCCCCCTCCACGGTTGCCTCCAAATCGTCTTCCTCGCTGGAGTCGCCCGAAGATACCTCCACCAGCGCGGCTGCCACTTGAGCTTCAAGGGCCGCCGGAGGCACGAGCCCGCGCCCGTCAAAGGTGGGCATGGAGGCCGCCACCGTTGCCCCATCCTGGCGGCCATACAAGGGGACATGGGAAACAGGCGGATATCCAAGGTCGACCCCTACCAGAATACGGAGAGCTGCCTCAAGCTCCTCGGCAGATAGGGCGTCACAGCGCAGCCGGAGGTTGTCCGACTTGTCCCCAAGCATCCACATGGGTTGCGAGCGAGCCTGAAGTGGAGCTACGCGACATGTCAAGAATTCCT
This sequence comes from Secale cereale, assembly GCA_902687465.1. NCBI lineage: Eukaryota > Viridiplantae > Streptophyta > Magnoliopsida > Poales > Poaceae > Secale > Secale cereale. The sequence continues at coordinate 233,350,050 of LR738714.1, forward strand.
TGACAATCATGGCCCCCATCATCTTTGCGGCCTCGGGGTTATCAGGCTTCAGGTCCGCAGTCATCTTCTCCAAGACCTTCTCTGCCCGAGGATCCCTGAGCTTCGCGCTAAGCCACCTATCGCTCGACTCGAGCGCCGCCACCGGCAGCACCAGCCGAGGATGGACACACTTGGCATCCATGAAGACCCACTTGTGCCTGAAGTTCTCGGCCTTCTTCCCAGCTCTCGAGATTGCATTGGTCCCGTTGGCCACGATAAGGTTGGCGCACCCTGAGCAATGGCCCTCCTTGATCCGGAGGTAGAAGAAGTGGCGAAGTAGCGCCACGGACGGCATCACCCCTGCGAATGCCTCGTAGTAGAAGGCGAAGATGGAAAGAAGAAGGACGGAGTTGGGATGAAGATGAAGGGCGTGAAGCTTATAGTGGTTGAGGGCAGCGAAAAAGAAGTCGGAGAAAGGAGGGACGAGCCCAGCAACAATACTGCTCATAAAGAAAGGGTAGAAGGTACATTTGGGGTCCTCCGGCATGGCGGAGGCGGCTCGGGCAACGGTTTTCCCTTCTCGTTGGTGTCCTCCGCCGTCATCAAGAGCAAGGCGGTATGGTTCGTCTCCGAGACGGTGGGCGCCCTCAAGGCCGGCTCCTACCAGGCAGGTGGGGCATTGGCCTTCGACTTGCTGGAAGCCATCAGTGCGAGCTCGAAAGGGAGGCGGCGAAGATCTAGAACTTTGTGGAGGAGAGAAACAAGAAAGGGGATCTGGAGCAAGGCAAGGGCTAGCAATGAAGGCACAGAGGCACGCACATGCCTTTTGTTAGCTGTGCAGTTGCCGAGGCGGCGTGGGAGCGCAGACGCCCACGTCCCATCAATCGCCAAGCGTCAGTCAAGGCCGCGGGCTTTTGGGCCCCACGGCGCTTCACACTTGACCCTTGGCTTCGCCGCGAAGCCAAGCCCGAGCGCACCTTTGGCCCGGGGGCTACTATCAGCGTTCTAGGAATGGGGGTACCCAGACTTGCCTGCCTGCGGCCCAGGGCGTGCCTCACCAGGCGGCCTGGTACGGCCCGACATTTTCAGCGACCACTCAAGACCCTCGCGATGGGCCAAGCCTCACGAGGCGGACGACACAAGGCATCCCCTATGGTGGCCTCGCTAGGCTGACTCGTGTGGATCAGAGATATCGAGGCGAGGGACACCTCGCGAGGTCCTCGTGACGTGAGCAGTGACGACCAAGGCCAGGCGGGCACCAGTGAGCGCAGAGTGCCAGTTTTCTCTTTGGTGCTAAAGGAGTAGGTGCAGGCGAAGAGTCCTGAGGCATCAGGCAAAAGTTTCCATATCGGTGCAACAAGACCAAGACCGGCAGGACAGCAGAACGGAGGTCATCCTGGAGCCCACAATGGCGTTACCACCAGAGCCTTTGTTAGGCGAAGACCACCTTTTGTCAGGATAGCTTGAACTAGTTGTCCCCCTTCAAATTTGGCCGTTGTGGGATCCCTTCCCGCTCAATATTTGGGAAAAGGACCCGGGCCACTATAAATAGGACTAGCCACCACCGTTGGGAACATTTCACCTTGAGCTGATCAGATAGAAAGCCACACACCACAAGCTCGACCGCGCACAAGAACCCCTCTCCTCAGGAGGCAGTTCATCCACGTACTAGTTCTTCATGAGCCTACAAGGCAATCCACCACACCACACTGGATTAGGGTATTACACCACAACGGTGGCCTGAACCAGTATAAACTTTGTGTCCCTTGTTCCTTGGATCTGACAAGCAAGGCCTAGGGTTGTTGGGTAGACGAGCTTGGGCAGAAGGAGATATCTTCCTGCGCACCCCAGAGTTCGAACCTTAAGGGTTTTTCCGGAACCCGAGATCCGACAAAAACCCCTTGATATGTATGAATGAGATGCACTAGTGTCAAAAAGAACAAGGGCGGTAAATGCATTATCCAAAAACTTACCAACCACTGCGTCGGGCTACTCGTCAATCTCCTCTACATTGACGTGGTTCACATGTCCTCTGGTGAAAGGGTTGGGCTTCTTCCGCGAACTTGCGTTGCCTTTTCCATTCTTTCCTTCAGGACACTCTGTGGCATAATGTCTAGTCTTCCCGCACTTGAAGCAAGTAATGTGACTCAAATCTCTCTTTGCGGGCGTGGATGGAGTGGAACGATTCTGATTGTTGTTTCCTCCATTCACATTGCCATTCTTAGGGCCATTTTGGTTGTGTGAACATCCTCTATTGTGTGAATGGCCTCCAGTGGTGGGATGGTTATGTCTTCCTGAGTATGGGGAATAACGGGGCTTCTGCTAGGCTCCAGAGTTAAACTTCCCTGATCCATACTTCCTCTTGCGGGTCTCAATGTACTGCTGCTTTCCTTCAATCATGATGGCCTTGTCTACCAACTCCTGGTAGTTCTTGTAGGTGGCTACCATCAGCTGCATGCTCCACTCATCGTTGAGTCCCTCTAGAAACTTCTCCTGCTTCGTGGCGTCAGTGGCTATATCATCTGGCGCGTAGCGACCTAACTGTCTGAAGTCATCCACGTACTACCCCACAGTACGGTTTCCTTGGTGCAAGTTGCAAAACTCACGCTTCTTTAGGTTCATGGTTCTAGCTGAGACATGTGCAGTGCAAAAGGCTTGCTGAAACCGATCCCAAGTAATTGTAGCAAGTGGATAGGTGGCGGTGTAGTTCCTCAAGTTGATGTGCGGCAAAACGCACTCTCTCTGCATCAGTGCATCATGCAGTTGCTAGCTCTCTTCCCATCTTGCGAAGGCAGTCATCTACAACAATCGGCTCGGTGCTACTAGAGAACACTGATGGATTCAACCTTAAGAACCGGGTTAGGTTTTCATAGGGAGGCGGAGGTGGGTTGTTGTTGTTGTTGTTGCCTTGGTTCTGAACTAGTAGTTGCATCAAAGTGTTCTTCTGCTGGATCAACTGAGTGAGCTCAGGTGGGAACTCAAATCTGGGCTCACATCTCGGAGGCATCTGAGGGGTTTAGAGGAGAGAGATTAGAATAGAAAGAGGTCTAGGGTAAATCACTACCCATATGCACATGAGACAAAATATTTCAAATCATATCACTCAATTCAATCAAGGTCACACAAAAGATCCTAATACAAATATAGCAAACTATTCTAACTACTTGGAAGAATACTAATGATCACAAGGTGGTCATCTAATAACTATCATCGGAAGACTCCATGATATCTAAACCAGCTTCGTCTTCATAATCACTTTCATCACTGTCGGTGTCGTCTAACAGAATGTAGTTCCCCGTATGAATACCCATCTCTGGTTCTGGCTTCACCATGTTTGTTCCAATCTTCTTCCTCAGTGCTACAATCTGCTCCAATAGTACGGCGATTTCCTCCTCATATCCATCACATATTGTCTTGATTTCCTATTCTAGCTCCACGTTCCATGTTATCACCATATTGGTCTTCTGCATGAGCATGCACATCTGGTTCTTGTAGATTTGAATGTGTTGTTCCATCTCCTAGATGGATACTGCAATGTATCTATCCTTCCTGGTGTGAAGAATCTCCCATTGCTCGTCTTGGCATCCACAAATCTGGTAGATGGTGTCTTCAAGGTCCATGTTGTAGACCTCACATATGCATCCAAATGTGATGTGAGCTGCCATACACTTTCCCAAGTTCCATGTCGGTGCATCAAAGGAAAGCTCAAGAGGTTCCGTGGCGGGTGCAATAGTCCTCCCAAGAACACTAACTTTGATCTTCCAACACTCCTCTTCCGGCAATGTTGCATAGAGATCTCAAGTGATACTTGGTATTCCAATGTGTAGGTATATAGTGACTTCCTTCAAGTGTCTTCCGAAAGGGGTGTCATCGTCTGGCTGAGTGAACTTGCTCTCGGGGTCTGACATCTATAGAATAGAAATAGGGAACAATTAGAATGAGTGGAGAAGAAATAGAATGAGTAGAAAAGAGCATCCTGTGGCTTATCCAAGTGATCGCGTCCTACAGTCAACGTGTGCTCTTATACCATCTCTGTAGCGAACTCGATCCAAATGAACCGAAGTTTATGTGTTCAGTGTCATCCCTGGATCGGTATGCTGACACACATAGTACTTCGAGGATTTATAGCAGAGTTTCAATCACACTTAATTACATCTAAAATCCTCAAAAGGAGTCTTATTACAATAAGATGGCTGAAGGCGATAAACTAATACAAAATCTTGCGGAAGCATCGAAGATAAGTTGAGTCCATCATACTCCACGACAAACATTGAGTGCATGACAATGACCTAATCGCACCTTATTCTTCGTCAGTAAACTCTGCAACATGAGATGTTGCAGCCATGTAGGCCAGCACATTGAATATGCTGGCAAGAACACACTTGTAACACCCAAGATGCGATTCTATCCTGATCACGTGAACACCTCGTGATTGGGGCACAACCGCATTTCGGGCGCCTACCAATATGGATATCATTACATCGTACTATTACATAAATACATGGGGATACAACAATCCATACAAGTCACATGGATACAACAACATCAATATAAGACATCCGACTACGGATGCAAACATGAAAGCACAACGACATCCATCTGTTATCCTAGGCTGCCGACCAGGAACCTAACCCAAGACTGACAAAGCAGAAGAAGAAGAACTCCAACACAAAGAACATCGCTCTCACGTCAAGTCATCGGAAACATGCACCTGCGACTGTTGTTGTAGTAACTGTGAGCCACGTGGACTCAGCAATCCCATAACCATGGGTAGCAAGACTAGCAAAGCTCAATGGGTAGGAAGAGGTTAACTGGTGAGGTTGCAGCAGCGGCTAAGCATATGTATGGTGGCTAACTTACAATTACAAGAACAAGATGAGCATCTACGCAGACGGTCGCAACCTAGTAATGATCGCTAAAGATCCTGAACTACCTACGAGTCAAACGTAACCCCACTGTGTTCTCTTCTCATAATGAAAAGAGACGCTCACGGTTACTCACGCGGTTCGTGTATTTTATTTCGGATCCTTTGTCAAGTTTTCTACAACCACACATTAACAAATTCCAATCTGCCACATAACCGCGGGCACGGCTTTCGAAAGATTATAACCCTGCAGGGGTGTCCCAACTTAGCCCATCACAAGCTCTCACAATGAGCATAAGTAAGTGTATTACCCCTTATCTTAGGGACAATCCGATCAGACTCGGAATCCCGGTGCACAAGACATTTCGACAATGGTAAAACAAGTCCAGCAAGGCCTCCCAGCGTGCCGACACCCTGATAGTAGCCGCGCGTATCTTGTCTCAGGCCACGTCCAGATGAGCAGTACATACGGCAACCGAAGATCCCAGATAACTGGGTGGCACCGCAAGTGGCTCTAGTTTGGGACCAA
>LR738714.1:233355543-233580471 GCA_902687465.1 Secale cereale
CCCCCCCCGTTATGTAGAAGAATCCTCGGGGACATGACCCCCTATGCAAATTAATTAGTTCATTAAGTTTTATTATGTTGCAAATTAAAACCAATGTTGGGCCTTGCTGGAGGAGTTTTATTCAAAATCGAACTGTCAAGGGGTCCCCATATACTCAACCACGTTAGGAACGCAAAATCAAGGAACATAACACTGGTTTATCGGTTCTTAAGGCGACATGAGTGGAAAAAAACACCGAGCAAAAGGCCAAGCCTTCCACACATTGCCAAGTATATAGGTGTGTTAATATAATTAAGAGATAATATGATATTCCAACAACAAGTTCTAACATGGAGCAATCTTCATCTTCACCTGCAACTAGCAACGCTATAAGAGGGGTTGAGCAAGCGAGTAACATAGCCATACAATGGTATGCTGGGAAGGTGTCAAAGGTTAGAGGTTTCATGGCAACAAGGAGAGGCTGACAACAAAAGATAGGTAGCGCGACATATAGTGATAGCATCCAGACAACTACCATGGCATTGATATTAAAGGAATCCAAGGTGAAGCTCATCTTGCCTGAGATTCTGCAAGGAAGAAGAATGAGTCCATGAAGAAGACGAAGAAGAAGCCACGTAGACGAACCAAGTGAAGTCGAACGAATCCTCATGATCGCAACGGAATAAGAACTAGCAAGAAGAAGCGAGTAACACAGTAAACACACCACACAAGAACATGACATAATGCTCTACCAAGTATGATGCAAGACAAGTCTGTATGTTGCAAAACATGGCAAGGGATGAACCACTCAAGAACATCACACAAAGCATGTTTAAATGAGGACGGAAACAACATATAACAATTCCGGTAAGTCCTCATATGCAATTTTCGAAATTGGTCCAGATCAGCACAAACCTTAAGTTAAAGTATTTAAACAGCAGGTTAACATGCACCATGATGATCTACTCAAAATACTAGTCAAGTTTCATATAAAGTTTATTTAATTCGGAGCTACGACCTAGAAGATATGAGCAAAACAAGTCAAGCATGGGAAGGATGCAAGACGCATTCAAACATCAAGCAAACATACCCCAAATAGGTATTCAACATGTTATTATGCATCTATATGCAAAAACACACAAGTTTCATATATGACGAGCTCAAAACGGAGCAATGGTTCAACACATACACATGAAACAAGATATAACAACAAGCTATCCAAAAACAGCAACATGGCACTTAGTTGACATCAAAACAACATGATACAATAACACTTCATGGCAACGAAAGGCATGGCAAGCATGTATATGTCCAGCACTACAAGCATGACCAATGAGCTACTACAAAACTCCACTAGAACATGCTCAAAACATCATGGCAATATTGCAAAAGATAACAGTTTTACAGACTTAGTGAAAATAAACTAGAGACGACAGAAATAACGACAAGTAGGCATGTTTGCAAGCTTGTGCAACTCAACTCAATGCATATCATGGCAAGTGAATGTAACCAACAGCAAGAAGACATGTTTATGAGGCTACTCATGGCAAGAAGATGGTCATAGGATGCATAGAACACTAGCTATTCACATGGCAAAACTGAACTTGTTGATAACATGCTGACAGAAACATTTTATAGCAACTTGGGAGTAAGAAATAAGCAAGCTACAGCAGGCTATAATGGCAAACAAGGACATGGATGGATAGAGCATAACATGGACATCAAGACATGATCATTGAACACTCCAAAACAAGCATGGATTTAAGTGTGTCATCAAGCAAACATGGCATCAGGTTACAACAGTTTCAGACTTAGCAGTTTTTAACAAGTCATAGAAATCAGCAAACAGCGAGTAGCTCACTTTGCAAGCTTGTTGTAATAACCACAAGGCATATCATGAAAAGTAGATAGCACCACAACAAAGATGGAATGATTGTGCTTCTAAAACATATTGACATGTAGCTCAAACAAAAATCACACATAAAGATATGAAAAAGACAAATCAACATCTCTTAACAAGTTTCAGCACTTAACAGCCACATGCACTTTTGCAACAGAGATAAACATGGCAATATGCACCTAACATGAATGCAACAGCCACCATCATGTAGAGAACTTCACAATGAACATTTTGACATATCATACACTCCAAACAGTTGAACATGCACAAAGATACATCAAGTCAAACATGCCAATATGATGTATGAAACAAGGACTTAGCCGTTTAAGCAAAATAAATGCAAGCACATTTTAAGTGTTGCTTTACATCTATGAGGATGTCATGTCAAGTCATATGCAATTTTTATGAAAACTTTGGCATGAAGATAATATAGAGTATTTCGTCGCCGTTGTGGGAAAGAAAAGGGGTGCCACGGTGGCGAATCCGAAAATGATGCCGCAACAACATTTCGGTACCGACAACTCGTTTAGATGTCGATGAAAAAGAAGGGTAGCGTGAGCGAGTCATGCAAAAGATGGTGGGACGTGCACGAGACAAATCGAACACAATGCAAACACGAGCATCTCATACAACACACATGCATTCGTCCACGGGCATCGTCTTGGGGTTATACCTTCAAAGCGTATGTTCCGGGTGGATCGGGTTCAACGAGGGAAGTAGTCGTTCACGTTTCGTAGTCAAAGTAGTGGTACACGCGGTCTTGTCGAACCCAAGCGACGGTAGTCATACACGACGTGTTGTGGAAGTAGTTGTACTCGCGGTCTTCGGTGAGGGTAGTGGTACACATTTTCGTAGATGTTCGGGGTCGTCGATCTTGCCGATGGGGTACTTGGCGATAGTAGTGGTACACGGTTGTCATGGATGTACTGGTACTTGCCGCATCCAACGTCTTTGGGCATCCGTCTCGTTTCTTGCAACGGTAGGGAACACGGGGTAGTCGAGCTTGGCGATCCGAAGGGGTACTTGGCGTATGGTCATGTAGTCGTACATGTTCTGTAGAAGTACATGTCGTCGTTGCTGTTCGGGTCTCGGAGTGATAGTAGTCGTTCACTTGGCACTGGTAGACGAACTTGAGGTGGTCTTGGCATCGGACTTGCGGCATTGGACAGAGACATGGCATGGTCGGACGAAGCAAGGGCAGCACGCGAGCGACGCGGGCCTCAGGAAGTCGACGGCGAAGCAACACGGGAAGAAGCAGCAGCAGGATAAAGTGGACGGCATCGGCCTTGGCGTGGAGCAAGGGAGGCGGATAAGGTGCGTCGCAGGGCGGCACGCTGGACTTGGTCGACGGTGGCGCACGGGAGAAGAACTCCGGCGGTGGCTGTCCTCGGCCAGGGAGGAGGCGAGAGAGCAAGGTAGAGAGGCAGGCTGGCGGGGCCTCGGGCGCTCGAGCAAAGGAGGCAACGGCGGCTGCGGCGCCCGGCGATGTGGCGACACGAGGCGGCAGACCTCCTGGAGGTCGACGGCGGCGGGACACGGCGCCTAGCATGGAGTCGGTGAGGCGGCGCACGAGTCTAGCCAGCGGTGAGGGGGCCGGGCGGCGAGCGGTGGAGGCGCGAGGGGCGGAGCCAGGCACTCGGCGCGCGGGCGGCTGGCGGAGGTGACTTGCGGATCGGGGAGGACGAGGCGAGCGAGGGGTCGGGAGGAGAGAGATCGAGGGAGAGAGGGAGATGGGGATCAAGCGGTGGCGGCACTGAGGGAACGAGGGCAGGGAGGAGTTGGGGATCGGGCTTGCTGATGCTCAACCAAGTATGATGCAAGACAAGTCTATATGATGCAAAACATGGCAAGGGATGAACCACACAAGAACATCACACAAAGAATGTTTAAATGAGGCCGGAAACAACATATAACAATTCCGGTAAGTCCTCATATGCAATTTTCGAAATTGGTCCAGATCTGAACAAACCTTAAGTTAAAGTTTTTAAACAGCAGGTTAACATGCACCATGATGATCTACTCGAAATTGTAGTCAAGTTTCATATAAAGTTTATTTAATTCGGAGCTACGACCTAGAAGATATGAGCAAAACAAGTCAAGCATGGCAAGGATGCAAGATGTATTCAAACATCAAGCGAACACACACCAAACATGTATTCAACATTTATTATGCATCTACATGCAGAAACACACAAGTTTCATATAGGACGCGCTCAAAACGGAGCAATGGTGCAACACATACACATGAAACAAGATATAACAACTAGCTGTCCAAAAAATGCAACATGGCACTTAGTTGACATCAAAACAACATGATACAATAACACTTCATGGCAACGAAAGGCTTGGCAAGCATGTACATGTCCAGCCCTACAAGCATGACCAATGAGCTACTACAAAACTCCACTAGAACATGCTCAAAACATCATGGCAATATTGCAAAAGATAACAGTTTTACAAACTTAGTGAAAATAAACCAGACATGGCAGCAACAACGACAAGTAGGCATGTTTGCAAGCTTGTGCAACTCAACTCAATGCATATCATGGCAAGTGAATGTAACCAACAGCAAGAAGACATGTTTATGAAGCTACTCATGGCAAGAAGATGGTCATAGGATGCATAGAACCCTAGCTATTCACATGGGAAAACTGAACTTGCTGATAACATGCTCCCAGAAACATTTTATAGCAACTTGGGAGCAAGAAATAAGCAAGCTACAGCAGGCTATAATGGCAAACAAGGACATGGATGGATAGAGCATAACATGGACATCAAGACATGATCATTGACCACTCCAAAACAAGCATGGATTTGAGTGTGGCATCAAGTAAACATGGCATCAGGTTACAACAGTTTCAGACTTAACCGTTTTTAACAAGTCATAGAAATCAGCAAACTACGAGTAACTCACTTTGCAAGCTTGTTGCAATCACCACAAGGCATATCATGAAAAGTAGATTGCACCATAGCAAAGATGGCATGATTGTGCTTTTAAAACATATTGACATGTAGCTAAAACAAAAATCACACATAAAGATACGAAAAAGACAAATCAGCATCTCGTAACAAGTTTCAGCACTTAGCAGCCACATGCACTTTTGCAACAGAGATAAACATGGCAATATGGCACCTAACATGAATGCAACAGCCACCATCATGTAGAGCACTTCACAATGAACATTTTGACATATCATACACTCCAAACGGTTGAACATGCACAAAGATACATCATGTGAAACATGCCTATATGATGTATGAAACAAGGACTTAGCCGTTTAAGCAAAATTAATGCAAGCACATTTTAAGTGTTTCTTTACATGTATGAGGATGTCATGTCAAGTCATATGCAATTTTTATGAAAACTTTGGCATGAAGATGATATAAAGTATTTCGTCACCGTGGTGGGAAGGAAAAGGGGTGCCACGATGGCGAATCCGAAAATGATGCCGCAACAACATTTCTCTACCAACAACTCATTTAGATGTCGATGCAAAAGAAGGGTGGAGTGAGCTAGTGTAATGCCCCGGATGTAATACTTTCCCTTTTGGGTATATAATATATATCCGGCTTCATCTATTTCCGTTCCGGGTTCCTTGTCTTTCGGGTTTTCGTCGTTTTGTTGTGTGAGTGTGTGGCATTCATTCTTATCATGTAGACATGTGCATTGCATTGCATTCGTGTTGTCGGTTGCATCCGGTTCCGCGCGTTCCTTCCCGTTGTCCGTTTCGCGTTCCGGAGCTCCCTCACGTGTCCGTGACGTCCCGTAGGCCTACTTTGTTGTTCGGGCGTGTAACGTTACCGGTGTGCCACGAGGGTGTTGTGTGTGTTGTTGTTTTGTTGTGTGCAACCCGCCTCTCAAATCTCGTCTCGTTTGGACTCCGTTGGCTTTTCCATCCGTTGCTCGTGTGGGTCCAAAGTGCCTTCACTTCGTGTCCCAGAAACACCCCTGCTGCAGTCTTTTATCTCCTCCTAGGCCTTTAAATCTATCCCCGCGATCGGATCCGTCGGATCGCGATCGGAGGGCTCCTAAACACCCCAAGTCTCCAAACCCTAGCATATCTGCTATATATAGACACCCTAGGTCTATTTTGGGCATCCCTATTTCCTTTCCCCTTCTTCCTCCTCTTTCCCCTCTCCTTTTTTTTCTCAGATCCCAGCCACCTCACCGGACTGGATCGATCGGGGGATCAATTCCCGATCGATCCCCGAAGTCAACGCCGCCGCCAGGAAGGATCGAGGGAGCCAGGCTCCTCTCGTCTCGATCCAGAGCCGAGGCGTCCCTGGGCTCCTTCCCGCATCGCCCCAGCCCAGGGACCACTTCCCCCGCGCCGCTCCTCCCTCGCCAGCACCTAGCGCCGCACCGGGCTGTACGCCTGCCTCGCTCTAGCCGCGCCTCGCCACTGGGCCCCGAGGACCGCTTCCACCGACAGGGCCAGGCCAGCTTCGCCCTCTGCGCCGCCGTGGGCCTCCGCCCCCGAGCCGGCCCATCCGCCGTCCCGCCCTTCGCCTCCGATGCCGCGCGCCAGCGCGTCGCCTCGCCTTCCACTTCCGCCGCCGGGCCGTACGCCACTTCCCCGGCCCGCTCCGCTCGCCCCGCCACCGGGCCGGCCCATCCCGAAGCTGCGCCAGTTTGCCACCAGATCTCCCGCCGGGCCGCGCCCCTCCTCTTGGGCCGACGCCAGGCCGCTGCCTCCCTCCGCCTCTCCCGGGCCTCGCCGGGCCAGCTTCGCGCCGAGCCGCCTCCGACCGGGCCGACCGGATCCAGATCTGGCCCGTTTCCTCTCCAGATCTAGGTTGACCTCAAAATCTTCTAAGTCCCAGTATTTTCTTGTCTGATGCTATCTTTCAATATGCATATCTTTTTGTCTGTTGCTCCGATTCGTGCGTGTAGCATGTCCAGACGTTCGTGGAGACTTCCTCTACGTTTTACCTGTTGTTGTCATGCATGTTAGAGACCATCTAGGTGCTTGTTTTGCTATTGCAAGAGTGCATCATGTTATAAACTGCTGCTATGTGTTGTTTTCATGTCACCTTTGCCATGTGATATCTTTTAGCTCGTTTGTCCGAATGATGCAAATGACATGTCCACGTGTTCGTCTTGCCATGCTCTACGTGTTGCTTGTGATAGGTTGCATGGTAGATTTATTATTGCCTTGTTATCATCGTTGCAAAGTGCCATGTGGCCGTGATGTTGTTTCACTTGTTACGAAATGCCATCTTGTTGAGCTCGTTGCTATCGTTGTGTTCACCTCGATGATGCATGCTTGTGTGTTTCGGGATCACCTTCATGTGTACTTTGATGAGGTGCTTACCCTTTGCCATGTTTAGTTTCGAGGTGACTTAAACATGCTCTTTTATATGCCATGAGGATATTTCTGTTTTAGGACTTTGTGGATTTTCACTAAGTCTGAAATCTGTAATGTTCCGATGCCATGTTCGTGTGATGTTCTAGGACAAAGCATGATAGTTTTGGAGTGGATTTTGATTGTTCCTTGTAGTATATATTGTTGTCTTTCCATTCATGTCCTCACATGTATATTTGAGTGGCTGTAGCATGTTTATCTTTTGCTCCGAAGTTTCAATAAAATTCTGCTGCCAGAATTTTATTGTCAAGTTCAATATGTCCAAGATCATTGCTATTGATCCGTGACTCCGTTGGGGGTGCACCTTGGACTTAGTTGCTGTAGTATATGTCTAGTTCGTGTTCATGTCCTTTGCCATGTTATTTAAATGCTGTAGCTTAATTATTTTGAGCTCCGAAGTTGCTATGTTGCTGTAATTTTCAGCTTTCGCTCAAATCTTGTTTCGGGCATAACTTTTAGCCCGTAACTCCGATTTCAGCGAATCTTATATCAAACTTGGTTGATTTTCTGTGTAGATTAATAATATCAGATTGTTATCATGTTTTGAGGTGATTTGCTTGAGTGATATTTTTCGTGCTCCGTGTGCATCCTTAGTGCATCCATCATGCATCCATCTTTTCCGAGTGCGCATTGCATCTTGTTGATTGGTGCTTGGTGTGATTGTTTTGTTTAGAGCCGGAAGCTGAGACTGAGTACGAGGTTGAGCACGAGGTTACCAACGAGGTTGAGCACGAGGACCCTTCTTACGATCCGAACGACTTCTCTTCAGGCAAGATGACCGAACCCCGATAACATTACTATCTTTGCCTATTGCTAGTAGTCTCGATCTAAAGATTTGCCTCGATGCCCATGATCTTCTTGTCAGCCTCCTACTTGTAAACCATTGCCATGTTTAACCAACCTACCTATGCAAACCGTTGCTTGGCTAAGTACGCTTCGCTCAGCCCTTCTTATAGCATTGCTAGTTGCAGGTGAAGATCGAAGATGCTTGCTTCATGTTGAAGTTTGGTTGGGTTATATCACACTATATTAATGCTTAAAATGAAATCATCTATATATTGGCAAGGGTGGAAGGCTAAGCCTTTTGCTTGGTGATTTGTTCCACTCATGCCGTTAGGAACCGTATAAACCGGTGTTATGTTCCTTGATTATGCGTTCCTAACACGGTTGGGGTGTATGGGACCCCCTTGATAAACCGCTAAGTGCTAAGTCCTTTCCAGCAAGTCCCAACATTTGGTACTATTTGCCTCATAATAACAACTTAAATAATTAATTAATTGCATAGGGGGTCATGTCCCCGAGGATTCTTAATTCTACATAGCAGGGGGGCCAGTGCCGATGGTGTTGGTCCCAAACGGGGAGTCTGCGGGAACCACCACGGGGAAACTCGAGGATTGGGTCCTGTAGAATCGCCCATCCGGTCGTGTCCTGAGACTTAGATACGCGCGGCTACTATCAGGGTGTCGACACGCCGGGAGGATTTGCTGGATTAGCCTTACCTTAGCTCGGTATATCTTGAGCACGGGATTCCGAGGATACTCGGGTCTTCCCACTTTGGAGTTGCGACTCCGCGGATCGTCGGCTTGTAAAGGGTCAAGTTGGAACACCCCTGCAGGGTTTGAACTTTCGAAAGCCGTGCCCGCGGTTATGTGGCAGATGGGAGCTTGTTAATTCCGGTTGTAGATAACTTGACACAATGTTACTAATACACTACCAGCGTGTGTTCCGTGACTGTCAATTTCCGAATAGGGATTCGGGAGTTGAACACGGAGGGGTTATGATTGTGGAGCTGTAGCTAGGATCACTTCGTGATCACTTCTCGCCGAGGCCTTCTCTTCTCGCTCTCACTCACGTAAGCTAGATGCTAGTTGCTGCTGCAAACACTTATTCTTTTCTTCAGCCTTATCCTCACCCAAAGGCTTAAATAGTCTTGTTACCCGGGAACGGGATTGCTGAGTCCTCTGTGGCTCACAGTTACTTCACACACCAGATGCAGGTCCAGCTGTGAGCTATCCAGGTGATGGCACCGAGCTGGATTGGGAGTACGACGAGGAGCGTAGTCGGTACTATGTGCGATACCCGGACGATCAGTAGTGGAGACTCGTACTAGGATTCGATCCGCCTGTGGTTTATTTATCTAAGTTTGGTACTTTGACATTTGGATTTTGCCCTTAGAGGGTTGTGATGTTCTTAATGTATGATGTTTGAGACTTGTACTGTAATTCTGTGACGTGGCGAGTGTAAGCCAACTATTTTCTGTTTACTATCCCCTCTTTTACATGAGTTGTGCAAAGATTACCAAACTTGAGATCATTCTAGGATGGATTTATGCCTTTAAGTCGTGCCTCGACACGTAGGAGGTATAACTCCATCCTGGGCATTACAAGTTGGTATCAGAGCCTTCTCCGACCTAGGAGCCCCCACTGTTTGATCGAATCGTTGACGGTCGAGTCTAGGCACACACTGAAAACTTTTTGAGTCCTATATTATATCGGAGAGTAGGATTTTTCTTTGCTTCTCATCCCCTTTCTCTCTGGTGAGGACTCCTGACGTCTACTCTTGTCTCTCCTATCTTCAAAAATTGCACAATTTTTTTTAGGAATCCGCGAGTATTTTGGGATTGTTTCGATGTTCTTGTGACAAGGATATTGTTCCCGATGCCTCCTGTTACCGAGGAGTTGACCTTCGGGGTATCATTG
The DNA here is from genome assembly GCA_902687465.1 of Secale cereale. Classification (NCBI taxonomy): domain Eukaryota; kingdom Viridiplantae; phylum Streptophyta; class Magnoliopsida; order Poales; family Poaceae; genus Secale; species Secale cereale. Next base: position 233,365,488 of record LR738714.1, read on the forward strand.
TAACAAGCATATCGCGGCAGTACTAAATACTTAAGATGGCCGACATCGAAAATCTCCCCTATACGGCCAGTGGCAAGATAACCCCGACATCACCCAGTACTGGGGAGGTAGTTCGGGAGTATTGCCATAGCTTGTTATAGTGGATGCTTTTCGAAGGTCCGAGGTACACAGTTTCCGAGAAATACTGGTTATGTGTTGAAGGATGGATACACCTGGATGTAGGTTTAAAGTTTATTGCGCGGTGCTTCCCGTGTATCCCCAACACCTGATTGCATAACTGGAATCTTTCGGAAATCTATAGGTGGGTTTTATCCAGTAGATCGTAGGCATTCTTCCAACGAATGCAGGTTAGTGAGTTCGGGGTTCGACATTGAGTGAAGGGGTTATATGACCGAGGTTACTATCAGCAGTTGCATCTTAAAGGGTCCTTGGCTATGCTGATCCGGGGATTGCAAAACCTTTTCGTAAAGCGTTCATATGCTTTCAGCACAAAGATGTTTGAACGAAACTCCTCTCTTGTGTTTGTTCCCTTCCGTACCTTGTTGTTTTCTTATTTTATCCTTTTGGTCCCTATGTGGCTTCTCGTGAAGACTGATGTTATCATTTAACTGAGAATTTCATTTGTTCCTCTTGTTCGGATGATTTCATTCGTTCTTATTGTTCGAATGATTATTGTGAAGACTTGTTGCAATTCATTCCATTGATTCAGCTTATACCTTTTGTCAATCAATTGCTGATTCGTGGTCATCTCTTATAGGATGGCTCCGAAAAGGGTTCCCAACGCTAACCCAGAGGTGGAAGAGGTCCCAGATCATCCTCCTTCCCCTCCTCCTCCGCCTGAGGCTTGGAGAGCAATTATGCAGACTACTGCTCAGAACACTCAGTTGATGATGCAGATGATGCAGCAGATGCAAGCTATGCAAGCTAATCAGGGTGTTCCAGGGAATCAAGGCAACTTCTTCCAGCAGCACCATGCTACCCTCAACCAGTTCCTGGCTAACAATCCTAAAGCTTTCAGTTACTGTGTCGACCCTCTTGATGCTGAGGATTGGCTGACCGACATAAAGAAGCATTTTGAGTGCAGTAACGTGAAGGAAGATGATTATGTGAAGTTTGCAGCCTTCCAACTGAAAGATCAAGCAGCTGACTGGTGGCAGCAGTACAAAGACTCCAGGCCGGGTCAAGTGATCTCTTGGGAGAATTTCTGCAAGGATTTCCGTTCGCACCACATTCCTACAAGTGTCATCGAGGGTATGCGTGAGCAATTCCGCAACCTCAAGCAGGGCTCCATGACAGTCTATCAGTATAATGTCAAGTTCCAAAACCTCGCTCGCTATGCTAAGCAAGACATTCCTGATGCCAAAAGTAAAATCTATCAGTTCTGTGGAGGTCTCAAAGATGAACTTCAGCTTGCTCTCACTTTGTTCGAGCCCGATGAATTCGACAAGTTCTATAACATGGCTTTGAAACAAGAAGCAGCTCAGCTTAAGATGGAGGCTTCTAAGAAGAGAATTCGAGATGCTGTTCACTCTTCCTCATCGTCTCAGTTGGTCTCGAAGCATCAGAAATTCTGGCTTCCTCCTCCTCCAGTGATTCGAGCTCCATACAACAACTCCAACAACAAGAACTCTAGTGGTCGTGGTTTCTCCCACCCACCCAACTCCAACAAGCAGTCCAAGCAACAGTTCCAAGCTCCAAGACTAAGTGCTCCTCCTACCCGTCCGCTTTCTGAGGTGACTTGCTACAAGTGTGGCCAGAAGGGTCATTATTCCAACAAGTTTAACAACCCAAGGCGCCTTCCGCCTCCTCCTCCTGTCGGTACCGCTATGGTCAAGCATGATCCAAAGGCAGCAAGGGTCAATCTGATGAATGCAGCACAAGCGGAGAATTCTTCTGATGTCATTTTGGGTAACCTTCCAGTTAACTCTTTTCCAGCTAAAGTGTTATTTGATTCGGGTGCTTCATGCTCTTTCATGTCTCAACCATTTGCATCCAAGCACAATATTGCCACTTCAAATTTGCCTTAGAAGTTGCAAGTTGTTTCTCCGGGCAGGATTATGACTTCTAGTGTCTATGCTCCGGATGTTTCTATTCGCATGGGAGATTATCGCTTTTTGGCTAAACCGGTGATTCTTGGTAATTCTGACATCGACCTCATCCTCGGAATGGATTGGCTTTCTCAGCACGATGCTCACATTGATTGTGCTCAAAAGGAAGTCAAGATGACTCATTCTGATGAAGATGTGATTATCTTCGCCTCCAGGGATAATACTATTCGGCTTTTCTCTCTTAATGATAAGGGCGAAATTAATGCCATAAATCAAATTCCGGTGGTGAACGAATATCAAGACGTCTTTCCTGAAGAACTTCCAGGCATGCCTCCACACCGTCAGGTGGAGTTTGTCATTGAACTCGAGCCGGGCACTGAGCCTGCGTGCCGGCGTCCATACAAGCTCTCTCCGGATGAATTGAAGGAATTGAAGAAGCAGCTTGATAAGCAGGAGAGTATAGGTCTTATCAGACCGAGTACGTCTCCGTGGGGCTATGGTGTCTTATTTGTCAAGAAGAAAGATGGCACGGAGCGTCTCTGTGTTGACTACCGGCCATTGAACAAGAAGACGATTAAGAACAAGTATCCGCTGCCCAACATCAACGAACTCTTTGAGCAGCTCAAAGGAGCTAAAGTGTTCTCTAAGCTTGACCTCCGAATGGGCTATCATCAAATTCGCATTCGCGAGGAAGACATTCCCAAGACGGCCTTCAGAACGAGCTACGGTTCATACGAGTATACCGTCATGTCCTTCGGTCTCGCCAATGCTCCTCCTACCTTTTCAAGGATGATGCATTACATCTTCAACCCTATACTGGCGAGTTTGTGCTTGTGTATCTGGATGATATTCTGGTGTTTTCCAAGAATGAAGAAGATCACGAAAAGCACTTGCGTCTGGTTCTTGATCGACTCCGAGAGCATAAATTCTATGCCAAGTTCTCCAAGTGCGAGTTTTGGCTCGATAAGGTTTTATACCTGGGCCATATCATCTCAGCTGACGGTATTGCGGTTAATCCCGAGAAAGTTGAAGCAATTGTCAACTGGGAAGCTCCTCAAAACGTCAAGCAGCTCCGCAGTTTTCTGGGTCTTGCCAGCTATTGCAGAAGGTTTGTTGAGAACTTCTCCAAGATTGCCAAGCCTCTTTCCAACCTGCTTCAGAAGAATCTCAAATACTTTTGGTCTCCAGAGTGTGAAGTGGCATTCAAAACTCTCAAAGAGAAGCTTGTCTCTGCTCCAGTTCTGACTCCTCCGGATGAATCGAAGCCCTATGAAGTTTTCTGTGATGCGTCTCTTCAAGGTCTTGGTGGTGTGCTTATGCAAGATAAGAGAATTGTGGCATACACTTCTCGTCAGCTCAAGCCAAGTGAGAAGAACTATCCCACACATGATCTCGAGCTAGCAGCTGTGGTACATGCTCTGATTACGTGGAGACATCTGTTGTTGGGCAGAAAGGTCGACATCTTCATTGACCACAAGAGCTTGAAGTACATCTTCACACAGCCGCATCTGAACCTCCGCCAGACTCGTTGGGTTGAAATGATCCAAGAGTACAATCCCAGCATTGAATACACTCCTGGCAAGGTGAATGTGATTGCAGATGCTTTGAGCAGAAAGGCATATTGCAACAGCCTTCTTATCAAGCCACACCAGCCTGAGCTTTGTGAAGCATTTAGGAAGCTCAACCTTCAAGTTGTTCCGCAGGGTTTTCTTGCAAATCTCCAAATTGCTCCTACCTTGGAAGATCAAGTCCGTGAGGCCCAGCTCAGTGATACCATGGTGAAGAAGGTGAAACATGGCATTGCAAAGGGTACTCCAAAATACAAGTGCTTCCGTGTTGATGAGAGAGATACCTTGTTCTTCAAGGACAGACTCGTTGTTCCTAAAGGTGATCTCAGGAAGCTCATAATGGAAGAAGCTCATGATTCTCTCCTTTCCATTCATCCTGGCAGTTCCAAGATGTATCAAGATCTCAAGCAAACTTACTGGTGGACACGCATGAAAAGGGAAATTGCCCAATTCGTGAACGAATGTGATGTATGCAGAAGAGTGAAAGCAGAACATCAATGTCCAGCCGACCTTCTCCAACCTCTTCCTATCCCCGAGTGGAAGTTCGACCACATTGAAATGGATTTCGTCACTGGTTTTCCTAAATCCAAGCGAGGCAATGATGCTATCTTTGTGGTGATTGACAAGCTTACCAAAGTCGCTCACTTTCTTCCAGTCAAAGAATCAATCAATGCAGCTCAACTTGCAGAGCTGTACACTTCCAGAATTGTGTCCCTACATGGCATTCCTCAAGTTATATCCTCAGACCATGGAAGCTTGTTCACATCAAGGTTCTGGGACTCCTTTCAGTCCGCCATGGGCACAAAGATCAGATTCAGCACTGCTTTTCACCCTCAGACTAGTGGTCAAGTCGAGCGTGTGAATCAGATTCTAGAAGACATGCTGAGAGCCTGTGTCATCTCCTTCAGCATGAAATGGGAAGACTGCCTCCCATTTGCCGAGTTCTCTTACAACAACAGCTTTCAAGCAAGTGCAGGCAAAGCACCGTTTGAAATTCTCTATGGCAGAAAGTGCCGTACCCCTCTCAACTGGTCTGAAACAGGCGAACGCCAACTTCTTGGCAATGACTTGATCTCAGAAGCCGAAGAAATGTGCAAAGTCATACGTGAGAATCTCAAGGCTGCTCAGTCGCGTCAGAAGAGCTACTATGACGGCAAGCATCATGATTTGGCTTTCGACATCGGTGATCATGTCTATCTCCGAGTTTCTCCAATGAAAGGAACCCAAAGATTCGGTATCAAAGGAAAACTCGCTCCTAGATACGTCGGGCCTTTCAAGATTCTTGGCAAAAGAGGCGATCTAGCCTATCAGCTTGAGCTCCCTCCCAACTTCGCAAATGTTCATGATGTCTTCCATGTGTCTCAACTCCGCAAATGCTTCAAGGCAGCTGAGCGCATGATTCCGTTTGAAGAGATTGATCTTCAACAAGACCTGTCCTACCGAGAGCATCCTGTTGCAATTCTCGAAGAAACCGAACGCAAGACCCGCAACAAGTCCATCAAATTTCTGAAAGTCAAGTGGTCACATCACACCGACCGAGAAGCTACCTGGGAACGAGAAGATCATCTTCGTTCCGAGTACCCTTCCTTTTTCCAGTCCTAGATCTCGGGACGAGATCTTTTTGTAGTAGAGGAGAGTTTGTAATGCCCCGGATGTAATACTTTCCCTTTTGGGTATATAATATATATCCGGCTTCATCTATTTCCGTTCCGGGTTCCTTGTCTTTCGGGTTTTCGTCGTTTTGTTGTGTGAGTGTGTGGCATTCATTCATATCATGTAGACATGTGCATTGCATTGCATTCGTGTTGTCGGTTGCATCCCGTTCCGCGCGTTCCTTCCCGTTGTCCGTTTCGCGTTCCGGAGCTCCCTCACGTGTCCGTGACGTCCCGTAGGCCTACTTTGTTGTTCGGGCGTGTAACGTTACCGGTGTGCCGCGAGGGTGTTGTGTGTGTTGTTGTTTTGTTGTGTGCAACCCGCCTCTCAAATCTCGTCTCGTTTGGACTCCGTTGGCTTTTCCATCCGTTGCTCGTGTGGGTCCAAAGTGCCTTCACTTCGTGTCCCAGAAACACCCATGCTGCAGTCTTTTATCTCCTCCTAGGCCTTTTAATCTATCCCTGCGATCGGATCCGTCGGATCGCGATCGGAGGGCTCCTAAACACCCCAAGTCTCCAAACCCTAGCAGATCTGCTATATATAGACCCCCTAGGTCTATTTTGGGCATCCCTATTTCCTTTCCCCTTCTTCCTCCTCTTTCCCCTCTCTTTTTTTTTCTCAGATCCCAGCCACCTCACCGGACTGGATCGATCGGGGGATCAATTCCCGATAGATCCCCGAAGTCAACGCCGCCGCCAGGAAGGATCGAGGGAGCCAGGCTCCTCTCGTCTCGATCCAGAGCCGAGGCCTCCTTGGGCTCCTTCCCGCATCGCCCCAGCCCAGGGACCACTTCCCCCGCGCCGCTCCTCCCTCGCCAGCACCTAGCGCCGCACCGGGCCGTACGCCTGCCTCGCTCCAGCCGAGCCTCGCCACTGGGCCCCGAGGACCGCTTCCACCGACAGGGCCAGGCCAGCTTCGCCCTCCGCGCCGCCGTGGGCCTCCGCCCCCGAGCCGGCCCATCCGTCGTCCCGCCCTTCGCCTCCGACGCCGCGCGCCAGCGTGTCGCCTCGCCTTCCACTTCCGCCGCCGGGCCGTACGCCACTTCCCAGGCCCGCTCCGCTCGCCCCGCCACCGGGCCGGCCCATCCCGAAGCTGCGCTAGTTCGCCACCAGATCTCCCGCCGGGCCGCGCCCCTCCTCTTTGGCCGACGCCTGGCCGCTGCCTCCCTCCGCCTCTCCCGGGCCTCGCCGGGCCAGCTGCGCGCCGAGCCGCCTCCGACCGGGCCGACCGGATCCAGATCTGGCCCGTTTCCTCTCCAGATCTAGGTTGACCTCAAAATCTTCTAAGTCCCAGTATTTTCTTGTCTGATGCTATCTTTCAACATGCATATCTTTTTGTCTGTTGCTCCAATTCGCGCGTGTAGCATGTCCAGACGTTCGTGGAGACTTCCTCTACGTTTTACCTGTTGTTGTCATGCATGTTAGAGACCATCTAGGTGCTTGTTTTGCTGTTGCAAGAGTGCATCATGTTATAAACTGCTGCTATGTGTTGTTTTCATGTCACCTTTGCCATGTGATATCTTTTAGCTCGTTTGTCCGAATGATGCAAATGACATGTCCACGTGTTCGTCTTGCCATGCTCTACGTGTTGCTTGTGATAGGTTGCATGGTAGATTTATTATTGCCTTGTTATCATCGTTGCAAAGTGCCATGTGGCCGTGATGTTGTTTCACTTGTTACGAAATGCCATCTTGTTGAGCTCGTTGCTATCGTTGTGTTCACCTCGATGATGCATGCTTGTGTGTTTCGGGATCACCTTCATGTGTACTTTGATGAGGTGCTTACCCTTTGCCATGTTTAGTTTCGAGGTGACTTAAACATGCTCTTTTATATGCCATGATGATATTGCTGTTTTAGGACTTTGTGGATTTTCACTAAGTCTGAAATCTGTAACGTTCCGATGCCATGTTCGTGTGATGTTCTAGGACAAAGCATGATAGTTTTGGAGTGGATTTTGATTGTTCCTTGTAGTATATATTGTTGTCTTTCCATTCATGTCCTCACATGTATATTTGAGTGGCTGTAGCATGTTTATCTTTTGCTCCAAAGTTTCAATAAAATTCTGCTGCCAGAATTTTATTGTCAAGTTCAATATGTCCAAGATCATTGCTATTGATCCGTGACTCCGTTGGGGGTGCACCTTGGACTTAGTTGCTGTAGTATATGTCTAGTTCGTGTTCATGTCCTTTGTCATGTTATTTAAATGCTGTAGCTTAATTATTTTGAGCTTCGAAGTTGCTATGTTGCTGTAATTTTCAGCTTTCGCTCAAATCTTGTTTCGGGCATAACTATTAGCCCGTAACTCCGATTTCAGCGAATCTTATATCAAACTTGGTTGATTTTCTGTGTAGATTAATAATATCAGATTGTTATCATGTTTTGAGGTGATTTGCTTGAGTGATATTTTTCGTGCTCCGTGTGCATCCTTAGTGCATCCATCATGCATTCATCTTTTCCGAGTGCGCATTGCATCTTGTTGATTGGTGCTTGGTGTGATTGTTTTGTTTAGAGCCGGAAGCTGAGACTGAGTACGAGGTTGAGCACGAGGTTACCAACGAGGTTGAGCACGAGGACCCTTCTTACGATCCGAACGACTTCTCTTCAGGCAAGATGACCGAACCCCGATAACATTACTATCTTTGCCTATTGCTAGTAGTCTCGATCTAAAGATTTGCCTCGATGCCCATGATCTTCTTGTCAGCCTCCTACTTGTAAACCATTGCCATGTTTAACCAACCTACCTATGCAAACCGTTGCTTGGCTAAGTACGCTTCGCTCAGCCCTTCTTATAGCATTGCTAGTTGCAGGTGAAGATCGAAGATGCTTGCTTCATGTTGAAGTTTGGTTGGGTTATATCACACTATATTAATGCTTAAAATGAAATCATCTATATATTGGCAAGGGTGGAAGGCTAAGCCTTTTGCTTGGTGATTTGTTCCACTCATGCCGTTAGGAACCGTATAAACCGGTGTTATGTTCCTTGATTATGCGTTCCTAACACGGTTGGGGTGTATGGGACCCCCTTGATAAACCGCTAAGTGCTAAGTCTTTTCCAGCAAGTCCCAACATTTGGTACTATTTGCCTCATAATAACAACTTAAATAATTAATTAATTGCATAGGGGGTCATGTCCCCGAGGATTCTTAATTCTACATAGCAGGGGGGGCCAGTGCCGATGGTGTTGGTCCCAAACGGGGAGTCTGCGGGAACCACCACGGGGAAACTCGAGGATTGGGTCCTGTAGAATCGCCCATCCGGTCGTGTCCTGAGACTTAGATACGCGCGGCTACTATCAGGGTGTCGACACGCCGGGAGGATTTGCTGGATTAGCCTTACCTTAGCTCGGTATATCTTGAGCACGGGATTCCGAGGATACTCGGGTCTTCCCACTTTGGAGTTGCGACTCCGCGGATCGTGGGCTTGTAAAGGGTCAAGTTGGAACACCCCTGCAGGGTTTGAACTTTCGAAAGCCGTGCCCGCGGTTATGTGGCAGATGGGAGCTTGTTAATTCCGGTTGTAGATAACTTGACACAATGTTACTAATACACTACCAGCGTGTGTTCCGTGACTGTCAATTTCCGAATAGGGATTCGGGAGTTGAACACGGAGGGGTTATGATTGTGGAGCTGTAGCTAGGATCACTTCGTGATCACTTCTCGCCGAGGCCTTCTCTTCTCGCTCTCACTCACGTAAGCTAGATGCTAGTTGCTGCTGCAAACACTTATTCTTTTCTTCAGCCTTATCCTCACCCAAAGGCTTAAATAGTCTTGTTACCCGGGAACGAGATTGCTGAGTCCTCTGTGGCTCACAGTTACTTCACACACCAGATGCAGGTCCAGCTGTGAGCTATCCAGGTGATGGCACCGAGCTGGATTGGGAGTACGACGAGGAGCGTAGTCGGTACTATGTGCGATACCCGGACGATCAGTAGTGGAGACTCTTACTAGGATTCGATCCGCCTGTGGTTTATTTATCTAAGTTTGGTACTTTGACATTTGGATTTTGCCCTTAGAGGGTTGTGATGTTCTTAATGTATGATGTTTGAGACTTGTACTGTAATTCTGTGACGTGCGAGTGTAAGCCAACTATTTTCTGTTTACTATCCCCTCTTTTACATGAGTTGTGCAAAGATTACCAAACTTGAGATCATTCTAGGATGGATTTATGCCTTTAAGTCGTTCCTCGACACGTAGGAGGTATAACTCCATCCTGGGCATTACAGCTAGTCATGGAAAAGATGGTGGGGTTGTAATGCCCAGGATGGGACTATACCTCCTACGTGTCGAGGCAAGACTTAAAGGTATAAGCCCATCCTAGAATGATGTCAAGTTTGGTATCTTTGCACGACTCATGTAAAAGAGGGATTAAATTGCAAAAGGAGATAGTTGGCTTACACTCGCCACTTCACACAATACATTACATAAGCAATACATCATTCAAAACATCACAAGCCGACTACGGGCGAAGATCCAAAAGAAAGATACCAAAACAACATAAAGCCACAGATCAGGATCGAATCCTAGTAGAAACCACTACTGATCGTCGAAACGTCACAAGCATACGGCCAAACTCTCTTCATCGAACTCCCGGTGAAGTACTGGAACCAGCTCCTGCATCAAACTCGGCTGAACCTATATCTGGTGTTGTAGTATCTGTGAGCCACGAGGACGCAGCAATCCCATAACCATGGGTATCAAGACTAGCAAAGCTTTGTGGGTAGGAAGAGGTAAAGTGGTGAGGTTGCAGCAGCGGCTAAGCATAATATGGTGGCTAACTTACGAGTACCAGAATAAGATGAGAAGCTACGCAAACGGTCGCAAAAGTAGTAATCGCTAAAGATCCTGAACTACATACGAATCAAACATAACCCCACCGTGTTCTCTTCTCAAAGTGAAAAGAGACAGTCACGGTTACTCACACAGTTGTGTGCTTTACTTCGGATCATCTGTCAAGTTTTCTACAACCGGACATTAACAAATTCCAATCTGCCACATAACCGCGGGCACGGCTTTCGAAAGATCATAACCCTGCAGGGGTGTCCCAACTTAGCCCATCACAAGCTCTCACGATTAGCTGAAGTGATAAATATAATATCATCACCCCTTATCTTAGGGAAAATCCGATCAGGCTCGGCATCCCGGTAGCACAAGTCATTTCGACAATGGTAAAACAAGTCCGGCAAGACCTCCCGGTGTGTCGACACCCTGATAGTAGCCGCGCGTATCTCGTCTCAGGACACTACCGGATGGGCGATGCTACAGGAGCCAATCCTCGAGTTTCCCCGTGGTGGCCCCTGCAGGCTCCCCGTTTGGGACCAACACCATCAGCACTGGCCCCCCCTGCTATGTAGAATTAAGAATCCTCGGGTAGCGCTAACTCCCTATGCAATTTAATTAAATAATTAAGTTGTTATTATGAGCAAATTAAAACCAATGTTGGGCCTTGCTGGAGGAGTTTTATTCAAAGTCGAACTGTCAAGGGGTCCCCATTTCACCCATCGTGTAAGGAACGCAAAATCAAGGAACATAATGCCGGTTTATCAGCGCCTAGGGTGGCATGAGTGGAACAAAACACCGAGCAAAAGGCCAAGCCTTCCACCCATGCCCAGTATATAGGTGTGTTAATAATAATTATAGATATTGTGATATAACAACAACAAGTTCCCACCTGGAACGGACTTCATCTTCACCTGCAACTAACAACGCTATAAGAGGGGCTGAGCAAGCGGGTAACATAGCCAAACAGTGGTTTTGCTAGGAAGGTTCCAAGGTTAGAAGTTTCATGGCAACAAGGAGAGGCTGACATAAAAGATGGGTAGCGCGACATGTAACGATAGCATCGAGACAACTAAGCATGGCAATGGTAGTAAAGGTATCCAAGGGTATGATCATCTTGCCTGGAATTCCGCAAGGAAGAAGAACGGATCCATGAAGTAGACAGAGCAACAGTCGAGCGAATCCTCACAACTCCGGAACGAAACCGAAGCTAACAAGAGAAGCAACCGGAAATAAGAAACAACGCGGTAAACACACAAGCATAAACATGGCATACGATGCACATCCAAATATGATGTATGTCCGGTTTAACTATGCATGGCAATGGCAAAGTGCACAAACAAGACTACAAGTTAAGTGGAGCTCAATATGCAACGAGTTGCATATTGACGAAACACCACATGATAATTATTTAGTTGATTCTCGTTATTTGCAAGACAAGATTAATTGTTTGTTAACATGCAAGAGGTGAAGCATAAAAAAAACTACACTATTTAGGCATTTTAAATGAGGCCGGAGATAACAACAACAAGTCCGGAAAAACCCCATGAGCATGTTTAGTAATTATAAGCAAACAACAATTCACACATTATAATGTTGTTAACATGATGCGGATGACATGAACAAGTTTAAGCAAGTTTATTAAAAGGTTGACAAGAGAGATATGAAGCATCGTCACCGTGTTGGAAGGAAAAGGGTGGCACGGCAACAATTCCGAAAATGATGCCACGCAACATATCGGTTCCGGTAACTCGTTGAGAGTCTGGTGCAAAAGAAAGAATCGACGTGAGCAAGTCGAACAAGATGAAAGTGGGTTGATCCCGTCACCGGGTTCCCACGAGTCGGCGACGAGGCAACCGAGGAACATGACAAGGACGAAACGGGCACGAAGCACAAGTGGAGCACAACTCATACAACACAACAAGCATTCGTTCACGGGCACGTCTCGGGGTTATACCTTCGAAACATGCGTTTCGGGGCGGTTCGGGATGTAGAGGAAGAAGGCGTTCACGTTCGGAGAGGAAGTAGCCGTTCACGAGGCGGTAGAGGTACTCGTGTAGTCGTTCACATCCCGTTCGGAGAGGTACTTGCGGTCTCGGCGACGGTAGGGGTACACGGCGACGGTAGTTGTTCACGTTCGTAGATGTACTCGTCATCGTAGCCGTTCGGTCATCGTGGTACTTGGCATCGATAGATGTACTCGTTCCGTTCGGTCTTGCCGGTCTCGTCTCGAGTCGTAGTTGTACATGTCGTCGAGGTACTTGTTACATCGTGATCGTAGGGGTACTTGACATATCGGAGGGGTACTTGGTCGGGTCGCCGTGTACTCGTTCATGTAGTCGTACACGGAGCTCGTAGCCGTTCGGTCGTCGTACACGAGGGTCTCTGTCAAAACAACAGCACGTCAACACAACAAAAAAAAACAAAAACAACACGGGAGGGCGACGAGGCCATGGCAGCGACACGGTGGCTCTGGCCAGCGAGCTGGAGGACGGAGCGGAGGGAAACGTAGGGAGGCGCAGCGCTCGGGCCTGCGGGCGACCTGGCGAGGAGCACGGGATTCCTGGCGCGCGGGACTCGGGGATGGAGGGAGCGGCCTGCGGCGGATGGCGCGGGATCCGTCAAGGAGGGAAAAGGCTGCGGCGCTGCTGTGCGGACGAGGCAGAGGCCTGGCCTTGGCGACGAGGAGGAAGGAGGGTCATAGCGGGCTCCTGGCGCGGCGGGGTCGCGAACCGGCTTGAGGTGGCGAGGCGAGGAGGCTCCTGGAGAAGGCCCCGGCGCGCTCCTGGCCGCTGGGCCAGAGAGGCGACCTGGTGGACGACGGGGCTCCTGGCCGCTGGCTCGGGCCAGGCGAGGAAGAGGACCAGCGCCCTGGTAGTTGGCCGCTGGACGACGGAGGGAGCTCCTGCGCGAGGACGGGCGCTCGCGGGGCAGGGGCTGGAGTAGCTGCGGTGAGGGACGGGCGCGGTAGGGAAGAGCGAGGGAGAAGAGGGAATCGGGACAAGTGGCTCGAGCGACAGAGAAGTTGCGGGACTCTGGCGGCGCTCGGTGGGAGAGGGCGAGGGGAGAGGAGCGAGCTGGTAGTCGGGCTAGGGTTGCGGGAGGCCATATGGGCCTTGGGAGGAATGGGCCTAGTGGAGGCTGCATGAGGCTGGGAAGGGATAGGCCGGCCTGTGAGCATATGGGCCGCGGCTGGGAGGAAGGAGGAGGGAAGGCCTGGCGCGGCTGGGCCCTGCAGCTCTCTCTTACTGATTTTCTAAATTTAACCAGAAAACAACAAGAAGAAAGAAAAGAAAGGAGATGGCTAGGGAAGAATTAAGGCAGGAGATCAATTTAACTGGACTCGCAAAATTGCGTTGATTCCCAGATAAATATAAAAGGGGCATGATTGGAAAATAAATTCAAATTACTTTGAATTTATTTCAAATGTTGTGAACAAAGACTATGATTTAGAAGTGTCCAAAAAATGTCCGGAATTTTGTAGGAGCCTCGATAAAAGGAAAAAGAATTATAGGGAGGTTTTGACGGTGAAACTTGAAGTAGAAAAAGGCATGGGGAAAATGCAAGTGTGTTATGCTTAATTCCAAGAATGGAATATTATTTATAATAGCTCCATAATATTTGGAGGATATGTTATAAAGAGAAGTCATCCTTCCCTCGATTTAAATGGACCGAAGGCCAACACGAATTATTTAAGTTGAGATGCAAAGATTAATGACATGATGGCATGATGACATGATGCAATGCAAAAATAAATAACACAAGCACAAAGAACACACAGGAGAAACCGGAACATCTGGAATCCTCGGGAATCTTCTGGGACGTCGGTCTTCGGGCGTCACAACTCTCCCACACTAACAGAGGATCTCGACCCGAGATCCTAGAGATAGCACCGGGTAGAAACGAAAAAAAGAGGTAAAACAAAGTTGCTCTTTAACAGACGAGTGAAACCACGAACCTTGAGAGGTTGAACAATCTTGAAGGAAAGAATGCAACAGAGATTAACGAATATGCAAACACTCTGTTAGAAAAGAGTAACAAGGAGCATTATGAGAACCTTGAAGGTTGAAAGACATGAAACAATAGCTCACGGACCAAAAGAATATGAAACTGCAACGGTATAGCCAAGGAATAAGAATGACAGAATTTGGACAGCACTCCGTCTGAAAATGGAAGGAATTAACAGGAAGTTGAGGAGATGAAGTGATACTTGATGAAAAGAACAACATATTGCCTCCGAAACAATTGAAAGAAAGGCACAAGGGGTAAGAAGAATTCAGATAGCACTCCGGTTGAAAAGAGAGGCAAAACTTGATAAGATGAGGGAACTTGAATGAAGAATACAACACTCCGGTTAAATGATAAGCAAGGGAAAGAATATGATCTTGATAAAAACGATATGATGGTCAAAGAGAGCAATATCACAAGGCCTCCGGAATGACAGAATAGCATATAAATCAATGAAAGACTTGAACGGAGAAGAAAATGACAACATCTCTCAAAATTGAATTTGAAAGAGCATCCTTACGAAGAAGGGTTGAACAGAGTTGTTGGAATTCAAGAACGAAAAGAATAAGCTTGATGTGGGCTTATGGAAAACATCTCAAAATTATGAGGTGACAACCAGCCACTAACAGAAACGAATTGCTTGGGTTGAGATCAACAAGGAGATGAAAAGCTTATTTCACCGGAATGATAAATGAAGAACTTGGGTCATTTATAAGCACCATAATTAGCAACAATCCTTAGGGAAAGCTTTTAGGTGAAATACAACCCAAGATAACTTCAACAAATAAATTGAAGGGTGAAAAGATCTCCTGAACAAGAAAAAATGATGGTTTTAAATATCTCATTCCTGACAACTCGTGAATCATGAAACATGAAGGAATTGTCAGAATGACATAACACCATCTGGAAAAAATAAGGTAGAACGGAATGCAATTGGAATGCAAGAAGAAGAATGCTTGAGTTCCAACAAGAATCTTGATGAAGACTTCGAGGATGAATTAAATCTTGATGAACCACCATGAGAACTCCGGTAATGAAAGCATGAGAAGTGAAAGATGAAAAGAATAAGATTCAATGCCTGCGATGAATTAGATGGAGCTTGAAATGATATAATTGAAATAACTTGGAACTCCGGAAAACAAGATGGAGAACTTGAAACCAAGGATAAGATATGATGAACAAGCTCCAGACAAAAGAATTAAGTCACCTTGAAGGAATAAGAATAAGAATTATGTCATGCATATCCTTCACCAATTTAAATTGATGACAACCAAAGGGATTGGCATACTACTTATTCTCGTTGGAAAGAATTAAGAGAGATCTCGCACAAGCTTGGGTAAATCTTCAACGAACCACCGGTAGGATTGTGAAAAGAACAAATGAATTAACGATAACAACGGAAGGGTAACTTGAATGAACCACCGTAAGAATATGGAGACGAACAAAGAGACATCAATGAAGAATATTTGGAGGACGAGGTTGAAAACTGAGAACGAAGAAATCTTCTGAAATGATGGCCTTCGGAGGATCACAAAGAAAAGAAACCATGAAAAGCTTCGGATGGGTATAAAAGAATTCCTCATAGTCGGAACAATAATGAGGATGGCATGAAGCTAGAACCACGAATCTTCAAGAGAACGGGCCAAGGTTTAAGAGGAACTCTTCTCCGATCTTCAAATGTTGAGAGTGAAGACGAGAAATGCCATGAAGAATTGTTGAGCACTCCGGAATGAAGAATTAAAAGGTTGAACCAACGAAGAAAAAGAATTGGAAACCGATCTTGGAGAAGGCATGTGACTGATGGGGATCATTCTTACGTCACACTTTGAAAAGAATTGAGTATAACTCCAGAAAATAGAAGAGTCAGGTAAGATCCTGGGAAAAGACTTGTGGGTTAGGGCCCACTCAAAGAAATCACCGTTGAAAAATATTGCTTAAGAGATATTGCACCGGTTGAGTTAAATGGCTTGAATAAGAAGACAGTGCTCAAAATAATTTGAACGGATTAAGAATGGAATTATGAATCTTCAGCACTCCGGATATGAATAACAAGAGGAGAATGATTAATTTGGTGCACCGGAATAAGAAAGCATTATGAAATGAGGAAAAAGGATAAGATCAACACCGAAATCTTGAATTACATCCACCGACAGAATTAGAGAACAAAAGAATAATGAACTTGAAGCTCTTGAGCATCTTCACGATAACTCACCGGATAAGAACATTGAAGGAAAAGAATGAAGAAATATCACATGAATAAAAATGGATACTTCATCTGAGAATTCTTGCTCCGAGAAGAAGAAGGGTGGGAGGGTGGGGAAAACAAAGACAACTTGGGATGAATGAAACAGACAAATCGTCCGATTTCTGAACGGCGTCTGTATGGAATAACTTGAAGAGAAGGCACACCGGTTGAAAAGGATTAACATGAAGATCTCGATGGTGAAGAAGGACTAGCACTCCCATAGAAATATGAGAACACCGATTACGAAAGGTATGGAATCCACATTTGACATCGAAGCAACTCGAATACCAGAATCAAAACAAGAACAAAGGATAGATATGCAACATGATCTTCACAATATCATCCGAACAGAGAATTGAACGAATGAATTCCGTAGGTACATCAACTTGTCGAGAAGCCACTTGGAGAACAAAAAGTAAATAAAAAGGAACAAGGAACAGATAGAACAAATACAAGATAGAAGCTTCGTTCGACATCTTCGTGCTGAAAGCTCATGGAACGTGTTACAAAACGGTTTTGCAATCCCCGGATCAGCATAGCCAAGGACCCTTTAAGATGCAACTCCCGATCAGAACAAGTCCATAAACCACTTCACTCAATGTAGAACCCCGAACTTCATGTCATGTATCCGTTGGAAGAATGCCTAGAACTACTAGATGAACCCACCTATTAATTTCCGAAAGTTTCCAGTTATGCAATCAGGTGTTGGGGATACAGGGGAAGCACCGCGCACTCAACTCTAAACCTACATCCAGCTGTATCCATCCTTCAACACATAACCAGTCGTTCTCGGAAACCGTTTACCTCGGACCTTCGAAACGCATCCACTATACAAGCTATGGCAATACTCCCGAACTACCTCCCCAGTACTGGGTGATGTCGGGGTTATCTTGCCACTAACCGCATAGGAGAGTTTTCGATGTCGGCCGTCTTAAGTATTCTAGTACTGCCGCGATGGATTTGTGACGACAACACCTCGGAGCTCAACTCCCCGGGACACTGCCACAACCCCTAATGACAGGAGGCATCGAGAACAATGTTCTCGTCACAAAGACATTGAAACAATCCAAACAATACTCGCGAGATCCTAAAAAACATTTGGTGCAATTTTTGAAAGTAGAAGAGATAAGAGTAATCGTCAGGAGTCCTCACCAGAGTGAAAGGGGATGAGAAGCAAAGAAATCCTACTCTCCGATATATATATAGGACTCAAAACATTTTCAGTGTGTGTCTAGACTCGACCGTCAGCGATTCGATCAATCAGTGGGGGCTTCTAGGTCGGAGAAGGCTCTGAATACCAACTTGTAATGCCCAGGATGGGACTATACCTCCTACGTGTCGAGGCACGACTTAAAGGTATAAGCCCATCCTAGAATGATCTCAAGTTTGGTATCTTCGCACGACTCATGTAAAAGAGGGATTAAATTGCAAAAGGAGATAGTTGGCTTACACTCGCCACTTCACACAATACATTACATAAGCAATACATCATTCAAAACATCACAACCCGACTACGGGCGAAGATCCAAAAGAAAGATACCAAAACAACATAAAGCCACAGGTCAGGATCGAATCCTAGTAGAAACCACTACTGATCGTCGAAACGTCACAAGCATACGGCCAAACTCTCTTCATCGAACTCCCGGTGAAGTACTTGAACCAGCTCCTGCATCAAACTCGGCTGAACCTGTATCTGGTGTTGTAGTATCTGTGAGCCACGAGGACTCAGCAATCCCATAACCATGGGTATCAAGACTAGCAAAGCTTTGTGGGTAGGAAGAGGTAAAGTGGTGAGGTTGCAGCAGCGGCTAAGCATAATATGGTGGCTAACTTACGAGTACCAGAATAAGATGAGAAGCTACGCAAACGGTCGCAAAAGTAGTGATCGCTAAAGTTCCTGAACTACATACGAATCAAACATAACCCCACCCTGTTCTCTTCTCAAAGTGAAAAGAGATAGTCACGGTTACTCACACAGTTGTGTGTTTTACTTCGGATCATCTGTCAAGTTTTCTACAACCGGACATTAACAAATTCCAATCTGCCACATAACCGCGGGCACGGCTTTCGAAAGATCATAACCCTGCAGGGGTGTCCAAACTTAGCCCATCACAAGCTCTCACGATTAGCTGAAGTGATAAATATAATATCATCACCCCTTATCTTAGGGAAAATCCGATCAGGCTCGGCATCCCGGTAGCACAAGTCATTTCGACAATGGTAAAACAAGTCCAGCAAGACCTCCCGGTGTGTTGACACCCTGATAGTAGCCGCGCGTATCTCGTCTCAGGACACTACCGGATGGGCGATGCTACAGGAGCCAATCCTCGAGTTTCCTCGTGGTGGCCCCCGCAGGCTCCCCGTTTGGGACCAACACCATCAGCACTGTCCCCCCCTGCTATGTAGAATTAAGAATCCTCGGGCAGCGCTAACTCCCTATGCAATTTATTTAAATAATTAAGTTGTTATTATGAGAAAATTAAAACCAATGTTGGGCCTTGCTGGAGGAGTTTTATTCAAAGTCGAACTGTCAAGGGGTCCCCATTTCACCCATCGTGTAAGGAACGCAAAATCAAGGAACATAATGCTGGTTTATCGGCGCCTAGGGTGGCATGAGTGGAACAAAACACTGAGCAAAAGGCCAAGCCTTCCACCCATGCCCAGTATATAGGTGTGTTAATAATAATTATAGATATTGTGATATAACAACAACAAGTTCCCACCTGGAACGGACTTCATCTTCACCTGCAACTAACAACGCTATAAGAGGGGCTGAGCAAGCGGGTAACATAGCCAAACAGTGGTTTTGCTAGGAAGGTTTCAAGGTTAGAGGTTTCATGGCAACAAGGAGAGGCTGACATAAAAGATGGGTAGCGCGACATGTAACGATAGCATCGAGACAACTAAGCATGGCAATGGTAGTAAAGGTATCCAAGGGTATGATCATCTTGCCTGGAATTCCGCAAGGAAGAAGAACGGATCCATGAAGTAGACGGAGCAACAGTCGAGCGAATCCTCACAACTCCGGAACGAAACCGAAGCTAACAAGAGAAGCAACCGGAAAGAAGAAACAACGCGGTAAACACACAAGCATAAACATGGCATACGATGCACATCCAAATATGATGCATGTCCGGTTTAAATATGCATGGCAATGGAAAAGTGCACAAACAAGACTACAAGTTAAGTGGAGCTCAATATGCAATGAGTTGTATATTGACGAAACACCACATGATAATTATTTAGTTGACTCTCGTTATTTACAAGACAAGATTAATTGTTTGTTAACATGCAAGAGGTGAAGCATAAAAAAACTACACTATTTAGGCATTTTAAATGAGGCCGGAGATAACAACAACAAGTCCGGAAAAACCCCATGAGCATGTTTAGTAATTATAAGCAAACAACAATTCACACATTATAATGTTGTTAACATGATGCGGATGACATGAACAAGTTTATGCAAGTTTATTAAAAGGTTGACAAGAGAGATATGAAGCATCGTCACCGTGGTGGAAGGAAAAGGGTGCCACGGCAACAATTCCGAAAATGATGCCACGCAACATATCGGTTCCGGTAACTCGTTGAGAGTCCGGTGCAAAAGAAAGAATCGACGTGAGCAAGTCGAACAAGATGAAAGTGGGTTGATCCCATCACCGGGTTCCCACGAGTCGGCGACGAGGCAACCGAGGAACATGACAAGGACGAAACGGGCACGAAGCACAAGTGGAGCACAACTCATACAACACAACAAGCATTCGTTCACGGGCACGTCTCGGGGTTATACCTTCGAAACATGCGTTTCGGGGCGGTTCGAGACGTAGAGGAAGAAGGCGTTCACGTTCGGATAGGAAGTAGCCGTTCACGAGGCGGTAGAGGTACTCGTGTAGTCGTTCACATCCCGTTCGAACAGGTACTTGCGGTCTCGGCGACGGTAGGGGTACACGGCGACGATAGTTGTTCACGTTCATAGATGTACTCATCATCGTAGCCGTTCGGTCGTCGTGGTACTTGGTCGTGGTACTTGGTCGTGGTACTTGGCATCGGTAGATGTACTCATTCCGTTCGGTCTTGCCGGTCTCGTCTCGAGTCGTAGTTGTACATGTCGTCGAGGTACTTGTTACATCGCGATCGTAGGGGTACTTGACATATCGGAGGGGTACTTGGTCGGGTCGCCGTGTACTCGTTCATGTAGTCGTACACGGAGCTCGTAGCCGTTCGGTCGTCGTACACGAGGGTCTCTGTCAAAACAGCATCACAGCAACACAACAAAAAAAACAACACGGGAGGGCGACGAGGCCATGGCAGCGACACGATGGCTCTGGCCAGCGAGCTGGAGGATGGAGCGCAGGGAAACGGAGGGAGGCGCAGCGCTCAGGCCTGCGGGCGACCTGGCGAGGAGCACGGGATTCCTGGCGCGCGGGACTCGGGGATGGAGGGAGCGGCCTACGGCGGACGGCGCGGGATCTGTCGAGGAGGGAAAAGGCCGCGGCGCTGATGTGCGGACGAGGCAGAGGCCTGGCCTTGGCGACGAGGAGGAAGGAGGGTCGCGGCGGGCTCCTGGCGCGGCGGGGTCGCGAACCGGCTTGAGGTGGCGAGGCGAGGAGGATCCTGGAGAAGGCCTCGGCGCGCTCCTGGCCGCTGGGCCAGAGAGGCGACCTGGTGGACGACGGGGCTCCTGGTCGCTGGCTCGGGCCAGGCGAGGAAGAGGACCGGCGCCCTGGTAGTTGGCCGCTGGACGGCGGAGGGAGCTCCAGCGCGAGGACGGGCGCTCGCGGGGCAGGGGCCGGAGTAGCTGCGATGAGGGACGGGCGCGGTAGGGAAGAGCGAGGGAGAAGAGGGAATCAGAACAAGTGGCTCGAGCGACAGAGAAGTTGCGGGACTCTGGCGGCGCTCGGTGGGAGAGGGCGAGGGGAGAGGAGCGAGCTGGTAGTCGGGCTAGGGTTGCGGGAGGCCAGATGGGCCTTGGGAGGAATGCGCCTAGTGGAGGCTGCATGAGGCTGGGAAGGGATAGGCCGGCCTTGGAGCAGATGAGCCACGGCTGGGAGGAAGGAAGAGGGAAGGCCTGGCGCGGCTGGGCCCTGCAGCTCTCTCTTACTGATTTTCTAAATTAAACCAGAAAACAACAAGAAGAAAGAAAAGAAAGGAGATGGCTAGGGAAGAATTAAGGCAGGAGATCAATTTAACTGGACTCGCAAAATTGCGTTGATTCCCAGATAAATATAAAAGGGGCATGATTGGAAAATAAATTCAAATTCCTTTGAATTTATTTCAAATGGTGTGAACAAAGACTATGATTTAGAAGTGTCCAAAAAATGTCCGGAATTTTGTAGGAGCCTCGATAAAAGGAAAAAGAATTATAGGGAGGTTTTGACGGTGAAACTTGAAGTAGAAAAAGGCATGGGGAAAATGCAAGTGTGTTATGCTTAATTCCAAGAATGGAATATTATTTATAATAGCTCCATAATATTTGGAGGATATGTTATAAAGAGAAGTCATCCTTCCCTCGATTTAAATGGACCGAAGGCCCACACGAATTATTTAAGTTGAGATGCAAAGATTAATGACATGATGACATGATGACATGATGCAATGCAAAAATAAATAACACAAGCACAAAGAACACACGGGAGAACCCAGAACATCTGGAATCCTCGGGAATCTTCTGGGACGTTGGTCTTCGGGCGTCACAGGGGTGATCCCGGCTATCGGGTTCCCACGGGTCGACGACATGACAAACGAGGAGGGATGTGCACAAGACAAATCGAACACGATGCAAACACGAGCATCTCATACAACACACATGCATTCGTCCACGGGCATCGTCTCGGGGTTATACCTACAAAGCATTTGTTCAGGGTGGAACGGGTTCAACGAGGGAAGTAGTCATTCACGTTTCGTAGTCGAAGTAGTGGTACACGTGGTCTTGTCGAACCCAAGCGACGGTAGTCATACACGACGCGTTGCGTAAATAGTTGTACTCGCGGTCTTCGGCGAGGGTAGTGGTACACATTTTTGTAGATGTTCGGGGTCGTCGGTCTTGCCGGTGGGGTACTTGGCGATAGTAGGGGTACACTGTTGTCGTGGATGTAGTGGTACTTGCCGCATCCAACATCTTCGGGCATCTGTCTCGTTTCTTGCGCCAGTAGGGGAACACGGGGTAGTCGAGCTTGGCGATCCGCAGGGGTACTTGGCGTATCGTCATGTAGTCGTACATGTTCCGTAGATGTACATGTCGTCGTAGCAGTTCGGGTCTCGGAGTGATTGTAGTCGTTCACTTGGCGGTTGTAGACGAACTTGAGGTGGTCTTGGCATCGGACTTGCGGCGTTGGATCCCAGACATGGCATGGTCGGACGAAGCAAGGGCAGCACACGAGCGACGACGGCCTCAGGAAGTCAACGACGAAGCAACATGGGAAGAAGCAGCAGCAGGAAAAAGTGGACGGCGTCGGCCTTGGCGTGGAGCAAGGGAGGCGGAGAAGGTGCGTCGCAGGGCGGCACGCTAGACTTGGTCGACGGCGGCGCACGGGAGAAGAACTCCGACGGTGGCTATCCTCGGCCAGGGAGGAGGCGGGAGAGCAGGGCGGAGAGGCAGGCTTGCGGGGCCTCAGGCGCTCGAGCAGAGGAGGCAACGGCGGCTGCGGTACCCGGCGACGCAGCGACGTGAGGCGGTGGACCTCCTGGAGGTCAACAGCGGCAGGACACGGCGCCTAGCGTGGGGTCGGTGAGGCGGCACACGAGGCTAGCTGGTGGTGAGCGGGTCGGGCGGCGAGCGGTGGAGGCGCGAGGGGCGGAGCCAGGCGCTCAGCGCGCGGGGCGGGCGGAGGCGACTCGGGGACCGGGGAGGACGAGGTGAGCGAGGGGTCGGCAGGAGAGAGAGAGATCGAGGGAGAGAGGGAGATGGGGATCGAGCGGTGGCGGCACTGTGGGAACGAGGGCAGGGAGGAGTTGGGGATCGGGCTTGCTAGGGTTGAGGCGTCGGTGTTGGGCCTAGGGGTGCCCAGTTGGGCTGGCTGCCGGCTGCGGCTGGGCCTCAAGCTCCTTTCCCTCTCTCTATTCAAATTCTGCTTATTTAAAAAAACAGTTGTAGTAAAAGAAAATGCCATGGGGCTAGGAGAGGAGTTTGATAGATTTAAAAATATCCTCAAGCTCCTGGAATTATTCTCTATTTTATAAAATTGGTTTGGACATTTTTAGAGGTAGAAAAATAAAACAAGTTTGAATATATTCAACTTGAGGCATTTTTGAACCTAACCAAAACAATTCCAAAAGAATGAAATTTGGCAGAGAGGTTGAGGACATGGTCTAATATTTGTAGGGAAAAGATGAACATTAATAGAGAAGGGAAAAGTGGCACTTACAAAAAAAGGAAGTAGATGGAAAGGAGAAGGTGATAATGCATGATCATACATGGAGCATGCAACAATGTAACATGCATGAATATGACAATGCACATGATGATTATGAGAATGCAAAATGACAAGAGGCACAAATACAACATGACAAAGATGGGCATGGCAATGCAATATAACCAAGTGATGAACATGATGCAATAAGCATAATATGACAACGACACTCATCGCGATCATGGCAACAAACAGTTCAAACACACAACGACAATGAAAATAACTAGAAGACACTAGAGCATCGGCCTCGGGGTTTCACAACACTGTAACAAGTAATGAAGAACAAATGTCTATAACTATATGCATATTTGGCTAGTGGAGGCTGTAAGGTTAAATTTTGCATAAAGCTAGTTTTTCCCTACAACAGAGGAATAAATTTTATTTACTACTCAGTTGTATTAAGCAATACTAAGAATGGGTCCTCCATCTGAATCCCATATTACCAAAGTCGTTAACCCAACAAGTTCATTAGATAGAGTGTTGAGATCACTCCGTAGTTCAAATACCAGGATACTCAAGATGTCCATAACCGGGGACACGTCTACTCATGAATAGTTTGTACACTCTGCAGAGGTTTCTGCACTTTTCCCCACAAAAATCAATCTCCTCCGTTGAATTACTCGCACTTCAAGGTGTTTGAGAAACGGGTGATCGAGACATAGTATTTCAGAAGCATTTACTCGTTACCCCGGATGAACGGTTACACCTACTTTCCCCTACATCTGCTAGTTCACCATTGAAAGAGCTCACACAACATACTCAACTATGCCAAAGCCTATAATGGCATGTGGCTGGACACAAAAGTTTCTAGCCATGAATGATATATGATCCCTTTGAGCCTGGGTGCCATTCCATAGGATAATCACACGGGTCCTCCGTGATTTCCTAGGACAACACTGGATTCTCCAGGTGCCCTGCAACCAATCCACCGAGTGGTGTATTAAAGTTACCACCTTAAACTTTCCCTTAGTTGTTATTACACTCACAACTTTCTTGAATTCTCACATACCAATCCACGTCTAAAAGCATGGCTAAGCAATAAGTAACTAAGCGTATATTCCCTTTGGTTGATCTCATGTCAATGGGTTCCTACCTCGTGAACTACTAAGCAATACCACATGTGATCAAGTCCTAGTCGTGCAATATTTGAGGATATAACTAATGCAATAAAAAATTGGGTATTTGAAAGTATGATCAAAGTATGAACTGGCCTTGCTGACGGTCGTTGAAAGATCTCGAAAACGAATGGAAGTTGCCGTTGGTTTCACCTAATGGAAAGATAAGATCGAAACGAAGAAATTGCCGTTGGTTTCACCTAATTCCGACTAACGAGTAAAAGGTAACAATCGTTTGACGATCAGGGGCTGATCTATAAAAATTTAAATCGCGGATAGGTCCTTGATGAAAATAACAAAAAAATAAAAACTCTAAAGAGCGAACGTTTGTTTTCTGGAACTAAATAGCGGACGTTTGTTTTTTAATAAAACCAAAAAATAAATCTAGGGTTTTCTAAAAAAACAATCTAGGATTTAAAAAAATGAAATCAAAACTTTCAATAAATGGCGGTTTAACTTGCGGATCAGATCGTGGATTGGGTTCGCGGGTCGAGCGGTAGGCAACGACGACGGGCACGGTGGCAGCGACGGCGGCTCAGGCGTCGGCGGTGAGGGGCGATCGGCGGCGGCGGCTTGGGCGTCGGGGTCGGCGCGAGGCGACGGTGGGGTGAGGCGGCGAGTGCGGGTGGTGGCGGGCGCGGCAGAGTGCGGGCGCTAGGCGGCGGTGAGGAACGAGAAGGGTGGGTCGGCAGCTCCTTATAAAGGCCGAGGGGGCGGCTGTCTTGGCTGACGGGCCAAGGCTGTGGCGGCGTGACTGCGTCGGACTCCGGCGGAGTCCAAGCCGGCTACGGGAGGGAGAGGCGGCGCGGGAGTGGGCCGGCTGGCCGGGATTCGGCCAAGCCGGCCTAGTCCAAAGGTGTTTTTTTATAAATTCGCCGAACGAATAAAATTCAAATAAAATATAAAAAAAATCCTAAAATTTTTAGAAACAATTTTCCTCGTTCCCACCTAATATTTGGGAGAAAGTGAACATTTTTCTGAAACAAATTCCAAAAATAAAAATAAACTTTTCAATGATATTTTAAAATAATAAGTTGCAAATAAAAATCTAATAAAATTATCTTTACTCAAAATTCAACTTCCAATATTTTTATTCTTTTTTTGAAGAAGTCATATTATCTTCTCTCATTTATTTTAAAATATTAAAAATGAAAATTGGCAAAATATTATTTGATCCAACCTCACTAATAAAATAATAAAAATAGTGGGTTCTCTTTGGGAAAACTTCCAACTCTCTCACTTGGGTTCTTGAGTTGCCTAAAGTCTTTGGAGCAATTTCAAATAATTTCAAATTCAAATATGCTCAAATGATGGATGCATATGAATGATCTATGTTAACATCCAAATTGAAAATTGGGATGTTACACTTTGCATCCTCTACATCGTGCACACACGTTCTTATTCCTTAGGTGTGCCTCCCACGATCTACCTGCGTCTCCATCTTTTCCACACACACCGATTGATATACCCTCTAGCTAGCCAGGCTTGCCTACGACACACAAATATGTACACACATAGTCCCTCCCCTCCTCTCACCATCCATGCCTCCCGTCCTAACTCCGAGGCACAGGGGCACTGTCGCCCCCTCCGTTGTTATCCGTCTTGAACTCGTACAGTGTCACAAGATAGATGCACTCCCTCTGTTGTTATTCATCTTGCACTCTTACGGTGTCACAAGCTAGTTGTTGTACCCCCTTCCCCCACCACCACACACACATCTCCCTCTCTTTTTAACTCCAGATGTTCTTTATCTCTGACGCATGCATGCATGTGCACCAATTGATTTCCCTCTATGTGCAGCAAGGTCTCTTGCTATCTCCCCACACAAAATGTCCGATATATATCTCTAGTTAAGTCTCCCCCTCTTCACCCACGCACACAATGACCAAACCACGACCACTCTAGCTACATAGGACCGCCTGTCACACACACATTAATTGCCCTCCCCGTCTCATCATCCATTGCTTCCGCTTGGTCTATCGACCAGACAAGCACACCCACGCACGTTATCATCCCCTCTCTTTAATTATCGAATCTTGCTCTTGTACTCCTTCCTTGTCTTCGCTTGGTTGGCCTCTGGCATAATCTCCCAACATGCATCCCCCACTCTTTCCTAGCGTTCGTACGTTCGTAAATTTAATCCCTCTGTCTGTGTCTATCGATATGTGCGTAAACAATCCCGTCCCCGCTCTTCTCCTATATCGCCCACTCCACATACATATACTATGTATTTAGGACTCTCTTTGACAGAAACATATGTATAGAGGCATGTGGGACACAACATCTCCCACTCTCTCTCTAACACACCCACTAGGTGGAGCCGTGGAGGACATGAATCTATATCGATATATATACCATCTACACCAATATAAAAAAGACCCAAATAGGCAGATCCAATTAATCTCGGACATCGAATCGTGTCAATCCAATGATCTAGACTGCTTCAATGTCGACCGCTCAGCACGTTTAACATGCAACCAAATATAGTGCTAATCACATAATAACACACAAATAATATCCTACTTAATATCCGCATGCACTTAATATACTTCCAAATTCATGTGCATTGCACATACACCTTGACTAGTGAAGATAAGAGGTGCACGCATGCACGCTCTGCCTCCCGTCACACCCACGCGTGTGTACACGGTGGAGCCTATTTCTCGAAGGAGAGTTAGCCCTTTTAATAATTCGACGCATGTTGAAAGACTTGTTAGAGGACGTGGCACTAGTAATTTGAGCCTGGTTCATAGTATAGCCAACAACGTGTTGCCATGTCATACATAGTCAATCATATAGCAAACATGTATAGTACTAGTAGTTGGTAAGCAGTACTCATTTCTTGCTCTGAGAGGTTGCGGGCGTCACCATTTACATACAAATTAAGTTAGGTGGTAAACTTACAACCCATCGCGCTGGCGGCGCCCGAACACACGGTTAGTCCGACCCGCCGCTCATCGAAGGGACGCTCATCGGCTTGGTGCGTCACTGACATGTGCGACCGCATGTAAGCAGTAGCACCAACACACAGTCGGTCTGGGCCGCCTCTTAGCATGAACAGACGGTATGTCCGGCCCACTGCTCACCAAAGCGACGCGCATCGGCTTGGTACATCGCTTATGTTCGACCGCACGTCAGCAGTAGCAAACCGACAAGGCCAAGCTCCTCCCCCTACCGTGTGCCAAAAGGCCGGCCTTTTATTGTAGATGGCTTTAAAAAAATGAAGATCGCACATAGGAGCAGACCATGGCAGTTACGAACGCTCGTGTGGCAGTTTCATGTGTAGGGGAGGGGCGTTTTCTTCCAATCATGTTATTCCAGCTAAGCCACCCTATAAACACAGTAAAAAAATGTGCCCGTGGGTGTAGCGCAGCTCGTGGTGTGGTAGTTTTGTTAAATACCATGGCACTTCTTTTTTTACTAATGTTTTCGTTCGATAGCTGGCACCGTCGGATGCAGATCTTCTGGTTATTGGTGCGTTCTCCAGGAATAGCCTCGTGGCGAGCCATTGACTAGTATTTTTGTCACACGCATTACATTGACACTCTCCCTCTTTTCCACACACACACCTATGCTCACAAGTCTCTCGGGACTTCTCACACACACCATCTCTTGCACACGGCACCAACACGACACGAGCTTGGTGCCTTGGTTTGCTGCGTAGTCGGGTGAGTACTACTACTAGTAGTCCTACATTGATGTGTCGCGTTAACTCGCAGAAGTTTGCAACACTTCCTCAACAAACAAGCATATAAGCAGCTTCTATTTAGGTTTACTTCTTACATGAAGGATCTTATATCCAACGGGCACACAATATCCCTTCGACCATTGGAAATTACTTCAACTACTGATCTGATGTTGGAGTAATTGCTGCATCGCCATCAAAATCCTCCATCTCTTAAGCTAAAGTAGACCATACTAAACCCTACTTCGACTGTTGATCTAATGTTGGAGTATATTGTTGGGCCTCCAAGCGCAGAGGTTTGTAGGACAGCAGCAATTTCCCTCAAGTGGATGACCTAAGGTTTATCGAACTCAGGGAAGTAGAGGTTGAAGATGGTCTCTCTCAAGCAACCCTGCAACTAAAATAGAAGAAGTCTCTTGGGTCCCCAACACACCTAATACACTTGTCAGATGTATAGGTGCACTAGTTCGGCGAAGAGATGTTAAATGGCAAGTGATATGGATGGCAAAACAAAGTAATATAAATCTGTAATAAAAAGTGCAGAAAACAAACAAGTGGTAAACGTGAGCACAAATGTTATTGCAATGGTGGAAACAAGGCCTAGGGTTCATACTTTCACTAGTGGCAACTCCCAACAACATTAACACAATCGAATCACATGATATTTCCCATAAAACATGCAAAGGGGACACACTCGGAGGTCATTCCTTCATGGTCAAGAGAGGACGAGAATTATGTAAGGCTACAAAAGCACACCTCAAAGTTCGTAGTTCTCAATCTAAGGATTAACCAATGTCACCGCGGCCATCCAAAGAGAGTCCCACAATCACCACAACATATCTAAAGGATAGTCAAAGACAAGCACCAAGAGACTCTCAATCTTCAATCAACACACAAGAGAGGAAATCACTCATGAAAATACTTTTCTAATCCATGTCCAGTAGACCGCTGTCACCTTGGTCTCGGGGATTATACTAGATAAAGACAAGTGAGTACATCAATCCAATACATAGAGGAAGGGGAAATATCATGGGATCACCCTAGATTAACATAGCCTATGATCACAACGAAGATCACATCATGGGAGAGAGAATTGACCACATAGCTACTCGTAAGAACCTCGACCCCGAGGAGGAACTACTCCCGCATCATGGAGGAAGGAAGAAACGTCGATGGAGATGAATCCGGGGGCACTTCCCCGTCCCGGCAGGGTGCCGGCGCAGGAATTCTGGTCCCCCGAAGCTTGATGGAGATGGCGGCGGAGATCGGAATCGCGTCTGGAGAAAAGGGGTCTGGAATTAGGGTTTCCGCGACACGGTGTGAATATATGCCAAAGGGGGGCATCAGAGTGGGTCAGGGGTGCCCAGGCGCCCCCCGGCGCGGCCAGGGGGCCGCGTTGGCAGGCCGCCTGGAGCCCCTGTGGGTCCCCTCCGGCCCTACTTTGGCCGCATGAAAGCTTCCGGAACGCTGATTTTTTATATAATTTTTATGGATTTTTCTGGCAGTTCTCGTAATGTGAAAACCTGAAATACAAAAACAGCTGAAAACAGAAACTGGCACTGGGGTGCACTGAGTTAATAGGTTAGTCCAAATATGATCAAAAGTGTATGGAAGTGTATAAATAACATAGCAATATCACCCAAAAGAGGCATGGAGCAAGCAGAAATTATAGATACGTTTTGGATGTATCAACATCCCCAAGCTTAATTCCTGCTCGTCCTCGAGTAGGTAAATGATAACAAGAATAATTTCTGTGGTGACATGCCATTAACCATATAGGACTTTTTGATAGTCATATGACAAAAGCTTACTGAGACAATGAATCTGTAGTAATTAAGTTGCCTCATGAGAAAATCACAAAGAACTGAAAGTTTTACAATATGATATTGAAACATCAAATAGATTTGTAATGAACATGATGTGCAAATATGATAAAGTGATATCTAGCTTGCCCCCTTTAGTGAAGCAAAACATACATGCAGGGGCACCTCCAAGGTTTAAGTGATGACTAGATACAATGATTTCAAAATAAACGATATCACAATCATGCAAAAGACAATGCTACTTTGGGACAATGCACATTACACTCAGAATGACAATCATGCTCTCAGTAGTTGGTGCTTTTAAAAGAAGGTGGAGACTCTCGAACCGTGGCTTTTGTTGGCAAGGTTGAAAACCCGTAGTCGGAAACAAAGACAAAACATGTACCAGATCTCTTGGTTTTAAAACAGAGGTAATAATTTTTTTAGATCATGCATGTTTCGTCAACGAATGCTAGCAGACAACTCAATCACTTCTTGAGATGGACAAGTTTCGAGGAACGGCTCCCGAATGAGGACGATCACATCCTCTTAATCTCCTTTGTTTATCACTGCCAAAGTTTTCTGATTTCTCATGAACAAAGCGTGAAGGAGGGTTTGTTTGTTATATTATCTTTTTGAGCCGGGCGCACTCAATGCCAGTTCCTTCTCGTATTATGGGTTTGCACATTATACATGCAATCCCGGGGTGAAGCTTGTCCAACTTAAAAAGATCATGAATTAACTACTACTTCCTCATGAACTTAAAACAGAGGCACAAAATAGGAATGCTGTTTCTTTGAATAATTTCGAGATGGTACATGCAAGTCTCCGTTAGGAATGGCAGGTAAATACCATGTAGGAAGATATGGTGGACTCATATGGCATAACTGGATTAAAAGGATGTGGATGCACAAGCAGTCAGTCCGCTTAGTACAGGCGAAGGTTAGCAAAAGACGGGGAGCGACCAACTAAGAGAGCAATGACGGTCATAATCATGCAGAGCGACAAAGCAACATTGAATCAGGCATGGAAGTTATATCGCTACTCAGAAACAAAAGATTATCAAGGCTTGACAGACTTTCTTTACAGTCTTAAATATGCGTGAGCATACGCCAAGTCAATCAAAATAAATTCTTTGAAGGAAGATATTACTAAACCATACCACATCATAGGCAAACAAATCATGTTGGTACTCCAATAACACATTGGGAACCCCCCAGCTATTTGAGACTAACCATAAGAAAACATGAACTACTAAGCGCCATTATGCACGTAGCATCTTTATCATATACATATCAACCAATGCAACGGAAGCAAACTCTCTTAATAAGATAAACATGATAACTAAAGAGAGTTCAAGCAACCAACTAAACAAAAGCTCTTTAAAAAGATAAGTATGAAAGTTAAGAGCTAAGCATGATAGTAGCTATTAAAAGACAAAGAACACACACAGCAAAGATAGACATGCAAATTCTATGTTATGTTCTAGGTAGAAGTGGAGCGTGTTTCTCTCCCACATAAAGAAAGCTGAGTTCCAACTCGTTATGAAAAGCTAAAGAAAACTAAAAGGAAAACTAAAACAAGACGCTCGAAGCATAGCACATAACACATGAAGTGATTAAAATATAGTGGAACGAAGGACGAACTGATAATGTTGATGGAGAAGGGGATGCACGGGGGCATCCCCAAGCTAAGACGCTTGAGTCTCCTTGAATATTTCTTGGGGGTGCATGGGGGCATCCCCAAGCTTGAGCGTTTGACACTCCTGAATCTTTTTATCATCTTCCCTCGCACACTTGAAAACTCCCTTCATACATAACTCATCATAATCTGATTAGTGAGGTTAGTACCCATAATAAAATAATTGTTCCTTGCTGGAAATAAGGATATTCTTGAATTTCTACTGTTTCTCAAGATTGCCAAAAGGTTTTTGCAAAGAAAAAGCAAGCTCTAGGTTTGCAAAATGAAGGAAAGGCAAAACAGGACAGAATCTGTGAAAAACAGAACAGCAGGTAGTAAATGATTTTTCCGGGGCACTTCTGCAACTCTAATCAAAAAACTCAAAACAGATGCACGAAAGACAATTATATAGAGCACGCTGTCGAAAAAATTCAGACCAAAAAGATGATCTGGTGATTTTATACGTATTTTTCTGTCCAAGGACAGAATCTGTTTCCTGGACAGCACGTCACAACTTTTGAACTTTCTTGCAGTCAGAGGCTACACTTGGTACAAAATTTAAAAATAAAGATACAATGATGTTGCTACAGTCGTAACAAACATCAAGACCACTAAAACTGAAAGCAAAGATAACAAGGGTTGTCTCCCTAGAGCTCTTTCTTTATAGCCATAAAGATAGGCTTAAGACTTTAATGATGCTCTCGTAGGAATAAGAGCTGAAGAACAAAAGAGAGCATCAAGAAGTAAATACCAAACACATTTAAGCCTAACATGCTTCCTATGCATATGATTATTGCAATAGAATAATTCATTGAAGCACAAAGCAACTAGCATAGGAAGGCAAAACAAGCATAACTTCAAAATATTCACCATAAAGAGAGGAAACTTCTTATTATTAAGATATTTAGAACCAAGTCTCCCTCTCTCATTATAAATTTCAGTGGCATCATGGATGAACTCAACAATATAAGCATCACATAAAGCATTGTTACCATGATCCACATGCAAAAAGGTACTCTTACTCTCCACATAAGCATAATCTTTCTCATTGGTAATAGTGGGAGTAGGACTATCATAAACAACTTGAACACTATAGATTAATTGTGTATTAGGAGGGTGGTGTTCAACAAGGGAGTAATTCCCTCCATGATTATGACAAGTTTCATAAGGATAATTTCTCCTTATGTCATAGGTACCTTTATAATCACTATAGATTGGAGTTATAACATCATCATAGTAGAGAAGAGCATTATCATTGCTAGCAACTATATTTGTAATCATGTTGTCTTTATTCTTACTAGCAAAAGAATTATCATTTGTCACATCACTAGTGGGTAAAGGATTTGCAATCCTATCATCCCCAAGCTTAGAGCTTTCCATATCATCACTTTCAGAGTTGGTACCAAAAAGATTTTCAAGATCATAAGTATCATCATTTTCCCAATCACAATAAGTAACATGCATATCATAATCAAAATCATCTTCAATAGTACCTACGGACGTATCATCAAGATGATAATTAAGGCAATAAACTTCACCTTCTTCTTTAAACTTACAACCGTTAGGATAAAAGTTGATGGGAGGAATATGCTCAGGCCAGGTTGATACCCATTCTTCTTCCTTCTTGCTCCGCTTCCTCCTCCTCTTCTTTTTCTTCTTCTTCACCTTAGGAGGGAGTGGTTGGAGATGAAGCTTCTCCACATATCCTGGTTTATCATTAGAAACAATAGGGGAAACTTGGGAGAAACTCTCCTTTTTATTAGCAGAAATATAAGAGACATTTTTATACTTTGGTAAAGTTCCCTCCTTTCTAATCTTACTTATGTAATCATTTTCATGGCAATTAACAACACAATAGAGATGGCAATTTTGCAAAGCGTTTTTTATTCCTATGGCATTAACATCTAGCCAAGAAGTCTTTTCTGATAACTCTTCACACATCAAAAATAACATAAGCTCATCATAAAGATCAGAGGTGATCATGTTATCACACAACTGGTTAACAGTTATGTTTTGAAAGTGCATGCATTGAAAATTAAAGTGACCCTCTATACGGCAAAGTTCACAAGTAAAAGGATAAAGGTCACACAATTCTCTAGCAATTTCATTTAAATCTCTGACCCAAGTGATTGTTCTTTCATGCTTATGTTGCTTACAATACTTCTCTTCTTCAATCATAGGCCTTTCACAAGGTCTATCCACTCCACAAAAATTAACATGCTTATATAAAACTTCATTTTTAGGAATTGGATCATGCACGTTGCAATCATCATGAACAATTTCATTTTCTTTGCAAATCTCTTTAAAAGGTTTATGATGCTCGATCCAATCCTCCTTAGGCATATTAAGATGTGAAGCAAAAGATTTGAGGAAATCAACAACGAGTTGATAATCAAGCCCAAACTTAGCACTAAACTTATTAAAACTTGTAGTTTCAACAAAGGACTTAATGCAATCATACTCATAAATTATACCTGACTCTTTACCTTTGTCGATCTCCCAATCTTCAGTGTTGCGTTGAATTCTTTCAAGGAGTTCCCATTTAGCATCAATCTTTTTGTTTGTGAAAGAACCCATAGAGGAAGCGTCGAGCAAATCTTTATCCTGTCGAGAAAGCCTCGCATAGAAATTAGTAATAATCATATCTTTGGGGAGCCCATGGTTAGGACATTTTAGCATTAACGTTTTCAGTCTCCCCCAAGCTTGAGCTATGCTCTCTCCGTCATGAGGATAAAAATTATAAACATAATTCCTATTCTCATGGACTTCATGAAGAGGATAAAACTTGGAGTAAAAGAGAGACTGGATCTCTTCCCACTCCAGTAGGTGAGAGTCATTTAGTAGCCTATACCATTCCAATGCTTTTCCTTTCAGTGACAAGGCAAATAATTTCCTCATGACAAACTCCCTTGATACACCTGCAAGCTTAAATAATGAACATAGTTGTGACAGATATAGCAAGTGTTCACCGGGATGTCTGTCTCCTGCATAACGATTAGCCAAAACATAATCGATAATACCAGCTGGTATTTTATAGGGCACAATTTCAGTAGGGGGAGGAGGAACCACCACAGGTGTGGGGCGTCTTCCCGCAAGCAACGATCCAATAGCACGGTTTTCCATAAACATAACTAGTGAAATAAAAACAAGAAACAAAAAGATTTAATTGCAAGATCTAAAGATATACCTTCAAGCGCTCACCTCCCCGGCAACGGCTCCAGAAATAGCTTGATGTCTACACACGCTTCTACTCTTGTAGACTATGTTGGGCCTCCAAGCGCAGAGGTTTGTAGGACAGCAGCAATTTCCCTCAAGTGGATGACCTAAGGTTTATCGAACTCAGGGAAGTAGAGGTTGAAGATGGTCTCTCTCAAGCAACCCTGCAACTAAAATACAAGAAGTCTCTTGTGTCCCCAACACACCTAATACACTTGTCAGATGTATAGGTGCACTAGTTCGGCGAAGATATGTTAAATGGCAAATGATATGGATGGCAAAACAAAGTAATATAAATCTGTAATAAAAAGTGCAGCAAGCAAACAAGTGGTAAACGTGAGCACAAATGGTATTGCAATGTTGGAAACAAGGCCTAGGGTTCATACTTTCACTAGTGGCAACTCCCAACAACATTAACATAATCGAATCACATGATATTTCCCATAAAACATGCAAAGGGGACACACTCGGAGGTCATTCCTTCGTGGTCAAGAGAGGACGAGAATTATGTAGGGCTACAAAAGCACACCTCAAAGTTCGTAGTTCTCAATCTAAGGATTTCCCAATGTCACCGCGGCCATCCAAAGAGATTCCCACAATCACCACAACATATCTAAAGGATAGTCAAAGACAAGCACCAAGAGACTCTCAATCTTCAATCAACACACAAGAGAGGAAATCACTCATGAAAATACTTTTCTAATCCATGTCCAATAGACCGCTGTCACCTTGGTCTCGGGGATTATACTAGATAAAGACAAGTGAGTACATCAATCCAATACATAGAGGAAGGGGAAATATCATGAGATCACCCTAGATTAACATAGCCTATGATCACAACGAAGATCACATCATGGGAGAGAGAATTGACCACATAGCTACTGGTAAGAACCTCAGCCCCGAGGAGGAACTACTCCCGCATCATGGAGGGAGGAAGCAACGTCGATGGAGTTGAATCCGGGGGCACTTCCCCGTCCCGGCAGGGTGCCGGCGTAGGAATTCTGGTCCCCCGAAGCTTGATGGCGATGGCGTCGGAGATCGGAATCGCATCTGGAGAAAAGGGGTCTGGAATCAGGGTTTCCGGGACACGGTGTAAATATATGCCAAAGGGGGGCATCAGAGGGGGTCAGGGGTGCCTAGGCCCCCCCCCCCCCCCCCGGCGCGGCCAGGGGGGGTGATACGTCCAAAATGCATCACTATTTTGTATTATAATTTATCCTTATTCATTGATATATTTCACGTTATGATGATGTTCTTATGTTGTTTTGGTCTATTTTACACAGTTTGCAACTTTCCGATACCGAAACAGCAGACGCAGGATTCAACAGGAAAAAGTGGATGCTGAGTTGCTGAAGAAGAACACCTCCAAATTACCTGAAAATTGACGGGAGGTATTTTTCAGACGAATAACGAAGACATGCAAAAGGGGAGTCAGAGGGGGGCCACAGGGTGCCCAGGCGGCCTGGGGGCGCGCCCCCCTCCCTGGCCGCGCTGGGGGGGGGCGCCTGGAGCCCCTGGCCCACCTCTGGTCGCCCCCTTTTGCATATATGTTCTCCGTCCCCAGAAAACCCTAGGCACGGGACTTTTTACGAAGTTCCGCCGCCGCTTCGAGGCGGAAACCTGCAGAGAAGAAAAGGGCATCTCCGATGGGCAGATTCCGCCGGGGAGATCACCTCCCGGAAGGGGAGATCGTCGCCATCGTCATCACCATCGTCACGGGCATCATCGAGATCATCATCAACATCATCCCCAACACCAGCACCATCTCCATCTTTATCCAAATCTCATCTTACCATCGCAACTCATGTTGTAACTCGTACTACCTATCCCCTTTACTCCGTTGGTGTTGATTACTACTTTGTGGTGAATGCTATTGAGTTTTGTTGGAGAAATATTATTATGTCCAGATTGTTTATCACATATTTATCCCCACTGATCATCATCTCTTTTATGTTTTGTGAGTAGTTACCTTAGTTCTTGAGGACATGGGGGAAGTCTTGTTGTTAGTAGTCATATGCTGTTGAAGTAATATGTGTTGTTTGGTACTTAAGTTGCGTTGTCATTCTACTAGTGGTGTTGTGTGAGTCAAACACCCAACACTTCGCCTTATTAAGGACCTAGGAGAATACATTGTGTATAAAGAATGCTTATGGTGGGTTGCCGGAGTGACAGAATCCTGAACCCCAGTTCGCACGCTTTTGCATAAGGGAATAATGGATCCTCGATCGTATTGCTATGGTTAGGCTTTTGCCTTAAATTCTATCTTGTATTTGTGGATGCTTGCAAGGTCTTTAATCATAAGAGTGCATTCATCTTAGTCTAGAGAGTGCACTAGCATAGATCCACCCACTCAACACTTATCAACACATAACATAGTATCGATACGGAATATGGCGAAAGCACATGACTACCTCTCCCGTGTGTCCACAAGAACGCTTTAGTCTTTATAAGTTCAGTTGCTAGGCCTCTCCTTTGCTAAGAAGGGATTAGGCCACTTGTTACTTTCAGTACCTTTTACATTACTTGTCTTTACATTCCTGTTGCTTATATCGAGAAAACCCCTAAAAGTTATCTTTCAGTGCTTGCAGTAATTTCTTGCTCAGAATCGCTTATCAATACCTTCTGCTCCTTGTTGGGTTCGACACTCTTACTTATCGAAAACGCTGCAACAGATCCCTTACGGTTGAGGGTCATCAAGTAACGTTTTCTGGCGCCGTTGCCGGGGAGCGTAGCGCTATTGGTAAAGTGAAACTGGTAAGAAAGTTTTTTTATAATTCTGTTTTTATTTTTTGCTATTGCTGCTCTTTGTCCTTATGGATAACCCTATTATTGGAGCGTTGCTTGCGGGAAGACGCCCCACACCTGTGGTGTTTGATCCTCCCCCTACTGAAATTGTGCCTTATAAAATACCAGCTGGCATTATCAATTATGTTTTGGCTAATCGTTATGCAGGAGACAGACATCCCGGTGAACACTTGCTATATTTGTCACGACTATGTTCATTATTTAAGCTTGCAGGTGTATCGAGGGAGTTTGTCATGAGGAAATTGTTTGCTGTATCCCTTATAGATAAAGCTTCAGATTGGTATGGGCTTCTCGATAACTCACACTTGCTGGACTGGCAGGAGCTTATGTCTCTTTTCTATACTAAGTTTTATCCTCTTCATGAAATTCATCGAGACAGGAATTATATATATAACTTTAGGTCTCGTGACGGAGAAAGCATTGCTCAAGCTTGGGGGAGACTGAAGTCTCTAATGCTCAAATGCCCAATTCATAAGCTTCCCAAGGAAATTATACTTACAAATTTTTATGCCAGGCTTTCTCGTCAGGATAAGGAGATGCTGGATGCCTCCTCTAGTGGGGTATTTCAGAAGAAGAGTGTTGAAGAAAGGTGGGATCTCCTTGAAAGAATCCAAAGGAATACTGAAGATTGGGAAATTGATAAAGGTATTGAACCCGCTATAAATTATGAACATGATTATATTGAGAGCTATGTGGAAACTGATTACTTCAATTCTTTTTGCTCTAAGATTGGTCTTGATTCCCATCTAGTTATTGATTTATGTAAGAACTTTGCCTCTCACGTTGATTCTTTTAAAAAGAATAGAGACCAGCACCATGCACCTTTTAAAGAACCATCTATTGATATTTATGTTGCTGAGCCTATTTTGCCTGCAGTCATATATGAAAAGCCTCCTTTTCCCATGAGGATAAAGGAACACTTTCTCGTAACAGGCATAATAAATAAAAGTGAGAGAAGAGTTGATGAACCTGAGGACCAGATCAGGGTCGATCCTCAAGTTGCATTGATTAAAGACCTTGCTACTGATGATGTTTTGGATTCCAATATAACTTTTTGTGCTGTTTCCACTAACCTTATCACAGCCAAGAACAAATGCCCAATTTTAGGTACTCCGGTGGTATCTGTTAAAATAGGAGATCACAATTATTATGGGCTATGCGATTTGGGATCGAGTGCAAATGCTATTCCTTATTCACTCTATGAAGAAATCATCGGTGAGATTTCCCCTTGTGAACTTGAAGAAGTTGATGTTACTATTCATCTTGCAAATAGATCAACTATCTCTCCTATCAGAATTGTTAGGGACGTTGAAGTCCTATGTGGAAAGGTAAAATATCCTACCGACTTTCAGGTAGTTGGTTCAGCCAGGGACAATTTTTGTCCCATCATTTTTGGTAGACCTTTTCTTAGAACTTGTGGAGCTATAATAGATTGCAAGGAAGGTAAAGTTTCTGTTGAATTCAATGGTGAGCCATATGAATTTAACTTTTCTAAGTTCTCTAAGCAGCCTCGTGATACTGATTCACCTAGTGATGATAAAATTATTGAAAGTATTGCCTCTATTGCTATTCCCCCTGATGATCCTTTGCAGCAATACATGGAGGACCACGAGAATGATTTGCATATGCAGGAAAGAAATGAACTAGATGAAATATTCTTGAGACAGCCTGCTATCCTGAAGCACAACCTTCCGGTTGAACCTTTGGGAATTTTATCAAAACCAAAAGAAGACCCGGTGTTCGATCTTAAACCTCTTCCCGATACGCTCAAGTATGCTTATTTAGATGAAAAGAAAGTATATCCTGTTATTATCAATTCTAACCTTTCAGGATATGAAGAAGAACGATTATTGGAAGTACTTCGTAAACACCGAGGCGCAATTGGTTACACCCTTGATGACCTTAAGGGGATTAGTCCATCTATCTGTCAACATACTATCAACCTTGAGCCTGATGCTAAACCAGTTGTTGATCATCAACGACGGTTGAACCCGAAGATGATGGATGTCGTGAGAACTGAGATTCTCAAGCTTCTAGCCGCAGGTATCATCTACCCTATAGCTGACAGTAAGTGGGTAAGTCTGGTGCAATGTGTTCCTAAGAAAGGAGGTACAACTGTGGTTCCTAATGATAAAAATGAACTAATACCTTAGAGAATTATTATTGGATATAGAATGTGTATTGATTACAGGAAGTTGAACAAGGCAACCAGGAAGGATCACTACCCATTTCCGTTCATCGACCAAATGCTTGAAAGGTTATCCAAAAATACCCACTTTTGTTATCTCGATGGTTATTCTGGTTTCTCTCAAATTCATGTTAACACTGCCGATCAAGAGAAGACAACTTTTACTTGTCCTTTTGGTACTTATGCTTACAGACGTATGCCTTTTGGTTTATGTAATGCCCCTGCTACTTTTCAAAGGTGTATGTCTGCTATCTTTCATGGTTTCTGCGGGGATATTATGGAAGTCTTCATGGACGATTTCTCCGTCTATGGAACTTCATTTGACCATTGTCTTCATAACCTTAATAAAGTTTTGCAGAGATGCGAGGAGACAAATTTGGTACTCAACTGGGAGAAGTGCCACTTTATGGTTAATGAAGGAATTGTTCTTGGTCACAAGATTTCTGAAAGGGGAATTGAAGTGGACAAAGCCAAGATCGAAGCTATTGAGAGGATGCCCTATCCAAGGGACATCAAAGGTATTCGCAGTTTTCTCGGTCATGCAGGTTTTTATAGAAGATTTATTA
The DNA here is from genome assembly GCA_902687465.1 of Secale cereale. NCBI lineage: Eukaryota > Viridiplantae > Streptophyta > Magnoliopsida > Poales > Poaceae > Secale > Secale cereale. Next base: position 233,406,247 of record LR738714.1, read on the forward strand.
AAGACTTTTCTAAAACCTCGAGACCCCTCACTAATCTTCTCCAGAAGGATGTTCCTTTTGCGTTTGATGAAAATTGTAAGGAAGCTTTTGAAGTCCTTAAGAAAGCTTTAATAACTGCTCCTATAGTACAACCACCTGACTGGAATTTACCTTTTGAGATTATGTGTGATGCAAGTGATTTTGCTGTTGGAGCTGTTTTAGGACAAAGAGTTGATAAAAAATTGAATGTTATACATTATGCTAGTAAAACCCTTGATAGTGCTCAAAGAAATTATGCTACTACTGAGAAGGAATTCTTAGCTGTAGTTTTTGCTTGTGATAAGTTTAGGCAGTATATTGTTGATTCCAAAGTTATTATTCATACTGATCATGCTGCCATTAAATATCTTATGAAAAAGAAGGATGCCAAGACAAGGCTTATCAGATGGGTACTCCTTCTCCAAGAATTTGATTTGCAGATTGTTGATAGGAAAGGGGAAGACAATCCGGTAGCGGACAATCTTTCAAGAATGGAAGATATACCGCATGACCCCATCCCAGTTAAGGATAGTTTTCCAGACGAGCAACTTGCCGTTGTAAAAATACAACCTCTTTCCGACCCTTGGTATGCAGATTATGCTAATTTTATTGTTGTGAAGTATTTGCCTCCAGGTCTAACATTTCAGCAAAGGAAGAATTTCTTTCATGATTTGAGGCACTACTTTTGGGATGACCCACATTCATGTTCACGCTCTTGGCGTCCATCTTGCACCGTAACTTCTCCTTGGCACCTAAGCATACAAAGAGTCTCCGTTTGAGGTAGTAGCCATGTCTCAAGGTGGTCAAATGGGAATTCAACAAGGAGAGAGTTAACCTCGGTTTCAAGTGCTCTAGCACGAGATCGTGTCATCGGTCCACTAAGCACTTGGGGAGATGGGTCCATGGGGATGACCGAAGGATGATCCGCATCATCTCCCCTCCCTTGGGAAAGATCCGACCTCGGATCGAAATCTTCATCCCCATGGAAAGGAGAGAGATCCTTCACGTTGAAGGTACCGCTCACATTATACTTGCCGCGTGGAATGTCGATCTTGTAGGCATTGTTGTTGTAGCGTGCTACCACCTTGAAGGGTCCGTCGGCGCGAGGTAGTAGTTTGTATTTGCGCTCGTTGGGGAAACGTTCCTTGCGAAGATGAAGCCATACGAGATCTCCTGGTTGGAACACCCTTGGTGTCTTGTTGACGTTGAGCTTGGTGGCGAGGCGATGTACTTGTCGCTCGATCGTTGCCCTTGTATCTTCGTGCATCTTCTTGAGATAACTTGCTCGTGCACTTGCGTCCATGTTGATGCGCTCTTGTAGAGGTAGAGGTAGGATGTCCAAAGGGGATAACGAGTTGAAGCCGTAGACGACCTCGAAAGGGGACTTTGCCGGTAGTGGAATGTCTTGCGCGGTTGTAGGCGTACTCGGCGATGGGCAAGCATTGCTCCCATTCCTTGATATTCTTCTTGATCAACACGCGAAGAAGCGTCGAAAGTGTGGTTCGTCACCTCCGTTTGGCTGTCGGTTTGTGGATGATATGCCGAAGAGAAGAGTAGCTATACTCCGAGTTTGGCGCATAGAGTCTTCCAAAAGTAGCTCAAGAACTTGACATCCCGGTCCGACACGATCGTCTTGGGCACTCCATGTAGACGAATGATTTCCCTACAAAAGAGATTTGCAACATGTGAAGCATCGTCGATCTTGTTACAAGGAATGAAATGAGCCATTTTAGAGAATCTATCCACGACAACAAACACGGAATCCTTCCTATTTTGAGTCCTAGGCAATCCAAGTACAAAGTCCACGCTTATGTCTTCCCATGGATGGTATGGGATAGGAAGTGGCATGTAAAGACCATGAGATTGAGCTTTTTACTTAGCTTTGCGACATGTAGAGCATCGGTTGGTGAGTCGTGAGACGTCACGGAGCATCTTGGGCCAAAAGTATTTCTTTGAGAGTGTAGCAAATGTCTTGTCGCGTCCAAAGTGTCCCATGAGTCCTCCTCCATGAGATTCCTGCAAAAGGAGTAAACGAAGCGAAGACTCGGGAATGCAAAGTTTGTTAGCTCTCATGAGATATCCATCCTTTATTTAATAATGTTCCCAAGAAGTGTGATTCAAACACTTAGCATAAGGATGTGCAAAGAAAGGATCATGCTCATATAAATCTTTGATGTGCTCAAAGCCAATAACATTCAACTCAAGTTGTGTAACGAGCATGCATTTGCGGGAAAGCTCATCCGCCACAACATTCTGTTTGCCTTTGATGTATTTGATGACATAGGGAAAAGACTCAATGAACTCACTCCAATTAGCATGACGCTTGTTCAACTTAGTTTGACCCTTGAGATACTTGAGAGTCTCATGGTCCGTATGAAGAATGAATTCATGAGGTCTAAGATAGTGTTCCCAAACACGTAAAACTCTCACCAAGGCATAGAGCTATTTATCATAGATGGGGTAGTTTAGTTGCGCTCCGGATAGCTTTTCTCTAAAGTATGCAATTGGGCGCTTTTCTGGCATGAGCACGCCACCTGTGTCGGTACCACTAGCGTCACAATGAATCTCAAAAGGTTTATCAAAGTTGGGTAGGGCTAGAAGTGGTGCGTGGGTAAGCAAGCTTTTTAGCTCATTGAACGCGGTGTATTGCGAAGGACCCCAAATGAAGAGTGCGTTCTTCTTGCTCAAGGCGTGTAGAGGCATAGAAATAGTACTAAAGTCCTTCACAAAACGTCGGTAGAAACCGACTAAACCAAGGAAACTACGCACTTGTAGGAGATTCGTTGGTTGTGGCCAAGTTTTAATTGCTTCAATTTTAGTTTCATCAACGTGAACACCGTGCGAAGAAACGACAAATCCTAGGAAAACGACCTTGTCAACGCCAAAAGTGCATTTATCCATGTTTGCATATAAGCGCTCTTTCCGAAGGGTTTGTAAAACCATACGGATGTGTGTCACATGGTCCTCAAGTGACTTGCTAAAAACGAGAATGTCATCAAAGTAAACCACTACAAAGACGCCTATGTATGGTCGTAGAACAAAATCCATGAGACGCATAAAAGAACCGGGTGCTTCCGATAAACCCATTGGCATGACAAGCCACTCATATAACCCAAACTTGGTTTTAAAATCCGTTTTCCACTCATCACCCTCTTGAATGCAAATTTGGTAGTAGCCACTTTTAAGATCTATTTTCGAAAAGATGGTGGCACCACACAATTCATCAAGCATGTCGTCTAAGCGTGGGATAGGATAACGGTATCTAACGGTGATAGCATTTATCGGGCGACAATCGGAGCACATGCGAAAACTTCCATCTTTCTTAGGCACCAGAATAACCAGAACGACACAAGGGCTTAAGCTTTCACATACATGACCTTTGTCGATGAGTTGTTGCAATAGCTATTGTATCTCCTTGCTTTCATTGGGGTTGACGCGGTAAGGAGCCTTGTTCGGAAGTGGTGCGCCAGGAATGAGGTCGATGCGGTGTTCGATTCCGCGAAGTGGAGGTAGACCCGGAGGTAGCTCATCGGGAAAGACGTCCGAGAATTCCTGCAACAATTGAGACAACACTAAAGGTAGAGGTGGTGAAGTGTTAGTAGGTTTGGCTTCCCCTTTGCATAAAAGCACAAGGTGAAAGACACTCAATGGGTTCTCACACACTTCTCTCCTCTCGCTTTTGGTGGCAAATAGCACTAGCTGTTTCTTGTCACTCATCGTGGAGTCGCTCATATTTAGCTTGTGGCTCTCACTCTCCTTTTGGTGGCTCACTCTCTCACCATTCTCTCCATGATGGTTGGTAGGTAAGTGTTTGTCTACGGCTACTTGACTTGGTGACATGGGACGTAGCACGAATTCCTTGCCCTTCATCTTGAAGCTATAGTGGTTGGTCCATCCATTGTGTGTGACTCCACGATCGTATTACCATGGTCGACCAAGTAGAAGGTGGCACACGAACATAGGGACCACATCACACTCAAGTGTGTCCTCGTAGGCACCTATCTTGAAGGAGACTTGCATGGTATGCTCGACTCGAAGAATTCCTTCATTGTTACGCCATTGGACCTTGTAGGGATGAGGGTGCTTCGTCTTGACCAAATGTATCTTGTCGCATAGCTCTTCGCTTGCCAAGTTATGACAGCTTCCTCCATCGATGATAACCTTGACAGAGCGTCCATTGATGTCGGCCTTGGTATGGAAGATATGACATCGTTGGTTGTCATCTTGTTGGTGTTGGAGTGTCAAGACCTTGGAGACAACAAGATTGGGACTTGAGTCATTGTCGCAAAACACTTGATGGTCTTCTTCTTCGTTCACTTGGCGATGCATAGCTACATGCTCAAGGGCTTCCATCTCATCATCACTCATTGAGTCATAAGATCCGTCATCATTGATGATCATGGTACGAATGGTCTTGCACTCAAATGACTTGTGGCCTCGCCCTTGGCACTTGAAACATTTGATGGAACTCGCCTTGGAGTTGTCCTCGGTTGTAGTTGTAGATGATGAAGCTCTTGGCTTGAAGTTGCTCGTAGTAGGTGGACGACTCGATGTACTCGCATTCTTGTAGCTTGACTTGTCACCAAAGTTTGTAGATGGCTTGGTAGAGGTAGGAGGAGCCGAAGTCGTTGAAGCTTGGTTGTACGAGCCGAAGTTCTTGGAGGTGAACTTGGAGTACTTGTAGTCCTCTTGAACTGGTCGCTTCTCTTTGGTTGCTTGGTGTACTAGCTCAAGGAGGGTCGTGTAGGGTTGAAAGTCCACAATCTTCTTGATAGGATAGTTGATTCCATTCAAGAATCTCGCCATCGTTTCCTCTTCATCTTCCGTGATGTTGGCTCTTATCATGGCAATCTACATCTCCTTGTAGTACTCTTCAACGGACTTGGTACCTTGCTTGAGGAGTTGCAACTTCTTGAATATGTCACGGTTATAGTGTGTTGGCACGAAGCGCGCTCTCATGACTTCCTTCATTTGAGCCCAAGTAGTGATAGGAGGTTCGCCTTTTGCCTCTCGTCTCTCTATGATTTGCTCCCACCAAATGAGAACATAGTCTTGGAACTCAAGGGAGGCCATTGCAATCTTCTTCTCTTCATCGAATTTGTGAAGGCGAAAGATCTTGTCAACCTTCAATGCCCATGAGAGGTAGTCTTCGGGATCAATGCTTTCGGAAAAATTTGACATGCTGAACTTAAGCTTGCCGTAGCGATGCTCTTCATTGTTTGCTTGCCTATTGTGAGGGCATTCTTGATTTTGACGATTGCCAATCTCGTGTTGCTCTTGGCGTAGTAGATGTCCATTGTTGTGGTGTACTTGCCGAGCTTGTGGTTCCTATTGAGGTTGATGCTCTTGTCGCGCTTGAGGAGGAACTTCTTATTGCATTCGTGCTTGATGACGCCTCTCTTGCATCTCATCACGAAGGAAATCCTCTTCTTGACGAGTATGTGGATTGCGAGTTGCCACATTGCGATGTGAATCACGTAATGCTCGTTGTGCCTAAAGAGCTTGAGCTTCTCGGCGTTGTTGTGCTTGAAGATTAGCCTCGACATCTTGTTCTCCTTCGTATTGACGTGCTCGCTCTTGTTGTTGTTGGCGTAGTCGTTGCCGTTCTTGCGCTTGGTCAAGTGTAGCTTGGTTTTGACGATCTCGACTCTCTTGCTCTTCAAATAGCTCTTTTGAACTCTTGTCATGAAGTGGATTCCGGTTGTCATGTCGAGCTTGACGTCCGCCTTGAAAAAGAGTGTTTTATGTAGGGGTACTTGAGCCATCCGTGGAGTCAGTATGTCGACTTGAGCGGCTTAGTCTTTGAGAAGATGTGGAAGAAGAACGTCGGTTGACTATCAAAGTCTGGAGCTCGTCAAATTGGGTAGACATGTTGGTGTTGATGATGTCGAATTGCTCTCTTGTTCTTGCTTCAAATTGGCGCGCGTCGGCGGCGACTTGCTCAATGTGCTCTCGCATAGCTTCACTTTCTTGATGGAGAGCTCGTTGGACACCGAAGATATGTAGTTTGGTCATGTAGTTGTCCGATTCTTGAGGATCGTCGAAGAGCGGGTTCGAAGTTGTACTTGTCCTATCCATCATCACAAGCAAGTTTGTGAGTGGGAGAAGGGAGAAGACAATACCAATTGTACCTCGACCGACGTTGAAAGTGGATCAATGATCACTCAATAATATAACCCGGAAATAGCACTATTGGTACCACTTCTTGTCGATTCTGACACCTACACAAGTAAAGCTTTGAGAGGAGCTTGGTTAGGATGGTGGCACAAATTCAATGCAATTTTCAAAGTGACTCAATGATGTTGAAAATGGTTCACAATTTGCTCATGCAACAAGTAGATCACAAGCAAGAAGTAGCACACGGAACACACACACGGATAGATAAATGTGGTTGTGCAACCAAGGGTGAGCGAAAATGTGGAATCCACGGAAAATGCTCGTGTTGCACAACACTAGAGAGATGCTAACCGATTGCTTAATAGGCGGATACGCACTTGTGCACAACCTATAAAAGGCAAAACGTAACGACTTCCTATCACAAGGATACTATGAATGTATGATGTGCCGATGCTTGAGCACAAGATGATGTAATGCTATCTCATATGATCTCTTTTGATGCAAGGCGTTTGATGTTATTTCCCTTTCGCTTATAAGCTTTTGATGGCTCTTGTTTCTTAAAAGCTTGTGAGCTCTTTCTTTGGCCACTTATGCATGCTTCTTGTATCAAGGTAACTATTGTGTATGGAGGACACTCTTGTGTCACACGTGGATATGATGATGTAGTATGCAATATCTATGACGAACACTAAGGTGCACAAGTGTCGTGGCCCGACAATGCTCAAATGGCTAGTATCGAAGGGAAAGCTACGCAAAAATGGTCTATAGGGTGACAATGCAATTGCAAGGTAGGATATGCAATGTGTCGTCGATGTTACCGTCCTTGTCGAGGTTGAGAAGTGGTGTTGTCGAAGTCTTTCCGCTCAAAGTTAGCCTAAACACCCGAGGAAACGGAGAAACCACAACTCAAGTAGTCCAAGACAAAACGTGTCCAAAATTGTCGGACTCGACGTCACGAAACCGAAATTGGGTTAGGTTGGGTTGGCGGAGGTGTATGGTGGACTAGGATATGCGGAAGTTTTGGTGGTGGTTGATATGTTGGAGGGCCTAAGCAAACTTGCCAAATTTCAAAAACTTATATGGAGTCTAATGATGGTGGTGGTATTTTTGTGGGATCGGGGGTGTCAATAGCTTCAAAACGAGCTAAAGAACGTGAACATCCGAGTCTGGATGAATTAGTTATGGCCAAAACTGTCAATCAGCCGAGGTTGAAACTGGGAGGTCTGGTAGTACCACTTGGGAGGCCGGTAGTACCGCTTGTGGTGCTCAGCGGAAGTACCGCTAGGGAGGCCGGTAGTACCGCTGGTGTCGGGAAAATTCTCAGAACCGGATCGGGGCGGATTTGGGACGGAAATGGATGATTTTGGGGTCCAAATTGGGTGGATTTCCTGGATGGAAAGTTGGGAAACTTGGGGAAATGCTAGATCCACTCGTGGCACAGCAAATCCATGGAGCAAATTCAACAAAATCTTGTCAAATCAACAGATCAAAAAAAAATTGGGGCTATTTTTGGTGGGGAATTTTTGAAATTGGGGAAGAACAAAATAGAACAAGGCTATAAAATGGTGGGAAGGCTCCTAATTCATGAGAAACATTGGCTCATGATACCATAAGATGCGGGGTCAACCCATTCTAGGCCGATCTTTCACGAAGAGGAGGGAAACCCACGATGAACACGAAGAACACAAAGGGAAACACGGGGGAAAACACAAGAGGGACACTCAAATCCACATGAAGATGGTCACACAAGTGCTAGACCCACAATACATAAAGAGATACACAATCCACGTTCAACAATGGACGATACAAGGTAGTCTCCTCCGGAAGGAGGTCTTGAGGATATCTCATAGGATCTTCTCCGTAGCGGAGGTATTGAATCCGTGTGGATCTTCTCTGTAGAGGGGCCGCAGTCACTCTCAAGGAGATGAACCACTAGTGGATGAGCAAGGCTCCAGGTTTTGATCTATCACAATGCTAACCCTAGTACTGAGTTAAGGGACAAGTATATATAGTCCAAGGGGTAAGTTGGGGGATACATGGGGTGAAACCCCTTCAACTGTGCGCAGGCAGGGCGGTAGTACCGGTCCTGGGGCCGGTAGTACCGGTTTCTGCGAATATAGCGGATGTTCCGGCCTTGCACCGACCTTGGACCGGTCGATCACAGAAGCTTGACCGGTAGTACCGGCCGATCGGTAGTTGGGCGGTAGTGGACCGGTAGTACCTCTATCTCTGTGCTAGGAAAATTCATGTTCCCGCTCTTGGCATCCATCTTGCACCGTAACTTCTCCTTGGCACCTAAGCATACAAAGTGTCTCCGTTTGAGGTAGTAGCCATGTCTCAAGGTGGTCAAATGGGAATTCAACAAGGAGAGAGTTAACCTCGGTTTCAAGTGCTCTGGCACGAGATCGTCTCATCGGTCCACTAAGCACTTGGGGAGATGGGTCTATGGGGATGACCAAAGGATGCTCCACATCACCAAGGCCCAGTGCAAATTGCTGTTTTTTTGCGTATTTCAGTCTTTCGCAGAAAAGGAATATCAAACGGGATCCAAACGGAATGAAACCTTCGGGAGAGATATTTTTAGAACCGTATCTACCCAGAAGACTTGGAGTACACGCGAGGAAACAAGAGAGGTGGACACGAGGGTCCAGGGTGCGCCCCCTCCCCCTGGGCACATCCCCACCCTCGTGGCCCCCCTCTGGCTCCCCTGATGCCCTCCTTCCTCCTATATATAACCATGTACCCTGAAAACATCGAGGCAACAAAGAAAACCCTAATTCCACCGCCGCAACCTTCTATTCCCGTGAGATCCCATCTTGGGGCCTCTTCCGGAGCTCCGCCGGAGGGGGGGGGGGTCTACCACGGAGTGCTTCTACATCAACACCATAGCCTCACCAATTAGTTGTGAGTAGTTTACCACATACCTTTGGGTCCATAGTTATTAGCTAGATGGCTTCTTCTCTCTTTTTGGATCTCAATACAAAGTTCTCCTCGATCTTCGAGGAGATCTATTCGATGTAATTTTTTTGCGATGTGTTTGTCGAGATCCGATGAATTGTGGGTTTATGATCAAGATTATCTATAAACAATATTTTATTCTTTCCTGAAATCTTTCATGTATTATTATAATATCCTTGCAAGTCTTTTCGAATTATTGGTTTGGTTTGTCCTACTAGATCTATAGTTCTTGCAATGGGAGAAGTGCTTGGCCTTGGTTTCAATATTGCGGTGTCCTTTCCCAGTGACAGCAGGGGCAGCAAGGCACGTATTGTATTGTTGCCATCGAGGATAAAAAGATGGGGTTTATATTATATTGCTTCAGTTTATCCCTCTACATCATGTCATCTTGCTTAAAGCATTACTCTGTTCTTATGAACTTAATACTCTAGATGCATGCTGGATAGCGGTCGATGTGTGGAGTAATAGTAGTAGATGCAGAATCGTTTTGGTCTACTTGTCACGGACGTGATGCCAATATATAATGATCATGCCTAGATATTCTCATAACTATGCGCTTTTCTATCAATTGCTCGACAGTAATTTGTTCACCCACCATAGAATTCTGATATCACGAGAGAAGCCACTAGTGAAACCTATGGCCCCCGGGTCTATTCTCAACATATTAATCTTCCATCTACTTAACTTTGCTTTATTTACTTTATGTTCTTATACCAAAAATACCAAAAATATTATACTATCCTATCTATCAGATCTCACTTTCGTAAGTGACCGTAAAGGGATTGGCAACCCCTTATCGCGTTGGCTACCAAGTTCTTATATGTTTTTGCAGGTGCAAGGGACTCGCGCGTGGTCTCCTACTGAATTGATACATTGGTTCTCAAAAACTGAGGGAAATTCTTACGCTATAGAGTTTAATAACCCTTTCCTCTTCGAGGGAATACAACGCAAGCTCGAGAAGTAGCAGCCATCCCCTCCACACCTCCTCTTATTCTTCGCCGACTGCAGAACCACGCCACACCAGAACCAGTTAACTCTTATACACCTCTCTGTCTACGACTCCACTGCCGCCTCTTCCCATCTTTGGCTCGTTGTCGTCCGAGGCCTCGCCCTCATCCAGCGCCTTGGTGCGCTCGGTACGGCGTGGTCAACATGGTCAACAAACGAGATTTATCAGAAGAAGACTATACGTGGAGAGGTTGACAATGGAGACGCACCAGGTCCATGGACGCACGCATGTAACCGCCTCCTACGTGAAAATAAAATTACTCCCCCTCAAAGCCAGGACCCACCACCTATATATTCGCACGGAAGGAAGTGCCTCCTTATTCCGGCCCTGACACCTGGGACCCACCAGCAACATCTTCGCAAGCGGAAGTTCCTTGTTATTATGGGCCAAAAAATGATTCCGTCGCTGACAGCTGGGACCCACCAGCTATATCTTCGCACGCAAGGAAGTGCTTCCTTGTTCTCCCTAACAGCTGGGACCCACCCTGTGGAAGCGTAGGTAGTGTTATCTATCTGGTCGAGAACGTGTACGTACATAGCGGTCAATCAGTCTCTCTGCAGTGATAAACCATGGCCGAGTAAGGAGCCACACGTGTCGTACATACAATCCCGTATAAGCCGTGTACACGTGCGTACAACCACAGCGCAAAAAGTATGGCTACGTACGTACACATGGGCGGAGTCTCGAACACTTACTCACTAATAAGTACGGCCAGGGTTGGTGTACATGGAGATGCAGCAGACAGCAGCAACGTCGTTGTTTTCATCGGCAGCCAACCGACGGGGTCGAAATGGAGAAATAGTGTCGTGTTCATCGGGAGGCAATGTAACGTGTCGTGTTCATCGAGATGCAACTGTATTGGATGGAACGGCCGAAACCTGCTGTGGCATACCGCAAAACGGAGGGAAATGGCCTTCTCCTGGAGCGCGTATGGTCGAAACAGGGTCATGTTGTCACGCCCTGCATTTTGAAACATGTTATTTGTAACTTTGAAGCATGAAAATTTGGACCAGCAAAAACTTTTAGCATCATTTGGCTTTTATTTGGAATTGAGTTTTCTTCATTTGCTTTTTCATGTGCTCATTAAAGTCAACTATGACCTCTTGTAGATTTCATCTCCATACCCAAAACTTCTGCCCAATGATCATGCCAAGTGTTATATAACAGTATAGTATTTTCTTACAAAATTAATTTGGCCAAAAAGTATTTTATAAATTTAGTTTTCCAAAAACCCCTGAATTGAGATTTGCACTGCAAGTACTTGATTTAGGGTGAGAAAATTATTTCAAAAGATTTATTTGAGACCTAGTAGTCATAGGACTCCCAGAAACCACAAAGGTATAATTTTAAAAGTTATTTTCCTATTTTATTTAAAAGCTTTCTCTTAAGGCCAGAAATGGTCTTTAATAGGGAAAAATTATTTAACTGTTTCAAAAATATTTGCCAAAATTCAGAGAGACTCATAGGACATATATTGTCCATATATAAGAGTTTTAACACTTGGTCATGTTCAAAATAATGGGCTAAACCCTCTAAAACCCTTTCTGGATATTTCAAGCTTTTGAAATATTTACAAAGGAATTTTTCTCCAAAAATTCCAGGGAAATTCTATCATGTCATATATGACATATTTGATGATCTTGCCAAGTCCCATGCCTTGGGAAGCAAGAAAACATACTCAAACCCCTTCATAACCATTCTGTCCATATTTGAAGTTTGAGCAACTTTACATTGCCAAACTTGTCCAAATGATCTCAAACTTGGTGCACATGCTAGAATGGCCTAATAAGGCATCTAGACCAAATGGCACAAGATTTGGAATAGAGCAACTTGATCAGATCACCTCAAAACCCTTTCTGTTCAAATGCAAATTTGAACAACTATACATTACCAACTTTTTATCTGGAGCTTCAAACTTTGTGGGCATGATCAATACCCCAAATGATGATGCTACACCAAGTGGTGCATCAAGGGGAGATGATTAGCTTGACTCAATCAAGATGAAACTGTTTCTGTTGATTTCTAGGGTTCACCAAAGTTACATTGGCTAGTTTCTTCAAATGAGCCCAAATTTGGTGAAGCACCCTATTTTCTCATGTCTTTCAACCCTGTTAAGTGCCATGTCAAGTAGAGTTCATTTACTTGACCAAACACTGATCAAACACCTTCTGCAGAATTTCTAAAACCCCCAACTTGATCACTTTTACTTTTCTCCATGGCCTCAACTTCTTACCACAGGCTCATTGAGTTACCAGCTACCTCCAGTAACTCCCCCAGCACCTCAGCTCCATGATTGAGGGGTGAAAGCCCTGATTTACCTTGCTGTACAGCCAGCTTCCACCATTTTACCAGCCCTCTCCCTCTCTCTCTGCATCTCCAGGGCATCCAAGGCCTCAGGCCCTTTCTTTACTCCTCCCACAACATGCTGGACACTACTGGACACGTTGGCCTTGACCAGGACGGCGAGAGCGCGGCGATGCCAGCCAAACGCGCGCTCTGGAGCGCGTAACAGTGTAGACCAGCACTGTAGCTCGGGCCAATCAGCCTCCCCCGACAGCCTCGGGCCTCCCCCTCGCGCCAGTCGAGGCCCCTCGACGTCCGCGACCTCCCCGGCGCTGTCCCCCCTCCTCCTGCGCCCTCCAGTGGCCGTCGTCGAAAGCGCGCTGACCGCCCGCGGCGGCCACTCCTCTGCCTCACACGCGCGCACGCCTCTGACGCTCCCCCGCTTCTCCTCTCACCTCTACTAGACGTGGAGCTCGTCCAGGAACTCCACGGACTCACTCCCCTGGCCTCCCGTACGCTGTAGCCTCGAGCCGGAGCTCGCCGACGCACTGTACCACGGGTCTCCGTCGAGCCCCTATAAGTAGCCCCTCCCGAGCCTCACCAACGGCACCACAAGCCTCAATCCACTCCTCTGAGCCCCCCAGCACCTCCAGTTCGACCCCAAGAGGTCCCAGTGCTCGGGATCGACCGGAGCGCCGCCGCGTCAGGCCGCCGGTGATCTCGAGGTACGGGCCTCCCCTGCCTCTCCTTCCACCCGTTTCGGAACCCCCTCGCCTCACTGATCATTTTCCCCCTGTTTTCCCCTTCGTTCGCAGTCGGAAACGGCCGCAGCAACCACCCTCCGACGAGCTTCCGCCGTCCCACCTCGCCGCCGGTGAACCAGGCTTCCCCGCCGTGCCGCACCACCACCACAGCAACCGTGACACGACACTGAGCTCATCCCTGCCCTCCGTTGCCGTCGCCGTGGCCGGAATCCTCGCCGGTGAGCTCGCCGTCGCCGTGGCCGTGGGGTTAGAGATGACAGGCGGGCCCCGCCTGTCATCCCCTCACCTCTCTCCCCCTCCTCTGTGCCGCTGACCCACGGGCCCCGCCCGTCAGGTTTGAAAACCTGACGTGCGCGCGCTGGTTCTCGTGTGGCTGGGCCAGTCCGTCTGGGCCGTGCACTGTGGCCTCCTCTGGCCCAGTGCACAGGACCCTTTTTCCTTTTTCTTTTCTGTAAATGCTTTAAACATTTCTACAGAAAAGAATATTGATCCAAATTAAATATTTCCAACTCCTAAAATCTTGTAATATTCCAACCTATTTAATGGTACCACTTTCATTCAAATCCATGAAACTTTGCTATACTGTTCAAATTTAAATTCAAATTTGGGCAGTAATACTCCTGTTCAAAAATCAATATATTCTATTCTGTTACTCCAAAACTCCAACTAAGATTTTTCCCCATCTTAGAAATTCCTCTAGTATTTTACAAAAATGAGTTGACATTTTTCTGAGCACTTTGATTTTTCTGTATTGTTTGTATTCTTATTTTCCCGTGGTTATTATGCGACGTATAGATCCCGTATTTGACGAAGTTGCTGTGGAAGAAGAAGGAGAAGGATTTGAAGACTTTGAAGACCAAGCCAATCCAGGCAAGCAGCCCTTTGACCATGATACACTTGTTGTTCGGAACCCGTTTGTTTCCGATGCATGATGATTAGGGTTACGATGGTAACCTAGTTGATTCCACCATATGATGCATGCCATGATCTTGATCTTGCTATGTGCTAGATGACTTGCATATGGTTAGTGGTTATGGTTAGTGATGCATGTGTGACATGAACCCTCATGGTTGAAGTCTTTTGCATAAAACCCCGTCGGGTGCCATTTATGCCCGAGGGAGATGATGATGATGAGTTGGGTGACCACTTGATGACGAAGTGGTGTGCCAAGGCAAGTGTGTGTGTGTGTTTTTCAAACGGATTGGTTTAAGTTGCGACCGTTATTCCAACCATACATGTGCAACCACACTACCCCTTATGGGACGGGGCTTTATTGATTACTTAGGTCGATACTAGCATGGTGCCCGCATTACTAGTGACGGGAAGACTCGAGGTCTTTCCCGGGACGGGGTCGTGCTTGGATAGGCGGCCATGACTGTTTTCACAGGGCACCGGACACACCGTTGGTCCCTTCGGGTATGCGTGCAATTGAAATTAGGGCAAGTCTCGTGATCTATTGTTTGTACCCGAGGGCCGTGTACCAACGAGTGGACTCTATGTTAGTGTCGTCTAAGGAAAGGTAATGACCGGGTGCTTACCCCGGGTACTTAAGGTACCGCGGGTCGTGGATGACACGGAAGTTCCCCGGATCTTGTGGGTAAAGTGTACAACCTCTGCAGAGTGTCAAACTATTCGAATAGTCGTGTCCACCGTCATGGACAGTTGGGTAACCGCTCTTGGGCTACGTCCAATCTTTGTGAAACCATGCGTGTGTGTGAGTCAAGGTGGTGGCTTGACTCGATGAGATGAATCATATTCATGTTGATATCGGTAACCTGTCTTCGAGGTTACACGAGTTTATTCATGCATTAACTTGATGGTAGAATATTTGTTCTAGCCTTGCTAGATTGATCATTGTTATTCAAATGCACTGTTACTTTGAACCACATCATGGGTTGCTTGCGAGTACATTCAAAGTACTCATTGGCTTGCCACTGGTTATTTAATTGGCCAGGCATGGAAGAGCAGGAATATGAGGAAGAGTTCTTTGGAGACGAACATGCGAACTAGGACGCTATCCCAGTCAGAATACCTGTAGGGTTAAGGCAGATGGCATGGGTTCTACCCGTTTATCGAAGACTTCCGCTACTCGAGTTATTTGCTATTCAGCCCATGAGGCTCTATCTATGTAAGACTTGGCCATAATGGCCTTAATTCATGTAAGACTATTTGTATGGATGTAAGACTCTTGTTATTTCAGCTTCTGTGTGTTCAGTGAGCATTGATCTCTGGGATCACTGTACACGTGCATTCGATGATCTCGACTTCTAAGTCGGGGTCCCTACAGAGCTGGTATCAGAGCCATCCTGGCTGTAGGAATCCTTAGTTAGCATGGGCGTTAGTTAGTTGAGACCCCTTTTCAAAAACCTTCTAAACCTCTCTTCTTTTCTAAACCTGAGATTTCATCAGCTTATTAACCCCTCCTATTCCACCCTTGTAGATGGCCGTTGTACCCGAGGAGCACCTGACCACTGGGTTTCCCCTACTTCTCGAGGATAGCCTCCAGGAGTGTCAGTTCCACCGAGCACCCATCCTCACCTACCTTGAGCATTGGGTGAGCGACACTGAGGTGGAGTACCTTGTGGAAGTGATCGTGAAGGCAAATGATCCCCCCACAAGTTGGTTCTTCGAGGGACCCCAGATGGCAACACTACCACTCGCTGTCGAGGCTGCTGCACTCAAGGCACTGACCCGTCTCCGCGAGCTTCTTCCGGAGATGGCAGCCAAGATGGCAACTCGCTTCTTGCCTTACCGGAAGGAATGTGACGAAGAAAGCAGCGCACTAGCCCCTCCACTGAAGGAAGGACTCTCGCTTCGGTTCCAGACCTACTTCAGTCTATGTGCCGACAGCCTGGCACAAGACTTGGCCTCGGAGTCAATGAAGCTTCGAGAAGAACTACACAAGACCAAGGCACTTCTTCGTCGAGCTCAAGAGAAGGCAAACAGGATCAAGAAGGAAGGAGCACCTTCTGGACAATCCGCTATTGCATATCGAGGCGGAAGGCCCTCCGAGGATGTATCTTCCAAGGGTGAAGAACCACCTCGGCGACGCCGGATGACGGCAAGGGAATATCGCAAGCTTTTCCCTGCACCACCATCGAAGCATCGTCGTATCCAACTCCTCCACTCCCCCACTCCCTCAAGCGACAAGGGAGCCCAGACAGATGAAGACAAGGAGGAAGACCCATAAGAGCCGGAATACGCGACCGAGCATTCCGCCGCTTAGGCATTATTCGCTACTCGGATATGCCAGTTGTAACCCCTACGGTAGGATAGGTCGTGTAACCCCTATGCGCAGTCGAGTCATTGTATGGTTCATATGAAACCATCTAGTGTTTGCTTTTGTTGTGTCTGGATGTATGTCGTATTCTTCCTTCGGGAAGGTGTAAACGACTACATCACCCATTTGGATTTTAATGAATGTGTTTTGGCCTTACGGCCTTTGCATGATTTGATTTAGTGTCACACCCACCCCCTTACTAGGCACCCATCTATCTTGCTTTCCCTCTTCCGAGTCATGAGACCTTTTACCGCTCCAACAGGATGCCTGTTGTAACTCGTACTGGTACCTCTACCCAGCAGCCCGAAGCCGGAGCATCCTCTCAGCCAGAGGCAGGCCACGACCAAACCAACGACCAAGCTCCACCACCACCTCCTCCAAGCATGGACATGGCTCAGCTTCTCCAAGCTTTCCGAGAGGAACGCCAAGCCAACACTGCAGCTCTTCAGCTGATTGCTCAAGCTGTCACCAACAACCGCCAGCTGGCGGGGAATGGCAATGGACGTTCCACGTTGGCAGAGTTCAAGAAGCATGCACCGCCAACCTTCATCGAGACTGCAGAACTCCTGGATGCTGATGACTGGGTCCGTTCCATTGAGGAAATCCTGGAACTAGTCGGATGCACCGAAGATCGCGAGAAGGTGGCTTATGCAGCCCACTGCCTCGGGGGAACTGCTAGAGCTTGGTGGGATGGATTCAAGGTCATGCATGCTGAACAAGACATCACTTGGGTTAACTTCAAGGCAGAATTCCGCAAGGCCCACATTCCTTCCGGAATCATGGCTATCAAAAAGCGTGAGTTCCGAGCCCTGAAGCAAGGAAGTGGCACTGTCAAGGAGTTCATGCAGAAGTTCAGTGTTCTGTCAAGGTATGCCCCTGAGGATGTCAGCACTGATGCTGCCAAAAGGGAGCGCTTCATGGAAGGCCTTAATCAGACTCTGCAATACTCGCTTGTAGTGTGCGACTGCCCATCTTTCCCTGACCTGGTGAACAAGGCACTTATGCTTGAAGACAAGCGGCGTGCTTTGGAAGACACTCGCAAGCGCAAGTTGGTCAGTAAGGGAAGTTCCAGCAACCAGAAGCCTCGTCCGTGGCAGTCAGCCCCGGCCAAGCCAACCTATCAGCAGCCAAGAGCTCCTGCACCTCGTGCCAATCCTCAGCCTCAGCAGTATGCCAACCCCAGGCCAGCTTTCAACCCCAATACCAGTGGTGGCAAGAAGATCAACACTCCAAACCAAGTCACTTGCTTTGGATGTGGTCAGCCCGGACACATCTCAAGGGTGTGCCCCAACAAGAAGCCTGATGCCCCGCGCCCCAATGCGCAGAGCCAGGGACAAGGCCGTGGAATGCCACCAAGGAACCTAGCTCCTCGCAATCCACCGAACTATGGGAAGGGGCGTGTGAATCACGTCACTGCTGAAGAAGCCCAGGAAGACCCGGACGTCGTGCTGGGTACGTTCCTTGTCAACTCAGCACCTGCAACTGTCTTGTTTGATTCTGGAGCAACGCATTCATTTGTCACTCAAAGATTTGCATTAAAAAGTGGCATGACTCCTACACCCCTGAATAACCCTATGGTGGTACAAACCCCCGGAGCCGAGATGAGAGCCAAGATAGGCTGTAAAGGAGTTAGTATTACCATTAACGGTGTAGACTTCCTAGCAGACCTTATCATCCTGAGATCGCAAGGCTTGGATGTGATCTTAGGGATGGATTGGCTCAGTTAGCACCAAGGCTTGTTAGACTGTGCCAATCGGACAGTCACTGTGACCAATGACCAAGGAGTCGAAGTCAAGTTTGCCCCCAACTCCTCTTCCGCTCAAGCCGCTAAAGTCAACTGTCTGTCTGAAGTTGGGCTAGATCAAGTACCGGTGGTATGTGAGTATCCTGATGTCTTTCCGGATGAACTACCGGGAATGCCCCCTGACCGTGACATTGAGTTCATCATCGAGCTCGTGCCCGGAGCAGGACCCATCTATAAGAAGCCTTATAGAATGGGGACGGAAGAATTAGCCGAGTTGAAGAAGCAGCTAGAAGAGCAGCTAAGGAAGGGATTTATCCGCCCGAGTGCCTCCCCTTGGGGATCTCCTGTTCTGTTTGTGGCCAAGAGGGACGGTACCATCCGCTTATGCATTGACTATCGTTCCCTCAATGAAGTTACAATCAAGAACAAGTATCCACTTCCCAAGATCGAAGATCTGTTTGATCAACTCAGCGGAGCCAAGGTATTCTCCAAGATCGATCTCAGATCTGGGTATTACCAGCTGAAGATTAGACCCCAAGATATTCCGAAGACGGCATTCGTAACCAGATATGGCCTGTACGAGTGCACGGTCATGTCTTTTGGGTTAACCAATGCCCCAGCTTACTTCATGTATCTCATGAATAAAGTCTTCATGGAATATTTGGACAAGTTTGTTGTTGTCTTCATTGATGACATTCTTGTGTTCTCGAAGTCGGAGGAAGAGCACGAGCAACACCTGAGGATGGTCCTAGACAAGCTTCATGAGCACCAACTGTATGCCAAATTCAGCAAGTGTGAGTTCTGGCTGCATAAAGTTGGATTCTTAGGTCATGTCTTGACCGAGGAAGGATTATCTGTTGATCATGTGAAAGTGCAACTAATCCCCGGGTGGTTTTGGTAATTAATAACAACATATATATCATTGAACTAATATTCTCTTGAGAATCATTTCAGAAAAGTTCGATGATGTGGGTATGGAAATGTCTGAAGAAGTGGACCCCTCAAAATGCTAAGACAAGCATTGGCAAAAGCTCAAGACTCCATTTTTGGTTTAGTGATCAAAGATCACATTGAGTCCATAGGAAAGCCAATACTATTAAAAGGGGATGAGGTTGTGTTAATGTTCTTGTTGCTCAAGTGCTTGGTGATCTAACTCCCTCAACTATCAGCACTATTCACTACTTAACACACACCCATAAGTAATCTCGGTCACACCGATTTCTCCAACTCAGTCCCACCGAGATGAACCACTTCAGTTGTTTCTCCAAACCCTAGATTCTCGGTCACACCGATTCTGAGTTTCGGTCTCACCGAAAAAGGGCTGCCAACCTTCTGTGATCACTTCACATCAATTCGGAATATCCGAGTTTATATTTTCGGTCTCACCGAAATGGCAAACCCTAACCTTTGACTCACTTCGGTCTCACCGAGATGGTATTTTCGGTCCCACCGAAAATCCCAACGTTCACTATATTTGAACTTTCGGTCTAACCGAGTTTTCACTTCGGTCTGACCGAGATTGGTCAAATGTGTGTGTAACGGTTGGATTTTGTGTGGAGGCTATATATACCCCTCCACCCCCTCCTCATTCGTGAGGAGAGCCACCAGAAAGTACCACCACTTCTACCACACACTTTCTGAGAAGTGAACCACCTACCCTTGTGTTGAGATCAAGCCATTCCATTCCTACCATATGAAACTTGATCTCTAGCCTTCCCAAGTTGCTTTCCACTCAAATCTTTCTTCCACCACAGCCATATCAGTGAGGAGAGTTGAGTGTTGGGGAGTTTATCACTTGAAGCACAAGAGCAAGGAGTTCATCACCATCAACACCGTCTATTACCTTTTGGGGGGTGGTGCCTCCTAGATTGGTTAGGTGTCGCTTGGGAGCCTCCGTCGTGATGTGGAGTTGAACCAAGAAGTTTGTAAGGGCAAGGAGATCGCCTACTTCGTGAAGATCTACCCCGAGTAAGGCTAGTCCTCCGTGGGCGTAGGCCGTGATGGAATAGACAAGGTTGCTTCTTCATGGACCCTTCGTGGGTGGAGCCCTCCGTGGACTCGCGCAGCCGTTACCCTCCGTGGGTTGAAGTCTCCATCAACGTGGATGTACGATAGCACCACCTATCGGAACCACGACAAAAATCTCCGTGTCACCAAACTGCGTTTGATCTTCTCCACCTCCTTTTTACATGTGCAATTTACTTTCCGCTGCATATACTCTAGAATTGCATGTGTAGGGTGTTACTTGAATTGGTCTTAATTGTGAAACTGCCAAAAACATTGCATGATCTAAAGGCAGATTTTTATATTGTCAAGTAGTCTAATCACCCCCCTCTAGACCTACTTTCGATCCTACAAGTGGTATCAGAGCTTTGGTCTCCATTGCCTTGGTTTCCATTGCATTGGACTCCATAAGCTTGGTTTCACAACCTAGGAGAGTATGGCGTCTAGTGAGGGTAATTATCGTAGAGGTCCTTACTTTGATGGTACAAATTTTGCTAGTTGGAAGCATAAAATGAAAATGCATATTCTTGGTCATAACCCAGCCGCATGGGGCATTATTTGTGTTGGCATGCAAGGTGATTTCTTTGAAGAAGGAAAAGTTCCGGATCGCGAAGCTACACCCGAAGAATTGAAGATGTTGCAAAACAATGCTCAAGCTTGTGACATTCTCTTCAATGCTTTGTGTCCCGAAGAGTTCAACAAAATCAGTCGTCTTGAGAATGCTAAGGAGATTTGGGATACTTTGGTTGAAATGCACGAAGGTACTGAATCTGTGAAGGAATCAAAGCTAGATATTCTTCAAGGTCAGCTTGACAAGTTCAAGATGAAGGATGGTGAAGGAGTCGCTGAAATGTACTCTAGGCTTGCTCTCATCACAAATGAGATTGCAGGCTTAGGAAGCGAAGAAATGACCGACCGATTCATCATTAAGAAGATTCTCAGAGCTTTGGATGGAAAGTATGACACCGTGTGCACTTTGATCCAAATGATGCCAAACTACAAGAGACTCAAGCCAACTGAAGTCATTGGAAGAATTGTTGCTCATGAGATGACACTTAAGGATAAGGAAGAGCTTCACAACAAGTCGAGTGGTGCTTACAAAGCTACAAGTGATGCTCCTACTACCTCAAGTGACAAGCTAATTTCCAATGAAGAGATAAGCCTAATGGTCAAGAACTTCAACAAGTTCTACAAGAATAGAGGCAAAGAAAGAAGCTCAAAGTCTAGATCATATGATGAAAAGAGATCTTCTAGTCGTGATCGAAACTGCTACAATTGTGGAAGACCCGGACACTTCTCAAATGAGTGTACGGCTCCCCACAAGAGAAGAGAAGAATCTCCAAGAAGAAGAGCAAGAGATGAGTCACCTCGGAAAGAGAGAAGGAGTAGAGATGATCGTTATGAACGAAGACCCTCTCGGAGAAGCAAGGATTCGGAGAGGAAAGACAAGTCATCAAGGAGCTACACAAGAAGAAGACATCAAGCTCATGTTGGTGAATGGGTCTCCGGCTCCGACTCTGACAGTCAATCCGATGGAAGCTATCACTCCGACTCCGACTACAGTCAAGATGAAGGTGTTGCCGGACTTGCACTCGTATCCTCCAACTCCAACTCCTACGACTTATTTGATTCACCAAATGAGGGAATTGGAAGATGCTTCATGGCTAAAGGCCCCAAGGTAACACGCCCTGAGTTCATTGACTTTGATAGTGATGAGGATGACTTACTTGGTGAAGATGAGCTCTTGCATGATAAATCTAGTGAGCTTAGTAATGATGAAAATGCTAGTAGTCTTTATAGTCGAGAAGAGTCGAATGACAATGCTATGAAGGAGATTGAGCGTCTAACTAAAGAATTAAACACTCTTAAGTTAGCTCATGAAACTACTCAAGAAGATCATAGAGAGCTCCTAAGATCTCATGAGAAGCTACGCTTCGAGAAGCTCACTCTAGAGCAAGAACATGAGTTTCTAAAAGCGATCAATGACGATCTTCGAAAGAAGAGTTCTTCATATCTTGCCAAACGACTTCTCTTGTCTAATTTCTTGCCACCTATTAAGACTAAGCATGACAAGCATAAGAAAAATTCTTCCTCTAGTAGTAACAATAACAATGTTAAATCCAATGTTGTTACTTCTAGTAGCTCTCTTGATTCCACTAACAATGTTTCAAGCCAAGTTACACTTGAGCAAGAAAATAGCTTATTGAAGGAAATCATAGAGAAAGGTGTCTACAAGAGTCTTGCCGGAAGCAAGAACTTTGAGGAGATTGTTCGCAAACAAGGAAGACACCGGAAGAATCAAGGGATTGGTTTTGAGCGAAAGTTCAACGCCAAAGGTGTTGAGTGGGAAGAAGGTCAATACCCTACTCCACAGTTTGTTTCACAAAAGGAGAAGTATGATCCTACTTCTTCCAATGTGGAACAAGCTCAAGATGACCTTCCACCACAAGACCACAAGCTAAAGGCCAAGGACAAGCTTCAAGAGGAGATTGATGCATTCATTGAAGCACCTCAAGCCATGGTCAAGTGGGTTCCCAAGGACACATCAAGTTCTACTTCGTCAAGCTCAACTACAACACCAAGGATTCCCATCAAGATGATGTGGATCCCAAAGAAGAAGAACTAGTAGGTTCTTGAGGGTGACTCCGCCAACAAACTTCACTCATATTCATTTTGGCAAGAACTTGTGCAATCAACTTCCACATCATGCACTTGTTCATGGAGTCACAAACCCTCTTGTTGGTAAGTCAAGGGACAAGGTAATCATTGATTTCATGGACATCATCTCTTGTGCACTTCACTCTATGTCCATGGATATTCTTGTTTGTTCCTTGTGGGACTAACCCATGTAGGTATTGAAAGTGCCCTAATCCAAAGGATTGCTCCCAACTCATGATGATCTACATCAACATTGAGCATCCACATCTTCAACATCTACATGAAGTCTTCTACGACAACCCAAGGTTAGTTTGACCCTTTAAAAGGGGTTCTCACATCTAGGGGGAGCTTTGCTCTAAAAATGAGCTAAAGCATCTCCAAATGATGTGAACACATAAATGCTTTATGTAAAAGTGGTAACCCCACTTGTGCTTAAACGATGAGTATGACCTATGATCAAATGTTCTCATTTGACTCCTAAGTCAATATACTCATATATAGATGACCTAGTCATCGACAATTTGTGTGCTAGTAGCTAGAGTTTTGATTGTGCATGTTTGACACATATTTCAGTTGCTATCTTATTGTGTGAGCATGTTGGATGCATGATTTTATCCATTCAAGGACATCCATTTGTTGTTTTGATTGTTTTGGTTTCTTTTTCTGGCCAAATGGATGGACAAGAATGCCTAAGCACTTTCCCTAGCTATCTATGCTATCTTGTCTCAAAATTCTATTCATGCTTATATCACAACTTTGAACAAGTCTTTTTCGGACAGTCCGAGTGAGGAGCACTCGGAACCACCGATTCGTCTAAGGCTGACTTCCAAAACCTTCTAAGTCTATTTCGGTCTGACCGGCTTCTCAATCTCGGTCCAACCGAAACACTTAGATTGATCTAGGTTTCATCTCGGTGAAACCGAGTTCAAAATCTCGGTCTGACCGATATGTGTAACTGCACAGCAGAAATACATCTCGATGACACCGAGTTTTTCAACTCGGTCCCACCGACAGTACGGGGTTATATATACTGAGGGCTGCGCGCGATCTATTCCTTTCAAACCGTTCGCCCTCCAAGACCCCTGCTGCCGCCGCCCTGATCTAAGGATCGTCGCCGTCGTCGCCTGTGTGCCCTTGCCGCAGGTCTCCGCCGCCGTCAACGGTAATCTTCTCCGCCGTTGCCGCCGTAGAGGGACACCACCAAGTTAGGGTGTGTCTCGATCCCTATTCATGCTCCACTTCTGATTCTTGCATGATAGGACTGCCCTGATTCAATCCACGTTTGATATGTTCCCAATACATTGTTCAGATCGTTTAGTTTCGAGGAAAATTCTTAGGTTTAGGTTTCCACGGAATGCATCTCGGTGAAGCCGATTCCTGAAACTCGGACTGACCGATTTGGTCTGTGACCATTGCACTACACAGTTCGGTCTGACCGAGTTGTGAAAATCGGAATGTCCGAAGTGAAGTTTCTATGAAACCCTAGTTTTTCGGTAGGACCGAAACCCATTTCGGTCTGACCGAAAGTGGTGTGTAGGTTCTGTTGAACACTTCGGTTACACCGAAACTTGAAATCGGTTTGACCGAAATACATTCTGTGAAAACTCAAAACTAAGTTTTTAACTCATTTTTTTTTGCAAAAACTTCTGCAGTTGTGATAACTCTTCTACTCTGCCTACACCTTATCTATTCACAGGTCTTTCAGCCATGTCAGATGTCAGTGACAGCCAGAACAGGTCCGAATCACCGTTTGCTGAGATTCCAGAGGCAGGTACAAGTCCTGAGGCTAGCAGCTCTAGTGATGATGGTGAGAGGAGCACCCCTAGTGGTCTGCCTCCTGCTGCTACGAGAACCAGGAAGAAGTGAACGTCTGATTCTGAGGATTCCGATTTTGTTGCTGAGGAAGTTACCTCCAAGCCAAAGAGGCAAGTGGTTGCCAAAGAGCTCCAAGGGCAGCAGCCAAAGAAAGGCACGAGCAAAGTGAAGCAGTCTGCAGTTGCCAAGAAGCTCAACTTGGAAGAGCCAGCTCCAAGCAAGGTGAAGAAGACTTCCAAAAGGAAGAGAGTTGTTTATGCTGAACCTCAAGTTGATGATGCTGAAGAAGAAGAAGAAGATGCACCCCAGCCTCCTCCTCAGAAAGCTAAGTTCATGGGTGATGCTATTCGGGCTCAAACCTCCTCCAAGCCCAAGAAGCCTGCTCAAGCTAAGGCAGCTCCAGCCAAGCCCAAGAGGACAACCAGAAGCATTCCAGCTTCTGAGAAGAACAAAGGTGAGATGCCACCTTCTGAGTCAGATGAAGAGCATGTGTTGCTCAAGCTCCGTCCCAAGTTGCCACTCCACAATGATGCTCATCCTCAAGCTGAGGACATGAAGGCAAGAAAGGACAAAGGTCTCAGGCTATGGAGACAGTCTGATCCATATGCCGTAAGAAGAAGGACTGCTGTGGACCCCAGATTCCACACCAAAGAGCAGCAGGATTTCTATGAGACCGTGCTAATGGATAAGAAGCCCATTGTTGCTGACACCAGGTATGTTGACTGGAAGTACATTGACAGCAGAGAACATCGGGACTTCTTTCCCCATGTGCATGAGAGCTTTACTGCATGTGGAGTTGCTGACTTTGTGGGTCAAGAACTGACAGCATGGAACGACGAGATGATCATGCAGTTCTATGCCACAGCCCATTTCTACCCCGATGGCAAGATCACCTGGATGACTGAAGGTCAACGGTTTTCTTCAACTGTTGCAGAATGGGCAGAACTTCTGAACGCTCCAGTGCAGAGAGAGGACGACATTGATGTCTATGGGATTCCTAAGAAGAGTCATGATTCCATGAAGAATATGTACAAGGAGATCCCAGCTGCTGATTTGGAGGGATGGAAACTCGGCTCAGTGTATTATCTCCAGGCAGGTCTGACCACCACTAACACTATCCTGAGGCATACTTTGATGCCTAAGTCAGGTGACCACCGGATGATACGAGGCTATTCTATCAACATGCTGCACATTCTCGATGAGAAGGCACCTTTTAAGGTGATGGACTTGATGGTAGAGACCATCAAGAGGACTGCAGCTGACCAGAAGAGGTCGTGTGGGTTTGCACCGCAGATACAGATGCTTATCAACGCCAAGTTTGGCACGGGCAAATTCATGTTGGATAGGAAGCACTTACCACTGCAGCCAGAGCATGAGGACAACGTAGTTGTGATGGATGAAGAGGATCCCACCTCAGTTGAGGGGCAAGCCAAGATCGAAGCTGCAAAGAAAGCCAAAGCTGACAGAGAGGCAGCAGCAGTAGCAGCTAAGCCAAAGAGCTTCGGAGATCAGATTCTTGAAGCAACCCGGAGAATTGAACAACGCCTGGCCAGCATTGAGCAATCTCAGGAGAGCCTTGAGAGGATCGTCGAGGACAAGATCCACGCTCTGGACGTGAAGCTGACTGAGATTCAGGTGTCTGTCAACAAACTTGAGGCAGACATGGAGGAGACTAGGCAGGAGAGAGCAGAGCTTATGCAGGATGATATAGTCCAGGACTCTCATCGCCAGACTGCTCCGGTTCCCAGAGGATCCAGGTCTACAGCTATCCCAGTGACAGACTCCAGGGCTACCACTTCAGCACCAGCTACAGCTCCAGCAGTTCCTTCAGCTCCAGCATCCACTCCTCCAGCGCAGACATCAGCAGAAGTCTTCGCCGACGCAGCTATCTCTACACCGACATCGACCCAGACGGGAGCAGCCAGCCGAGCCCGCAGTGACGTTTAGCTCTATACCTTTTCGAACTTTTTGGTAACTTGTTGCCAAAGGGGGAGAAATTGTTATAGATCATAGGGCTTCGAGAGAGAGAGTGCTCTTTCGTCTTTTCGTTCTTTTGCCGTTTTCCTTGAGATACATTGGTTTCTTTTGGTTCCAGATACTTTAAGTGTGCTTGCTACTACGTTTGATGCTACCTTAATGAGTGCTTAGTCATACTATGCTTTAATGTGTGCTTATTGTTTATCATATGCTATTTCTTATTGTATGGCTATTTACTCTTGTCTTGGTGATTGAGTGCATGTTATTCACTCTTATCATTTTGTGCGCTCCACCAAGATGTATGTGACATGGAAGAGTGACCCATAATCCTAATCGATTGTGCATTTGCATTCAAACGCAAATTTTAAATAATGCACAAATTTAGGTGGAGCTCTTGTTTATCACATACCTCTCAAAGCGACGATATTATTCATTGATTATATCTTTTGTCGAAGCTTTGATCTATATGTTGTCATCAATTACCAAAAAGGGGGAGATTGAAAGTGCAACTAATCCCCGGGTGGTTTTGGTAATTAATAACAACATATATATCATTGAACTAATATTCTCTTGAGAATCATTTCAGAAAAGTTCGATGATGTGGGTATGGAAATGTCTGAAGAAGTGGACCCCTCAAAATGCTAAGACAAGCATTGGCAAAAGCTCAAGACTCCATTTTTGGTTTAGTGATCAAAGATCACATTGAGTCCATAGGAAAGCCAATACTATTAAAAGGGGATGAGGTTGTGTTAATGTTCTTGTTGCTCAAGTGCTTGGTGATCTAACTCCCTCAACTATCAGCACTATTCACTACTTAAAACACACCCATAAGTAATCTCGGTCACACCGATTTCTCCAACTCAGTCCCACCGAGATGAACCACTTCAGTTGTTTCTCCAAACCCTAGATTCTCGGTCACACCGATTCTGAGTTTCGGTCTCACCGAAAAAGGGCTGCCAACCTTCTGTGATCAGTTGACATCAATTCGGAATATCCGAGTTTATATTTTCGGTCTCACCGAAATGGCAAACCCTAACCTTTGACTCACTTCGGTCTCACCGAGATGGTATTTTCGGTCCCACCGAAAATCCCAACGTTCACTATATTTGAACTTTCGGTCTAACCGAGTTTTCACTTCGGTCTGACCGAGATTGGTCAAATGTGTGTGTAACGGTTGGATTTTGTGTGGAGGCTATATATACCCCTCCACCCCCTCCTCATTCGTGAGGAGAGCCATCAGAAAGTACCACCACTTCTACCACACACTTTCTGAGAAGTGAACCACCTACCCTTGTGTTGAGATCAAGCCATTCCATTCCTACCATATGAAACTTGATCTCTAGCCTTCCCAAGTTGCTTTCCACTCAAATCTTTCTTCCACCACATCCATATCAGTGAGGAGAGTTGAGTGTTGGGGAGTTTATCACTTGAAGCACAAGAGCAAGGAGTTCATCACCATCAACACCGTCTATTACCTTTTGGGGGGTGGTGCCTCCTAGATTGGTTAGGTGTCGCTTGGGAGCCTCCGTCGTGATGTGGAGTTGAACCAAGAAGTTTGTAAGGGCAAGGAGATCGCCTACTTCGTGAAGATCTACCCCGAGTAAGGCTAGTCCTCCGTGGGCGTAGGCCGTGATGGAATAGACAAGGTTGCTTCTTCGTGGACCCTTCGTGGGTGGAGCCCTCCGTGGACTCGCGCAGCCGTTACCCTCCGTGGGTTGAAGTCTCCATCAACGTGGATGTACGATAGCACCACCTATCGGAACCACGACAAAAATCTCCGTGTCACCAAACTGCGTTTGATCTTCTCCACCTCTCTTTTACATGTGCAATTTACTTTCCGCTGCATAAACTCTAGAATTGCATGTGTAGGGTGTTACTTGAACTGATCTTGTTTGTAAAACTGCCAAAAACTTTGCATGATCTAAAGGCAGATTTTTTATATTGTCAAGTAGTCTAATCACCCCCCCCTCTAGACCTACTTTCGATCCTACATCATGCAAAAATCGAAGCCGTGACCCAATGGCATTCTCCAACGACCGTCAAGGAAGTCAGAAGCTTCCTCGGACTAGCGGGCTATTACTGCAAGTTCGTGGAAGGATTCTCTAGCATTGCACGACCAATGACTCAGCTCCTCAAGAAGGACAAGAAGTTCGAGTGGACACCAAAATGCGAAGAGAGCTTCCAAGAGCTCAAGAAGAGATTGACCACCGCCCCAGTTCTGGCAACACCTGATATTCATAAGGAGTTCGTGATATATTGTGATGCCTCTCGAACCGGATTGGGAAGCGTTCTGATGCAAGAAGGCTGCGTCATAGCATACCTCTCCAGGCAGCTACGACCCCATGAGGAGAACTACGCTACTCACGATCTTGAGCTAGCGGCAGTAGTTCATGCCTTGAAGACACGGCGGCATTACCTCCTAGGGAAACGGTGTGAGATTTACACAGACCACAAAAGTCTGAAGTATATTTTCACCCAAAAGGAATTGAACATGAGGCAGCGGAGATGGTTGGAACTCATCAAAGATTATGACCTCAGTGTTCAGTATCACCCTGGGAAGGCTAACGTTGTGGCCGATGCCTTAAGCAGGAAGGCTTGCTCTTTGAATGCCGTTATTCAAGAAAGGCAGCCAGCCTTGTTTAAGGAGATCAAACAATTCAGTTTGGAATTGGTCACCCCTGGATTTCTGGATCTTTTGGAAGTCAGACCGACCATGATGGATCAAGAAGGCTCAAGATGGACACGCAAGCATCGAAGGCATCAAGAAGAAGATGAAGCTGGGCAAGGCCCCAGGATTCTCCGAAGACGAGCACGTGATTGTTTGTTACAAAGGTCGCCTCTGCGTACCAAATAACACCGAGTTGAAGACGCTGATTCTGCAAGAAGCCCACGACACTCCGTATTCCATCCACCCCGGAGGAACCAAGATGTACCAAGACTTGAAGGCACGATTTTGGTGGCACGGTATGAAGAGAGAGATTGCAACCTATGTTGCAAAGTGTGATGTGTGACAAAGGGTCAAGGCTGAATATCAGCGACCTGCTGGATTGCTTCAACCACTCAAGGTTCCTGAGTGGAAGTGGGATAAAGTCGGAATGGACTTCATCACTGGATTACCAAGGTCGAATAGAGGGCATGACTCTATCTGGGTCATAGTCGATCATTTGAGCAAGGTGGCCCATTTCATTCCTGTCAAGACTACCTACGCAGGCAACCAGCTGGCAACTCTCTATATCAACCGAATCGTAAGTCTTCACGGTGTTCCCAAGGAGATTGTGTCAGATCGAGGCACCCAGTTCACTTCTAGGTTCTGGAAGAGATTCCAAGAAGCCTTGGGAACCAAATTGTCTTTCAGCACAGCTTTCCACCCACAGACCGGAAGACCAACTGAGCGAGTCAATCAGATTCTCGAAGACATACTCTGAGCCTGTGTCCTGGCATATGGAGCCAAGTGGGAAGATTGTCTCCCTTTTGCCGAGTTCTCCTATAAAAACAGTTACCAGTCAAGCCTTCAGATGGCACCATTTGAGGTATTGTACGGACGCAGATGCCGCACACCCCTCAATTGGTCAGAGACTGGAGAAGGACTAGTCTTTCGACCGGATATTCTCCGCGCAGCAGAAGAGCAAGTCCAACTAGTCAGAGAGCGATTAAAGGCAGCCAAGTCAAGGCAGAAGAGTTATGCTGACACTCGACGCCGAGACATGAGTTTCCGTGTTGGAGATCATGTGTACCTGCGGGTAACTCCTCTGAAGGGAACCAAGCGTTTCCACGTCAAGGGGAAGCTCGCGCCAAGGTTCATTGGCCCTTTCAAGATCACCGACCGACGAGGAGAAGTGGCTTATCAGTTGGAACTACCACCTAAGCTATCCGATGTGCACAATGTGTTCCATGTGTCACAACTCCGGAAATGTCTCCAAGTTCCAGACAAGCCCAATCTCTACAAGGATGTGGATCACCAAGCCATTGATCTGCAGCCTAATTTGACCTACCGTGAGAAGCCCATTCGTATCCTGGACGAAGCAGAACGACGTACGCGGAGCCGTACCATCAAGTACTTCAAGGTCCAGTGGAGCAACCACACCGAAGCAGAAGCAACCTGGGAACGAGAAGACTATCTTAGATCCGAGTTTCCCGATCTCTTTTAAGCCCTAGTTTAGGAATCTCGGGGACGAGATTCTTGTAAGGGGGTAGGTCTGTCACACCCTGCATTTTGAAACATGTTATTTGTAACTTTGAAGCATGAAAATTTGGACCAGCAAAATTTTTTAGCATCATTTGGCTTTTATTTGGAATTGAGTTTTCTTCATTTGCTTTTTCATGTGCTCATTAAAGTCAACTATGACCTCTTGTAGATTTCATCTCCATACCCAAAACTTCTGCCCAATGATCATGCCAAGTGTTATATAACAGTATAGTATTTTCTTACAAAATTAATTTGGCCAAAAAGTATTTTATAAATTTAGTTTTCCAAAAACCCCTGAATTGAGATTTGCACTGCAAGTACTTGATTTAGGGTGAGAAAATTATTTCAAAAGATTTATTTGAGACCTAGTAGTCATAGGACTCCCAGAAACCACAAAGGTATAATTTTAAAAGTTATTTTCCTATTTTATTTAAAAGCTTTCTCTTAAGGCCAGAAATGGTCTTTAATAGGGAAAAATTATTTAACTGTTTCAAAAATATTTGCCAAAATTCAGAGAGACTCATAGGACATATATTGTCCATATATAAGAGTTTCAACACTTGGTCATGTTCAAAATAATGGGCTAAACCCTCTAAAACCCTTTCTGAATATTTCAAGCTTTTGAAATATTTAAAAAGGAATTTTTCTCCAAAAATTCCAGGGAAATTCTATCATGTCATATATGACATATTTGATGATCTTGCCAAGTACCATGCCTTGGGAAGCAAGAAAACATCCTCAAACCCCTTCATAACCATTATGTCCATATTTGAAGTTTGAGCAACTTTACATTGCCAAACTTGTCCCAAACTTGTCCAAATGCTCTCAAACTTGGTGCACATGCTAGAATGGCCTAATAAGGCATCTAGACCAAATGGCACAAGATTTGGAATAGAGTAACTTGATCAGATCACCTCAAAACCCTTTCTGTTCAAATGCAAATTTGAACAACTTTACATTACCAACTTTTTATCTGGAGCTTCAAACTTTGTGGGCATGATCAATACCCCAAATGATGATGCTACACCAAGTGGTGCATCAAGGGGAGATGATTAGCTTGACTCAATCAAGATGAAACTGTTTCTGTTGATTTCTAGGGTTCACCAAAGTTACATTGGCTAGTTTCTTCAAATGAGCCCAAATTTGGTGAAGCACCCTATTTTCTCATGTCTTTCAACCCTGTTAAGTGCCATGTCAAGTAGAGTTCATTTACTTGACCAAACACTGATCAAACACCTTCTGCAGAATTTCTAAAACCCCCAACTTGATCACTTTTACTTTTCTCCATGGCCTCAACTTCTTACCACAGGCTCATTGAGTTACCAACTACCTCCAGTAACTCCCCCAGCACCTCAGCTCCATGATTGAGGGGTGAAAGCCCTGATTTACCTTGCTATACAGCCAGCTTCCACCATTTTACCAGCCCTCTCCCTCTCTCTCTGCATCTCCAGGGCATCCAAGGCCTCATGCCCTTTCTTTACTCCTCCCACAACATGCTGGACACTACTGGACACGTTGGCCTTGACCAGGACGGCGAGAGCGCGGCGATGCCAGCCAAACGCGCGCTCTGGAGCGCGTAACAGTGCAGACCAGCACTGTAGCTCGGGCCAATCAGCCTCCCCCGACAGCCTCGGGCCTCCCACTCGCGCCAGTCGAGGACCCTCGACGTCCGCGACCTCCCCGGCGCTGTCCCCCCTCCTCCTGCGCCCTACAGTGGCCGTCGTCGAAAGCGCGCTGGCCGCCCGCGGCGGCCACTCCTCTGCCTCACACGCACGCACGCCTTTGACGCTCCCCCGCTTCTCCTCTCACCTCTACTGGACGTGGAGCTCGTCCAGGAACTCCACGGACTCACTCCCCTAGCCTCCCGTGCGCTGTAGCCTCGAGCCGGAGCTCGCCGGTGCACTGGACCACGGGTCTCCGTCGAGCCCCTATAAGTAGCCCCTCCCGAGCCTCTCCAACGGCACCACAAGCCTCACTCCACTCCTCTGAGCCCCCCAGCACCTCCAGTTCGACCCCAAGAGGTCCCAGTGCTCGGGATCGACCGGAGCGCCGCCGCGTCGGGCCGCCGGCGATCTCGAGGTACGGGCCTCCCCTGCCTCTCCTTCCACCCGTTTCGGAACCCCCTCGCCTCACTGATCATTTCCCCCTGTTTTCCCCTTCGTTCGCAGTCGGAAACGGCCGCAGCAACCACCCTCCGACGAGCTTCCGCCATCCCACCTCGCCGCCGGTGAACCGGGCTTCCCCGCCGTGCCGCACCACCACCACAGCAACCGCGACACGGCACTGAGCTCATCCCTGCCCTCCGTTGCCGTCGCCGTGGCCGAAATCCTCGCCGGTGAGCTCGCCGTCGCCATGGCCGTGGGGTTAGAGATGACAGGCGGGCCCCGCCTGTCATCCCCTCACCTCTCTCCCCCTCCTCTATGCCGCTGACCCACGGGCCCCGCCCGTCAGGTTTGAAAACCTGACGTGCGCGCGCTGGTTCCCGTGCGGCTGGGCCAGTCCGTCTGGGCCGTGCACTGTGGCCTCCTCTGGCCCAGTGCACAGGACCCTTTTTCCTTTTTCTTTTCTGTAAATGCTTTAAACATTTCTACAGAAAAGAATATTGATCCAAATTAAATATTTCCAACTCCTAAAATCTTGTAATATTCCAACCTATTTAATGGTACCAGTTTCATTCAAATCCATGAAACTTTGCTGTACTGTTCAAATTTAAATTCAAATTTGGGCAGTAATACTCCTGTTCAAAAATCAATATATTCTATTCTGTTACTCCAAAACTCCAACTAAGATTTTTCCCCATCTTAGAAATTCCTCTAGTATTTTACAAAAATGAGTTGACATTTTTCTGAGCACTTTGATTTTTCTGTATTGTTTGTATTCTTATTTTCCCGTGGTTATTATGCGACGTATAGATCCTGTATTTGACGAAGTTGCTGTGGAAGAAGAAGGAGAAGGATTTGAAGACTTTGAAGACCAAGCCAATCCAGGCAAGCAGCCCTTTGACCATGATACACTTGTTCTTCGGAACCCGTTTGTTTCCGATGCATGATGATTAGGGTTACGATGGTAACCTTGTTGATTCCACCATATGATGCATGCCATGATCTTGATCTTGCTACGTGCTAGATGACTTGCATATGGTTAGTGGTTATGGTTAGTGATGCATGTGTGACATGAACCTTCATGGTTGAAGTCTTTTGCATAAAACCCCGTCGGGTGCCATTTATGCCCGGGGGAGATGATGATGATGAGTTGGGTGACCACTTGATGACGAAGTGGTGTGACAAGGCAAGTGTGTGTGTGTTTTTCAAACGGATTGGTTTAAGTTGTGACCGTTATTCCAACCATACATGTGCAACCACACTACCCCTTATGGGACGGGGCTTTATTGATTACTTAGGTCGATACTAGCATGGTGCCCGCATTACTAGTGACGGGAAGACTCGAGGTCTTTCCCGGGACGGGGTCGTGCTTGGATAGGCGGCCATGACTGTTTTCACAGGGCACCGGACACACCGTTGGTCCCTTCGGGTACGCGTGACATTGAAATTAGGGCAAGTCCCGTGATCTATTGTTTGTACCCGAGGGCCGTGTACCAACGAGTGGACTCTATGTTAGTGTCATCTAAGGAAAGGTAATGACCGGGTGCTTACCCCGGGTACTTAAGGTACCGCGGGTAGTGGATGACACGGAAGTTCCCCGGATCTTGTGGGTAAAGTGTACAACCTCTGCAGAGTGTCAAACTATTCGAATAGCCGTGTCCACGGTCATGGACAGTTGGGTAACCGCTCTTGGGCTACGTCCAATGTTTGTGAAACCATGCGTGTGTGTGAGTCAAGGTGGTGACTTGACTCGATGAGATGAATCATATTCATGTTGATATCGGTAACCTGTCTTCGAGGTTACGCGAGTTTATTGATGCATTAACTTGATGGTAGAATATTTGTTCTAGCCTTGCTAGATTGATCATTGTTATTCAAATGCACTATTACTTTGAACCACATCATGGGTTGCTTGCGAGTACATTCAAAGTACTCATTGGCTTGCCACTGGTTATTTAATTGGCCAGGCATGGAAGAGCAGGAATATGAGGAAGAGTTCTTTGGAGACGAACATGCGAACTAGGACGCTATCCCAGTCAGAATGGCTGTAGGGTTAAGGCAGATGGCATGGGTTCTACCCGTTTATCGAAGACTTCCGCTACTCGAGTTATTTGCTATTCAGCCCATGAGGCTCTATCTATGTAAGACTTGGCCATAATGGCCTTAATTCGTGTAAGACTATTTGTATGGATGTAAGACTCTTGTTATTTCAGCTTCTGTGTGTTCAGTGAGCATTGATCTCTGGGATCACTGTACACGTGCATTCGGTGATCTCGACTTCTAAGTCGGGGTCCCCACACATGTTCATTGGGAAGGGTCTGGCATGCCGCAGAACGGAGGAAACGGCCTTCTGCTCGACCCGCTACGGTCGAAACTGGATCATGTTCATTGGGAGGGGTCTGGCGTACCGCAAAAATGGAGGAAAAAGACTTGTGTTGGAGCGCTATGGTCAAAACGAGGGTCCTCTTCATCAGGAGGGGTGTGGCGTATCACAAAGAGGGACTCCACGGGCTACTGTTGACCCACCGTCGACTTCCTCCAGCCTCCACCTGCACTGTTCATCCATCACATCTTCCTCTACTTCCACCGGCTACTGTTCAACCATCCCTCCACCGACTACTATTCAACCAGCCTCCACGGGGTCCTGTTCATCCAACCAGCCCTCCACCGGCTACTGTTCAACCATCCCTCCACGGGGACCTGTTCATCCACCCCCAACGCCTCGGCTGTGGCGGCCTCATCTCGGGGTCCTATTCATCCTGCAGCAATGGCCTACTACTACTACCATGGGGTCATGTTCATCCAACCCCCACCATGACCTGTTCATCCAACCCCAACCACACACTTCTCGATTCGTTCAATAAACCCCACGTTTCGATAGGCTTCAGTAAGCAGCAGCAGCGACCGCTCGGGTTCAGTTAGCAACGGTAGAGAAGGAATTTCTCGGGTTCAGTTAACAGACAAGGGATTGATCGCACGGGTTCAGTAACGTAGCCTAGTGCAATCGCTCGGGTTCAGTTAGAGCCCAACACTTCGCACACAAGCGCGTACATATATGAGAGAAACGTGCAAACGTCTGTGCATCGCTTTGCCCCGACCACCGTCCGTAACCGGGAACTCACCGAAATTTTCCTCACCCTCGCTTCTACCACGTTTTTTCCATTATGGACGGACCAAAGAATGTCATGCATGTGTGTCTCAGGCCCGCCCAGGACGAAAAGCCCATTTTCTATCATGATGTTTTGTCATAGAAGTAGGAGCCCACCACATCTATGATGATACGGATTTTTATCACAATTATTGTCATAGAAGTGTCATAAGCATGAAAAAAAATCGTTCGGGCCAAAATGTCACAGATGTGTCTTTTTTTGTAGTGCAAGCGTCAGGACAAAAAAACAAGAGAAAGGGTTACGTGAGAGAGAGAGAGAGATAGAGTCACGTACGAGAGAAAAAAGGCTAGCGAGCCAGGGGAGCGTAGGCGCGTGGGCCTGATGCCTCACTGGCGGCTGCTGGCGTCGCCTAGCGTAGCCTTTGCCTGGCGCGCCTGGCCTACTGGCCGGCAGGGCTAAGTGTTGGCTCTTTTTTTTACAGAAACATTTTTAACACATAGACAGAAAAACCCACAAAAACAAAATTAATACTTAAAATTCCAAAAAAATCACATAAATCACTCCTAATATACGGACTTATGTGAACATTTTCCTGGCTTAAAAGTGCAAGTTAAAAAAATGATATTTTTGCTATTCTAATTAAATTTGCATCTATTCAATTTTGCAAATAATATCTAATAAATATATTTTGATTTCAAATTCAATTTCCAATATTTCCCTTCTGTTTTTGAAGAAGTCCTTTTATCTTCTCTCTTATTTTACTTTTGATATAATGAAATGAATTTTGTTGAAAGAAAATTTGATCCAATTTCCAAATTTTGAAAATTAAAAAATGGATTTAAGGAAACCTCCAACTCTAGCTTTTTGGTCCTTGAGTTGCTCAAAGTTTCTTGAATCAAAATTCAAATGAAACAAATGAGGCAAAAATGCATAAATCATGGATGCATATGAATGATCTATTTATAAACATCTAAATTGAAAATTGGGATGTTACAGTGTTGCATCATTCCTTCCTCTTTGGGGAAATATCGACGTAGTTCAAGCGACATCACATGTCGAACCTTCTGAAGAAATGAAGTTTGCAACCCTTTGACCATCAGATAATTTTGTGCAGTTTTACTAAAATCGAGCTGAGCATCCCTGTGGCAAAGAAATTGAAGAAGTGTGTCGGTGCAACAAACTTTGGGTCTGTTCCCCAAGCTATGCATAGTCGCAAAAACAAGATTGAAGCACCGGCCCAAGTCAGAGTATGAGAAACAAAGAGATCCAGAGTACTAGCTCAGACAAGAGAGACCAAGGCCAAGCCATAGCAGCAAGACATCACCAAGAGAAGGGCCTCCCTTGCCGGGCAGGCGAGCCGGGCAAGGTGCGAGGCCACCCTCGGAAGCAGATAGCAGAAACACCCCGGTAGGGCCTGCCGGGGGCTCACAGAGGCCAAACCGCCTCACCAAGCACGCAGGCGTAACCCACGTCGTCAATCAATGCGGTGTCAAGCATCACGATGATTAAGTGGCAACCATTAGCCACATGGCGACCAGTTCCCACAAGAAGAACCAGCAGATGACACCCGTCCTGTGACAAGTCAAGAAGACAAGCGCGGAGCTGGCGAAGGAACCCGGGAAGCCTTGCCGGGCGACCAGTGATGTTGTAGGATTTTGGGTTCCACAAACCCTTGAGAGGTTCGAACTCTAGGGTGCGCACAAAAAAAACTCTCTCCCCAGCACGCTCGCCCTACGATTCCACAGCCTAGCTTGACGAACTCAACGAACAAGGGACACAAAGGATTATACTGGTTTGGACAACCTTGCGGTGTAATACCCTACTCCATTGTGTATGGTGGATTGCCTCATGGGGCTGAGGATGAACTAGTACAAGCTATGAACAGCTTCCGGAGGAGAGGTGTTCTTGGGCTCGGATGAGCTTGGCTGTGTGTGGGGTGGAATGGATCTAATCCCTTCTTAGGTTGGATCAGCTCAAGATGAGATGTACGGATCCCCCTCTATGGTGGTGGCTAGGTCCTATTAATAGTGGCCTTGGTCCTCTTCCCAAATATCGGTGGGAAGGAATCCCACAACGACCAAATTTGAAGGGGAACAACTAGTACAAGTTATTCTGACAAAAGTGGTCTTCGCCTTCCAAAGGCTCTGGTGGTGACGCCGCGCCGGGCTCCATGATGACCTCCATTCTGACGCCCTGATGGTCCTTGGTCTTGTTGCACCGATATGGAAACCTTTGCTTGATTCCTCGGGACTCCGCGCCTACACTTGCTCCCCTAGCACCACAGGGGAAACTGGTACACTGCGCCCGCCTGGCCTTGGACATCATTGCTCACGTCACGCGAACATCGCGAGGTGCACCTTGCATAGATATCTCCGCTCCTCGAAATCCAGCCTAGGGAGACTACCCCCAGGGAGGTCTTGTTGTCGCCCGCCTCACGAGGCTTGGCCCCTCGCGAGGGTCTTGAGTGGCGGTTGCTGAAGTTGGGCCATACCAGGCCGCTGATGGGGCCACGTCACGGGGCGTAGGCAGGTAAGTCTAGGTACCCCTATTCACAGGACGCCGAAAGTAGCCACCGGGCTCAAGGCGTGCTCGGACTTGGCTTCGAGGCGAAGCCAAAGGGGCAAGGGCGAAGCACCATAGGCCCAAATCTCCTGCGGCCTTAGTCGACGCATGGTGACCTGATTGGACATGGGCGTCTCCGCTTCCCCACGCTGCCTCGATAACTGGTCGACTTGACGAGACCCTGCTGCATTTACAGAAAACCATCATTACGCGAGACCGTGGAGGTCGGAGGTTGGCCTCCTTCAGGCTATAAATGGGGAGAGGGTGAAGCCCCCGTTGCTCATCTTCTTCTTCTTGTCGCCCGTCTCTTCTTCTTCCTCCCTTCTTCGACCTCTTGTTGCAGCCTCTATGGTGCCAACAAAGAGGCTCTCCGCCGCGGAGAAAGGGAAAGCTCGCCAGGAGGAATATTACTTGCCGCCGCTCAAGGGGGGGCGGGGCCGCCCCCACAAGCATGTTGCTACCCATGCAGCGGTGCTTTAGGGTCACAGGCATACTACTTATGGGACGACGCCGCCCTGGGCGGCCGCGACGGCACCTCTTCCTGCGGCAGGGGCTGCTCTCTTCGCGACAGCCCTCCGGCCATGGGAGGGTGCGCCGTGGTCGCTCGGCCTCCCCGATCAGGCTACCATTTGTTGGAGGCGCTCCTGGAGTTCGTCGTGTGGTCGGAGATTCTGGCTGGCACCTAGCTCCAATTGCCGCACTTCTTTCCCCATGAGCTGCCAGCTAGGTGTCTCGACGGCCTCTGGTTGAAGGCCGATGGCTGCTGCAGCAAAGCATCCTGGGTTGCAGTGGAGATCTCTGCTGCTGGCAATGTGGCCCTGGCCCGCGGTTGGTAGACGTTCGCCCGCGCACATGACTTTGGCAGGCGATGCACCGTCCACTTCAAGTATGATGGCGCCGCGACCCTCTTCATGAGGGAGTTTGGTGCGGACGGTCGCCGCGCAGGGTCCTACGCCAAAGACAGCAGCGGCGACGATGGGCTTGGCCTTGGTAACGGTCGCGACAAGGCTGCAGGTGGGCTTGCCCTTGGTGACAGCCAAGGCTCATCCAGCGGCGGCGGCTCCTCGGTCAGCGAAAGCACCAGGTGTGGGCTAATCATGGCTTGACGCACCGCATCGCGGTACCGGGGGGCACGTACTTTAGGGCAGTGCGCCAATCACGAGATCATACGACGGCGCTTCGCAAAGATCAAGGAGGCCGATGCTCTTGGGCGAGAGGGTTTTGGCGAGGTGTGCTCGTGACGTGGGCTAGCCAGCGGGCAGACACGGACACTCCTGCCAAGGGAGAACGTCAAGCAGCTGCCATCCTCCCTGAGGCAAGAAGAACGGGCGAGCAAAAAAGAAGGGGGGAACTCAACCAAGCAATCAAGAAACAGCAGAACTCCAAATCCATTTAAAGACCGCAACCAGATACAAAAAGCAAATGAACGGTCGCGTCCAACACCTAGTCTAGTCTTCTCACCATCGCGTGGCTAAGTGATGCCACTAGGACGTGGGAGGGAGCCCCCGAGGCCCGAGGGCGGCACTTCGGAGACTCCAGGGTGTGTACAGCCCCACTCATTATTATGTGAGACTGTCACGGGCGAAGACCTGTATAGGAACTAGGCCTTGCTTCACAGGCACTGGGCCTTTCTTCCCAGGCACCGGGCCTTGCTTCACACCCAATGGGCCTTTATTCATGGGTAGAACTTCTGGAGGTGCTGGATGTTCCAGGCGTTCTGGATGGGGACGCTGTCCCCCGTCTCCAGGCGTACGACACCAGGCCTGGGGATGTGGGCAATCCTAAACGGGCCCTCCCACATGGGTGAGAGCATGTGCATCCCTTCCTTGGAGAGCACCCGCCTCAGGACCAGATCACCCACCTCGAGCGTCTTGGAGCGGATGTTGGGGCAGTGGTACCGCCGCAGCACCTGTTGGTACCTTGCTGCTTGGAGCGAGGCTTAATGGCGGCGTTCCTCCCCCAGCACGGGATCCATCCCCCGCACGGTGTCCTATCGTGCCTCATCAAACACCAAGACCCGTGCAGAGCAATGTTTGGACTCATGATGGAGAACCGCCTTGGCTCTGTAGATGAGGAAGAATGGGGTCTCGCCTGTTGGCTTGGTGGTGGTGGTGCGGATGGACCACAACATGGACTAGAGCCCATCATGCGAGCCCCAGCCGTAGGCCACGAGTTTCTTCTTGAAGGTCCTCACCTTGAGGCCTCTTAGGACCTCCGCGTTGGCGCGCTTAGCTTGACTCTTGTGTTGTGCCACTGAGGCGTAGCATATCTGCGTTCCAAGGTTAGCACAATATGTTTTGAAGAGGTTGCTAGTGAACTGTGAGCCATTGTCGGTAATGATGCGATTAGGGACGCCGAACCAGCTCACGAGGCACCTGATGAATTTGATCACCGAGCCGTCGGGGATGGTGCGCACTGGCTCCACCTCCGCCCACTTGGTGAACTTATCGATGGCGACGTAGAGGTAGGGATAGCCCTCGGGCGTCCGAGGGAACAGCCCAAAATGTCCAGCCCCCAGACTGCGAACGACCACGAGAGGAGGATAGTCTGAAGGCCCTGAGCAGGCTGGTGGATCTACTTGGCATGGAACTAGCAGGCTTCACAGGACCTCACCAGCTCAGTTGCGTCACTTGGCGCTGTTGGCCAATAGAATCCACTACGGAACGCCTTGCCCACCAGGGTGCATGAGGATGAGTGATGCCCGCAATCCCCGCCATGTATGTCAGTTAGCAGCTCGCACCCGTGCTCCCTGGAGATGCATCTCAAGGAAACGTCATTGGGTCGTTTTCGGTACAACTCACCATTCTAAAGGCAGTAAGCCGTGGCCTTCCGTGCCACGCGCTCCGCGTCCTCCTCCTTATCTGGCAGGGTCCCCCGTAGCAGGTAGGCCTCGAACTCTTGAGTCCAGTGTCGGTGTCAAAACCGGCGGATCTCGGTTAGGGGGTCCCGAACTATGCGTCTGAGGATTGATGTTAACAGGAGGCAGGGGACATGATGTTTACCCAGGTTCAGGCCCTCTCGATTGAGGTAAAACCCTACTTCCTGCTATTTAATATGGATGAATATGTGTACAAGAGTTGATCTACCTCGAGATCGTGAAGGCTAAAACCCTAAGTTTCAGACTATGAGGATAGAATGATTCTCTATCTTTTTCTACGGACTAAAACCTCCGGTTTATATACACACTTGAGGGGCATAGGGGTTGTACATATTATCTTGCAGAGGAAGGAAAATCTACACCTGAGCCTAAACTTGTCATTACAGGAATTCAGGAGCCCTATCCGGATACGAGAGATGATCTTCTATAGTAATCTTCATGGCCCACCAGTCCGGCCCACCAGGAGTTTGTCCGGCCACATGAGGACCCCTTTATCCAGGATTCCCTCACAAGCTCCTGAACCTGTCTTCGATGACGACGCGTTCAGCTTCCGTATTGCCTTTGGCATTGTAAGGCGGGTTCCTCCTCCCGAATATATCTTCTACAAATTGATGGATTGTGTTCGGCTCTGCAAGATTAGTACAACCCTTAGCCTCGAAAGCAAGGCTTCTAAAGAAAATGAATAATGTGTCTTTACTGACAACTTTTTGGGTGAAACGTCACGTCCAACCCACTAACACATCGAACCGTTTTATTTGGTCCTAGTTTCACGTTTCGAGGAATATCCTCATTGACACGTCCCGTCCGAATAGAGACCGTGCCCGCTTATTGTGGGATTCTCATTATGTGACTTGAGCACCCACGCCCCGCATTACGCACGACTG
This sequence comes from Secale cereale, assembly GCA_902687465.1. Taxonomy (NCBI): domain Eukaryota; kingdom Viridiplantae; phylum Streptophyta; class Magnoliopsida; order Poales; family Poaceae; genus Secale; species Secale cereale. Next base: position 233,448,596 of record LR738714.1, read on the forward strand.
CTTTGGGAACTGGCGAGTTTTATGGCTAAGGTGGGGGTACGCTCTGAATTTGCAGCGTTATAAAAGGACACCAATCTCTTTCACCAACCCCACGCCTTCCTCAAGCTCGAGATCTCCAATCTCCTTTGCCCCCATACTCTCATCTCCTGCGCCCGCAACTCCTTGTTCCTCAACAACTACTCCCCTTCCTAGCAATGGCTGGATCCGGTGCCAGAGGCAAGTGGGAGGCTTCTAGGTCACAGAAAAGACCGTGAAGGATCTACGGAGTGTGGGGTATCTCGCCGACGACATCGCACACCGAGTCCCCCCTAAGGGCCAGGTGACTCCCGTCCCAAAGGCTGGCGAGAGGGTAGTATTCACCTCTCATTATTTTAGGGGGCTAGGGTTTCAACTCCACCCATTCGTTCGGGGTCTTTTGTTTCAACGGGCTAGATTTCCACGATCTAGCTCTGATCTCAATCCTTCACATATCCGCATTCATAGTGATGTGTGAAGCTTTTCTCCGTGTCCCCCACACTTCGGCCAGTGGCTTAAGACCTTCAACATGAACACGAAGGTGGTGGACAGGGAACAAGCAGAGTGCGGGGGCGCTATGATTAGTAAGCTCCCGAACGCAACTTGGCCCAAAGGCTCGTTCGTGGAGACGAGCAAAGTCTGGCAGCAGGAGTGGTTCTATATCACCGAGCCCCGCGACACGAACTGGGCAGCGGAGCCTGCTTTCAAATCCGGACCCCTAGAGAGGCTAACCTCCTGGACCAAAAAGGGTATGAACTAGGGGTCGCCCACTTAGGTGACGACTCTCGTGGGTCGTGTGTCCAGCGTGATCTCTATGGGGCACCTGCTCTCCTCCGTGGTCTAGGTGATGCTGACCCGGCTTGTTCTCCCTTGCCAAAGCCGGGATTCCTCCCTATGGGAGTTCAATCCAGCAGGAGACAAGCCGCTAAAACATCTCTTCGGCTCCATGCACAAAGAGATATAGAAGCACCTCTTCAAGAGCCAGTAGGAATGGCTCGAAGAGAATGAGGATGCGGGCTTCAGTACTGAAGTTTCTGCCACTGAGGTAATAATGATCTCTGCCGAACACTTGTCCTTTCCTATTACTTAATGATAATAGGAGTTGGAACTTTTATGTGATATACATGCTTGGACGAAGAAGGCAACCCGGATCAAGTGTCCAGCACCTCTACCTGAAGACCCAGCATTGCTCAAGAAGACGAAGGGCAAGGGGGCTGGAAACAGCCCCCGTCCTGCGGGCAAACAGCCCGAGGACCTCCATACTCTTTCCTCCGACGAGGTGGAGGAAGATGATGAGGAGGAAGAGGAGGAAGAAGAAGTACCTCCTCCGCAAGGCAGAGGGACGAAGAGGGGGGCCATTGCTGATGTGAGCGCGACCGTGCCCCGGAGGAAAAGGAAGCTGAAGCTCGGAGAGAGTTTGGATTTGTCCGAACACAACTTCGTGGTGAAGCCCAGGGTAAAACCCCTGCCCGAATCGTAAATCTATCCGGATTGACTATTTCACCTTTGTTTATTCAGTATTTATGATACCTACTTAACATTTTTATCCTGCAGACCTACAGCCCTCCCGGTGGAGACCCCGATGTTACATCATCGCAGGGAACTCTCTGGCAACTGGGGAGATGGAGAGTGACCCGCCAGTCCGGGCTCCATCGCCCGTAATCGGCGGGGACACCGAAGTGTCGTCCCAGCAGATTCTCTCCGCCCAAGGAGATGAGGGGGGCAGGAGACAGGGCGGCTGAGGGTAATACCTCGGCAGCAACTGACCATGGGGAAACGACCCCCATGGAGACCGAAGATGTGCAGCCCGAACAGTCTTGGGTCCCACCGAACACCGTCCCGGAGCCTAGCGCGGCTCCGCGGGTTGAAGATCCCGCTCCTCAAGCGGAGGAGGATACACCGGCACCCGGAGTTAATCCCGGGACTCCGGTGTGACAGCCCGAGACTGGTGCGCCAGGTGTCAACCAGTTATTCGTCGTTGTTGCCTTGTCACCTGCTTGCGTGTTGCATCTTGCCATGTCATCATGTGCGTTGCATCAGCATGTTTTCAAAACTTGCATCCGCCTGAGTCGCCTCGTCCTTTCCGCTGTCCGTTCTGAGTCCAGACACACTTGCATGTGCCCGCGGCGCCTTCGAATATTTATTTTATGAGTGGCCGAAAAACGTTCTCGGAATGGGTTGAAACTTGGCGTGTGGTCTTATTATAGCATAGGTAGAACGCCTGTAAGGTTTCGTCGCATTCGTAGTTCGTTTGATAGCCCAACGGTTAACAGTGTTAACCGTCGGAAGCCCTTTCACACAGCCCACCAAGCCCTTCACACAGCCCATCACGATCGCGTGGCTGCGAACGGCTCCTCATTTGGACACTCCTAGCTCCCTCTACCTATATATATGTGGCTCCTCCCGAATTTCTCGCACATGAACCCTTACCCTCTTCCCTCCGCGCCGCCGGACACTTCTTCCCCATCCGGACATGTCCAGCCGCCGCCCCGCAGCCAATCCGGCGCTGCCACGTCGTTCCCGCGCCCCACATCGTCGCCGGCCCGCGGAGCCCATCCAGGGCCCGAGACGCCGCCTCCGCTGCACGAGCTAGCGCCACCCCGCGCCCTCGCCTCCCGTCGATCCCCGCCGGATCCCGCCTCCTCCCGCCGCCGCAGCACCGGCCGGCGAGCCACCGCCGTCGCCTCAGCTCCGCGCCGCTCCGTCAGGGCCTCCGTTCCCCGCCGCCGCCACGGGCCACACCGGCGCCGTCTTCGCCCGCCTCTAGCCGGATCCGGGCCCGACGCCCCCGGATCTGCCCGTTCCCGCGTCACCGGAGCCTCGCCGGTGGCAGCTGGCACCGCCTCCGCCGCGCCATGGCTCGGGCTCGAGCTCCCTGCCCGCCCCATTGACCGCAGCCCAGCTGGCCGCCTATCCAGCAGTTGGGCCGCCTCCCAGCGCTGCTGCCTCGTGGGCCCCAGCATCGGCCCAGCAGCTCCTCTAGCCACATGGGCCGCAGCAGCGCCCGACCCAGTCCAGCTCCCCCACGCCCCTGCTCGCCCGGCCTCGCGGGCCTGGTCCTCCGCGTGGGCCGCGACAGCACCAGGCCGGCCTTGTGGGCCAGAGCCTCCCGCGGCCCAGCTCCTCCATCGCCTCAGCCCACCTTACGTCTCCACCGAGCCGGCCCAAGTGGCCAATGGTGAGCGCGTCTAAATCTCGCCCGTGTGCATTATAATTATATTGCGCTCAGTTTTCGGTCCAGATTTTGTCTAAGTCCAAGAAAAATGCATAGTTTGTTGCTATGTTCATGTGGCTGTAACTTGATGTGTGTATGTCCAAATTGAGTGAATGAGATGTCAAAATGATTGTGGTGATATGCTCTACACTTTGTTCCATTGTGCCATGCTTGTTTGACTTCATCTAGATGCTCTAATCTCTGTTGCAAGAGTGCTACTTGTTATAAACTACTATTACTTGTTATTTTGATGCCATGTTTGATATATCATAACTTGATGCATGTTTATCTAAATGGTGCATATGATATGTCAAAATGTTCATTATGAAGTGTACTACATGATGGTTGCTGTAGCATGCTTGTTTGAGTTCATCTTGCCATGTTAATCTCTATTGTAAAAGTGCATTTGGCTATTAAGAGCTGAAGCTTGTTATGAGATGCTGATTTCACTTGATCATTGCCATTGATGTGTTTGTCTTCATGCCACATATTTAGTTGTTTTAGAAGCACAATAATATGGTCTTTGCTATGGTGCATTAAATTTTCCATGATATGCCTTGTGTTGACTTAAACATGCTTGCTAACATGCCATGCCAACTTAACTGTTTTATACTTAGTGAAATTTCTACTAAGTCTGGAATCTATCATATCCTGATGCTATGTTTGCTTGATGCCCTAGGCAAATCCATGCTTGTTTTGGAGTGGCCAATGATCATGTCTTGTTGTCCTTGTTATTGAATATCCATTAATGCCTTTACTTGCTCATATGATCTGCTGTGGCTTATTTATTTCTTTCTCTCAAGTTACTATAAAATATAATTGTCAGGTTTTTAACAGCATGTTCAATTTGGTGTAGCTTGTTGCTATTGATCCATGCCTCCTATGGAGATGCTCCAATGGAGTTGTTTGCTGTAGGATATGTCTACTACATGTACATGATCTTTATGTACTTAGTTGAGTTGATATGTATGTTGTTTTGTGCCTTCGAAGACAGCATCGTGATGATGTTTTTGCCTTCCCAGATATTGGCTAAGTCTGGATAATTTTATTGCAACTTGCCATGCTTATTTAAATGTGTTCCAGCAAGATTTTGGGTGTGTTCTAAGTTCCTACTTGTTAAGTAACATGTCTACTTCATGTCCATGCTTCTTGTCTTGATGTTTGGGTGTTGTAGCTTATATTTATCTAGCTCCAAAGTTGCTATGTGGCTGTTAACTTCAGCTTGTTGTTATATCTTGTTTCATGTGTATCTTTCAGCCCGTTGCTCCGTTTTGGGTGTGCCTTATATGAAACTTGTGTGTTTTGCATGTAGAATCATAATGTCATGTTGTTTTCATTTTTGGAGTGAGTTTGCTTGATGTTTGGGTGCATCTTGCACCGTTGCTTTGCTTGTCTTGTTTTGCTCATATCTTCTAGGCCGTAGCTCCGAATTAAACAAACTTTATGTGAAACTTGACTAGAATTTCGTGTAGATCATCATAGTGCATGTTAAATTGCTGTTTAACAAGTTTAACTTAAGGTTTGTACCGATCTGGACTAATTTCAAACTATGCATATGAGGACTTACCAGATTTGTTATATGTAGTTTCCGGCCTCATTTAAACTTGTTGACTTATGTTGTTTTTGAGTGCTTCCTGCCTTCCCATGTATTGCATCATATATAGACTTCTCTTGCATCATACTTGCTTGAGCATATTGTCATGTTCTTGTGTTGTGTGTTTACCGTATTGCTTGCTTCTTCTCGTTAGTGCTTGTTCTGTTGCGATCGTGAGGATTTGTTCGTCTACTTGTGGTTCTTCTTCAAGGCTTCTTCTCTGTCTACTTCACGGATCCGTTCTTCTTCCTTGCGGGATCTCAGGCAAGATGACCATACCCTTGGATACCTTTACTATGATTGCCATGCTTAGTGTCTCGATGCTATCGTTATATGTCGCGCTACCCATCATTAATGTCAGCCCCTCTCCTTGTTGCCATGAAACCTCTAAACTTTGAAACCTTCCTAGCAAAACCATTGTTTGGCTATGTTACCCGCTTGCTCAGCCCCTCTTATAGCGTTGTTAGTTGCAGGTGAAGATGAAGATCGTTCCATGTTGGAACTTGTTTTGGATTATCACAATACCTATTATTATTATTATTAACACACCTATATAGTGGGCATGGGTCGAAGGCTTGGCCTTTTGCTCGGTGTTTTGTTCCACTCATGCCACCTTAGGCGCCGATAAACCGGCATTATGTTCCTTGATTTTGCGTTCCTTACACAGTTGGGTATATGGGGACCCCTTGACACTTCGTCTTTGAATAAAACTCCTCCAGCAAGGCCCAACATTGGTTTTAATTTGCCTCATAATAACAACTTAATTAATTAATTAAATTGCATTGGGGGGACGCTCCCTCGAGATTCTTTTCTACATAGCAGGGGGGCCAATGCTGATGGTGTTGGTCCCAAACGGGCGGACTGCGGGGCCACCTTGGGGAAACCCGAGGGCTGGTTTTACTCGTAGGATGTCCCATCCGGACGTGGCCTGAGATGAGATACGCGCGGCTACTATCAGGGTGTCGGCACGCCGGGAGGTCTTGCTGGACTTGTTTTACCATCGTTGAAATGTCTTGTGCACCGGGATACCGAGCCTGATCGGATTTCCCTAAGATAAGGGGTAATAATTATTATCACTTCAGCTGATCGTGAGAGCTTGTGATGGGCTAAGTTGGGACACCCCTGCAGGGTTATGATCTTTCGAAAGTCGTGCCCGCGGTTATGTGGCAGATTGGAATTTGTTAATGTCCGGTTGTAGAAAACTTGATAGAGGATCCGAAGTAAAACACACAACTGTGTGAGTAACCGTGACTGTCTCTTTTCACTTTGAGAAGAGGACACGGTGGGGTTATGTTTGACTCGTAGGTAGTTCAGGATCATTAGCGATCACTACTAGTTTACGACCGTTAGCGTAGATGCTCATCTTATTCTTGTACTCGTAAGTTAGCCACAATATATTGCTTAGCCGCTACTACAACCTCACCAGTTAAACTCTTCCTTACCTATTAAGCTTTGATAGTCTTGTTACCCATGGTTATGGGATTGCTGAGTCCTCGTGGCTCACAGATACTACAACAACAGTTGCAGGTGCAGGTTTCCGATGTCTTGACGTGAGAGCGATGTCGTTGTGTTGGAGTTCTTTCTTCTTCTTCTTCTTCAGACTTGGGTTTGGTTCCGGGTCGGCAGCCTGGGATAGCAGATGGATGTCGTTGTGCTTTTCATGTTTGTATCACTAGTCGGATGCCTTGTATTGATGATGTTGTATTCATGTGTCTTGTATGTATTGTTGTATCCCCCATGTATGTTTGTAATGGTACGATGTAATGATATCCATCTTGCTAAGCGCCCGACATGCGGTTGTGCCCCAATCACGTAAGTGTCACGTTATCGGGATAGAATCACATCTTGGGCCTGACAAGTTGGTATCAAAGCCTCGACCGACCATAGGAGCCCCCTTGATTGATCGTAGTCTAGCAGTTGTTGAGTCTAGCTGAAAACTTTTTCAGAACCTAGTTATATCGGTGAGTAGGAATTCTTTTTACTCCTCAGTCCCTTCGTCGCTCTGAAGAGGAATCTTGATGTAGGTGTTTTGGAATTACCCCTCTTCCCCTTCAATTTTTTTTTAGGATCGTGGTTAGTTTTCGTTCGTTGTGTTGTCAGTTCTTTCATCTGGTGCATCTCTCGTCAAGTGGATTCAACCCTCTTCTTCTTTGCAAGTGCAACATCAGTTCTTTCAGCCGGTGTTGTTTCCCCTTCCGAAGTTATCTTTAGTTTTCCCACCCACCCACCCTTTTGCTTCTCGGACCGGAGTCCTTAATCGAGTATCCATCCTACTCGTGCCATCCTCTGCATTCTTCCTCAATTATTCCAACTGGTGAATTCTCGTCTAGCTCGTCATCATTCTTCTCTTTTCTTCTCCAATGAATTATCATCTCGTTTGATATTCATCATCTCCTTTCTTTTCCGGTGGATTCAATTCCAATATCTCGGTGTTGGTCTTATTCGTTCATCGACTCAATTGTTTACTCTTGCTCGTTCACCTCTCACCATTTAATCATCCGGGAGTTCCGAAGACATCTCAGGATATTCGTCTGTCTTCCGATTAATTCGAGGTTGTCGCCTCCTTCGAGTCTTTTAATTGTTCCGGTGCATCATCTCCTTTCGATCCTTTCCAACAGTGGTTTTTCTATTCGGTGGGCTCATAACCCACAGGTCTTTTCCCAGGATCTTACCTATCTCTTCTAATTTCCCGGAGTGTTCCGAAATTCTTTTCAAGTGTGACGTAAGTATGGATTCAATCAGTCATATGCCTTGTCCAAGATCGCTTGCAATTCTTTTTCATCGTTGGTTCAACATTTCTTCTTTTTCATTCTTCCGGAGTAGTTCATGAATTCTTTCCATTGTGTTCCTCCGAAGTCCATCATTTCAGAAGATTTCTTCATCCTCAATTTTTAACTTCGTCCTCCAAACATTCTTCTTGATGCCTCTTCGTTCGTCTCACATTCTTTTCGGTGCTTCGTTCAAGTATTCTTTAATCCGTCTGCAATCTCTTCGTTCTAGTCATTCAAATTTCATCAAGTAATTATCCTTTTCCCGGAGATTCGTTCTCTTGTGTTCACTCAATTTCAATTCTTCGCGGTGGCTTGTCCTCTTGCATCGTTCAATTTCATTCCTTACGGTGGTCATTCTTGTTCTTCACTCGAGTAGTTCTTCTCGGTGGTTTGTTCTTTTTCATCACTCGATTAATTCTTCCCGGTGGTTTGTTCCTTTTCTTCACTCGGCTTCTATTCTTACGGTAATTCGCTCTAGAGTTCTTTTCCGGTGCTATCATATCAATTCATTCGTTCTTTCCAATTCTACCGGTTTTTCATGGAGAATTTCGCAAGTCCACGATATATCCCTCTTTAATCATTTCAACGTGAATAAGTGGTGTGCAAAATCCATTGCTTCTCATCAATTTAATTGGTGTAGGATAAGCATACCATAATTCTTATTCATTCTCATCAAGTCGATTTAATCCTTCCCTTCGGAGTTTATTGTCCACAAATAAATTCAAGTTCCAATTGCTTTTATTCTTTCTTTTTCCGTAGTTCAAAGTTTTCTCGCCTATCTCGTCGGTACCTCCGTCTAAATCATCGCAAGGCTTTGATCTTATTCTCGTGATCATTCAGTTATATCTCATCATCCTTTTCGTTACCGGAGTTCTTCATGTTGGTTCTTCATCAGTTAATTCATTCTTCAAATATTGAGTAATTCTTCTAGAGCAGCTCAAACTTTATTCTTTTGTATACCGAGATGCAAATAATTCACCGTATTCTTTTGAAGTGGAGTTTTGCATTCTTTGCTCTTCCCAGCTCATCAATATTTTGGTTGCGGCATAATTCACATCAAGTCTTGAGATGTTTTAATAAGCCCACATCAAGCTTATTCTTTTGTTGTTGATTTTCTCAACAACTCCGTTCAAGCCTTTCTCTTGACGATTCTCTTTCAAATTCTTTCGTGGTGAAATTTTTCATCTTCTTCTCGGTTATTTCATTCCATTTTTTTTCAATTCTTCTGGAGGCATTGTCTTGTTCATTTTGTCATGCTTTGTTCCATCTTCTCAGTTCTTGTTCCATTCCATTCATCTTCAACCAGTGTCCTTTTCCTTCCATTTTCAGTCGGAGTGCTGCCCGAATTCCTTCGTTTTAATTCCTTTTCTATCAATTTTAACCGGAGTGGTTTATTGTCTCTCTCTTGTCATTTAAGCTATCGATTCTCGTCGTTTGCCTTGTTTCCTCTTTTTACCGGAACTTGTCATCTCGTTCATCTTCATTGCATTCTTCCTTTCGAGTGGCTCAACCTCTCAAGGTTCTTTGGTTTCACTCTTTTGTCATCGAAGAAGTTGTGTCCTTCATTTTTTTTCCTCCGTCTCGTTCCTAAGATCTCGGGACGAGATCTCTTGTTAGTAGGGGAGTATTGTGACACCCCGAGACCGGCGCGCCAAGTGTCAGCCAGTTATTCGTCGTTGTTGCCTAGTCACCTGCTTGCGTGTTGCATCTTGCCATGTCATCATGTGTGTTGCATCAGCTTGTTTTCAAAACTTGCATCCGCCTGAGTCCCCTCGTCCTTTCCATTGTCCGTTCGGAGTCCAGACACACTTGCACGTGCCTACGGCGCATGAGTGGCTGAAAAATGTTCTCGGAATGGGTTGAAACTTGGCGTGTGGTCTTATTATAGCATAGGTAGACCGCTGTCAAGTTTCGTCGCATTCGGAGTTCGTTTAATAGCCCAACGGTTAACCGTGTTAACCGCCGGAAGCCTTTTTCCTTTTGGCCCAGCACCCCTTTCACACAGCCCACCAAACCCATTCTAACCCCTCCAAGCTCTTGGCCGTTCGATCACGATCATGTGGCCGCGAACGGCTCCTCACTTGGACACTCCTAGCTCCCTCTACCTATATATATGTGGCTCCTCCCGTATTTCTCGCAGATGAACCCTAACCCTCTTCCCTCTGCGCTGCCGGACACTTCTTCCCCATCCGGACATATCCAGCCGCCGTCCCACAGCCAATCCGGCGCTGGCACGTCATTCCCGCGCCCCACATCGCCGCCGGCCCGCGGAGCCCATCAGGGGCCCGCGGGGCCCGAGACGCCGCCTCCGCTGCGCGCGCCAGCGCCACCCCGTGCCCTCGCCTCCCATCGATCCCCGCCGGATCCCGCCTCCTCCCGCCACCGCCGTCGCCTCAGCCCCGCACCGCTCCGTCAGGGCCTCCGTTCCCCGCCGCCGCCACAGTCCACACCGGCGCCGTCTTCGCCCGCCTCTGGCCGGATCCGGGCCCGGCGCCCCCGGATCTGCCCGTTCCCGCGTCGCCGGAGTCTCGCCGGTGGCAGCTGGCGCCGCCGCCGCCGCACCATGGCTCGGGCTCGAGCTCCCTGCCCGCCCCGTTGACCGCAGCCCGGCTGGCCGCCGATCCAGCATCTGGGCCGCCTCCCAGCGCTCCGACCTCGTGGGCCCCAGCACCGACCCAGCAGCTCATCCATTCACATGGGCCGCAGCAGCGCCCGACCCAGTCCAGCTCCCCCACGCCACTGCTCGCCCGGCCTCGCGGGCCTGGTCCTCCGCGTGGGCCGCTACAGCGCCAGGCCGGCCTTGTGGGCCAGAGCCTCCCGCGGCCCAGCTCCTCCACCGCCTCGGCCCACCTTACCTCTCCACCAAGCCGGCCCAAGTGGCCCATATTGAGCCCGTCTAAATCTCGCCCATGTGCATTATAATTATATTGCGCTCAGTTTTCGGTCCAGATTTTGTCTAAGTCCAAAAAAAATGCATAATTTGTTGCTATGTTCATGTGGATGTAACTTGATGTGTGTATGTCCAAATTGAGTGAATGAGATGTCAAAATGATCGTGTTGATATGCTCTACACTTTGTTCCATTGTGCCATGCTTGTTTGACTTCATCTAGATGCTCTAATCTCTGTTGCAAGAGTGCTACTTGTTATAAACTGCTGTTACTTGTTATTTTGATGCCATGTTTGATATATGATAACTTGATGCATGTTTATCCAAATAGTGCATATGATATGTCAAAATGTTCATTATGAAGTGTACTACATGATGGTTGCTGTAGCATGCTTGTTTGAGTTCATCTTGCCATGTTAATCTCTGTTGTGAAAGTGCATTTGGCTGTTAAGAGCTAAAGCTTGTTATGAGATGCTGATTTCACTTGATCATTGCTATTGATGTGTTTGTCTTCATGCCACATGTTTAGTTGTTTTAGAAGCACAATAATATGGTATTTGTTATGGTGCATTTAATTTTCCATGATATGCCTTGTGTTGAATTAAACATGCTTGCAAACATGCCATGCCAACTTAACTGTTTTATACTTAGTGAAATTTGTACTAAGTCTGGAATCTGTCATATCCTGATGCTATGTTTGCTTGATGCCCTAGGCAAATCCATGCTTGTTTTGGAGTGGCCAATGATCATGTCTTGTTGTCCATGTTATTGTCTATCCATTAATGCCTTTACTTGCTCATATGACCTGCTGTGGCTTATTTATTTCTTTCTCTCAAGTTGCTATAAAATATAACTGTCAGGTTTTTAACAGCATGTTCGATTTGGTGTAGCTTGTTGCTATTGATCCATGCCTCCCATGGAGATGCTCCAATGGATTTGTTTGCTGTAGGATATGTCTACTACATGTCCATGCTCTTTGTGTACTTAGTTGAGTTGATATGCATGTTGTTTTCTGCCTCCGAAGGCAGCATCGTGATGATGTTTTTGCCTTCCCAGATATTGGCTAAGTCTGGATAATTTTATTGCAACTTGCCATGCTTATTTAAATGTGTTCCAGCAAGATTTTGGGTGTGTTCTAAGTTCCTACTTGTTAAGTAACATGTTTACTTCCTGTCCATGCTTCTTGTCTGGATGTTTGGGTGCTGTAGCTTATATTTATCTTGCTCCAAAGTTGCTATGTGGCTGTTAGCTTCAGCTTGTTGTTATATCTTGTTTCATGTGTATCTTTTAGCCCGTTGCTCCATTTTGGGTGTGCCTTATATGAAACTTGTGTGTTCTGCATGTAGAATCATAATATCATGTTGTTTTCGTGTTTGGAGTGAGTTTGCTTGATGTTTGGTTGCATCTTGCACCGTTGCTTTGCTTGTCTTGTTTTGCTCATATCTTCTAGGCCGTAGCTCCGAATTAAACAAACTTTATGTGAAACTTGACTAGAATTTCGTGTAGATCATCATGGTGCATATTAAATTGCTGTTTAACAACTTTAACTTAAGGTTTGTTCAGATCTGGACTAATTTCAAACTATGCATATGAGGACTTACCGGATTTGTTATATGTAGTTTCCGGCCTCATTTAAACTTGTTGACTTGTGTTGTTTTTGAGTGCTTCCTGCCTTGACATGTATTGCATCATATATAGACCTGTCTTGCATCATACTTTCTTGAGCATATTGCCATGTTCTTGTGTAATGTGTTTACCGTATTGCTTGCTTCTTCTCGTTAGTTCTTGTTCCATTGCGATCGTGAGGATTCGTTCGTCTACTTGTGGTTCTTCTTCAAGGCTTTTTCTCCGTCTTCTTCCCGGATCCGTTCTTCTTCCTTGCGGGATATCAAGCAAGATGACCATACTCTTGGATACCATTACTATGATTGCCATGCTTAGTGTCTCGATGCTATCGTTATATGTCGTGCTACCCATCATTAATGTCAGCCCCTCTCCTTGTTGCCATGAAACCTCTAACCTTTGAAACCTTCATAGCAAAACCATTGTTTGGCTATGTTACCCGCTTATTGCGTTGTTAGTTGCAGGTGAAGATGAAGATCGTTCCATGTTGGAACTTGTTGTTGGATTATCACAATACCTATTATTATTATTAACACACCTATATAGTGGGCATGGGTGGAAGGCTTGGCCTTTTCCTCGGTGTTTTGTTCCACTCATGCCACCTTAGGCGCCGATAAACCGACATTATGTTCCTTGATTTTGCGTTCCTTACACGGTTGGGTATATGGGGACCCCTTGACACTTCGTCTTTGAATAAAACTCCTCGAGCAAGGCCCAACATTGGTTTTAATTTGCGTCATAATAACAACTTAATTAATTAATTAAATTGCATAGGGGGGACGCTCCCTCGAGATTCTTTTCTACATAGCAGGGGGGCCAGTGTTGATGGTGTTGGTCCCAAACGGGTGGACTGCGGGGCCACCTTGGGGAAACCCGAGGGCTGGTTTTACTCGTAGGATGTCCCATCCGGACGTGGCCTGAGATGAGATACGCGCGGTTACTATCAGGGTGTTGGCACGCCGGGAGGTCTTGCTGGACTTGTTTCCTCATTGTCGAAATGTCTTATGCATCGGGATATCGAGCCTGATCGGATTTCCCTAAGATAAGGGGTAATAATAATTATTACTTCAGCTGATCGTGAGAGCTTGTGATGGGCTAAGTTGGAACACCCCTCCAGGGTTATGATCTTTCGAAAGCCGTGCCCGCGGTTATGTGGCAGATTGGAATTTGTTAATGTCCGGTTGTAGAAAACTTGACAGAGGATCCAAAGTAAAACACACAACTGTGTGAGTAACCGTTACTGTCTCTTTTCACTTTGAGAAGAGGACACGGTGGGGTTATGTTTGACTCGTAGGTAGTCCAGGATCTTTAGCGATCACTACTAGTTTGCGACCGTTAGCGTAGATGCTCATCTTATTCTTGTACTCGTAAGTTAGCCACCATATATAGCTTAGCCGCTGCTGCAACCTCACCACTTAAACTCTTCCTTACCTATTAAGCTTTGATAGTCTTGTTACCCATGGTTATGGGATTGCTGAGTCCTCGTGGCTCACAGATACTACAACAACAGTTGCAGGTGCAGGTTTCCGATGTCTTGACGTGAGAGGGATGTCGTTGTGTTGGAGTTCTTTCTTCTTCTTCTTCTTCTTCTTCAGTCTCGGCTTTGGTTCCGGGTCGGCAGCCAGGGATAGCAGATGGATGTCATTGTGCTTTTCATGTTTGCATCAGTAGTCGGATGCCTTGTATTGATGATGTTGTATTCATGTGGCTTGTATGTATTGTTGTATCCCCCATGTATGTATGTAATGGTACGATGTAATGATATCCATCTTGCTAAGCACCCGATATGCGGTTGTGCCCCAATCACGTAAGTGCCACGTGATTGGGATAGAATCGCATCTTGGGCCTGATAACCGGATTCTATGGAGGGTGCTCTCGTCATTGAAGAACACCACACCATGATGGGTGCAGTGATGAAGAAGATTTAGTCTGTCAAGGGTGGACTGAATGAAGCCTTCAACAGCCTTTTAAAAGACTTTGAGGTAAGCCATGTAATGAGTTTTATGAAATTTTATTTGTTTTAAGTGCATATATATTGCCATTAGCCCCTGATGCTTTGTGTGATTCTGAAAAGAATCGGATGAAGTATCCATAGAGTAGCATACTTACAGAGCTGAACTGTTGTGCATGCTTCTTTAGTTACGGCGACTGTGCTAGACGCAGAGGTCGCCGAACTAAATCGGAAGCTCGAGGTGGCCAATGCGGACCTCGACCGCATCAACCGGTGTTTTGATGAAACACAAGATATGCGGATTTTTATTTAAATGTCAATAAGACTTAAGTTATTAAGTATGAGTACAAACTCTAACATTGTATTCTGTATTACACAGTTGGCGCTGCTGAGCTCGAGGCCCTCAAGGGCGAGGTTGCCAGGGCCAAGGAGGAGGCCAAGGCAAACAAGGCGGCTGCTGATAAACCAGTTGCTGATTTAGAGGCCGAAAATGCGGAGTGCAAGAAGCACAAGTCTCGGGTGTCCGAAGTCGAGGTCGAGCTTCAAGATGCCATCCGTAAGTGTGAGGCATCGGAGAAGACGGCTTCAAAATAGGCGATCGAGCTGTCTGTGGTAGTAAAGTCTGCCCAGGACGCGTGAGGCGAGGCGCGCAGTGCTCGTCAAGAGATCGAGCAGGCACGACAGATAGCATATGGTAAGATATTTCACTTACAGAGCATCTTTGGAGGGCGGAAGTATATTGGGCTAACCCGATTGTGGAGTTCTCCAGGCGTGTTTGTTGATCTTCCAAGGAGCAGCACATACGCCGCCCAGTATTTCCATGCCCTATAGGGGAACAACACGGAGAAGCTGTTTTGGTCGCAGTTCGAGGCACCAAAACATCCGATGTCCCTCAGCGACCAGATGAAGCAGCTGGTCGAGCTGCACAATATAGCGAGTTCGGCCATGAAGGACTTGGTAGTCCGGCTATGGCCCACTGAGCCAATCCCAAGTAGTTACTTCGGGTTGGTGAAGCGGCTCCTCGAGGTGAGTCCGCGGGTCGACGCTTTAACGCGGTCGGCTTACATAGAAGGGGCTCGGATGGCCTTCGCGCGCGTCAAAGTGCATGGGGCAAAGATGAACGTAGTGCATATAGAAACTGCAGGCCCGCCCGCAAGCAAGGAGCACCGCAAGATGGAGAAGTACTTCGAGGACGTCATCGAGGGCGCCCGCCTTGTAGAAGGCCAGTGTTCGAAAGATGTTGTTTTTGATTAGTTGTATCCGGATATCAAGACTATGCTTGGGAATCCAGTGTATATAACTTTTGTGCTATTGATCATATTTGCGTATTTTTTCCTCCTGTGTGACTGTTTATCTTAAATCTGAAAGTTTCCAGTCGTCGGCTTCAGCCCCTAGGTACATAGTACTGGGGTGTTCGGTCATATGCAAATACACACTTTATCCAACATCTTGATCCGTATAGAATGTGTATGCGGAGCGAACCAGGCAATTAGACTATGCGGCGTTATTTCTTTCACTTAGTCTTAGGAGTTTGACAAGTGGGGCTAGGTACTAGCCCCTAGTGTGGATGAAGTATCCAGTTGCACTTGGCAAGGCGAAAAACCAACCCTTCGTATAACACGGGGTAGATCTCTATCGATCGTAGTATAACACTAAGTCACCGTATTGTGGACCAAGTTCTCGCTTATCATGACAGTCAGTTTTCGGCTTTCTCTACTGGGGTACTTGACCGGACTAGTCGGAAGTACTATCACAGTAGTTCTCCCTTTACTCCCTAGCCAAACAATCGGGAACGTAGGGGTAAGCACAGGATCCGGGCAACCCAACTATTGACCGAAGTCATGATTCGGAACTGATGCATATAATGCAGACATCTAGGACACCGAACACTCCCTATAGGTGTTTGATCTTTTCAACTTATACCAGGATTGAAGACAGCCCCTGGTAATGAACCTTTATTAACAAGGCACATATGGCAATCTTATGCGAGAAGAGAACATTCCATCGTGAGTGAATACAACTCTGTAGATGATATGAGTAAAATTGTTCTATTAATATCCCTCTATAGTACGGCGAGCCGCAAAGTTTACAGATAATGCCAACGACCTTTTTTGGACATTTTACATGCCAAAAAGGTATATAACAAGAAAGAGAAAAAAGGTTTACACAGGGTCTTAATCTAAAAAGAAACCTTAGTGCGGGTCCCTGCTGCACGTCTGCGTCATTTTCTGCTTTGTAATGTGTCCTTGAAGGTATGAGTATGATGGCCATCTGTAGAAAAAATGAAATAAAACCCCAGTGTGGCCAAAGTAAGTCTCGTCCGTTTTAATGAACCAAGAGAAGATAAGTTTAAGGTCCGAACAGGTTCAATCCGAACTACGGACTGTATGCGGGTGCCCGTCGTCACCGCCAAGGAATTTTTAGGGCATAATTATGTACTCGAGGTACATATGCCATCACCATGTGGGGCGGTCGACGGGGGCATAGCCCTCAATCTTGCTCAGGTTCATCTGAGCTGCCGCACTGAGGTGTGTGCCAGACACGTTTTGCCGTGTCCGCTATTGCTACATTATCTGGCTTGAATAGGCCACATTGTACTTCGGATGCTAAGGACGCAGTATCTTCCTCCGTACGGAGAGAGAACTCCATATTTCTGTTGACCATGATAACACTGCGTGGGCAGGCATCTTGAGCTTTAAATAGGCATAATCCGGGACTGCATGAAAGCGGGCGAAGGCCGTTCTTCCGAGTAGGGCGTGATAGCCACTTCAGAATGGAGCTATGTCGAAGATCAATTCTTCGCTTCGAAAGTTGTCGGGAGAACCGAATACAACCTCCAATGTTAAGGAGCATGTGCAGTGAGCTTCAATGCCCGGTATCACTCCTTTGAAGGTCATGCTGCTTGGCTTGATTCTTGATGGGTCGATCCCCATCTTGCGGACAGTGTCCTGATATATCAGATTGAGACTACTGCCGCCGTCCATAAGGACTCGGGTTAGATGGTATTCATCTATTATTGGGTCGAGCACTAAGGCAGCCGAACCCCCGTGCCGAATACTACTTGCATGATCCCTGCGATCGAAAGTGATCAGACAGGCTGACCATGGATTGAATTTTAGGGCGACAGGCTCAATGGCATAGATGTCGCGGAGTGCGCGTTTGCGCTCCCTTTTTGGGATATGAGTGGCATATATCATGTTCACTGTTTTGACCTCCGGTGAAAATTTCTTCTGTCCCCCTATATTCGGCTGGCGAGGTTCATCCTCGTCTTCGCTCTGTGGCTCCTTCCCCTTGTGTTCGGCGTTTAACTTGCCGGCCTGCTTGAAAACCCAACAGTTACGGTTGGTGTGGTTGACAGATTTTTCTGGGGTGCCATGGATTTGGTAGGGCCTGTCTAATATTCTGTCCAAACTCGACTGACTGTCTTTGTTGCCTTTAAATGGCTTCTTCCATTGACCGGGTCTGAAGCCGCTAAATCCGGCGTTTACCGCTGTATCATCTAGGCTTCCAGGATTGTTTTGACGCTTGTTTTTATTGTGCCGTGGCTTTCCATTGCCGTCCCTGACTTCAGATGTTCCAGGGTCGCTGGTACTGCTACGAGCTAACCATCTATCCTCACCCACGCAAAAGCGATTCATTAGTGTAGTTAGGGTTGCCATTGTCCTCGGCTTTTCCTATCCAAGGTGTCTGGCTAGCCACTCATCTTGGATACTATGCTTGAATGCCGCTAAGGCTTCGGTGTCCGGACAATCGAAGATCTGGTTCTTCTTAGTGAGAAACCGGTTCCAAAGCTTGCGGGCTGACTCCCCGGGTTGTTGTATGATAAATCGTCAGCGTCCGGGGACCGGACATAAGTCCCTTGAAAATTGGCTCGAAAAGCGTCCTCAAGTTCTTCCCAACTCCCAATGGAGTTTTCAGGAAGACTGTTTAGCCAGTGCCGAGTTGGTCCTTTCAACTTGAGGGGTAAATATTTGATGGCGTGGAGATCATCTCCTCGCGAATGTGAAGAATAAAATCTTCTATCCAGACGGCAGGATCCGTCGTTCCATCGTACGCTTCGATGTTCATGGGTTTAAACCCTTCCGGGAAATCATGACCCAGTACCACATCGGTAAAGAATAGAGGGTGTGAAGCTGCTCTGTATCTTGCAATATCGTGGCGTATGTCCGATGGTTGTGGTGTTCAGTATTGACCCCGAACAGGTATATCACCGGCGCGATTGGCTTGATAGCCGCCGTCCCGTGCGGGGCCTCGATCTCTGGGTCCGAATATAGACCTCATCTTGCTAGCTTTTTGTTTAGTTCCTCACGCAGATCATGCTTTCGGACTTGGGATGCATCCTCCTTTCATTTATGGAGTGGGGGCTTGTGTATGCCAGTGCTAGTGACTCTGTCCCGTCCGCGAGGTGGTCGGTCCGGCTTGTCGGTGGTGTTATATTTCGGTGGGGCGGGCGCAATAGCCTCGTCGTCAAATTTGGGCAGCAGCTTGCACTTGGGGTAGCCTTTGGTTTGGCCATTAAAGCCATGTCCCTGTTCGGCATCTAGCACCTCATTCCATCTATCATTGAGCGTGTCTTCTGCAAGTCGAGTTGTCTCTGCTACTTTTTTAAGCTTCGTGCGGTGGCTATAAACCGCCAATGGAAGAGTTTTTGTTCAGAGGGTTCTTCTGGGACGGTATATTTGTTGTCATCCAGGCTAACCTCTTCTTCGGAGATCGGTTCATAGTCGTTGTCTTTGGCATCGCTGTCATCGGACTGCGGCTTCGGACTCTGTTCACCGTCCTCTCGCTCCTCCTGCTCTAACGCTGGGTCTGCGGAGTCTTCGGCTTGTTCCGGAATATTACCGTCATTAGTTGCGGTGTTTCTATCCTTTCCTTTACGGGATTTTGCTCGGCGTTTTGGGTGCCGATGCTTGGGAGGTTCTTCGGCAGGTTTATCCTCTACCGGAATGTTTTCACCATTGCCTTTTGCCTCTTTCGGTGTGTCCACCATATATATGTCGTATGAAGACATTACTTTCCACCACCCTATTATGGGACTGCTTTGATCTGTATCTTCTTCAACTTCGAGGTCCATCTAACCGAAGTCTTCTGAAGCGTAGTCTAGTGGATCGGTTTGATCTTCAGTCGTGGCTACCAAGTGGGTGGTGGGTGGGGAACGAAATTCTTCATCCCCTTGGGTATAGCGCGGTTGTTCATTAGCCTCCAGTTCGAACAGGATATAGTGAGGCTGTGTATTCTCGTCCAAGGAGAGTGATCTCAATGACCTTAACATGTTGCCAAGTGGTGAGTGCTGGAAAATATCTGCAGCACAGAGTTCGGCGATAGGCGCCGGATTAGATTTGAGGGGTGCAGTTACGCGCAGTTCGGAATCAGATACTGGAGCTAAGTCCGGGGTTCCGGTAACACATACCCCATTAGTTGGGTCCGTGTGCGGCTCCATCATCTTAGAGTCTGCGGCTCCCATGGTGGGGTTGAGATTCCCATCTTCGGGTGGCGCGATGCGTTCTGGATCTAGGGCCAGAACTGTTGAAAGTGCTATTTCCTGATCCGATGACAGAGCTAAGTCATGATCATCGTGGTGGCAAAGAGGGTTCACTGCTGGCTCGAATTCGGCGAAGATCAAGTCTCCGCGGACGTCGGCAACGTAGTTCAGGCTACCGAATCTGACATGATGGCCACGGGATAGCTCTCGATCTGCTCAAGGTGGCCTTCAGTGTTGGCCCGAAGCGTGAAACCGCCAAACACGAAGATTTGGCCGGGAGGGAAGATCCCCTCGACGTCGCCATTGTAGTTGTCGACGTGATCCATCAAACCTTCCGTCGACGACATAGTGGAACTCTCAATGAAAGCACCAATGTCGGTGTCAAAACCGGTGGATCTCGGATAGGGGGTCTCGAACTATGCGTCTGTGGATTGATGTTAACAGGAGGCAGGGGACACGATGTTTACCCAGGTTCAGGCCCTCTCGATCGAGGTAAAACCCTACTTCCTACTATATTGATATGGATGAATATGTGTACAAGAGTTGATCTACCTCGAGATCGTGAAGGCTAAAACCCTAAGTTTCAGCCTATGAGGATTGAATGATTCTCTATCTTTTTCTACGGACTAAACCCTCCGGTTTATATACACACCGAAGGGGCCTAGGGTTTGAACATATTATCTTGTAGAGGAAGGAAAATCTACACCCAAGCCTAAATTTGCCATTACAGGAATTCAGGAGCCCTATCCGGATACGAGCGATGATCTTCTATAGTAATCTTCATGGCCCAACAGTACGGCCCACCAGGAGTTTGTCCGGCCACATAAGGACCCCTCTATCCAGGACTCCCTCATCCAGCACCCCTCCTGGGGCTCAAGAGCAAGCAACAAGCGCGCTCCTGAGGTCAGGCCGCAAGCGGGAGCTCCCGAGGTTGGTGTAGGGGGAAGCTCCTCCCGAGGCAGTGTCAGCTGCGCACCCGGAGGGGCTGCTGAGGGCTTGAAGAGGCACTCCTCGAAGACGTCGGGCTCCTGTGACTGGCGCTTGGACGCCCTCTTAGCGATGTCGTCTGCCTCCTTGTTCGTGCCGTGTGGTACATGCTGCAGCTCTAGGCCCAAGAATTGTTTCTCCATTTTGCGTACCTCCGCTAGGTACGCCTCCATGTGCTTATCCCTTGGCTCGTAGACCTTGTTGGAGAAGTTGACGAGGAGCTAGGAGTCGCCCTTGATGGTGAGGCGCTTCACACCCAGGGCGGCCGCAGCCTTCAGGCTGGCGATCAGGCCTTTGTACTCCCCGACGTTGTTGGGGACCTTCTCACCGTGCTGGAAGCAGAGCTGCACGGCATAGTAGAGCTTGTCCTTGGTGGGCGAGATGAGCACGGCGCCAGCCCCCGCGCATTGGCGTGCGAAGGCGCCGTCAAAGTACATGAACCAGCCATTCGGTGCTTCACTCCCTGGCGAAAGGGACCGATCCTCACCCCTCCGGGCTCTGTGGTGTCGGTCCATTCTGCCATGAAGTCGGCGAGCGTGGCGCCCTTGACGACTCTGGTGGTGCTGAACTCCAGCTAGAACACTTGCAGCTCGATGTTCCATTCGGTGACCCTTTCCACAACATTGGGGCTCCTCAACACCCTCTCCAATGGGTAAGCGAAAACGACCTTCATGGGATGGCCTTAGAAGTAGTGACGCATCTTGCGCGAAGCAACGAGGAGCGGGAGCAGAAGTTTCTGTGGCATGGGGTAGCGTGACCGGGCGTCGTGGAGCATCGTGCCGATGAAGTACACCGGGTGCTCGACGAGGGTGGGAGTATTGGCGGAGACCAAGCTCTCCTGGCGTCGTGGCGCCTCTTGAGGCAAGGGGGCCTCAGGACCTTGGTCACCGGATGGGGCAGCTACAGCTTCAGGAATGTCGTATCGTGGAGCCTGATCATCGGCCGGTCCTACCGGAGCCTTGGGAGTTTCGTCCTGGGGCTGTGTGGTCCTGTCCTGGCGCCACAACCGGACTGCCACTAAAGTTGCGCTAGCGGAGTGAAGTGCATCGGCTAGGTAAAGCACCAAGGGCTCTTGAGGTTTGGGCGCCACCATTACAAGCGGGCTGGTGAGGTATTTCTTGACTTCTTTGAAGGCTGCATTGGCTTCACGAGTCCACTCAAACGGGCCCTTCCACTTCATTAGGTTGAAGAAGGGGAGGGCACGCTCCACAAGTTTGGAAATGAAATGCCCGAGCGACGTCACACAGCCGGCTAGCTTTTGCATCTCTTTGAGGGTCTTCGGCGGACTGATCTTCTCTATGGCCTTGACCTTCTCGGGGTTTGCCTCAATTTGTCTGTGTGACACCAGGAAACCCAGCAGGTTGCCTGACGGGACGCCGAACACACACTTTTCCGGGTTGATCCGTAGGTCTACCGTGCGCAGGCTGGCAAAGGTCTCTTCCAAATCTTCGATGAGGGTCTTGGCCTCCCGATATTTTACCACGATGTCATCAACGTAGGCCTCAGCATTCCTCCCGAGCTACTCTCCCAGGGCGATATGCACCAGTCACTAGAAAGTTGCTCCTGCATTCCGCAACCCGGAAGACATACAGGGTGAGGAAAGCCGTCTACTCGACATCTTGCACTGGCATCTTGATTTGACGATAGCCCAAAAAGGCAACCCGGAAACACAGTAGGTCAGACTTGGCGGTGGAGTCGACAATCTGGTCTATGTGCGGCAGCGGGAACGGGTCTTGTGGGCAGGCCTTGTTGAGGTTGGTGAAGTCGACACACATGCGCTCCTTCCCACCTTTCTTGGGCACGACTACTGTGTTTGCCAACCATACCGGGCACCGCACCTCGCGGATCACACCAACTTCTTGCAACTTACGAGTCCCTTGTACGATGAAAGACTGCTTCTCAGTGGACTGCCACTGGGCCTTCTGCTTTACTAGGCGTACGTTAGGGCATACATTTAGGTGATGCTCAATCACCCCTCTTGGGACTCCCGCCAGGTCCTTGGGTTCCCACGCGAACACCTCCTTGTTCACGCGCAAGAAACCAACCAGCTCCTTTTCTTGATCTGGGGGAAGGCCATCACCTATGCTAAAGGTGGCTCCTGATGCCCCGTCCTCATAAAGCAGCACTTGCTTCATCTCGGCTCAGTCTTGAGAGAAAAGTTGCTTCTTTTTGGCTGGCGCAGCCCACACGGCCTCCGGAGCTGCTTCATTGGCCGGGCGTGATGCCGCCGCGGCCCTGAAGGCGAGCTTGAGGGCCCCGAGGGCCTCCTTGGTATTTTCGTCCAAAGTGAGGACGCCATTGCTCCCCGGCATATTCATGAGGTTGTAGGCCTAGTGAATCGCCGCCATGAACTTGCCCAGGGCTGGGTACCCGAGGATGGCATTGTACGGGAGGCTGATGTAGGCGATGTCGAAGTCGATGAGTTGTGTCAGTAGTTGTTGCGGGTGCCGAAGGTGACGGGGAGACGGATCTGCCCCATGGTGCTGGTGGAGCCGTCAACGACCTCGGAGAACGGCCTGGTGGGGCGGAGCCCTTCGGGCGACACATGGAGCATGCCGAATGCTTCGGCAGAGAGCACGTTGAGTCCAGCACCGCCGTCGATGAGGGTCTTGGTTACCGCCACGTTGCAGATTCTCAGGGTGCAGAGCATCGGGAGCGCGCCTGCACCTGCGGTGATCACCGGGTGGTCTCTGGAGTCGAAGCTGAAGTCGGCCTCTAGAGCCGCCCATCTTGGAGGGACTCCCTGATAGGCTCTGATGGAGCCCACTTGATGGAAGAACTTCTTGACGTGGCGATCCGAGGGCGGTGCCTAAGAGCCACCGAGGAGGGCCGCGACGAGATGGGGTACCGGCGTCGCGAAGCGTGTGGTGAAGAGACCGCACATCTCCTCCCAGCAGGGCACGGATGACTCTGGCAGTATGAGAAACCAGGCGCGCGGCACGCCGGTGAGGGTCATGGGGAGCCAGCTGGCTATGACCTTGATGTTGCCGCCAGCCGCCCAAACGGTCTCCTTGTAGGCCTAGAGGAAAACGGCTAGATCTGCCGCTCCGTCGTAGCGAGGAGGCATTTCCGGCCTGAACCTAGGTGTCCACTATACATGTCGCAATGCGGGGTTGAAGGCTCGGTGACCAGAAACGCCGCCGCGCGCGCTCACCGAGCCGGCCGAAGAGGTGGTGCCTGCCATGGGAGCCTGGTGGATGGAGAGTGAGGTGAACGGAGAGGTGGGACTTCGGCGCACCCCTACCTGGCGCGCCAAATGTCGGATTTCAGGTTCCGCAAACCCTTGAGAGGTTCGAACTCTAGGGTGCGCACGAAGAACACTCTCTCCCTAGCGCGCTCGCCCTATGATTCCACAACCTAGCTTGACGAACTCAAAGAACAAGGGACACAGACGATCATATTTGTTCTGGCCACCTTGCGGTGTAATACCGTACTCTAGTGTGTATGGTGGATTGCCTCGTGGGGCTGAGTATGCACTAGTACAAGGGATTAACAGCCTCCGAAGGAGAGGTGTTCTTGGGCTCGGATGAGCTTGGGTGTGTGTGGGGTGGAATGGATCATATCCCTTCTAAGGTTGGATCAGCTCAATATGAGATGTTCGGATCCCCCTCTATGGTGGTGGCTAGGTCCTATTTATAGTGGCCTTGGTCCTCTTCCCAAATATCAGCGGGAAGGGATCCCACAATGGCCAAATTTGAATGGGAACAACTAGTACAAGTTATCCTGACAAAAGTGGTCTTCGCCTGCCAAAGGCTCTGGTGGCGACGCTGCGCCGGGCTCCACGATGACCTCCATTCTGCCACCCTGACGGTCCTTGGTCTTGTTGCACCGATATGCAAACCTTTCCCTAATTCCTCGAGATTCCACGCCTGCGCATGCTCCCCTAGCACCAAAGGGTAGACTGGTACACTACGCCCGCTGGCGCCCGCGTGGCCTTGTACGTCATGGCTCACGTCACGCAAACCTCGTGAGGTGCACCTTGCATAGGTATCTCCTCTCCTCGGGAGCCAGCCTAGGGAGACTGCCCCCAGGGAGGTCTGGTTGTCACCCGCCTCGCGAGGCTTCGCCCCTGGCGAGGGTCTTGAGTTGCGGTTGGTGAAGTTGGGCCGTACTAGGCCGCTAATGGAGCCACGTCACGGGCCGCAGGCAGGCAAGTCTGGGTACCCCCATTCCCAGGACGTCGACAGATGTGACACTAAGCGGTGCATTTAATGCACCCTATCAGCCTGCAAAGTTAGGTATGATAGCACTATTAGCTATCATGTTAGTGCGTAATGACTACTTTGTCACTTTGGTCGCCCCTTGATCTATAAAAGGAGGCCCATGGAAACTGTAGAAACGGTTGGAGAATAGAGAAACCCACACCACCGTACGCGCGTAGTCATGACTGCCCAAGGGCAACCCTTGCAGTGCGAGTGTACTATGCTCCACCACCACCATTCCATCATCAATCCACCAAAGTAGGAGTAGGGTCTTACGCCTCGCGGCGGCCCAAACCTAGGTAAATTTCTTGTGTGCTCCCCGTCATGCTGTCGTGCGCTGGTTTGCTCTTTGTACACTACGACGTCCCCATGCCGAACCAGCAAGGGGCCTCCTGGTCCCATAGGTGGCCGTGGATATCCCGCGACATCTTTGGCATGCCAGGTAGGGGGCTCGATTGCGCGAACCTGAAAGCGTGCACAGCGCATCATCATCATCATCGCCATCTTCCTCTTCGATGACACCATCAGTTATGGCGCCCAAGAAGAAGTCTAGTGCTTCTTCCCATCCATCCACCTCGAATGCTACGCGGCCCGCGGAATCTAAAGCCGCGGGGGACGCTGATGTGAGCTGCGATGTGAATGCTGCTAGGGATGTGGCTGGACCACGCGGCCCCATCACCATATCCCTCGCGGCCGACGCAAGGGCAGGAGACGTTGGGAGAGAACAGCATCAGCAGCGCCTCGACAGCCACGTCCCGCAAGGTGTGGGAGGGGAAGGGGTGTCACTCCGTTCGCTCCTCCTCCTTCCACCGGCAGACACAACCGTAGCAACGGCACTCAGTGTGGAACAAGCCATCACCCTCCGGTCGTCCCCGCTACGAGAGCGAACACGACGCATGTACCTCCTCCCGGACGAGTCTCGGTGCTCAACGGGGCCTTTGATCCTCGAGGGCCACAACCATGCAACGCCATTGCCTAGGCGGTCGTTCCGCAGCAGCGTGGGCGCGGCGCTGCGGCCGTTACCAACGCTGGCGCCATCAGGAGCCAGGCGACGGTGCGGCCGACATCATCAACGTCCATGCCAAGTACAGCCACGGAGGCTATGGCATGAGCTCAACTATTGCTGAGGTTTCTGCCAGCAGCTGAGCAGATGGATGAATGGCGTGCCACCATCCAAAGCCTGCTTGGTTTCGCCGAAGCTGGGGGCTCTCGGGAAGCCGGCCTGCCACAGCCTTCCCAAGAAACAGCAAAGTCAACACGGCGGTCGATGCAGGTGTAGCAAAGTCAAGAACCCAACGACGTCTCGATGGCCTCTTCTGTTCCTCGAGCTCGTTTGGGCCAAAATCAAGCGCCAGAGGATGGACGGCGGGGAGATGCGTGTGTCATCACAAATCGACGCCGCGACGACCTCCGCCAGACCGATGGGTGCAGTGGCCTCAATGTCGACGAGCTTGCGTTCGATGTTGGCGGGTTGATACGTCTCGAACGTATCTATAATTTTTGATTGTTCCATTCTATTATATATTTTGTGTTGGATGTTTAACTGGATTTATTATACACTTTTATATTCTTTTTGGGACTAACCTACTAACCCAAGGCCCAGTGCAAATTGCTGTTTTTTTGCCTATTTCAGTGTTTTGCAGAAAAGCGATATCAAACGGAGTCCAAACGGAATGAAACCTTCGGGAGATTTATTTTTGGAACCGTATCTTCCCATAAGACTTGGACTATACGCGAGGGAACGAGAGTGGCGGCCATGAGGGTCCAAGGCGCGCCCAGGGGGGCACGCCCGCCCCCACCCTCGTGGGCTCCCTCTGGCTCCCCCGATGCCCTCCTTCCTCCTATATGTATCCATGTACCCTAAAAACATCGAGGTAACAGAGAAAACCCTAATTCCACCGCCGCAACCTTCTCTTCCTGTGTGATCCCATCTTGGGGCCTGTTCTGGAGCTCCGCCGGAGGGGGGACCGATCACGGAGAAGTTCTACATCAACACCATAGCCTCACTAATGAGTTGTGAGTAGTTTACCACAGACCGTCGGGTCCATAGTTATTAGCTAGATGGCTTCTTCTCTCTTTTTGGATCTCAATACAAAGTTCTCCTCGATCTTCGAGGAGATCTATTCGATGTAATATTTTTGCGGTGTGTTTGTCCAGATCCGATGAATTGTGGGTTTACGATCAAAATTATCAATGAACAATATTGGATTATTTTCTGAAATCTTTTATGTATGATTATAATATCCTTGCAAGTCTCTTCGAATTATTGGTTTGGTTTGGCCTACTAGATCTATAGTTCTTGCAATGGGAGAAGTGCTTGGCTTTGGGTTCTATCTTGCGGTCTCCTTTCCCAATGACAGCAGGGGCAGCAAGGGACGTATTGTATTGTTGCCATCGAGGATAAAAAGACGGGGTTTACATCATATTGGTTGAGTTTATCCCTCTACATCATGTCATCTTGCTTAAGGCGTTACTCTGTTCTTATGAACTTAATACTCTAGATGCATGATGGATAGCGGTCGATGTGTGGAGTAATAGTAGTAGATGCAGAATCGTTTCGGTATACTTGTTACGGACGTGATGCCTATATATAATGATCATTCCTAGATATTCTCATAAATATGCGCTTTTCTATCAATTGCACGATAGTAATTTGTTCACCCACCGTAGAATTCTGCTATCATGAGAGAAGCCACTAGTGAAACCTATGGCCCCCGGGTCTATTCTCATCATATTAATCTTCCATCTAGTTTACTTTGCTTTCTTAACTTTGTGTCCTTATACCAAAAATATTATACTAGCCTGTCTATCAGATCTCACTTTCATAACTGACCGTGAAGGGATTGAAAACCCCTTATCGCATTGGCTGTGAAGTTCTTATTTGTTTGTGCAGGTGCGAGGGACTCGCGCATGGTCTCCTACTGGATTGAGACCTTGGTTCTCAAAAACTGAGGGAAATACTTACGCTATTGTGCTGCATCACCCTTTTGTCTTCGAGGGAATACAACGCAAGCTCTAGAAGTAGCACCGGTGCCTACCATTCGAGGTCGGCCGCCCGGCCTTCACACAAGAACTACAGCAAGTCCGTTGGCCGTTCGTCCGCACATTCAAGCCAGAGATACCTGAGAAGTACGATGGGAGGCTGAACCCGGCAGAGTTCTTGAGCATCTATACAATTGCTGTTAAGGCTACCGGGGGAAGAGACGAGAAGGTGTTCGCCAACTAAATCCCTTTGGCCCTCAAGTACAATGTGAGGTCTTGGCTGATGCACCTACTAGAGGGCTCCATTTCATCAAGGGAAGACATGTGCCAAGAGTTCATCGACGCCTTCACCGGTGGCCACTAGGAGACCGGCAGGCCAAGCGACCTGCAACTTCTTCAGCAGAAGGAAGGAGAAACTCTCCGTAAGTATTTAAAGAGATTCAGTAAAGTTCATAGAAATATTCCAAATATCCATCCGGCAGCAGTCATACCCGCTTTCTAGTCCAATGTGTGCAACCGTCGCATTTGTTCCAAGATGAACGTGCGGTTGCCCAAGACTGTAAAGGAGCTATTGTTCATTCAGAGTATGAGGATGAATCAACCAGTCAGAAAAAGGGCAAGAACTTCAATAAGAAGCCAAGAGATAACGCGGTGATGATTGTCGAAGGATCAGTCACACCTAGTACCGGCAAGAAGGCCAAGGCAGATGCCCCCGGCAAGGAAGATTCCGCTTGTGCTGCCTGTCAAGAAGCAGTTGCTGCTAAGAAAGCTGGGAAGGGTGATGGGCCGTACTGCAAGATCCATCGGACCAAGGGTCATGACCATCATGAGTGTTACCCGGTTGAATAGCTTGTCAAGAAGAAGAGAGTAGAATATGATAGGCGTGACAAGGAGAAGTGTCAGAATGCCACTGGTGGTAAGGGCCGAGGTGGTGAAGCAAACCTCCTCGGAAAACCCTTTCGGAACCAAGGAAAACCCGCCAGGGGTCAAGAGAAGGAAGTCTGTGATAATGTGAGTGCTGGAGGGGGTGAAGAGGAAACTAGTGAGCCAGAGTTTCAGAGGGCCACTAACGCCCTGTGCATTGATGGGGGTGCATCTTTGCACAACTCTCACCGCCAGCTCAAGTGGTGGGCACGAGAGATCAATGTTGTGGAGCCAGTGCCAGAGGCCCAGAAGCCGCTCAAGTGGTCCCGCACGCCTATCATCTTTGACGAGGAGGATCACCCTGGCCACACCGCCACGGTAGGGTGTTTGCCATTGTTGGTCTCCCTGACAATTCGAACCTCAAGGTCACAATGATGTTAGTGGATGGTGGGGCTGGGTTGAATCTGATCTCCCCGACAATCATCAACAATATTCAGATAGGAGAAGAAGAGCTAGAGGTTACCGGCACATTCCAAGGACTTAATCCCGGCAGGAGCCATCCCAAGGGAAAGATTACACTACTGGTAAAGTTTGGGGGAGAACTGAACTATCGTACTGAGAAGATTGTGTTTGATGTGGTTGATCTCCCCTTGACGTACAATGGGATTCTTGGACACCCGTCCCTGGCCAAGTTCATGGCAGCATCTCACTATGCTTACAACACTTTGAAGATGCCTGGGCCACTGGGGGTCATCACTATTTCATCAGATGATAAGGATACAATTATTTTTGTGAACAAGATGTACCGGGAAGCAGTTGTAGCAGAGGCAACGGCATAAGCAGTTCTCTCCAAGGAAAGCAAAGGAAAGGGAAAGGATGGTAGGACCTCTGGCAAGGAGTCCGGGAAGCATGCCCCCTCCAAGTGCACAACACCCGTTGACAATGTGCCGGAGTGCTTCAATGGCAAGAGATCCAAGGTTGCTGCACCCCAAGTGAAAAAGGTCCCGGTAGGGCTGGCTGGCGTTGATCGCACTTTCACTATCAGGGCCACCCTTGATGACAAATAGGAAATCGCGCTCGTTGCCTTCCTGCGAGCGAATATCGATGTGTTTGCCTGGAAACCATCTGATATACCTAGTGTTCCCAGGTAGGTAATCGAGCACCACCTTGTTGTCTGTCCACACTCCCGACCTGTGAAGCAGAAAGTTCGGAAGCAGGCCTTGGAAAGGCATCAGTTCATTGCCGAAGAGATCAAGAAACTAGAGGAAGCTAGTTTGGTCATCGGAGTACTTCGCCCTACTTGGTTAGCAAATCCTGTGGTAGTCAAGAAGGCTAACGGGAAGTGGAGGCTTTGCATTGATTTCACGGATCTCAACATGGCGTGCCCAGAGGCTGCATTTCCCTTGCCACACATCGACCAGATTGTGGATTCCATTCCAGGTTGTGGCTTGCTCTCCTTTCGGGATGCATACTTAGGGTATCACCAGATCATCATGTCGAAGGAAGACGAAGATAAGACGTCGAACATTACTCCATGTGGTAAGTACTGCTTTATCCGCATGCCATTTGGATTGAAGAGTGCCGGGTCAACATTTGCAAGGGCAGCCCAGATTGGTTTTGAACCACAATTGCACAGAAATATAGAAGCTTATATGGATGATATCGTGTTCAAGACCAAGGATAAGGCCACCCTTATCCAGGATTTGGAGGAGACATTTGCTAATCTGCGCAAGATCAATTTGATGCTCAATCTGGAGAAATGTGTGTTTGGTGTTCACACCGGCAAACTTCTTGGGTTCTTTGTGTCCCACCAGGGGATTGAAGCCAACCCCGATAAGATCCGAGCCATTAAGTAGATCCAAGCACCAAGGATACTTAAGGATGTGAGGCACCTAACAAGATGCATTGCCGTGCTAAGAAGATTCGTCTCCAAGTCTGCCAAGCGTGCCCTATCGTTCTTTAAAATTTTGAAGAAGGCAGGGCCTGTGAAGTGGACCCCACAAGCAGATGCGGCCCACCAAGAGTTGAAGGCCTACCTTTCCTCTGTGCCCACCTTGGTTATGCCCAAACCCCAAGAGCCATTGTTGCTATACTTGGCGGCAACCAACCAAGTGGTCAGTGCAGCCTTGGTAGCACAACGATAAGTGGAAGATGCAGAAAGCAAGCACAACACAACAGAGTCAGAAGAGAATCAGGACAATAATCAGCACGACAACGAAAGCAACCCCAAGGACACGGGAAGGAAGAAAGTGGTGCAGCGCCCAGTATACTTCGTCAGCTCCGTGTTGCAGGGGGCTAGATCGAGGTACTCTGGTGTGCAAACATAGATATTTGGTATCGTTATGGCCTCAAGGAAACTGCGCCACTACTTCCAAGCCCATGAGACCATGGTTTCACTTGTTTCCCGTTGCAAGGGATACTCCAAAGGCCTGAGGCTACTAGTAGAATAGTGGAGTGGGCTTTGGAGTTATCCAGCTTTGGATTGAAGTATGAGAGCACATCAACTATTCAGAGCAGGGCATTGGGAGAGTTTATTGCAGAATGGACGCCAACCCCTGAAAGGAATCCCCCCAAGAATGGGTTATGTATTTAGATGGTGCTTTTTTCCCTGCAAGGTGCAGGATCTGGCGTGATTCTTGTTGCCCCCTCCGGGGAGCACTTGAAGTATGTTGTTCAAATGCATTTCGCCCGGAAAGAAGCCACCAACAATACAGTAGAGTATGAAGGGCTCCTTGCCGGGCTGAGGATTGCAGCTGAATTGGGAATTAAGAAACTGATCATTCGTGGAGATTCACAGCTTGTGGTGACACAAGTCCACAAAGATTACCAAAGTCCATTGATGGAGGCATACGTTGAAAAAGTGAGGAGATTGGATGAGCACTTTGACGGGCTGCAAACAGAGCACGTACCCCATGCAAAAAACAGCATAGCTGATCCCCTGTCAATGTGTGCTGCACAGAAGCTTCTTGTGGAACCAGGAACTTATGTTCTCCGTCTCTCTTAGCCCTCTGTATCCCCAGCAACAATGGCCCGGAAAAGGAGAAAGTTGGATTCTGTAAGCCTCTCTCGGCAGAGCCATCCGCTCCTGGTAGAGGCCCTGTCGGAAACAACTCCTCACAGCCTACCGGACCACCCCCTCTAGCCGGGCCAATGGACCCCGCGAATGAGGATGGTGCTCCCGCATCAGAGGAGGTGCCGTTATTCCTCATTGCCGAGCCACAAGATCCAGCTTGGGCAGGGCACATTGTCCACTTCCTCCAAACCGGAGAACTCCCCGGCGACCAAGATGAAGCTAAAAAAGTAGCCCAAAGGGCCAGTATGTATCAGTTTGTGAATGAAACTCTGTCCAAAAGGAGGCCCAACAGTGTGAAATTGAAGTGTGTCTGCTGGGAGCATGGAAAGGAACTGCTGGCTGAGATCCACAAAGGAATATGCGGCTCCCACATTGGATTAAGGGCATTAGTTGGGAAAGCATTCCTGCAAGGATTCTATTAGCCCACAACCCTCCAAGATGCAGTTGAGCTCGTCACGACATGTGAAGAATGTCAGTTTCATTCCAAGCAAATACACCTGCCTTCCCAAGCCCTTCAAACAATCCCTCTCTCATGGCCATTTTCGGTCTGGGGGGGGGGCTCGATATACTCGGCCCCTTCCACGAGCAATCGGGGGCTTTGAATTCTTGTTCGTTGCCAAGTGTCGAAAGTGACTGCCATGAGAAAGGTGACTGCTCTGTCAGCTATTGTCGGTGTCCTAGGAACGGCGGTACCCAGACCTGCCTGCCTGCAGCCCGTGGCGTGGCTCCATCGGCGGCCTAGTACGGCCCAGCGTCAGCAACCACAGCTCAAGACCCTCGCGCGGCGGATGATGGCAAGACCTCCCTAGGGGGCTTCCTCTCTAGGTTGACTCCCGAGGAGCGGCGATATCTATGCAAGGTGCACCTCGCGAGGTTCACGTGACGTGAGGCATGATGACCAAGGCCAGGCGGGCGCCAGCGGGCATAGTGTACCAGTTTCCTCTTTGGTGCTAAGGGGGCAAGCGCAGGAGCGGAGTCCCGAGGAATCAAGCAAATGTTTCCATATCGGTGTTAAAGAACAAAGGATCGTTAGGACGGTAGAATGGAGGTCATCGCGGAGCCCGGCGCGGCGTCACCACCAGAGCCTTTGGCAGGCAAAGACCACTTTTGTCGGATAGCTCATACTAGTTGTTCCCCTTCAAATTTGGCCGTTGTGGGATCCCTTCCCGTCGATATTTGGGAAGAGGACCAAGGCCCTATAGATAGGTCCTAGCCACCACCATAGAGAGAGGGACTTCGATAGAGGAGATATTTGAGAGATTCTAGAGGGGAGGGAATTTGACCAGAGAGAGAGAGAGAGAGAGAAAGCACTCAACCACCATAGAAGGGATCGGATCCATTCCAGCCTGACCATGCCACGAGCTCATCCGAACCGAAGAACACCTCTCCTCCTAAGGCTGTTCATCCATTGTACTAGTTCATCCTCAGCCCCACGAGGCAATCCACCACACACACTGGAGTAGGGTATTACACCGCAAGGTGGCCCGAACCAGTATAAACCTCTATGTCTCTTGTTCTTTGAGTTCGTCAAGCTAGGTTGTAGAATCATAGTGCTAGTGCGCCGGGGAGAGAGTTCTCTTCATGCGCACCCTAGAGTTCCAACCTCTGTAGGGTTTGCGGAACCCGAAATCCGACATTTGGCGCTCCAGGTAGGGGTGCGCCAAAGTCCCACCTCTCCGTTCACCTCCGTCCACCAGGCTCCCATGGCAGGCACCACCTCTTGGACTGGATCGGTGAGCGCACGCGGCGGTGTTGCGGGTCCGAGCCTTCACACCGCCTTGAGACATGTACAATGGCTACCTAGGTTCAGGACGGAATTGCCACCTCGCTACGACGGAGCGGCAGATTCGGCCATCTGGGCGGCCGACGGTGATAGGAAGATCATGGCCAGCTGGATCCCCATGGCCCACACCAGCGTGCCGCACGCCTAGTTTCTCAGCCTGCTAGAGTCGCCTGTGACCTCCTGGGAGGAGTTGTGTGGTCTCTTCACCGCATGCTTCGTGGCGCCGGTGCCCCACGCCATCGCGGCCCTTCTCGGCGGCTCTCAGGCGCCGCCCTCAGATCTCCACGTCAAGCAGTTCTTCCGTCAAGTGGGATCCATCCGAGCCTCGCAGGGAGTCCCTCCAGGATGGGCGGTGCTAGAGGCCGACCTCACCTTCGACTCTAGAGAGCACCCGGTGATCACAGCAGGTGCAGGCGCGCTCCCGATGCTCTGCACCCCCACCATCTGCAACGTGGCGGTAACCAAGACCCTCGTCGACGGCGGGTCTGGACTCAACGTGCTCTCCGCCGAAGCATTCGGCATGCTCCATGTGTCGCCCGAATGGCTCCGCCCCACCAGGCCGTTCTTCGGGGTCGTCGACGGCTCCACCAGCCCCATGGGGCAGATCCTGCTCGCCGTCACCTTCGTCACCCACAACAACTACCGCACCGAGCTCATCGACTTCGACATCGCCTACATCAGCCTCCCATACAATGCCATCCTCAGGTACCTAGCCCTATCCAAGTTCATGTCAGCGACTCACCCGGCCTACAACCTCATTAAGATGCCGGGGAGCAAAGGGGTCCTCACTATGGCCAGAAATACCAAGGAGGCCCTGGGGGCCCTCAAGCTCGCCTTCAGGGCCGCGACGGTAACATGCCCGACCAACGAAGCAGCTTCGGAGGCTGGGGGGCTGCGCCAGCCAAAAAGAAGCAGCTTTTCTCTCAAGACCGTGCCGATACGAAGCAAGTGCCGGTTGATGAGGATGGGGCGTCGGGAGCCACCTTCACCATAGGCGATGGCCTTCCCCGAAATCAAGAAAAGGCGCTCGTCGGTTTCTTGCGTGCGAACAAGGAGGTATTCGTGTGGGAACCCAAGGACCTGGCGGGAGTCCCAAGGTGGGTGATTGAGCATCACCTAAACGTATGCCCCAATGTACGCCCAGTAAAGTAGAAGGCCCGACGGCTGTCCACTAAGAAGCAATATTTCATCATACAAGAGACTCGAAGGTTGCAAGAAGGTAGTGTGATCAGCAAGATGTGGTATCCGGAATGGTTGGCAAACCAAGTAGTCGTGCCCAAGAAAGGTGGGAATGAGTGCATGTGTGTCGACTTCACCAACCTCAACAAGGCCTGCCCATAAGACCCGTTCCTGCTGCCGCGCATCGACCAAATTGTCAACTGCACCGCCGAGTGCAACCTACCGTGTTTGTTGGATGCCTTTTCGAGCTATCATCAAAACAAGATGGCGGTGCAAGATGTCGAGAAGACGGCCTTCCTCACCCCGTGCGGGGTATACTGCTACACTTGTATGTCATTTGGGTTGCAGAACGCATGAGCAACTTTCCAGCGACTGATGCATATCGCCCTGGGAGAGCAGCTCGGGAGGAACGCTGAGGCCTACGTTAATGACATCGTGGTAAAATCTCGGGAGGCCAACAACCTCATCGAATATTTGGAAGAGACCTTTGCTAGCCTGCACAAGGTAGACCTGCAGCTCAACCCAGAAAAGTGTGTGTTCGGCGTCCTGTTAGGCAAGCTGCTAGGTTTCCTGGTGTCACACAAAGGAATTGTGGCTAACCCCAAGAAGGTCAAGGCCATAGAGTAGATGAGTCTGCCGAGGACCCTCAAAGAGATGCTGAACCTAGCCGGCTGCGTGACGTCGCTTGGGCGTTTCATCTCCAAGCTGGGGAGCGTGCCCTCCCCTTCTTCAAACAAATGAAATGGAAGAGAACGTTTGAGTGGACTCCTGAAGCCGATGCAGCCTTCGAAGACCTCAAGAAATACCTCACTAGCCCGTCGGTAATGGTGGCGCCCAAACCTCAAGAGCCCTTGGTGCTTTACCTAGCTGCTACACCTTACTCCTCCAGCGCAACATTAGTGGCAGTCCGGGAGGAGTGCTAGGACAAGACCACACAACCCCGGGATGATACTGCCAAGGCTCCGGCAGGGCCGACCGACGATCAGGCTCCACAAGACGACGTTCCTGAAGCTATAGCAGCCCCGTCCAGCAACCAAGCTCCTGAGGCCCCCTTGCCTCAGGAGGCGCCACGGCCCTAGGAAAGCTTAGTCTCCGCCAACACTCCCACACTCATCAAGCACCTGGTGTACTTCGTCAACACGATGCTCCATGATGCTCGGGCATGCTACCCCATGTCGCAGAAAATTCTGCTCGCGCTACTCGTTGCTTCGCGCAAGTTGCGCCACTAATTCCAAGGCCATCCCATCAAGGTCGTCTCCGCTTACCCGTTGGAAAGGGTATTGAGGATCCCCAATGCTGTGGGAAAGGGCCGCCGAAGGAAACATCGAGTTCCAAGCATTCCAACTAGAGTTCAGCACCACCAGGGTCGTCAAGGGCGCCGCACTCGCCGTCTTCGTGGCAAAATGGACCGACACCCCAAAGCCCGGAGCAGGTGAGGATCGGTCCCTCTCGCCAGGGAGTGAAGCACCAGACGGCTGGGTCATGTACTTTGACGGCACCGTCGCACGTCAGGGCGCGGGGCTGGCGCCGTGCTCATCTCGCCACGAAGGACAAGCTCTACTACGCCGTGCAGCTCTGCTTCCAGCAAGGCAAGAAGGTATCCAACAACATTGCATAGTACGAAGGCCTGATCGGTGGCTTGAAGGCTGCGATCACCCTAGGTGTGAAGCGCCTCACCATCAAGGATGACTCCCAGCTCCTCGTCAACTTCTCCAACATGGTCTACGAGCTAAGGGATAAGCACATGGAGGCGTACCTAGTGGAGGTACGCAAAATGGAGAAACAATTCTTGGGCCTGGAGCTGCAGCACGTACCGCACGACACGAAGGAGGCAGACGACATCGCCAAGAGGGTGTCCAAGTGCCACTCACACGAGCCCGGCGTCTTTGAAGAGGGCCTCTTCAAGCCCTCAACAGCCCCTCCGGCTGCAGCGCTGACACTGCCTCAGGAGGACCTTCCCCCTCCGGCAACCTCAGGATCTCCCACCAATGGCCTGACCTCAGGAGCGCACTTGCTCCTTGCTCTCGAGCCCCAGGAGGGGTGCTGGACTCAAGAGTTCAAGGCCTACCTGCTACGGGGGGGCCTACCGGAGAAGGAGGAGGACGCGGAGTGCGTGGCCCTGCAGGCCACGACTTACTGCCTTCAGGATGGTGAGTTTTACCGAAAATGACCCAATGACGTTTCCTTGAGATGCATCTCCAGGGAGCAGGGGTGCGAGCTGCTAACTGACATACATGGCAGGGACTACGGGCATCACTCATCCTCGCGCACCCTGGTGGGTAAGGTGTTCCATAGTGGATTCTATTGGCCAACAACGCTCAGCGATGCGGCAGAGCTGGTGAGGTCCTATGAAGCCTACCAGTTCCATGCCAAGTAGATCCACCAGCCTGCTCAGGGCCTTCAGACTATCCCGCACTCATGGCCATTCGCGGTCTAGGGGCTGGACATTTTGGGA
Source organism: Secale cereale (assembly GCA_902687465.1). Taxonomy (NCBI): domain Eukaryota; kingdom Viridiplantae; phylum Streptophyta; class Magnoliopsida; order Poales; family Poaceae; genus Secale; species Secale cereale. The sequence continues at coordinate 233,485,659 of LR738714.1, forward strand.
CCGTTCCCTCGGGCGCCCGGGGCCTATCGCTACCTCTGCGTCGCCATCGACAAGTTCACCAAGTGGACGGAGGTGGAGCCAGTGCACACCATCCCCGCCGGCTCGGCGGTCAAATTCATCAGGAGCCTCATGAGCCGCTTCGTGGTCCCTAATCGCATCATCACTGACAACAGATCGCAGTTCACAAGCAACCTCTTCAAAACATATTATGTTAACCTTGGAACGCAGATATGCTACGCCTTAGTGGCACTCCCCAGGAGCAACGGTCAAGCTGAGCATGCCAACACGGAGGTCCTGAGAGGCCTCAAGGTGAGGAACTTCAAGAAGAAGCTCGAGGCCCGTGGCAGGGGCTGGCACGATGAGCTCCAGTCCGTGTTGTGGTCCATCCGCACCACTGCCGCCAAGCCAACTGGCGAGACCCCATTCTTCCTCGTCTATGGAGCCGAAGCGGTTCTACCTCATGAGGTCAAACGTCGCTCTGCACGGGTCTTGGCATTTGACGAGGCACGCTAGGACGCCGTGCGGGGGATGGATCTCGTGCTGGGGGAGAAATGCCGCCGTCAAGCCTCGCTCCGAGCAGCAAGGTACCAGCAGGCGCTGCGGCAGTACCACTGCCGCAGCATCCACTCCAGGACGCTCGAGGTGGGTGATCTGGTCCTGAGGCGGGTGCTCTGCAGGGAAGGGCTGCACAAGCTCTCACCCATGTGGGAGGGCCCGTTTAGGATTGCCCATAGAGCCAGGCCTGGTGCCGTACGCATGGAGACGGGGGACGGAGGCCCCATCCAGAACGCCTGGAATATCGAGCACCTACGGAAGTTCTACCCATGAAGAAAGGCCCAATGCATGTAAATCAAGGCCCAGTGCTTGTGAAGAAACGCCCAGTGCTTGTGAAGCAAGGCCCAGTGCATGTGAAGGTCTCTGCCCGTGACACTCTCATGTAATCATGAGTGGGGCTGTACACGCCTCGGAGTCTCCGGAGTGCCGCCCTAGGGCTTCGGGGGCTCCCTCCCATGTCCTAGTGGCAGCACTTAGCTTTGCGTTGGTGAGAAGACTAGACTAGGTGCCAGACGCGGCCGCTCGTTTGCTTTTTGTATCTGGTTACGGTCTTTAAATGGATTTGGAGTTCTCGTGTTTCTCGATTGCTTGGTTGAGTTTTCCCTCTTCTGCTTTGCTCGCCCCTTTTTCTTGCCTCATGGAGGACGATAGCTTCTTGACGCTCTCCATCGCTCGCCTCGCGCGGGGCCGCAACGAGAGTGGCCCCTGTTGTGGGAAGAGGTGCCATCGCGGCCGCCTAGGGCGGTGTTATCCCAGAAGGAGTACACCCGTGACCCTGAAGCACCACTGCAGTGGTAGCAACATGCTAGCATGGGTGGCCCCGCCCCCTCTTGAGCGGCGACAAGTCAGATTCCTCCTGGCGAGCTTTCCCTTTCTCCACGGCGGAGAGCCTCTTTGTTGGCGCCATAGAGGCTACAACAAGAGGGCGAAGAAGGGAGGAAGAAGAAGAGGCGGGCGACAAGAATAATCAGATGAGCAATGGGGGCTTCACCCCATTTATAGCCTGAAGGAGGCCAACCACCGGCCACCACGATTTCGCGTAATGATGGTTTTCTGTCCATGCAGTAGGGTCTCGTTAAGTCGAGCAGTTATCGAGGCAGTGTGGGGAAGCGGAGATGCCCATGTCCAATCAGGTCGCCACACGTCAACCAAGGCCACATGCGATTCGGGCACGCGGTGCTTCGCCCTTGCCCCTTTGGCTTCGCCTCAAAGCCAAGTCCGAGCGTGCCTTCGGCCCAGGGGCTACTATCGGCGTCCTGGGAACGGGGGTACCCAGACTTGCCTGCATGCGGCCCATGACGTGGGTCCATCAGCGGCCTGGTACGACCCAAGTTCAGTAACCGCAACTCAAGACCCTAGCGAGGGGCCAAGCCTCGCGAGGCAGGCGACAGCAAGACCTCCCTAGGGCAGTCTCCCTAGGTTGGCTCCCGAGGAGCGGAGATACCTATGCAAGGTGCACCTCGCGAGGTTCGCATGACGTGAGCCATGAAGTCCAAGGCCAGGCGGGAACCAGCAGGCGCAGTGTACCAGTTTCCCCTTTTGTGCTAGGGGAGCAAGCGCAGGCACGGAGTCCCGAGGAGTCAGGCAAAGTTTTCCATATCGGTGCAACAAGACCAAGGACTGTCAGGGCGGCAGAATGGAGGTAATCGTGGAGCCCGGCGCGGCGTCACCACCAGAGCCTTTGGTAGGCGAAGACCACTTTTGTTAGGATAACTTGTACTACATGTTCCCCTTCAAATTTGGCCACTGTGGGATCCCTTCCCGCCAATATTTGGGAAGAAGACCAAGGCCACTATAAATAAGACCTAGCCACCACCATAGAGGGGGATTCAATCATCTCATCTTGAGCTGATCCAACCTTAGAAGGGATCATATCCATTCACCCCACACACACCCAAGCTCATCCAAGCCCAAGAACACCTCTCCTCCGGAGGCTGTTCATCCCTTGTACTAGTTCATCCTCATCCCCACGAGGCAATCCACCATACACACTGGAGTAGGGTATTACACCGCAAGGTGGCCCGAACCGGTATAATCCTATGTGTCCCTTGTTCTTTGAGTTCGTCGAGCTAGGCCGTGGAATCATAGGGCGAGCGCACTAGGGAGAGAGTGCTCTTTGTGCACACCCCAGAGTGCGAACCTCTCTAGGGTTTGCAGAACCATAAATCCGACAGCTATCAAGTTCTTGAAAGAAGCGCGGCAATTGGAGCCAGGCACTGGCCGAACTCTCCGACCACACGACGAACTCTAGGAGCGCCTCCGATGAATGGAAGCCTAACCAGGGAGGCCGGGCAACCACGACGCACCTTTCCGCGATAGGGGGGCTGCCTCGCCGAGGGCGGCCTCTGCCGCGAGAAGAGGTGCCGTCATGGCCGGCTAGGACGGCGTCGGTCCCGGAAGGAGTACGCCCATGACCCTGAAGCACCACTGCAGGGGTAGCGACATGCTTACGAGGGCGGCCCCGCTGATGTAGGGTCGAACCCTAGGGGGTCGATCTTTCACGAATTGGAGAGGATCCCATGAGGAACACGAAGAACACGAGGAGAAATCATGGGGTAAAACACACGGGAAGGACGAGAACAATCACACATATGTTAGATCGAAGCACAAACACGAGTACCACAATGATCCAAACACAATAAAGGACGAAACAAAAGGTAGTCTTCTCCATGAGGAGGTCTTGATGATCTTCTCTGGGAGGAGGTTTTGAATCCGTGTGGATCTTCCCCGAAGAGGGGCCGCAGTCACTCTTGAGGAGATGAACTACTAGTGGATGAGCAAGGCTCTAGGTTTTGAGCTATCACAATGCTAACCCTAGTATGGAGCTAAGGGACAAGTATATATAGTCCAAGGGGTAAGTTGGGGGATACATGCGGTCAAACCCCTTCAACTGCGCGCATGCAGGGCGGTAGTACCGGTCCTGGGGCCGGTAGTACCGGTTTTCGCAGATATAGCGGTTGTTCAGGTGCTGCACCGGCCTTGCACCGGTCGATCACAGAAGCTTGACCAGTAGTTGACCGGTAGTATTGATCAACCGGTAGTTGACCGGTAGTACCTCTATCTCTACGCTGGGAAAATTTTGGTCCATACTCTTGGCGTCCATCTTGCACCGTAACTTCTCCTTGGCACCTAAGCATACAAAGTGTCTCCATTTGAGGTAGTAGCCATGTCTCAAGGTGGTCAAATGGGAATTCAACAAGCAGAGAGTTAACCTCGGTTTCAAGTGCTCTTGTACGAGATCGTGTCATCGGTCCACTAAGCACTTGGGGAGATGGGTCCATGGGGATGACCGAAGGATGCTCCGCATCATCTCCCCTCCCTTGGGAAAGATCCGACCTCGGATCGAAATCTTCAATACCATGGAAAGGGGATAGATCCTTGACGTTGAAAGTATCGCTCACATTGTACTTGTCACGAGGAATGTCGATCTTGTAGGCATTGTTGTTGTAGTGTCCTAGCACATTGAAGGGTCCGTCGGTGCAAGGTAGGAGTTTGGACTTGCGCTCATTGGGGAAGCGGTCCTTGCAAAGATGAAGCCATACGTGATCTCCCGGTTGGAACACCATTGGTGTCTTGTTGACATTGAGCTTGGTGGCGATGCGATGTACTTGTTGCTCGATTGTTGCCCTTGTGTCTTCGTGCATCTTCTTGAGATAACTTGCTCGTGCATTTGGGTCCAAGTTGATGCGCTCTTGGAGAAGTAGAGGAAGAATGTCCAATGGGGACAATAGGTTGAAGCCATAGACGACCTCGAAGGGGGACTTGCCAGTAGTCGAATGTCTTGCACGGTTGTAGGCATACTCAGCGATGGGCAAGCATTGCTCCCATACCTTGATATTCTTCTTGATCAACACGCGAAGAAGTGTCAATAGTGTCCGGTTTGTCACCACCGTCTGGCCGTTCATTTGTGGATGATATGCCGAAGAGAATAAGAGCTTGATGCCGAGTTTGGTGCATAGAGTCTTCCAAAAGTAGCTCAAGAACTTGACGTCAGGATCCGAGACGATCGTCTTGGGTACTCCATGGAGGCGCAAGATTTCCCTACAAAAGAGATTTGCAACGTGTGAAGCATCATCTATCTTGTTGCAAGGAATGAAATGAGCCATTTTGGAAAATCTATCCACAACAACAAACACGGAATCCTTTCCATTTTGAGTTCTAGGCAATCCAAGTACAAAGTCCAAGCAAATGTCCTCCCAAGGTTGGTATTGAATAGGAAGTGGCATGTAATGACCGTGAGATTGAGCTTTGGACTTAGCTTTGCGGCACGTTTAACACCGGTTGGTGAAGCGGGAGACGTCACGGAACATCTTGGGCCAATAGTAATTCTTGGAGAGCGTCGCAAATGTCTTGTCGCGACCAAAGTGTCCCATAAGTCCTCCTCCATGAGATTCCTGCCAAAGAAGCAAAACAAGAGAAGACTCGGGGATGCAATGTTTGTTAGCTTTCATAAGATATCCATCCTTCATATAGTATCGTTCCCAATAAGTGTGCATCACACATTTAGCATAGGGATTCGCAAAGAAAGTATCATGCTCATAGAAGACTTTTATGTGCTCTAAGCCAATAACATTCAACTCAAGTTTGGTAACAATCATGCATTTGCGAGAAAGCGCATCTGCTATAACACTCTCTTTGCCTTTGATGTATTTGATGACATAAGGAAAAGACTCTATGAACTCACTCCACTTAGCATGACGCTTGTTCAACTTAGTTTGACCCTTGAGATACTTGAGCGTCTCATGGTCCGTGTGAAGAATGAATTCATGAGGTCGAAGATAGTGTTCCCAAACACGCAAAACTCTCACTAAGGCATAGAGCTCTTTATCATAGATGGGGTAGTTAAGCTATGCTCCGGAATTTTTTTCGCTAAAATACGCGATCGGGCGGTTTTCTTTCATTAACACGCCTCCTATGCCGGTACCACTAGCGTCACAATGAATCTCAAACGGTTTGTCAAAGTTTGGTAGGGAAAGAAGTGGTGCGTGGGTAAGCAACGGTTTTAGCTCATTGAACGCGGTGTCTTGCGAAGGACCCCAAATAAATGGTGCGTTCTTCTTGCTCAAGGCGTGTAGAGGCATAGCAATGGTGCTAAATTCCTTCACATAATGTCGATAGAAACCGGCTAAACCGAGAAAACTACGCACTTGTTGGAGGTTCGTTGGTTGTGGCCAATTTTTTATTGCTTCAATTTTAGTTTCATCAACGTGAACACCTTTTGAGGAAATGACAAATCCTAGGAAAACAACCTTATCAACGCCAAAAGTGCATTTTTCGATGTTGGCCTATAAGCGTCCTCTCCGAACGGTTTGCAAGACCATATGAATGTATGTGACGTGATCCTCAAGCGATTTGGTAATGACGAGGTTGTCATCAAAGTAAACCACTACAAATACGCCTATATAAGGTCGTAGAACGAAATGCATGAGACACATGAAAGAGCTGGGTGCTTCCGAAAAGCCCATCGGCATGAACAACTACTCATATAACCCAAAGTTGGTTTCGAAAGCTGTTTTCCACTCATCACCCTCTTGAATGCGAATTTGGTAATAGCCACTTTTAACATCGATTTTTGAAAAGATGGTGGCACCACATACTTCATCAAGCATATCATCTAAGCGTGGAATAGGGTTACGGTATCTAACGGTGATAGCATTTATCGAATGACAATCGGAGCACATGCGAAACTTCCATCTTTCTTAGGCACGAGAATAACTGGAATGGCACAATGGCTTAAGCTTTCACGTATATGACCTTTGTTGATAAGGTGTTGTACTTGCCGTTAGATCTCCTTGGTTTCGACGGGGTTCACGCGGTAAGGCGCCTTGTTAGGGAGAGGTGCTCCGGGGATGAGGTCGATGCGGTGTTCGATGCCGCGAATAGGAGGTAGTCCCAGAGGTAGCTCATCGGGAAAAACATCTTGGAATTCCTGCAACAATTGAGACAACACTAAAGGTAGAGGTGGTGAAGTGTTAGTTGGTTTCGCTTCCCCTTTGCATAGAAGCACAAGGTGAAAGACACTCGATGGGTTCTCACACACTTCTCTCATCTCACTTTTGGTGGCAAATAACACTAGTTGTTTCTTGTCGCTTATCGTGGAGGCACTCAAATTTGTCTTGTGGCTTTCACTCTCCTTTTGGCGGTTCACTCTCTCACCATTCTCTCCACGATGGTTGGTAGGTGTTTGTTTGTCGGCGGCTACTTGACATGGTGACATTGGGCGTAGCACGAACTCCTTGCCCAAAATCTTGAAGCTATAATGGTTAGTCCTGCCATTGTGGGTGACTCCATGATCGTATTGCCATGGTCGTCCAAGAAGAAGGTGGCACACGGACATTGGGACCCCATCACACTCAAGTGTGTCCTCGTAGGCGCCTATCTTGAAAGATACTTGCACGGTGTGCTCAATTCGAATAGTTCCGCCATCGCTAAGCCATTGGACCTTGTAGGGGTGAGGGTGCTTCGTCTTGATCAATTGTAGCTTGTCGCATAGCTCTTCACTTGCCAAGTTATGACAACTTCCTCTAGCGATGATAACCTTCATGGAATGTCCATTGATGTCGGCCTTGGTGTGGAAGATGTGACATCATTGATCTTCATCTTGGTGATGTTGTAGTGTCAAGACCTTGGAGACAACAAGATTGGGACTCGAGTCATTGTCGCAAAACACTTTGTTGTCTTCATCTTCATTCACTTGGCGATGCATAGCTACATGTTCAAGGGATTCCATCTCGTCATCGCTCATAGAGTCATAGGATCCGTCGTCATTGATGATCATCGTTCGAATGGTCTTTCTCTCAAATGACTTGTGGCCTTGCCCTTGGCATTTGAAACATTTGATGGAACTTGTCTTGGAGTTGTCCTCGGTTGGAGTTGTAGATGATGAAGCTCTTGGCTTGAAGTTGTTTGTAGGAGGACGACTTGATGTAGTTGGATTCTTGTAGCTTGACTTGTCACCGAAGCTTGTAGATGGTTTGGTAGAGGTAGGAGGTGCCGAAGTCGTATAAGCTTGGATGTAGGAGCCGTAGTTCTTGGAGGTGAACTTGGAGTACTTGTAGTCCTCTTGAACTTGTCACTCCGCTTTGGTTGCTTGGTGTACTAGCTCAAGGAGATTCATGTATGGTTGATAGTCCGCAATCTTCTTGATAGGATAGTTGAGTCCATTCAAGAACCTCGCCATAGTTTGCTCTTCATCTTCCGTGATGCTGGCTCTTATCATGGCAATCTCCATTTCCTTGTAGTACTCTTCAACCGACTTGGTTCCTTGCTTGAGGAGTTGCAACTTCTTGAAAAAGTCATGGTTGTAGTGTGTGTGGCACAAAGCGTGGTCTCATTACTTCCTTCATTTGATTCCAAGTACTGATAGGCGGTTCGCCTTTTGCTTCTCTTCTCTCGATGATTTTCTCCCACCATATGAGAACATAGTCTTGGAACTCAAGGGACGCCATTGCAATCTTCTTTTCTTCATCAAATTTGTGGAGGTGGAAGATCTTGTCAACTTTCAAAGCCCATGAAAGGTAATCTTCGGGATCAATGATTCCGGAGAACATTGGCATGGTAAATTTAAGCTTGCCATAGCAATTTTCTTCATTGTGTGCTTGCCTATTGGGAGGGCGTTCTTGACATTGAGGATTGTCAACCGCATTGTGCTCTTGGCGTGGTTGATATTCCTCATTATGTTGCTCTTGCCGAACTTGTGGTTCTTGTTGAGCTTGTTGCTCTTGTAGCGCTTGAGGAGGATCTTAGCGTTGCGTTCTCGCTTGAAAACGCCTTTCTTGAACTTCATCTTGAAGTGGTTCATCCTCTTGGCGAGTGTGTCGATTGCGTGTTGCAATATTGCGATGTGAGTCATGTAGTGCACATTGCGCTTCAAGAGCTTAATCTTCTCGCCGTTGTTGTGCTTGGCGTTGTGCCTCGGCATCTTGCTCTTCTTGGTGTTGGCGCGCTCGTTCTTGTTCTTGTTGGCATAGACGTTGCCGTTCTTGTGCTTGTTCAAGCGTAGCTTGGTTTTGACGTTGTCGATGTTCTTGCTCTTAAAATAGCTCTTGGGAACTCTTGTCGTGAAGTGGGTTCTGGTTGTCATGTCGGGCTTGACGTGCGGCTTGGCGAAGAGTGTTCGATGTAGGTGTACTTGAGCCGGAGGTGTAGTCGGTATGACGACTTGAGCGGCTCCGTCTTTGAGACGATGAAGAGGAAGACCGTCGATATATCTTCAAAGTTTGTAGCTCATCGAATTGAGATGACATGCTGGCGTTGATGTTGTCAAGTTGCTCTCTTGTGCGCGCTTCGGAATGTCTCAAGTCGGTGGCGAGTAGCTCAATTCGCTCTTGCATAGCTTCATTTTCTTGATGTAAAGCTCGTTGAACTCCAAATAGATGTAGTTTGGTGACGTAGTTGTTCGATTCTTGACGATCATCAAATAGCGGGATCGAAGATGTACTTGGCCTATCCATCATTGCAAGCAAGAATGTGAGTGGAAGAAGGAAAATACAATACCAAATGTACCTTGAACGATATGGAGAATGGATCAAAGATCACTCAATGATGTTGCAAAGAAATAGCACAATTGGTACCGTATCTCGTCGATCTCTCACACCTATACAATAAAAGCCTTTGGTGGAGCTTGGCTAGGATGGTGTAGCAAAGTATCCAATCGTTAGTAAGACTCAATGATGTTGAAAAAGATTCGCTAATTTGCTAATGCAACAAGAAGACAAATAGCTATAAGGGTACACGAAAACACACATGCAAATAGATAAATGGGGATGTGCAATCCAAGGTTGAGCGGAAGATGTGGAATCCACGGAAAATGCTCTTTTTGCACGCCACTAGAGAGACTCTAGCACGATTACTCAATAGGCGGATAGGAGACTTGTGCACAACCTGCTAGGCAAAAATGCAACGACTTCTATCCCGAGTATGCTATATGCTTGTTGTTTCTATGATATGATCCAAGATGATCAAGTATGACAATCATCACGTTGCTATGGTTCTTGCCTAAAAGCTCTTTGCTTATCTTTCTCTTTTGCTTAAAAGCTTGGTTGGCTCTTTGTCTTTGAGCTCTTTTGCTAGGGCAACTATGCGATGCTTCTCGAACCAAGATAGCAATTTTGTATATGCTAGGACAACCTTGTGACACACGATATGATGATAAGATACCCGGATGATATATGATGATAAAATGATATCACGATGACCACTAAAAGTGCACAATTGTCGTTGTCCGGTAATACTCAAATGGCTAGTCTCGATAGGAAAGCTACAAAAAATGGTTGAGGATGGATATCAATGCAAAATCAAGGTAGGATATACAATGTGTCGTTGATGTTACCATCCTTGACGAGGTTGAGAAGTGGTGTTGTCGAAGTCATGCCGCTCCAAGATAGCCTAAACACCCGAGGAAACGAAGAAACCACAACTCAAGTGGTCCAAGACAAAAAGTGTCAAAAATTGTCGGAGTCGAAGTCACGGTCCTAAATTGGGTTAGGTTGGGTTGGCGGAGGTGTATGGTGGACTAGGATATGCAGAAGTTTTGGTGGTGGTTGTTATGGTGGAGGGCCTAAGCAAACTTGCCAAATTTCGGAAAATTATATGGAGTCTAATGATGATGGTGGTATTTTGTGGGATCGGGGGTGTCGATAGCTTCGAAACGAGCTAAAGAACGTCAAAATCCGAGTCCAGATGAATTAGTTATGGCCAAAACTGTCATTCAGCCGAGGCTGAAACTGGGAGGTCCGATAGTATCGCTTGGGAGGCCGGTGCTACCGCTTGTGGTGCTCAGCGGAAGTACCGCTCGGGAGGCTGGTAGTACCACTGGTGTCGGAAAAATTCATAGAATTGGATCGGGTCGGATTTGGGACGTAAATGGATGGTTTCGGGAGCAAAATTGGGTGGATTTCGTGGATGGAAAGTGGTGAAACTTGGGGAAATGCTAGATCCACTTGTAACAAAGCAAATCCACGGATCAAAATCAAAAAAACATCATCAAACTAACAAATCACATAAAACAAATTGGGGCCTTTTTTGTGGGGAATTTCCGAAATTGGGACAAAATCAACAAAACAAGGCTAGAAAACAAGGGTAGGGGTTCCAAATTCGTGATCAACCTAGGCTTTGGTACCAATATGATGTAGGGTGGAACCCTATGGGGTCGATCATTCACGAATTGGAGAGGATCCCATGAGGAACATGAAGAACACGTGGAGAAATCACGGGGTAAAACACACGAGAAGGATGAGAACGATCACACATATGCTAGATCGATGCACAAACACGAGTACCACAATGATCCAAACACAATAAAGGACGATACAAAAGCTAGTTTTCTCCATGAGGATGTCTTGATGGTATTCTTCGTGAGGAGGTCTTGAATCCGTGTGGATGTTCTCCGAGGATGGGCCGTCGTCACTCTCGAGGAGATGAACCAGTAGTGGATGAGCAAGGCTCTAGGTTTTGAGCTATCACAATGCTAACCCTAGTATGGAGCTAAGGGACAAGTATATATAGTCCAAGGGGTAAGTTGGGGGATACATGGGGTGAAACCCCTTCAACTGCGCGCAGGCATGGCGGTAGTACCAGTCCTGGGGCTGGTAGTACCGGTTTTTGCGGATATAGCGGTTGTTTAGGCACTGCACCGGCCTTGCACCGGTTGATCACAAAAGCTTGACCTGTAGTACCGGTCGACCAGTAGTTGACCGGTAGTACCTCTATCTCTGCGCTGGGAAAATCCTTGTCCATGCTCTTGGCATCCATCTTGCACCGTAACTTCTCCTTCGTACCTAAGCATACAAAGTGTCTCCGTTTGAGGTAGTAGCCATATCTCAAGGTGTTCAAATGGGAATTCAACAAGGAGAGAGTTAACCTCGGTTTCAAGTGCTCTTGCACGAGATCGTGTCATCGGTCCACTAAGCACTTGGGGAGATGGGTCCATGGGGATGACCGAAGGATGCTCCGCATCACCTGCCCTCTCTTGAGCGGCGCCAAGTCAGATCCCTCCTGGCAAGCTTTCCCCATCTCCGCAGTGGAGCATCTCTTCATTGGCGCCATGGAGGCTGTAACGAAAGGGCGAAGTGGGGAGGAAGAAGAAAGGGCAGGCTGCGTGAAGAAGAAAAAGAGTAACAGGAGCTTCGCCCTCCCCTCATTTATAGCCACGAGGAGGCCAACTGTCGGCCTCCACGATCGCACGTAATGATGGTTTTTATATGCATGCAGCAGGGTCTCGTCAAGTCGGGCAGTTGTCGAGGCAGCGTGGGGAAGCGGAGACGCCCACGTCTAATCAGTCGCCACGTGCGACCAAGGCCGCAGGCGATTAGGGCCCGCGGCGCTTCGCACTTGCCCCTTGGCTTCGCCTCGAAGCCAAGTTCGAGGATGCCTTGGGCCTGGGGGCTACTTTCGGCGTCCTGGGAATGGGGGTACCGAGACCTGACTGCCTGCGGCCCGTGGCGTGGCTCGATTGGCGGCCCGGTACGACCCAGCTTCAGCAACCGTAGCTCAAGACCCTTGCGAGGGGCCAAGCCGCGCGAGGCGGACGATGGCAAGACCTCCCTGGGGGTAGCCTCTCTAGGCTGGCTTCCGTGGAGCGAAGATATCTATGCAAGGTGCACCTCGCGAGGTTGACGTGACGTGAGCCATGACGACCAAGGCCAGGCGGGCACCAGCGGGCACAGTGTGCCAGTTTCCCCTTTGGTGCTAAGGGGGCAAGCGCAGGCGCAGAGTCCCGGGGAATCAAGCAAAGGTTTCCATATCGGTGCAACAAGACCAAGGACTGTTAGGACGACGGAATGGAGGTCATCCTGGAGCCCGGCGCGACGTCACTACCAGAGCCTTTGGCATGCGAAGACCGCTTTTGTCAGGATAGCTCATACTAGTTGTTCCCCTTAAAATTTTGTCGTTGTGGGGTCTCTTCCTGCTGATATTTGGGAAGAGGACCAAGGCCCCTATAAATAGGACCTAGCCACCACCATAGAGAGAGGGACTTTGGTAGAGCAGAGATTCGAGAGATTCTGGAGAGGTGGGAATTCGACCAGAGAGAGAGAGAGAGAGAGAGAGAGAGAGAGAGAGAGAGAGAGAGAGAGAGAGAGAGAGAGAGAGAAAGCATTCCACCACCATAGAAGGGATCGGATCCATTCCACCCTGACCATACCACGAGCTCATTCGAGCCTAAGAACACCTCTCCTCCTAAGGCTGTTCATCCATTGTACTAATTCATCCTCAGCCCAACGAGGCAATCCACCACATACACTAGAGTAGGGTATTACACCGCAAGGTGGCCCGAACCAGTATAAACCTTTGTGTCTCTTGTTCTTTGAGTTCGTCGAGCTAGGCCGTGGAATCATAGGGCGAGCGCGTTGTGGAGAGAGTGCTCTTCATGCGCACCGGAGAGTTTGAACCTCTCTAGGGTTTGCGGAACCCAAAATCTGACAGCTATCAAGTTCTTCAAAGAATTGGTGTACCATTTTGGAGTTCCGTCAAGGATCATCACTCATAACGGCACCCAGTTCACGAGCCACGCCTTCATGCAATATGTTCATACCCTCGGATGCAAAATCTCATTCGCTTTTGTGAAACACACCCGGAGCAATGGACAAGCTGAGAGGGCGAACGCTGAAGTGCTAGTTGGACTCAATACAAGAACTTTCGATGCGCTGGAGAAGCATGACATGTGGTGGATCGAGGAGCTACCTGTAGTTCTATGGTCCCTCAGAACGACACCAAACCAAGCCACCGGGCATACTCCCTTCTCCCTAGTCTACGGGGCAGAAGCAGTTATCCCCATGGAACTCATTTACTGGTCTCCTCGAGTGCTTGCCTACGATGAAGTAGCGCAAGTTGGGCACCGGTGTGACGACGATGTGCTACTCGAGGAGAACCGTCTCCGGGCCGCTATGCGTGCTGCACGCTACCAGCAAGCCTTGTGTCGCTATCATAGCTGTAGGGTTTGTGCCCGGTGTTTTGAGAAGGTGACCTTGTCCTTAGGCGCGTTCAGTCCGCCAAGGGTATAAACAAGCAGTCACCAAAGTGTGAAGGCCCTTACCGGGTGGTTCGAGTCACCAGAACTAGCGCAGTCCGTCTAGAGACCGGAGATGGCACTCAGTTGCAAAACTCTTGGAATATTGAGCATCTCCGCAAGTACTACCCGTAAGGCGCGGCTGTCAAGCCCTGCCTGGCAGCCACCCATCCGTACTGGCCATGCCTCAGCTGCATATAACCCCTTGTATGGAGCCGGGGCGATGACCCCGTGCAAGAGAAAGTACAGAAGCACTGTAGGGGGCCCCCAGCTGAGATTGCATGCATGCACCATCACACCAAGATCATTGCATAAGCATTTCATGAGCATTTGCATATGCATATAGATAGGATTGCATCCTGCATTCATGCTCATATGCATGAAGTTGCGGGTTCCTACCGTGGACTTGGCTTCGACAAGGAGTTGAGAAGATTGCCCGGCACTGCAATCCCCGGCAAGCCAAACAGATAAGTTTAAACTCCTGTCCTTTAGTGTTCTGTAAGCTATAACTTGTGCATAAGGAAACCCCGCCACACTCTCTTGAGGCTTAGCTGCTCCCATCCTAGACTTGAACGTTGCTTCAAGTGGGATGGTTGTAGTGGCCTTCGATGAAAGGGCGTTGGCCGGGGGCTGGCCCCTCTATCTGTTCCCTGGAAGATATAGTTCTCTCGCAGACAAATAGGGTGGGCAAGGTAGCTTGCCGGGAAAACTAGTTATGTTACAATAAAGAGGCATTCAACCTCAGCATGGACGTAAACATGCACGGGTTCCCGGTGAGATCTGTCTTTTTCATTCATATGCTGGTACAAGTACAAGCATTACAGAACACAAAGATAGACTTGAGGGACTACATTATTTGAATTAAAATTTGGCAATTGCCTACAAGTTTAAGATTGTAAAGAGATAAGTGCTCTGTAAGCTCCTCTCCCTGCCCCTCCTATTTCAGGAATGACGAGACTAAGAAGGAAGAACATGCGCAAAGCACCCCAAAAACCCCTGGTCACCACCTCCAGGGCTTGATTAAGGACTCCAGCACAGGCACCGGCAGGAGAGGACACCGGGGCCCAGCCAAAAGACCCCAAACGAAAGCGGAAAGAGGACCTCAAGAGAGCAACCTCTTCAGAAACCCTACATGTGCACTTATTAGGCCCTACCCCGACGACGCTGAGCGGTGCGATCGGGGCAGGCCTGGGGGCTTCTGTCAGAGCAACAAACCCTGGGTCTGTTGCCCCGACTGTGCATAGGCGCAAGAACAAGATTGAAGCGCCGGCTCATTTCAGAGTATAAGAAACCAAGATATCCAGAGTACCAGCTCAGACCAGAGAGACCAAGGCCAAGCCTGAGAAGCAAGACATCACCAAGAGAAGGGCCTCCCTTGCCGGGCAGGCGATCCCGGAAAGGGGCGAGGCCACCCCCGGAAGCAGATCGTAGAAACACCCCAGCAGGGCCTGCCGGGGGCTCACAGAGGCCAAACCGCCCCACCAAGCACTCACGCGTAACCCACATCGTCAATCAATGTGGCGTCAAGCTGCAAGATGATTAAGTGGCAGCCATTAGCCACTTGGCGGCTAGTTCCCACAAGAAGAACCCGCAGATGATACCCATCATGCGACCTGTCAAGAAGACAAGCACGGAGCTGGCGAAGGAGACTGACATGCCTTGCTGGGCGACCAGTGATGTGACCTTAAGCGGTGCATTTAATGCACCCTGTCAGCCCGCAGAGTTAGGTATGATAGCATTGTTAGCTATCATGTTAGTGCATAATGACTACTTTGCCATTGTGGTCGCCCCTTGATCTATAAAAGGAGGCCCACGGCAACCGTAGAAAGGGTTGGAGAATAGAGAAACCCACACCACCGTACGCGCGTAGTCACGACTACCCGAGGGCAACCCTTGCCGGGCGAGTTGAAAGATCGTGGATGTCGCCTAGAGGGGGGGGGGGTGAATAGGCGCTTTAAAATAATTACGGTTTAGGCTTGAACAAATGCGGAATAAACCTAGAGGTTAATTTGTCAAGCACAAAACCTACAATAACTAGGCTCACCTATGTGCACCAACAACTTATGCTAAGCAAGATAAACAACTAGGTGATAGCAAGATATATGACAAGAAACAATATGACTATCACAAAGTAAAGTGCATAAGTAAAGGGCTCGGGTAAGAGATAACCAAGGCACGCGGAGACGATGATGTATCCCAAAGTTCACACCCTTTCAGATGCTAATCTCCGTTTGGAGCGGTGTGGAGGCACAATGCTCCCCTAGAAGCCACTAGGGCCACCGTAATCTCCTCACGCCCTCGCACAATGCAAGATGCCGTGATTCCACTAAGGGACCCTTGAGGGCGGTCACCGAACCCGTACAAATGGCAACCCTTGGGGGCGGTCACCGAACCCGTACAAAATGCTCGGGGCGATCTCCACAACCTAATTGGAGACCCCGAGGCTTGCCCGGAGGTTTGCACCACAATGATTGAGCTCCGAACACCACAAGGTTGGGGCTATCTCCCCAACGACACCACAAAGCTTCACCACAATGGAATATGGCTTCGAGGTGACCACAACCGTCTAGCGCACCCAAGCACCCAAGAGGAACAAGCTCAAGGGTACCAAGCGCCCAACAGTAATAAGCTTCTCAAACTTCACTTCCACGTATCACCGTGGAATACTCAAACCGATGCACCAAATGCAATGGCAAGGGCACACGGAGTGCCCAAGTCCTTCTCTCCCAAATCCCACCAAAGCAACTAATGCTAGGGAGGGAAATGAGAGGAAGAACAAGAAGGAGAACACCAAGAACTCCAAGATCAAGATCCAAGTGGTTCCCCTCACCTAGAGGAGAAAGTGATTGGTGGAAATGTGGATCTAGATCTCCTCTCTCTTTTCCCCCAAAAACTAGCAAGAATCCAAGGAGGGATTGAAAGATAGCAAGCTCGAAGAAGGTCAACAATGGGGGAAGAACACGAGCTCAAAGGATTAGGTTCATTGGGGAAGAAGACCCCCTTTTATAGGTGGGAAAAAATCCAACCGTTATGCTCACAGCCCGCACAGAGCGGTACTACCGCTCCAGGAGCGGTACTACCGCTAGGGCGGTAGTACCCCTTTGAAAAACAACATCGAGGAGGCAAAAAGGACAGAAAAACCGTCAGAGCGGTAGTACCGCTTGACCTCACGGTACTACCGCTAGGGGTAGTGGTAGTACTGCTAAGGGTAGCGGTACTACTGCTTGCGAGCGGTACTAAAAAATTACATCCGTGCCTACCACCGCTGGACTTGTGACGAGTTTTTGGTCCCGAGCGGAAGTAGCCACAGAAGTAGCCGCGGTAGTACTGCTCCAAGCGGTAGTACCGCTCCCGAAAGCGGTAGTACCGCTCCCGAAAGCGGTAGTAAAAAATTACTTCCGCTCCTACCCGCGGTAGTACCGCTGCAGCCTTATCAGTACACCAAAACGTCAATAACTTTTGCATACGGACTCCGAATTCGATGAAACCAAGTTTGTTCGAAAGCTAGCGACAAGGGCTAACACAATCTTGATAGAAAAACCAATAAGAAGCAAATTAGAAAAGGCCCATAAGAAAATGGTGAGAACCCTTCCTCGGATAAGACCGGTAAAACACCCAACACCGAAAACATCATAGAAGACACATGTGAACTCCATTTTCGACGAACTCAAGCTTGTCATCAAGATGACCATAAGCTCTAAGAATCACAAAGAGAACCAAACAAGAACCAAGAAACATGATGCAATGATGCAATGGTTTGAGCTCTCTACTAATGATACGATCAAGCTACCAACTTGAGAGCCCCCCTTGATAGTACGGCAAACGATCCTATAACCCGGTCTCCCAACTACCACCACGAGACTGGTAAAATAGAAAACCTATCAAGGGCAAACTTTTGCTTTGCACAAAGTCCACTTGAGCTAGATGTAGACGATCTTGACTTCCTCAAGTTGGACCACCTTTCTTGATTGCGTTGTCTTGGTGAAGACTAGTAGATTGCTCCCCCATACTCCTCTATGGGAGAGCCGCTCTTCGGCATATCTTCACAAGTCCATTGTCACGACAATGGACGGCAAGCTTCAAGCACTTGATTTCTTCGTGATGCTCCACTTGAACTTGCACACTGCAACCTAACCCCACAAAGAACTCTCACGAAGACCATGGGTTAGTACACAAAGCGTGATTGACAATGCTTACCATACCATAGGATTGCTTGATCCCTCTCGGTACATCTTCTACGCTTTGTGTGTTGATCAACTTGATTCACTCCTTCACTTAGTCTTGATCAACCTTGAATCTTTCCAACTCTTCATTTGGATGATGTCTTGAAGGTAAACATGAATGATAACACACTCTTCTTCTTCAAGACATGCTGGCAATAAGCTCAACACTCACAAGACCAATCTTTGGATAATTCCTTAATAGCACCATGGTCATCACAAACTCTCCTTGAAACCAACAAATGAACTCCAAGAAAAGCCTATGGACAAACCCTTCAAATGTAACTCAAGGAAACCATTAGTCCATAGAGATTGTCATCAGTTACCAAAACCAAACATGGGGGCACCGCATGTTCTTTCAATCTCCCCCATTTTGGTAATTGATGACAATCACTTTCAAGAGAGTTTATATAAGGAATTATGCACCACCATACCATGCAACAATAATGTATGCGCATGAGATGCAAAAGCTTAGGTACAAAACCAAAGCAAGAAGAGCGAAGAGACAACTCTCTAAACTTCCTCACAAAACTAAACTCTCTGAAACTTCTCCCCCATTGGCATCGATTGCCAAAATGGGCGAAAAACTTAGAAGGTCCATATAAATTGTGTTCCTCCATAAATTATGTATTCCTCAAAATAGAGAGTGGAATGCAATACATATATCCAACTGTAAATACTTGGAGGAAGACAAACTATATTGAGGCCCAAATATTGCAAAAGAATGATATGCCACAAAGGCATAACAAAGGGAGAAAAACATGCAATCAAGCAATCAAAGGATACCAATGAATTAAGCTATCAAAAGATACCAATTGACCCAACTAGACAAATGATCCTACATGCCAAATGAATAAAAGATATTATGATAAGAGCAAAGGTGTGTTCTAGAGAAACTAGAGAAGCTCCCCATGATTTGTGCACAATTTAGTTTTGTATCTGGATACAACGAGCACAAAATAGGATCGCCGCTCCCCCAAGATCAATAGAACTCACGACATAGCAACCGATTTTTCTAAAGACACTGGTGAAGCTCCCCATAATTTGTGCACTCCTTAGAAAATTTTCATTAGGATACCAAGTGCACAAAATAGGATCATCACTCCCCCAAAATCAATAGAAACTCACACCAATTGCAAGTGAGCATGAAGGTAACAAAGCCTAGCACTTGCAACAAACAAATGGTTGAGCAACATATAAAAGAGACAACTTAAGAGTATGCTCAACCAAAATGATGTGTGTGAGTCATGGCAAAGCACTTGAGAAGACTAATGTATGGATGAACATTAAGCATCAATATAGTCTTGAATGAAAGAGATACTCGGTGCAAGGCCTATTATTCCCACACACAACAAGCAAACGGGTTCACAAGCTCACTAATAAGCATATAAAGAACCTATGCTTGTGACAACCTAGTGGTGAAGATATAAAAGAGAGCGTTATCAAGACGAGGGATACCAATTAATTGGCAAAAGCCTTGTCAAGACAAGTAAGAGACAAAAATATCCTCACCACACAAGAGTGCATCTAGATGCAACAAGATAAGATCCGCACTCAAGGCAAAGGCTTTCACGGAGCCACCAAAGAAATGATACAAGAACGACAAGGTGGACGTGAAAGAAGGGGATATCAAATAGATATGCAACTTCTCTCAAGTGTATAAGATTCTAGGTAGATGAAGATCATGATGATATCAATCTACAAAGAAGGATGTACACACGAAATTGTTGCAAAAAGGAATGAATAAGTTATCCCCAAGGAAGTCATAAATATACCAATAAGATATTTGCTTGAAGGCATAACACATGGCTAGATATGTTCTCATTGTATATAAATGAGTTCCAACAACACGAGCATCAAAGACATCACAACTAGCAACAAGAGATCATTGTTGGGATGCTTTGAGAAAGGAAACAAGTATCATAAGAAGGAATGACTAACAAGCCATGATAGAACCTACACAAGGTTGGTGCAAGAAATGTGTGCATGAAGTAGATGGTGATACTTGTTACCGAGATACCATTGGAAGGATGTAGTAGATACCAATTGAAGGTAGATAGTAGTTCATTGATCATCCTAGCTTGACTCTAATAAGCACATGGTGACACCACCTTCCTTTTGAATGAGCCGAGCTTCCAATGCATCTCCAATTGTTCCTAGAACAACAACGCAAACAAAATGGTACCCAAACTCATTGGGACCAAAGAGTTAGAAACACCAATACATAGGACAAACTCCACAAACACATGTACATTTATATATGAAAATGAATTTCATGCACATCTCATCCAAATTGAGACTAGGTGGAGTTTCCCCTATATATTGGGTTAAAGAAAGAAAGCATGCCAAAGAAAATACATGTAGTAAATATGCATGCTCAAGACTTTCAAGAAACAAAACAAAAAGAAAAATAAATACCAAGTGAAAATAGGATACCAAATGGAGAAATCATCACTTGGAAGATATCTATTTAGAAGATACATCAAGGAATGAGATATCCATTGGTACATTCGAAAGGAAAGATATCAGACTCCCAAAAGAGAGGATGGTTCCAAACAAACCAACCCATCTACAAAGTTTCATGATGGCACAAAGTACCAAGAAGAAACGGCTTGCCTTCCATCAACACACACTTGAAATGCATCACAAAATGTGTGTCTCATAGAAAATAGGATAGCTCCCACAAGAGTTGTGCATTATAGAGAATTTGCATTTGAATACAAAATGCACAAGATGGGATCACCACTTTCACTATATCTCGAAAACACTAGACAAGATCAAGAAAACAACAAGATCCACAAGTGGCACAGAAGGCTATGGGAGATGACACAATCTTGGCAAGGAATAGGACGAACAAAAGCAAAAGTCAATGTAAAGATGATCAACAATTTCTACCACAAAAAGATTACCAATTGTCAAGAGGCAAGAAGTATTTGGGAATAATTCCCGGTGATAGCAATGATATCAAACATCATCTTCACACCAAACACAAGCAAATTGCAACTTGTAGAGCTAACATGTCACCTAGGAACAACAATTTATAATATCAACAATAGGTGACAATATCTCAAATTTACACATTTTCTAGGCTTTTAATATACACATAACATATTACTCCCCCATAATGTGATACCAATGAAAAACTTGACAAGATGCAAAAGAGAACCAACACGAGATAATTAATGGAACATTTAGAATTTGAATTTCTCATGAGAAGACATACCACATAGAGACTAGATAATCTTGTAATATCAAAACTAGATGATATTCCTCATGTACACACATTTATAGGATTGTGAGGTGCACAAAGCACATCACTCCCCCAAAATGGGATGTTCCATTAATCTCTCACAAGAGCCAACTAAGATACAAACAAGATACACAAAGGCTCAAATCACTACACACACATACATGATGTACAAACCAACATACACATACTTGATTTCTCAAGATAAGCAAATTGGGAGCACAACATATACACGCTCATGCAAGGTACAAAACCATAACATGCTAAGGAGCAAGTAACTTTCAATGTAAACAATTTAAGCACGAGTTACCGCAGGAGGAACATTGGATATACGATAGAAAGATAATCCGAATGACTTGGCTTGAGACAATATGAATGATGAAGACCCCTCAAATCTTCATAATGTAGCCAAGTCTCCAAAGCCCTCCAAATACACCTATTGATCAAGTTTGAGCTAGTTGGTCCCCAACCAAGTTGGGTCCTAAGAGGTTAGTCACAATAGGCTTGGCTACCCAAATGGTTCTTTTCTTGACACCACTTTGAGTCCCAAGAAACTTGGCAAACACATTGCCAACCTTATCCTTCCCAAGAGAATAGACATCATCAATAATAATTGGGTTGGATAAGTTACCACTAGTGCATGAAGAAGCGATGTGACCTTTCTCACGACATAAGTAGCAACGTCTACTCTTCACTTTCTTCTCACTTGATTTCTCAACATGAGAAGCATTAACCCGAGTCTTCTTGGGAAGTGGCCTTTCTTCAACTTGAGGTTGAGCATGAGAATGAACTTGTGGCTGCTTCCCTTGTTGCTTGTCACTAATGGGCTTCTTCTTCAATGGTCATGATCTAACATGGTGCCCTTGAATTTTGCACTTGAAGCAAATAATCTTGGCCGAATTCTTGACTTGTTCTTGGCCCTTCTTCTTCTTATGAATTTTGGACTTCTTCATCTTGTTGGAGATGAATCCAAATCCACCTTTGTCATTGTGGGATTTTTGCACACTCAAGATATTGTTGAGTGTGGACTTCCCTTCATGACACTTTTCCAAGTCTTTCTTCAAGGAAGAGACTTGGGCCTTGAGCTCTTTGATTTCCTCTACATGGTTAGTATCAACACAAGTACTGGAGGAAGTATAGGCTTCATTGTTAGAGCAACAAGGCAAGGAAAGCAATTCATCACAAGATGTACCAATGTTATGCATAGATGAATTACGAGGACTAGCACATGGCAATATAGCATTTTGACTTGAAGTAGTGCTAGTATCCACATGAGGCTCACTAGATGTTACCTTGATACTCATAGCCTCATGAGCTATCTTTAGCACATTATGGGATACTAGAAGATCATCATGAGAGCTTGTGAGCTTTACATGACTTTCTTCCAATTTCCCATAATTGCCAGATAGCAACTCAAGTTGAGCCCTTAGCTCAACATTCTCCTTCAAAATGGATGCTTCACTAGAAATAGAGTTAGTAGCACAACATCATCAATAATAGCAAGAGGAGAAGGCAACTTGACAAGCTTCTTAAAATATGAAGCTTTAAGTTGAGCATGAGACTCGGTGAGTTTTATGAGCTCACCCTTAATGACCCTTGAGCCATTTTTGAGGTGCTCAAAATCCTCAAGGAGTTTAGCATGTGCAACTTCAAGCTTCTCATTTTTAGTTTCAAAATCATTAACCACCTCGAGAGCTCTATCACGGGATTCCTTTATTCTAGATAGTTCTAGAGCAAAAGTCTCCTCAAGAGATTCCTTGGTGGTTTGTTCAAGTTCAAGAGCTTGCGAGAGGTCGGCGATCTCATTAGCGTAATCACGCTCATGACCTTCCATTTTCTCAATGGTGACCTCATGCTCCTCTAGATGAGATTCCAACTCCTCTATATATTTCTTGCCCTTAATGGCAATAGACATGATTTCCATGAAGTTGGAACGAGCAATTTTATTCTTATGAAGAGCTTTAAAAATCATTTCCCCCTTAATTTTTAAGGAGGTAACATTATCATTTTCTTCATCATTTTCTACATCATCATCATTGTTATCATCACTATCATGACAAGATATATTGGGGTTCAAAGTGGGAGATACCTTTGAAGCCTTAGCCATAAGGCAAAACGCAATAGATGATGATGTAGGATCCCTTGAAGCACCATTCAAGACTACATCTTGTTCCATGGGGTGTTGGGTTTCCTCTACATTGTTAGCACAACAATTCGAGGAAATAGATGCATTTTTATCATGGAAACAAGACATAGCAAGCATATCATCATGAGTTTTAGTCAAGCAATTTCTACATGATATGCAAGGACTATCAACATAAGCATGTGAAACATGTAGGGTGCTCGAAGTGTTAAAGTCCAAAGAAGATGCATTGTAGTAAGATAGTGATGAAGGATCATCCACAAAAAGCATACTATCATCATTGCACTGACCAACACTACTCACCATATCATTACCTTGTGGCAAACCACATGTAGGTGAAGTAGAAGAAGTTGAGAAGACAACACGGCCGGAGGTGGAGGGATAACAATCATTCCTACAATTCTTGGACACACCATATTTATCTTGAAGCTTTGTCCACAACTCATGAGCATCCCGGAACGGCATGAGTTGAAATATAACTACATTGCTCAAAGCATCAAAAAGCACATTAGAAGCTTGAGCATTGAGATAAGAGTTTTTCTCATCCTCTAAAGATAATCTTTGTGGATCCTTTGGAGGAGAAAAACCCATATCCACAATTCGCTCTAAATTTGGGTCCATGACCCTAAAGAGATTAAGCATGCGAATTACCCAAACATCAAAATTTGTGCCATCGAAACTAAGAGTGTCAGAGAAACCCAAACCCCTAGTCGACATCCTTACTCTCTAGGCGGTTAAGCCCTATAAAGAGAGACGAGGCTCTGATACCAATTGAAAGATCGTGGATGTCGCCTAGAGGGGGGGGTGAATAGGCGCTTTAAAATAATTACGGTTTAGGCTTGAACAAATGCGGAATAAACCTAGAGGTTAATTTGTCAAGCACAAAACCTACAATAACTAGGCTCACCTATGTGCACCAACAACTTATGCTAAGCAAGATAAACAACTAGGTGATAGCAAGATATATGACGAGAAACAATATGGCTATCACAAAGTAAAGTGCATAAGTAAAGGGCTCAGGTAAGAGATAACCAAGGCACGCGGAGACGATGATGTATCCCGAAGTTCACACCCTTTCGGATGCTAATCTCCGTTTGGAGCGGTGTGGAGGCACAATGCTCCCCAAGAAGCCACTAGGGCCACCGTAATCTCCTCACGCCCTCGCACAATGCAAGATGCCGTGATTCCACTAAGGGACCCTTGAGGGCGGTCACGGAACCCGTACAAATGGCAAACCTTGGGGGCGGTCACCGAACCCGTACAAAATGCTCGGGGCGATCTCCACAACCTAATTGGAGACCCCGACGCTTGCCCGGAGCTTTGCACCACAATGATTGAGCTCCGAACACCACAAGGTTGGGGCTATCTCCCCAACGACACCATGAAGCTTCACCACAATGGAATATGGCTTCGAGGTGACCACAACCGTCTAGGGCACCCAAGCACCCAAGAGGAACAAGCTCAAGGGTACCAATCACCCAAGAGTAATAAGCTTCTCAAACTTCACTTCCACGTATCACCGTGGAGAACTCAAACCGATGCACCAAATGCAATGGCAAGGGCACACGGAGTGCCCAAGTCCTTCTCTCCCAAATCCCACCAAAGCAACTAATGCCAGGGAGGGAAATGAGAGGAAGAACAAGAAGGAGAACACCAAGAACTCCAAGATCAAGATCCAAGTGGTTCCCCTCACCTAGAGGAGAAAGTGATTGGTGGAAATGTGGATCTAGATCTCCTCTCTCTTTTCCCCAAAAACTAGCAAGAATCCATGGAGGGATTGAGAGATAGCAAGCTCGAAGAAGGTCAACAATGGGGGAAGAACACGAGCTCAAAGGATTAGGTTCATTGGGGAAGAAGACCCCCTTTTATAGGTGGGAAAAAATCCAACCGTTATGCTCACAGCCCGCACAGAGCGGTACTACCGCTCCAGGAGCGGTACTACCGCTAGGGCGGTAGTACCCCTTTGAAAAACAACATCGAGGAGGCAAAAAGGCCAGAAAAACCGTCGGAGCGGTAGTACCGCTTGACCTCACGGTACTACCGCTAGGGGTAGCGGTAGTACTGCTAAGGGTAGCGGTACTACTGCTTGCGAGCGGTACTAAAAAATTACATCCGTGCCTACCACCGCTGGACTTGTGATGAGTTTTTGGTCCCGAGCGGAAGTAGCCACGGAAGTAGCCGCGGTAGTTTTGCTCCAAGCGGTAGTACCGCTCCCGAAAGCGGTAGTAAAAAATTACTTCCGCTCCTACCTGCGGTAGTACCGCTGTAGCCTTTTCAGTACACCAAAACGTCAATAACTTTTGCATACGGACTCCGAATTCGATGAAACCAAGTTTGTTCGAAAGCTAGCGACAAGGGCTAACACAATCTTGATAGAAAAACCAATAAGAAGCAAATTAGAAAAGGCCCATAAGAAAATGGTGAGAACCCTTCCTCGGATAAGACCGGTAAAACACCCAACACCGAAAACATCATAGAAGACACATGTGAACTCCGTTTTCGATGAACTCAAGCTTGTCATCAAGATGACCATAAGCTCTAAGACTCACAAAGAGAACCAAACAAGAACCAAGAAACATGATGCAAGGATACAATGGTTTGAGCTCTCTACTAACGATATGATCAAGCTACCAACTTGAGAGCCCCCCTTGATAGTACGGCAAACGATCCTATAACCCGGTCTCCCAACTACCACCAAGAGACCGGTAAAATAGAAAACCTATCAAGGGCAAACCTTTGCTTTGCACAAAGTCCACTTGAGCTAGATGTAGACGATCTTGACTTCCTCAAGTTGGACCACCTTTCTTGATTGCATTGTCTCGGTGAAGACTAGTAAATTGCTCCCCCATACTCCTCTATGGGAGAGCCACTCTTCGGCATATCTTCACAAGTCCATTGTCACGACAAAGGACGGCAAGCTTCAAGCACTTGATTTCTTCGTGATGCTCCACTTGAAATTGCACACCGCAACCTAACCCCACAAAGAACTCTCACGAAGACCATGGGTTAGTACACAAAGCGTGATTGACAATGCTTACCATACCATAGGATTGCTTGATCCCTCTCGGTACATCTTCTACGCTTTGTGTGTTGATCAACTTGATTCACTCCTTCACTTAGTCTTGATCAACCTTGAATCTTTCCAACTCTTCATTTGGATGATGTCTTGAAGGTAAACATGAATGATAACACACTCTTCTTCTTCAAGACATGCTGGCAATAAGCTCAACACTCACAAGACCAATCTTTGGATAATTCCTTAATAGCACCATGGTCATCACAAACTCTCCTTGAAACCAACAAATGAACTCCAAGAAAAGCCTATGGACAAACCCTTCAAATGTAACTCAAGGAAACGATTAGTCCATAGAGATTGTCATCAATTACCAAAACCAAACATGGGGGCACCGCATGTTCTTTCAATCTCCCCCATTTTGGTAATTGATGACAATCACTTTCAAGAGAGTTTATATAAGGAATTATGCATCACCATACCATGCAACAATAATGTATGCGCATGAGATGCAAAAGCTTAGGAACAAAACCAAAGCAAGAAGAGCGAAGAGACAACTCTCTAAACTTCCTCACAAAACTAAACTCTCTGAAACTTCTCCCCCATTGGCATCGATTGCCAAAATGGGCGAAAAACTTAGAAGGTCAATATAAATTGTGTTCCTCCATAAATTATGTATTCCTCAAAATAGAGAGTGGAATGCAATACATATATCCAACTGTAAATACTTGGAGGAAGAGAAACTATATTGAGGCCCAAAGATTGCAAAAGAATGATATGCCACAAAGGCATAACAAAGGGAGAAAAACATGCAATCAAGCAATCAAAGGATACCAATGTATTAAGCTATCAAAAGATACCAATTGACCCAACTAGACCAATGATCCTACATGCCAAATGAATAAAAGATATTATGATAAGAGCAAAGGAGTGTTCTAGAGAAACTAGAGAAGCTCCCCATTATTTGTGCACAATTTAGTTTTGTATCTGGTGCTCCCCCAAGATCAATAGAACTCACGACATAGCAACCGATTTTTCTAAAGACACTGGTGAAGCTCCCCATAATTTGTGCACTCCTTAGAAAATTTTCATTAGGATACCAAGTGCACAAAATAGGATCATCACTCCCCCAAAATCAATAGAAACTCACACCAAGTGCAAGTGAGCATGAAGGTAACAAAGCCTAGCACTTGAAACAAACAAATGGTTGAGCAACATATAAAAGAGACAACTTAAGAATATGCTCAACCAAAATGATGTGTGTGAGTCATGGCAAAGCACTTGAGAAGACTAATGTATGGATGAACATTAAGCATCAATATAGTCTTGAATGAAAGAGATACTCGGTGCAAGGCCTATCATTCCCACACACAACAAGCAAACGGGTTCACAAGCTCACTAATAAGCATATAAAGAACCTATGCTTGTGACAACCCGTGGTGAAGATATAAAAGAGAGTGTTATCAAGACGAGGGATACCAATTAATTGACGAGGGATATCAAGACGAGGCATACATTTTCCCCTGACTCATGCATGGATAAGCCAAGCTCAAGCCCAAGATTGAAGAACCAAGAGATTTGAAGAACCAACACATAGCCAGAGAGACCAAGGTCAAGCTAGAAGCATGAGATATCGACAAGAGAAGAGCCACACTTGCCGGGAAGGCAAGCCCGGAAAGGGGGGAGGCCACCACCAGAAAAAAGCTATCAGAGACTCCCCGGCAGGGCCTGTCGGGGATAGGAGGGGGTAAACCACCCCGCCAACCACTCAAGCATGACCCACGTCGTCAATCACTGCCATGTCAAGCCGCGAAGTGGTTAAGTGGCAGCCATTCGCCACATGGCAGTCATTTCCTACGGAAGAAACCCACAAAGTACACCCGTCCTGCGACGTGTTAAGGAAGCAGATGCGGAGCTGGCAAGACAGCCCGGCGCGCCTTGCCGGGCAACCAATGATGTGACACTAAGCGGTGCATTTAATGCACCCTATCAGCCCGTAGAGTTAGGTATGATAGCATTGTTCACTATCATAACAGCCGATAATGACCATTTTGCCACTATGGTGACCCCTTAATCTATTAAAGGAGGCCAATGGCACCCATACGAGGGGTTGGAAAATTAATGAACCCAAGCGACCATGCACGCGTAGTCGCTGAGGCCCTAAGGCACATCTTGTCGGGCAATTGTACTAGCACCACCACATTCATTCCACCATCAATCCACCAAAGCAGGAGTAGGGTCTTACGCCTCGTGGCGGCCCGAACCTGGGTAAATTTCTTGTGTGCTCTCTGTCCTGCTGATCTGCACCAATCTGCTCTTTGTGCAATGTGTCGTCCCCTCTCCAAACGAGCAAGGGCCACCTGGTCCATATGTGGCCACGTATATCCCGCGACATCTTTGGCGCGCCAGGTAGGGGACAACGCTTGCACGAACCTGAAAGCGTACGCAACGCGTCATATTTATCGATGTCTTTATCTTTGACGACGTTGTCGACCGCGGCGCCCGTGGCAACGCGAGGATAGGGCGAGGGAAGATCCACCCTTGCGCCGTGTTGTCGCTCTTCAAGATTCACTGTGCCGATGGTTACAACCGAGACCATGGCTGGTGGCGATAAATCTACTCCAATGGATCGTATGGCATCGATGCCATCCAAGCTCTGCCCGAAAGGAGTGGCACAAGGCGTGCGAGCTCGAGCTCCCTCCCTCTACCTCATCAGTAGTCAGATCGCTTTAGCCTCGGCATCATCGACATCGACGATTACCACGCGATGCTCAGTCAAGTATTTCCCCTGCCGTGGGTAATCCTGAGCGAAGCGTTGCTATGAGTCCGTCGACCGATACCCCGGCAAGCGTGCTCCGGCGAGGCTGCCCGCATTGGCACAGACCATGCGATGGTAAGCGCCGTACTGACCCAAGGGGAGGGCGGCAAAAGAGAAGGGGACCAGAGAAGCTCGCCGTCGCGCCCCTATGTTGGCTAATCACAAGGAATATTTTGTCGGCCCTTGCTGGGAGTAAAGAAGCCACCAGATTGCCCTTTGCTCATCCAGACGCCGTGGATGCGTCGAATGCGTGTGGCCCAGCGGGCAAAACAAAGAAGATTAAAACAAAATCTAAGTTGGCATTATCACTCCTTGTTGATGCGTTCCTTATATTTTCTTTGCAGTTGTTTATCCCTTAAACTCTAGCGAGTGTTTGTATCATGAAAACATTCATGCAATGGAGCCTTGGCTAGTTTCTTTGATCGCACCATCATCCTGTCCAGTGCCAAGCTCGCAGGAAGAGAGGCTGGATCAAGAGCTACCTAGGAGAAACCTACCGAGACGCATCCACGCCAAGATAACTTTTGAGGGCCGGACCCTCACGACAATCGCGGCAATATGATATCGGCAGGCATCTAGAGCATACATAGGGATTGATCATACGAACACAAACATATAGAGTTCAACGGGATAAACGTGCATTTAAAGATCCAGCTAGGGATATAAGTTTCATGTAGACACTAGCGATAAGATGACTAAACATAAGATATGCATTACGTTTCATTACAGGACCAGGTGAAGCAGTTTAAACACGAAGAACCCTGTCGGTGAGGAGAGCTGCCTTCTCTTTGGCAGCATCGATGTAGGCACCAACTGTTGGCTTCTTAAAACCATCATTTACATTGAGCCTCTGTGACTCGATCGCGAAGCGCTTGGCCCGCCCTTCTTCATGCACCTTCAGCTTGTCGATCAACTCGTTGAAGAAGATCCCCAACTTGACACTCGGACCTCCTGCTTGCTGGCTGAGCATACTGGGCCCTCCATACACATCGCAACAGCTCGAGCTCCAAGACGTTCGACGATGTCAATTAGGCTCCTGATCCAGAGGTTGCTCATATCAACCTGGTTCTTCAGCATGTCCTCTACATCTTGCCGGAGAAGATTAGCGTTTTCCAGGGTTTTGGACATCAACTGCTGTCGGGATTCAAGAGATTCCGCTGACTTTTCTAGCGAGCCGATCCTCACCCTCATGTCAGAGATGTTGCCGTTGGTGGTCTCCAGGCTCTGAGTCTTGGAAGAAAGCTGTGACTGCACGTCAGCCAGATGGAGCTCTATCTGACGTGCCTCCTCTTTGAGTGCCTCCATCTCCTTGTCTCTCCCAGCAAGGTCTTCATTCAGTTTGGCCACCTGCCAGTCAAGCCCAGCCTTGGCAGAAGATGCAGCATCAAGATCTTCGACAAGCTTCTTCAGCTTGGCAGCTTGAACAGTAGAAAGGGCATCCGGGGCGGCCCCATGCCCGTCCCTCAGTTCTTTGGTGCGATGTTGCACCAAGGCCTCCAATCTTTCATCTTTGGCACGGAGGGTGCCTTCAAAAATTTCCTCCCGAAGGGAGATTACTTGCTCTCTGATAACCCACAAGTATAGAGGATCGCAACAGTTTTTGAGGGTAGAGTATTCAACTCAAATTTATTGATTCGACACAAGGGGAGCCACAAAATATTCTCAAGTATTAGCAGTTGAGTTGTCAATTCAACCACACCTAAAAGACTTAATGTCTGCAACAAATTGGTATGGAAGTAACGATAACGGTGGCTAAAGTAACAGTAGCAGTTTTGTAGCAATCGTAACAGTGGCAACGGAAAAGTAACTAAGCAAATATGAATATGTGAAAAGCTCATAGGCAATGATTTAGTGATGGATAATTATGTCACATGTGATTCCTCATGTAACAGTTATAACATAGGGTGACACCGAACTAGCTCCAGTTCATCAATGTAATGTAGGCATGTATTCCGAATATAGTCATACGTGCTTATGGAAAAGAACTTGCATGACATCTTTTATCCTACCCTCCCGTGGCAGCGGGGTCCTATTGGAAACTAAGGGATATTAAGGCCTCAGTTTAATAGAGTACCGGACCAAAGCATTAACACATAGTGAATACATGAACTCCTCAAACTACGGTCATCACCGGGAGTGGTCCCGATTGTTGTCACTTCGGGGTTGCCGGATCATAATACATAGTAGGTGACTACTGACTTGCAAGATAGGATCAAGAACTCACATATATTCATGAAAACATAATAGGTTCAGATCTGAAATCATGGCACTCGGGCCCTAGTGATAAGCATTGAGCATAGCAAAGTCATAGCAACATCAATCTTAGAACATAATGGATACTAGGGATCAAACCCGAACAAAACTAACTCGATTACATGGTAAATCTCATCCAACCCATCACCGTCCAGCAAGCCTACGATGGAATTACTCACGCACGGCAGTGAGCATCATGAAATTGGTGATGGAGGAAGGTTGATGATGACGATAGCGACGAATTCCCCTCTCCGGAGCCCCGAACAGACTCAATATCAGCCACCCCGAGAGAGATTAGGGCTTGGTGGCGGCTTCGTATCGTAAAACATGACGAATCCTTCTCTCTTGGTTTTTTCTCCCCGAACATGAATATAAAGAGTTGGAGTTGAGGTCGGTGGAGCTCGAGGGGCCCACGAGGCAGGGGCGCCCCCAGGGGGCATGCGCGCCCTCCACCCTCGTGGATAGGGTGTGGGCCCCCTGATGCTGATTCTTCCGCCAGTATTTTTTATTATTTCCAAAACTTGTCTCCGTGGATTTTCAGGTCATTCCGAGAACTTTTATTTTTGCACAAAAATAACACCATGGCAGTTCTGCTGAAAACATAGTCAGTCCGGGTTAGTTCCATTCAAATCATGCAAGTTAGAGTCCAAAATAAGGGCAAAAGTGTTTGGAAAAGTAGATGCGTTGGAGACGTATCACTCCCTAGCGTCTAGAGATGCTTTGTGATCCGCCAGGTGCCTCTCCTGGGCCACAACATCCTCCCTCATCATCTGGAGAGTCTCTTGCTGCTTCAGGAGCACCTTGGACTGCTTGTCGTGCCATTCGCGTAGTTCCAGACACCTGGCCTTCAGCCTCTAATTCACCTTGTGGGCGGATTCACGTCGTGTCTTGAGCTCCTGCCACTTCTGGTGGTACCAGGCCTGCATTTCCTTCACACCGGTTGCCATGGATTCCATAAAGAACCGATCCATGGCGACGGCCACAGAGTCATCGGCCTCCTCACCTCCCAGATGCAGCGGTGCCAGTAGATGCTGAAGCTCTTTATCAAGCTCGCTATCTGTCAAGGACGGGCCGGGGCTCCGATGTCAGGCCAGAACAGACCACCGTCGGCGTATTCAAGGAGGACGAGAGAGCATTAGCAACAGCCCAGGAAGAAGGGAGTGGGCCCATGGTTTGAAGAGGAATCTTCGCCTCGATGACCACTCCCTCTACCGGGGCACTCACCAGAGGGCACTCCACACCACTGTCAAAGAACCTTGCATTTCCCCTGCAGCGAGATCATGCTCTTCAGCATCCACGACCTTCACGGCTTCATCTGCGGTGGACCTCCCGATGTCCGCCACCACCTCCAACAAGTCTAGTTCCTCGGCCTAGGGGGGCTGCAGATGGAAGGGACCAGTGAACAAACAAGAGAATGGAAGTCTTAGAGTGAGTAAAGAAGCCATAGGAGGCAGCTAGGGGACACAAAAAAAGATAAGAAAAGAGAAGAATCAAGTTAAGTATCTGGGGAGGCCTGCTGGGCAGGGGTCTCTGTTTCCCCGGCAACAGTCGTTGCCGGGTCACCGACTCCTCCCTCTGCCGGGGGTGACTCGGCAACCTTATGCACCATCTCTACCCCTGAAGATTCCATGACAACATCTTCGGTCCGGGCGGCAGGGGAGGTGCGATCCTCAAGGGGCAGCTCACTCCGTGTCATACCACCTTCTTCTCCACGGGAAGGGATGGAATGGCTATCTCCATCATCGCTGGTAGGCGGAGTCAGATCTCCATTTCTGGGCTGGGGGCTGAGCTGGGGGCTCGACACAAGGTCGCTTGCGTCCCTCCCTGCTGAGGCCGAGCCCTCCACACCCTTTAGTGACCCGAGGCGCCGGAGCCTCTTCCGGGAGCGATGGACAAGGGTCTCTTCCTCCTCATCCACTTCCCTACCAACGGCGACGAACACAAGAGGTCAGTCAGCAAAAGCGTTCACATCTACTTGGGAAGATATTTACCACAAGAAGAATTCCTCCTTACTCTTCCGCAATAAGCATGAAGTTCAAATTGAACTCCGTGGGACGAGGGGACTCCCGTCCTCTCTTCAGGGACGGAAGGGTGGAGCTCTCCGGCAGCCTCGGTGCCTGCTATGACACTTAGCGCTCCGGGGAAGACGAACTCTGCGAAGAGCTCGAGCCAGGGCTCGGGCTGGCCTCCTCCTTCGAGGTCTCCCGCCATTTGGTGGGAGAGGCCCTGGCCCGGGCGAGACAAGGGGATTGGCGGCATGCCCCCTCGGCCTTGGTGGTCTCGATGAAGGTCTTCTTCTCCTTCTTGGTAGACGGCGCCGGGTTAGAGGACACCGCTCCTTGGACCACGGCGCGCCTGCGGGAGCGTTGGTCAGAATCTGGCCCGGGGGCTTGCGGTCCTACCGCGATCCACTCCTCCCCTTTAGGGGCCACTACCGCGCCCTCCCCCCTCTCTGCCTCCTCTCCCTCCTCAAGCTCCGTGGCCGCCTTGGCCAGGGAATGTAGCCCACCAAAGTTATCCACGGCAAGCCCTTCCCCGGCAGTATCCTCTCTGGCTTGCGCCTCGCTGCCACCCTGGAAGAGCTACCATTCCTAGCTTTTCCCTTACCTTTTCCGGCCTTTGCAGGCTTTTCCATTTATGTGCGGCGGACAACCTTGTCCTCCGCGACTCTTTTCAAAATATACGCCACCTCTGCAGCAAAGGTGTGCTTATACATCTCACTTTCAGTCCTAATGGCTTTCTCCCCCAAAGTGTTTGACCACTCGATCCCATCGGCGAGAGAAGGGAGATGCCAAGTACCTGATACTCCCTCGGCATTACAATCCGGCATCCATTTCAGTATCTGATCCCGGGCAGAGTTGATGTTTAGGGGAACGACGGTTGCCGGGAGCTTGAATAACTCAAAGAGACCGAATAGCTGGTCTCACAACCAAGCGTGGCCCTAAACTGACAAGTTCTTGCCCGACTCCGGCAGCATTCTCATCCTGTCCGCGGCATCGCCGTACAGCCACGTAGGCATGTCCCTGTCCTGTAGCGGCGAGATGCGGTGAAGAAGGAAATCTGCCCCCACATGCTCGACAGTTAACCCAGCAGCCGCCAGGTAGATAATCCTATTAATCGTCGGGCGCAACCTGTCATGAGAAAGGCCCTAGGAGCTCCATACCTTGTCGCGCTTGATGCACTCTTGATGAGCTTTGCAAAATCGGAGGCTCCTTTGTACTGGATCCAACACCAGTCTCCTCTCCATTCATCCCATCTTTCGCGCTGATGCCCCGGGAGGTAGTTCTTCTTCGACCGCAGTATCCAACTGATGATCCCAGTGCAGTTCACCTTCCTCTCCTCCCGCGGAACAAAATAATGACGGAATAGATCCACATTGGGCTTCACTCCAACAAAATTCTCACACAAGTGCGCAAAGATGGCCATGGTCGACATTGCATTTGGCGTGAAATCAAGGAGGTGAAATCCATAGATGTTCATGATTGCCTCAAAGAACTCAAAAAAAGGAGGGCACGGTTCGCAGATGAAATAAGCACGGAAGAATCGATAGGAGTCGTTGGGATCCATCTCACCCGCCTCAAGGACTATGGGGGTACCCGTACCTCGCGTGAAGGACGGGGCCACGCAGGGCGGACGGGACGAAGACGACGCCCGCACTTCGCTTCTTGTTCAGCGCCACCGACCTCTTATTCTCTTCTGCGCCGGCCTCTTTGGCTGCGGTTGTCAACTTCTTCATGGCTTTCTTCCCCATTATTGCGGTAATGCAGAGGAGGGGAAGGGATTTGTTGGGTGGTGACGGGAGAAGGGGCAAGAAGAGAACCGTCGCAAACTTGCAGAGGAAGAAGATGGAGGAGCGGGGCGAAGGACTGGCAAACTACACCTCCCGGATTTTCCCTAATCTAATAGGGGGAGGTGGGGCAGGCGCGCGACGCTTCAGAAAGTTACCGCTTTACCATAATTACTACAGTCCCACGAACCCATGACGCGAAGTAATTGTGCGGAGGTAGATGTTCGATTGACTGGTCATTGTGGCGACCCATCACGGACAGCCATCACCTGCCACATGTCCGCGCATTATTTTGGGCCTAACCCAACGTGCCATGTGACACGTATGGCTCAGGCCCATGGGCTTATGTCGGGGAAAATATACAGGGGCATACATTTTCCCCACGGAGAAGACAAGCTCAAGCCCAAGATTAAAGACCCAACAGATTCGAAGAACCAACACATAGCCAGAGAGACCAAGGTCAAGCCGGAAGCACGAGATATCGACAAGAGAAGAGCCCGGCAAGAGGCGAGGCCACCACCAGAAAACAAGCTATTAGAGACTCCCCGGCAGGGCTTGCCGAGGAACACGGGGGGTAAGACACGCCGCCAACCACTCAAGCACCACCCACGTCGTCAATAAGTGCGGTGTCAAGCCGCGAAGTGGTTAAGTGGCAGCCATTTGCCACATGACAGTCATTTCCTACGAAAGAAACCCACAAAGGACACCCATCCTGCGACGTGTCCAGGAAGCATATGCGGAGCTGGCAAGACAGCCCGACGCGCCTTGCCGGGCTACCAGTGATGTGATAATAAGCGATGCATTTAATGCACCCTGTCAGCCCGCAGAGTTAGGTATGATATCACTGTTCGCTATCATATCAGTTGATAATGACCACTTTGCCACTGTGGTGACCCCTTAATCTATAAAAGGAGGCCCATGGCACCCGTAGGAGGGGTTTGAAAATTGATGAACCCTAGCCACCATACGCGCGTAGTCGCTACAGCCCTGAGGCACGTCTTGCAGGACAAGTGTACTACGCACGCGCCTCCATATTCATTCCACCATCAATCCACCAGCAGGAGTAGGGTCTTACGCCTCGCGGCAGCCCAAACCTACGTAAATTGATTCCGTGCTCTCTGTCGTGCCGTGGTGCATCGTTCTTCTCTTTGTGCAATTCGCCCCCCCCCTGCCGAACCAGCAAAGGGCCACCCGGTCCCATAAGTGGTCGCGGATATCCCGCGACAGACCCCAGCAAGAAAGTATCTCCTACCTATATTATACTATACTTGTATAGTGGAACGATTTTTTATCTCTCGATAACAATCGGTTTACATTCTGTATGTGTGCCATTGAGGAATAATTTTTTTAAAATAACGTGTCAAGTCGCAATTTATTTGTTCACGCGGTGTACCCCTGAACCAAAAGACTGCTTAGTTGAAATCGGTGGGGATACATTACAAACTTACCCCACCTTTAGGACAAGCGCATCCCTAAGCCATGGTCCCCCCCTCTCGTGCCCTCCTCCCCACAATTCATACACCGAGGCCACCAAAACCCGCGAAGCCCGACACCATCCACCGTGCACCACCCGACCGCCGACCAGCCGGAGCCTCTTCCTCGACGACCTAATCCATCTCATCTAGCACACCGGATGAGTATCCATCATCGATCTCGTCGTCCCGCTAGTTCAGTCACCCCGTCTTCCACCTCCAACGAGCTACCTCGATGTTCGCCTCGTCAATCGCGCCACGTCCATTCCCAAGGTGTTGTCTTCACCTCCACCACCGGATCCGCAGCACCATCATTGGTTCCTCGGATGAAGTCGAGGCCTAATCAGCTTCACCAAAGAGGCTCTACACTAATTGCTACATTTTCTTCTTGATTCGATCTCACGGTGCTGCCCGCGCTTGATCCCGAGCCACCTTAGCGTGGCTCCATCTACGGCGGCGTTTCCGGTCACTTCCTCCACGGGGTATCTCCGCCACGGCGTGGCTTCCTCGATGGTGAATTTGGCATCAGTAGGAGTTGTTGCTGCTCCGGCTCTTGCTAGCCCTGCTGCAGCTGATTCGGTTCTCGCTCGTGCTGCTGCTCTACTGTTGCTCTCGGTCGCGTGCGTAGTCTGCTCCTTCTCTTGCTCGCGCTGCTGCTCTTGCTCTCTTTCTTGCTTGTGTTGCTACTCTACTCTTACTCGCGCTGCAGCTGCACAAGTAGAAGCTTCGGCTCTTGCTCGCGCTTCTGCTGCTGCTACCCGAGATGCTGCTACATGCTGCCGCTCCGGGCGCTGCAACTACTGCACGACCAGTTGCCCCGGCCGCTCTCTGGTAGTATGTTCCCTGCCGGAGCGGATAAAACTATTAGTTTAATGCTTTTCTGCTACTAGTGTGTTTTTTGACAGGAAAATTCATTATCGACAGTTAAATTTAGTTTCGGCCGTTAAATTCGGAGATGAACAACTGATGTATTTTACATCTAGCACTTTTTGGTGATGTATTTTACATCATCTATTGCAAATGCTATTAGAATACCACTTCGGGTTAACATTGTCTCCCTTGTCCTGCTTTATCCTCCCAGGAGCTGCTCCAACGACGAAACCGTCCATCACAGCGGAGTAGTACCCTCGGCTCCATCTCCATACGCCTAATATCTTCTTCCCCACCTCCGATAGCCACATCATTCGCAACATCCTCAGCGACTAACACAATGATGTTGAGATCGACATGGCTTCGACAAAGAGGTTGCAAACTTCTCCCATCACTTTTTACTCGAGATGTTATATATATATATATATATTCAAGTGAGCACGCGTAGTAATGAGAAATATGAATAGTTTCTCCCACTATATGACAAGAAGTGAGGTACTAGGCAAGTTAGCTATCCGTGATGGACTCTCTCGAAAGCCATCATTATTTATTTCTGTGCGTTGGATCTGTGCATGTGTAGATGGGCCTGGGAGTTGAGCTAGTAGGGCAGTGGCATGGGTCCAAAGTAGTAGAAGTAGTACAAAAACATTTTTGTAGTGTAGCCTTTTGCCTGTTCAAGCCTGCCTACTACAATTGTCAGTGCTTGAAAGGAAAAGTGAAGGAAAAACATAGGAATTGCAAAGTTTCCTATAGTGCTACTACTATTCATTCATTTGGTTCAATGTAATGGAGCAAAGGAAAATTGTAGGATTTTTTCCTTTAGTGTGTCCTTGTAAGAAAAACCATAGGGATTTCAATATCCACTTGGCCCTCCTTTTCAAATTCCTATTCATGAAGAACAAGAGTAAGTGATAATAGCACAATAGCATTATAAGTGTACATTTTCTTGTGGTTTGACTTAATTCGACCATGCTTCTTTGCATTCATGTGACCCAAACACACAGATTGACAGAAATCCTCCTTTTGCAAATGTTCTATTTTGCACGTGCATTCATGTCCTATTCCTGGGAATTTCCTATCCCTACGTTGTTAGAATCCACCAATTCGAAAAAGCCCTTAAAGAATTAGTTCTGTGGCAGATAGGTGTCAAAGAAAACCTTGTGTGGTTTGTCCCGCTCCTGCCGTGCCATCGTGCACCCCAGCTAAGCTGCTCCAACGATAGAAGGGTCAACCACAACAGGGATCTGCCCTCCAGACTGTCTTTCGCTACCTCAGATCTTCTTCCCCGCCGCCGGCAGCCACCACAACTGCATTACGATCATCATCTAAGCAGATGGCCTTGAGGGCTACCCGGATCCACAAGAGAGGTCACACTATTTCGTGCCTGCTTAATATTACCTACTACTTTAGCGTCTTGTTCACCTCTTAGACTCTGAGTCAGGTCCAAACTAATGCTCAAACTTGAGTTTTTATATGGTTGTGGGGTACATATGGGGGTAGTAACGAATAGTATCCGTCTACTATGTGGTTAATCTCGGGTGTCTACTATGTGTTTCATGTTGGGTCGAAAATAAACAGTAAAGGTGCCATCATCTGTATTTTTTAAGTGAAGCTATAATCTGCCTCCTATCATTGGTTTGGGTCTATCCACATGTTGTTACCATTGCTCTTGATTTCTGCGTGCACTCCTTACATAATCTCACTATGTTTTATTTGTATGCATTCCAGTTATTGTACATAATGATACTGAACATGTAGAGCAAAAGAGATGAGCCTTGCATGGCAATAAAATGTCAAGTAGCCCTCACTCCATGGTGCGTGCAAAGGCAACCCCCCTCCCCGCATTCTAGATTGTAATCAAGAGGAAGATAACTTTTCAGAGGGGGATTCAAAGTGTGCAGACCACTCCTATTTACCCCCTTGGGGTCTTTTATCTAACTTGACGTCCTGATGTTGCATGGCAACAAAATGTCTTGAGGAACTCACTCCACGGTGGGCGCAAAGGCATCCCCCTCCCCCCATTCTAGATTGTAATCAAGAGGAAGATAACTATTCAGAGGGTGATTCAGAGGGAGTAGACCACTCATATTTACCCCCTGAGGTCTTTGCTCTAACTTGACATGCTCATGTTGGTCATATCATGCATATGGTGCCTTGCATTGGTTACTTTATACATCAAATATATCATCTTCTTAGTTTAGATATGTTTTGTTTGAATGCCATTTGTTTAGTTTTTACATAATATATGTGAATTTTGCAATGCCACCTTGTTTAGCCAGGCATCGTATATGTGAATTTTGCAATGCCATCCTGCTTAGCCAGTCATCTTATATGTGAATTATATCATGTCATACTTTTTTTAGTTATGTATTACATTTGTCAACAATGTTAGTACATTCAACTAATCTTCCTATGCATCAACCATTTCACACCCGAATGGAAAAATCTAGAGTGAAAACAAGGTCTTTAGAGCAGACAATGCTATCTGACAAAGC
The DNA here is from genome assembly GCA_902687465.1 of Secale cereale. NCBI lineage: Eukaryota > Viridiplantae > Streptophyta > Magnoliopsida > Poales > Poaceae > Secale > Secale cereale. The sequence continues at coordinate 233,525,538 of LR738714.1, forward strand.
GCATATCTTGCTGGGTACGGATAGCTCCTCGGAGGATGATTTAGAGATAGATGAACAGTCCTATTCTGGCCCTAAGGTGTATGCTCTATCTTGGCAGGGTTATATTGCTCGTATCGTGCATATGGTGTCTTTCTTTGCCATGTCATTTGCTTACTTTAGACATGCTTTGTGTAAATGCCACATGTTTAGTGCTAATTACTATATATGTGAATTATGCAATGCCATCTTGTTGCAAGGCATTATATATGTGAATTATGCAATCCTCTCTTGTTGCAAGGCATTATATATGTGAATTATGCCATGCCATGATGTTTAACCAAGCATCATAATGTGAATTATATCATGCCATCCTTTTTTGTATTACATATTCCACATCTGGACAAAGTTTGTATGTTCAACTACTCTTCCTGTGCATCAGCCATTCAAATAAGTGATGGAAAAATCTGGAGTGAAAAGAAGGCCTTCAAAGCAGACAATGCTACCTGCTGAAGCAGATATCTTGCTGATTACAGATAGCCCCTCATAGGAGGATTCAAAGACAGATGACTAGTCATATTTCCCCCCGGAGGTGGATGCTCAAACTTGGCAGGGTTATATTACTCATATCATGCATATGTTGCCTTGCATTGCTTAGTTTCTACATCATATACACAATATGGAAAGGCACCTGGTTTAGACATCATATATGCGATTGCCATCTACTTACTTTCTTAGTATATAAATCATATATTTCAATTATATCATGCCATCATGTTTACATAGACAACATTATCTAAATTATGGCAAGCCAACCTATTTAATAAATACTTCATATATTTATATAATCTCATCATGTTTACATAGTCATCATATTTTGAATTATGTCATTCTATCCTTGAATTATATTGTGCCATCATGTTTCCATCGACGGCATGTATGTGAATTATTGCATGCCAACCACTTTAATAGACACATCGTATAGTTATATCATGTCATCTTGTTTACATAGTCATCATATTTTGAAGTATGTCATTCTATCTTGTTTAGTTAGCCATCCTATATGTGAAATTTTGTCATGCTATCCTCTTTAGTTAGCCATTATATATGTGAAACTGAGGCATGCTATCCTATTTTGTTAGACAACATAAATGTGAATTATTTCATGCCGTCTTTTATTCCCCTCTATCCATTGCACATGTCTATCATACAATGTCTGTACATTCAATTACTTTTCTTGTTTATCAGCAATTTGAATTGGAGAGGGTGATGGCAGTATCTAAGGGAGTAAAAACACTTTCTTCAGAAATGCCAGTGCTACCCGTCAGTATAGATAGAACCACGGTTGTGCTTGCCCAAGAACCAGCCCCTCCACACATAACCCAGACTCTCGCTGATTGTAACCCTACCCCATTGGACAGGGTACCAGCTAACCCTTTCTAACACCCAACCCCAGAAGATAGTAACCTAGTAACAGTTGGCACAGCACCATCTCCACCATAGAGCACCCAAACATGATAAATTAGTAAGGCAACTATAGTGCCTAAATCACAAGGAGAACCACTTTAAACCCCAAGTCAATGCTTAAAGCAGGAAAAAAGTTGTTCTCAGGTCAGGTTCCATAGCTATGGCTCATACTCCTTTGCTCTTGCATCACTGTATTTACTTATACCAACTAATCACAAATTTGAAGGATCCAATGGAAACTCCAATGGCGCAACAGGTATATTTTAAACTTGTTTCTTTAACTATGGTTTGTTGTTGTAACTTGCTCTATGTTGATTTCAGTTTCAGTTGTATAAACGTTTATGTTCTCATGTCATGCACATTACAAGTCTTGTTAGTGCTGTGTAGTTTCCCACACTTATATTATGTCTATGCTTCTTTGTCTTAAACATATATGATTTGAGCTGTGTCTCTATCTTGAGTTGGCAACATATATTGGAATGATATAGTACATATAGTGACCATAGTACATAGATATATGTTAGTTCCATGTTGTTATCTTGTCTAGTTTTCTACTGAATTGATTTACCAAAATGAATTTCATATACAACAACCAAACTTATAATATGTCTACTTGTTTCCCTTTTAGAATGCTGACAAAATATAGGAGATGAGTACCCCATTATGCTATAGTAAAGGAAGTAATGCACACAAGATTCAAGATAGCGAGACATCCCTGTTGGTCTCCAAGAAAGCTGATAAAAACTATGTTAAAGATAGTGAGACAACCCAAAAGTCATGTCTTAATGTAGTGTTCGAGTTACTGGCCACTACTGTTGGCACAAGCTCTTCGAACTTGTTGCCTAAATCAGGTCATCTTCTTGAGTCTCAACTACAAGTTGAAAAACATCCATCAACTGCGCTGTGACACGATGCCGAAGGACTAAGGAAGTCCCTGCAGAATTCAGATGCATTCTTTGTGGTGCGATAGCAAGAGTTGGAGGATTTAAGCGCCAAACAAGAGAAAGCTAATAAGCTTGCTAATTTTCTTGCCAGCATGGTGGGTATCCAGGATATTATTTCTTGAGCTCTTCTTAAGTGGTTTTATTTCTAGACTTGTTTTGCTGCGGAGTTTATTTGCGTTGTTGGCCAACTTTGACACCCATTGTATGTAATATGCTCTCATTTGTTCCCTATATTTGCACTGGGGGTGAACTATTGATGCCCAGTGGATGTAATATGTGTAATTGCCATGATATCCTAGTGTTAGTTGCTTTCTTATTTATTCTCTTATACTATCTTGTTTATTTTTTTGCTTGTACTACTGTAGTTCCTTTTCCTCGGTTTCCTAGTGGCCGCAATAGCAATGGTTCACAAATGGGCCATCATAACCATGGCCCTCCAACGGACCATATAATCAATTGTCCTACGGGCCTTATGATCCACGGGCCAACTACGAGCCTTACGATAGATGGGCCTCTTTCGGGCCGTACGACCCATGGCCCTCTTACGGGCCATCTGATTTGGGCCGGACAGATCTTCGACCAATGTTGGAACGTGAGTTGGGCCATAAAAGGGCCAGAAACGAAATCGAATCTTTGTGGGCTCAAGTCATAATGGGTGGGTATCAGGCTGTAAGACAACACATGCTTAATTCTATCGATAGACATAGTGGGTCGTTAACGGGCCGTAATACATGACGGGATGAATAAGGCCGAATTTGTTTACGGGCCACAGACGGGCCGACTGTGACCATAGACTGAATATTGCCCATCACGGGAACATGCGATTAATGGACCAAATGTTATCTATGGCTTGAAATGGTCCCAAAAATAAATGGGCCCTTAGAAGTTCGAAAGATAGTACATGCTGGAAAGTACCCAACTGAGTAATGGGCCTTTAATCGGTATAAAGCAACTAGTGTTCATTATTGGCCTGTCTCACCACAGGCTATTAATGGGTCAATAGATAAAATGGCCTCATATGGGCCGAAAGACATCATGGGCCATACATGGGCCGAAAGTGACAACGGTCTGCAATTATATTGGATGGCCCACATGATGCTACTAGGTCGAATTCTAAAAGTCCATAACGGGTCGTGTGTTAACGGGTTGTGAATGGGTTATATGCAAGCAGGCCGTTAATAGGCTTTTGATGGGCCGACCCATTTATTTTGACAAAGTCAAACATGTCATCCCTTTTAACCTAAATGGGCCAATGTTGGGCCGTGACACGTGTCGATGTACCATAGGCCCGTCATGTCCATTGGTCGGTTGACATTCGTCCCAACGGGGAGCCGACACGTGGTTCCTCCGGCCAATGAGAATTTTACACATGGAAAACCTCCAATGGTCGTGTCTATTAACGGGTTATCGGATCCAAAACCGGACCCGATAGTTTAACGGTGAACCGTTGTGGTGGATGCCACGTGTCAGTTACCCTTGACGAAAGCACTTGCATGACGCGCCATTTATCGTCATGGAAGTGGACACTTCCATGATGATAATTTCAGTATTGTCATGGAAACTTCTACGACATCACTGGTATGACTATCTTGATTCTGTCATAAAATCATCATGGATGTACAACCATGACAGAAATTGTGATCTACTATGACAAACATGTATCATCACGGAAGTGTCTTTTTTTTGTAGTGTACCCATGCAAACAAGACCGATCGCCCCCCTGGTGGACGGGACATGACGACTAACAAAGCCGAGCACCCACCACCACCCCCACGCTGGAGAGGCAAAGAACCAGTACAACCGGAGGACCCATATGACCTGCGACAGGATGTATACACCAAAGAGTAGAACAAACAAGGTCAATCTAGGGGTCCAAAGGACACACTCCTTCTAGAGAGGATGAATATTAGGCTTGGTGTGATAGAAACGACAGAGCCAGGGAGCAATACCGTGCTCGGATGACAACTGATCTCCGGCACGATGTAGCCCGAGTTAGGGGCACTGCACATCTGATGTGTCTCACAAACTAGGTGATGCAGCACTAGTTCCCTGAGGGGTTTAAACCCATAAATATTGAACAATATGATGGGACAACTGATATCCCTGTGTGGATAGAAGACTTGTTTCTCCACATACATAAGGCCCTAGAAGATGACCTCCATGCCATAAAATACCTTCCATTAAAGCTTAAGGGTCTAGCACTGCACTGGTTAAATAGCCTACCTAAAAATTCCATTGGAAGCTGGGAGGAGCTCGAATATGCCTCCGAGCTAACTTCCAAGGTTCCTATGTCTGGCACCTGGACGTCGATGACCTGAGCTACATCATTCAACATCCCAGAGAGTCAGCCCGACAATTTTGGAATCTGTTCTTGACCAAAAATAACCAAATCACCTACTATCCGGATGTTGAGGCAATCGATGCCTATAGACATAGTATCCAGGATGTGTGGCTCGCGCATCAGCTCGGCCAAGACAAGTCGAAGACCATGTCAGCCCTTACCTCACTTATGACCCGCTTTTTCACGGGCGAAGACAGCTGGTTAGCTCATCGAAGCAATAATCCTAAAGACCCTGGCACCTCAGAAGTCCAGGATGGAAACGGGAAACCACAGAGCAACAAGAACAAGCGCTGGCACAAGGCGGTGAGGCCGAAGACATGGCAGTGAATACCGAATTCAGAAACTCATAGTTTGGACCGCGGAAAAGGCCCTCTAAAGGGAAATGGGGTGGCCCCATCGCGGTGCACAAGATCCTGGACAGGCCATCCCAAATCCATGGCATCTCAGATAAGCCCGCCAACCATACCAACTGTAACAGGTGGGTGGTCAAATAGGCCCGCAAGCTCACAGTCGAGGAACAAAGCACGGGCTCACGCAGCGAGGACGATAATGAACCTCACGGGCCAAACAATGGAGACCACAAGCAGTTCACCCGAGGTAAAAAATGTGAATATGATCAATGTCACACATATACAAAAGGAGAGGAAACACACACTATGGGACGTTTATGCCGTGGAACCAGTGGCCCGAAATATAACCCTTAGTCGGCTTGTCCGATCACCTGTGATTAACTGGACCACCCGACAAGTATCTTTCATGGGGGAACGGCGACCCTAGTGCTCGACCCCATTGTGGACGGATATCACCTCACTAGAGTCCTCATGGACGGAGGCGGTAGCCTTAATCTCATCTACGCAAATACAATGAGGAAGATGGGTATAGATCCGTCAAGGATCAAACCCATGAACACAACCTTCAAGAGAATAATCCCAGGCGTCGAGGCATGTTGTACAGGAACCATCACTCTGGAAGTAGTCTTCGGCTTGCCCAACAACTTCTGCGGCGATGACTTGATCTTTGATATTGTCCATATCCGCAGTGGTTACCAGACACTTCTCGAGCGAACAATGTTCGCTCACTTCAATGTGATTCCCCACTGCGCATACCTGAAGCTCAAGATGACAGGACCTAAAGGGGCAATCACAGTTAATGGCAACACCGAGCTCTCCCTCCGAACTGAGGAGCACACAACAGTCCTTGCAGCCAAAATTCACATCGGTAGCAAGTGTCAGGAATACCAGACCACCGTCAAGGCGCGAGAGGCAAGTAAATGGGCCTGAGCCCTGTCTTAGCCCGAGGAGCCTCCCTACGTTCAACGTAAATAGGGATAGGCACCACACATCATGCCCACTCCAGTCGCACAATATGTTCCTCATAGGCAACTTCGCGCTTACAATACCATGGACAGCTATGGGGACTACCCTCCTAATACGTCCATTTTGCATCATGTCTTCTTGCTGTTATTTATGTTGTTATTATGCATAAGAATGCTTTTTGGAGTAATTCTAATGCCTTTTCTCTCATAATTTGCAAGGAATGCATCAATGGGGAGAATTCCTGTAGCTGGAAATTTGGACCTGAAAAAGCTATGCCAGGTCACCTATTCTACGCAATTCCAAACAAGCTGAAACTTCATGGAGCTTTTTTTATGTTATATATAAAAAAACTGGAGCTGATAACCACCAGAGGGGGCCCACCAAGTGGGCACAACCCACGTGGGCGCGCCAGGCCCCCCAGGCGCGCCCTGGTGGCTTATGCTCACCCAGGCCCATCTCCGGTGTCCGTCTTCTGGTATATAAGCCCTTCTGACCTAGAAAAAAATGAGGGGAATAATTTTGGGACATGGCGCCGCCGTCTCGAGGCGAAACTTGGGTAGGAGCACTTTAGCCCTCCGGCGGAGCGATTCCGCCAGGGGAACTTATCTCCCGGAGGGGGAAATCATCATCATCATCATCACCAACAACTCTCCCATCTTGGGAAGGAATATCTTCATCAACATCTTCAACAGCACAATATCATCTCAAACCCTAGTTCATCTCTTGTGTTCAATCTTATTACCGGAACTCTAGATTCGTGCTTGTGGGTGACTAGTAGTGTTGATTACATCTTGTAGTTGATTACTATATGGTTTATTTGGTGGAAGATTATATGTTCAGATACATTATGCTATTCAATACCCCTCTGATCTTGAGCATATTTATCACTTGTGATTAGTTACCTTTGGTCTTGAGATCACGGGAGAAATAATGTGAATTTGATATGTGTTTGATATTTTGATATTATGTATGTTGTGATTCCCTTAGTGGTGTCATGTGAACGTCGACTACATGACACTTCACCATACTTGGGCCTAATGGAATGCATTGTGGAGTAGTAATTAGATGGTGGGTTGCGAGAGTGACAGAAGCTTAAACCCCAGTTCATGTGCTATTCCGTAAGGGACCGATTGGATCCAAAAGTTTAATGCTATGGTTAGAATTTATTCTTAATACTTTTCTCGTAGTTGCGGATGCTTGCGGGAGGTTTAATCATAAGTAGGAGGTTTGTTCAAGTAAGAACAGCACCTAAGCACCATTCCACCCACATATCAAATTATCAAAGTAGTGAACACGAATTGAACCGACATGATGAAAGTGACTAGATGAAATTCCAGTGCACCCTCAAGAACACATTGCTTATTATAAGAGACCGTTTTGGCATGTCCTTTGCCTCAAAAGGATTGGGCTACCTTGCTGCACTTTTGCTACTATTATCGTTACTTTCTCGTTACAAAATTATCTTGCTATCAAACTACTCTGCTACTGACAATTTCAGCACTTACAGATATTACGTTAGTGAAAAACACTTGTCATTTCCTTTTCCTCCTCGTTGGGTTCGACACTCCTACTTTTTGAAAAGGGCTAAAATTGATCCCCTATACTTGTGGGTCATCAAGGCAATTTTCTAGCGCTGTTCCTGGGGAGTGAAGCGCTTCTGGTAAGTGGAAATTGGTAAGGAAACATTCATATAGTGTGCTAAAATCTATTGTCACTTGTTATTATGGAGAGCAATCCTTTGAGGGGTTTGTTTGGGGTATCTTCACCTCGACGGGAACCACAATTAGTTACCCCTCAACCCGCTGCACCTACTGAAAATATTGAATATGAAATCCCTTCGGGTATCATAGAACAACTGCTAGCTAATCCTTATGGAGGAGATGGAACTGAACATCCTGATATGCACTTGATATATGTGGAACAAATTTGTGGATTACTTAAGCTTGCAGGTTTAGCCGGGGATCAAATTATGAAGAAGGTTTTTCCTTTATCTTTGAAGGGTAAAGCATTAGCATGGAATAAGATATGCGATGATATTGGATCTTGGAACTGGAACCGATTGAAAATGGAGTTTCACCAAAAAAAAATCTTATGCATCTAGTTCATCGTGATCGGAATTACATATATAATTTTTGGCCTCATGAAGGAGAAAGTATCGCTTAAGCTTGGGGGAGGCTTAAGTCAGTGTTATACTCATGCCCCAATCATGAGCTCTCAAGAGAAATTATTATTCAGAATTTCTACGCTCGGCTTTCTCACAATGATCGATCTATGCTTGATACTTCTTGTGATGGTTCTTTTATGAAGAAAACTATTGAATTCCTGTGGGATCTTTTGGAAAGAGTTAAATGCAACTCTGAAGACTGGGAACTTGATGAAGGTAAAGAGTCAGGTATTAAGCTCAAGTATGATTGTGTTAAATCTTTTATGAATACCGATGCTTTTTCAAAGTTTAGCACTAAATATGGACTTGACTCTGAGATAGTAGCCTCATTTTGTGAATCTTTTGCTACTCATGTTGATCTTCCTAATGAGAAGTGGTTTAAATATCGCCCACCTACTAAAGTAGAAATTAAAGAACCGGTACTAGTTAAAGAAAAAACTATACTTTATAATGTTGATCCAGTTGTTCCTACTGCTTATATTAAAAAAACTTTTCCTGTTAGGATAAACGAACGTGCCAAAGTTTCAACCGTGGTTAACAAAATTTAAATAAAAACACCTAAGCTAGATGAACAAATTAAAGTAGAATCTACTATTGCCATGGTCAAAGATCTCTTGGAAGAAAATGTAGATGGGCATGTTATTCGCTTTAATGAAGAAGTTGCTACAATTGCCAAACCTGATATAAAAGATAAACACAGACCTGTTGTTGGCATGCCCGTTGTCCCAGTCAAAATAGGAGTTCACTGCCATCATGGTTTATGTGACATAGGTGCTAGCATGAGTGCTATTCCCTACTCTTTATATCAAGAAATTATGAATGACATAGCACCCACAGAGATAGAAGACATTGATGTCACTATTAAACTTGCTAATAGAGATATTATATCACCAATTGGGATTGTTAGAGATGTTGAAGTCTTGTGTGGGAAAATAAAATACCCTATAGTTTTTCTTGTTCTTAGTTCCCCACAAGATGACTTTTGTCCCATTATCTTTGGTAGACCTTTCTTGAACACGGTTAATGCTAGAATAGATTGTAAGAAACAAACTGTTGGTGTTAGTTTTGGTGATGAATATCATGAATTTAATTTTTCCAAGTTTAATAGAAAACTTCATGAAAAAGAATTGCCTAGTAAAGATGAAATTATTGGTCTTGCTTCTATTGTTGTGCCCCCTACTAATCCTCTAGAACAATATTTGAGACCATGAAAATGATTTACATATGCATGAAAGAAATGAAATAAATGATGTTATCTTTGAGCAACGTCCTCTGCTTAAACACAATTTACCTACTGCATCTCTAGGAGGTCCTCCTACACCTAAAGGTGATCTTGTGTTTGAATTGAAACAATTTCCCGACACTTTGAAATATGCTTATCTTGATGAAAAGAAGATATATCCTGTTATTATTAGTGCTAACCTTTTAGAACATGAAGAACAAAGATTATTGAAAGTTCTAATGAAGCACCGAGCTGCTATTGGGGTATACTCTTGATGATCTAAAGGGCATCAGTCCCACTCTATGTAAGCATGAGATTAATATGGAACATGATGCTAAGCCCAGTGTCGATCATCAACGTTGGTTAAATCCAAAAATGATAGAAGTGTTAAGAACGGAGATATTAAAACTTCTGGAAGCAGGTATAATCTATCCTATAGCTGGTAGTAGATGGGTAAGTCCCGTTCATTGTGTTCCTAAGAAAGGAGGTATTACTGTTGTTCCCAATGATAAGAATGAACTTATTCCCCAAGGAATTGTTACAGGCTATAGAATGGTAATTGATTTTAGGAAATTAAACAAAGCAACTAGGAAAGATCATTACACTCTACCTTTTATTGATCAAATCTTAGAAAGATTATCAAAGCACACACACTTTTGCTTCCATGATGGATACTCTGTTTTTTCACAAATACCTGTTTCTCAACCTGATCAAGAAAAGACTACTTTCACTTGTCCCTTTGGAACTTATGCTTATAGACGTATGCCTTTTGGTTTATGCAATGCGCCTGCTACCTTTCAAAGATGTATGACTGCTATATTCCCTAAATTTTGTGAAAAGATTGTTGAAGTTTTCATGGATGATTTCTCTGTCTATGGGAACTCTTTTGATGATTATTTGAGCAATCATGATCGAGTTTTGCAGGGATGTGAACAGACAAGTCTTTTCTTGAACTGCGAGATATGCCACTTTATGGTTAATCAAGGTATTGTCTTGGGCCATAAGATTTCTGAGAAGGGTTTTGAAGTGCACAAAGCTAAGGGTGATATGCAATTAATAAAATTCCATGTCATGGCGATATCAAAGGTATTCATAGTTTCTTAGGTCATGCTAGTTTCTATAGGAGATTTATCAAAGACTTTTTCTAAAATTTCTAGGCCTCTCACTAACCTTTTACAAAAGGAAAATCCTTTTTTTCCAATGATGATTTCTTTGAAGCCTTTGAAACACTTAAGAAAGCCTTAATTTCTGCACCTATAGTTCAACCACCTGATTGGAACTTACCCTTTTAAATTATGTGTGATGCTAGTGATTATGTTGTTGGTGCTGTTCTAGGACAAACAATTGATAAAAAGTAATGTTATTCATTATGCTAGTAAAACTCTAGACTGTGCTCAAAATAATTATGCTACCACTTAAAAGGAATTCTTAGCAGTTGTGTTTGCTTGTGACCAATTTAGGTCTTACATTGTTGATTCAAAAGTAACTATTTACACTAACCATGCTGCTATTAAATATCTTATGGAAAAGAAAGATGCTAAACCTGGACTTATTCGGTGGGTTCTGTTGATTCAAAAGTAACTATTCGCACTGACCATGCTGCTATTAAATATCTTATGGAAAAGAAAGATGCTAAACCTAGACTTATTCGGTGGGTTCTCTTGCTACAGGAATTTGATTTGCATATCATTGGTAGAAAAGGAGCTGAGAACCCCGTAACTAATAACTTGTCTAGATTTGAAAATGTGCTTGATGACCCACTACATTTTGATGATAGTTTTCCTAATGAGCAATTAGCTGCAATAAATGTTAGTAATAATACTCCTTGGTATACTGACTATGCTAATTACATTGTTGCTAAATATCTACCACCTAGTTTTACTTACCAACAAAAGAAAACGTTCTTTTATGATTATAGACATTACATTTGGGAGGACCCACATATTTATAATGAAGGAGTAGTTGGTATTATTAGACGTTGTGTACCTGAGCATGAACAGGGACAAATCCTTCGAAAATGTTATTCCGAAGCATATGGAGGACATAATGCTGGAGATAGAACTGCTCACAAGGTATTGCAGTCTGGATTTTATTGGCCTAATCTTTTCAAAGATTCTCGTAATTTCGTCCCCTCTTGTGATGAAAGTCAAAGGATAGGTAATATTGGTAAGTGTCAAGAAATGCCTATGAATTATTCACTTGATTTTGAACCATTTTATGTTTGGGGATTTGATTACTTGGGACCATTTCCTTCCTCTAATGGGAATACACATATTTTGGTTGCCGTTGATTATGTTACTAAATGGGTAGAAGCTATTCCAACCAGTAGTGCTGATCACAACACCTCTATTAAAATGCTTTAGTAAGTTATTTTCCCAAGGTTTGGAGTCCCCAGATATTTAATGACTGATGGTGGTTCACACTTTATTAATGGTGCTTTTCGTAAAATGCTTCCTAAATATGATGTTAACCATAGAATTGCATCACCATATCATCCTCAGTCTAGTGGTCAAGTTCAGCTTAGTAACAGAGAAATAAAATTAATTTTGCAAAAGACTGTCAATAGGTCCAGGAAAAGGTCTAAGAAATTAGATGATGCACTTTGGGCTTATAGAACAACTTATAAAAATCCTATGGGTATGTCTCCTTATAAAATGGTTTATGGTAAAGCTTGTCATTTGCCTCTTGAGTTAGAACATATAGCTTTTTGGGCAATCAAGGAACTCAACTATGATTTTAAACTTGCTGGTGAAAAGAGGTTATTTGATATTAGGTCTTTAGATGAATGGAGAACCCAAGATTATGAAAATGCCAATTTATTCAAAGAAAAAGTTAAAAGATGGCATGATAAAAGAATCCAAAAGTGTGAGTTCAAAGTCGGAGAATATGTTCTTTTGTACAACTCTCGTTTCAGGTTCTTTACAGGCAAGCTCCTCTCTAAATGGGAAGTCCCCTATGTCATCGAGGAGGTTTATTGGTCTGGAGCTATCAAAATAAATAATACCGAAGATACTAACCCGAAGGTTGTCAATGGGCAATGAATAAAGCATTATATCTCAGGTACGCCCATTAATGTTGAAAGCAATATTATCCAAACTTTGACATCAGAAGAACACATAAAAGAACCCTTCTGGAACACTCCAGAATTGTGAAAATAAGGAGGTACGTGATACGGTAAGTAAACGGACTCTGAAAAATCCGTAAAAATATTTTTCATCAGTTTTGGAATATTATAAAAATTAGGAAAATAAGAAGCTACTAGGAAGAGTACCCTGGTGGGCACAATACACCAGGGTGCGCCAGGCTTGCCTAGCGCGCCCAGGTGGGTTGTGCCCACCTGGGGTACCTTCTGGACTCGTTTTTGTATAGTTTGCATGTTTCCCAAGAAAATAATTCTTTATATACCCCCCAAACCTATTGACCGCCATATCATGGAGAAATCTTTTGTTTTCTTTTCTTGTTGTTTTCTGGCAGATCCCATCTACCATGACTACCCCAATCTCTTCCAAGGAAAAGTTCTTCAAGAACGTCATCAAATTATCTGCAAAAGGTGGTGCAGCACCCTCAGGTCATCCAGGTGCATGATGGGTTGCTGCACATACTCGATGAGCAAGGACCCAAGGGGACGGGAACCGTGGAAGCCATGATTGAGGCTATGGAGCAAGAAGTCTTCCGATGCAAGAAGATGGTGGAGCGTGGACTCAACGCCAACCACCTTATGATCATGAACCTCTCCCATGATCTCAAGGTGGATGGCAAGTCCATGAAGGATATCATCTTCACCCTCAACGAATAAATCCACTACCTTCAAAGCCAGATCTATGATCTTCAGAACCAAGTATTTGAATACGAGGCAAGGTTTAAAGGTATGAGTTTGGCTGCCAGTTGCAGGACCCTTGAGACTCATTCTTCCTCTTTCGATGGTGGACCTCTTGTCAAGCCCAAGATGTGATTCTATCCCGATCACGTGACACTTAGGTGATTGGGGCACAACCGCATTTCGGGCGCTTAGGAAGATGGATATCATTACATCATACCATTACATACATACATAGGGGAGACAACAATACATACAAGTCACATGAATACAACAACAACAATACAAAGCATCCGACTATGGATACAAACAAGAAAAGCACAAAGACATCCATCTGCTATCCCAGGCTGCCGACCAGGAACCGAACCCAAGACTGAAGAAGAAGAAGAAGAAAGAACTCCAAACAACGATCATCGCTCTCACGTCAAGACATCGGAAACCTGCACCTGCAACTGTTGTTGTAGTATCTGTGAGCCACGAGGACTCAGCAATCCCATAACCATGGGTAACAAGACTATCAAAGCTTAATGGGAAGGAAGAGGTAAAGTGGTGAGGTTGCAGCAGCGGCTAAGCAAAATATATGGTGGCTAACTTACGAGTACAAGAATAAGATGAGCATCTACGCAAACGGTCGCAACTAGTAGTGATCGCTAAAGATCCTGAACTACTTACGAGTCAAACATAACCCCACCGTGTTCTCTTCTCAAAGTGAAAAGAGACAGTCATGGTTACTCACACAGTTGTGTGTTTTACTTCGGATCCTCTGTCAAGTTTTCTACAACCGGACATTAACAAATTCCAATCTGCCACATAACCGCGGGCACGACTTTCGAAAGATCATAACCCTGCAGGGGTGTCCCAACTTAGCCCATCACAAGCTCTCACGATCAGCTGAAGTGATAAATATAATATCATCACCCCTTATCTTAGGGAAATCCGATCAGGCTCGGCATCCCGGTGCACAAGACATTTCGATAATGGTAAAACAAGTCCAGCAAGACCTCCCGGTGTGTCGACACTCTGATAGTAGCCGCGCGTATCTCATCTCAGGCCACGACCGGATGGGTGATGCTACAGGTAAAACTAGCCCTCGGGTCCCCCCCCCCAAGGTGGCCCTGCAGGACCCCCGTTTCGGACCAACACCATCAGCACTGGCCCTCCTGCTATGTAGAAGAGTCCTCGGGTAGCGCTAACTCCCTATGCAATTTAATTAATTAATTAAGTTGTTATTATGAGAAAATTAAAACCAATGTTGGGCCTTGCTGGAGGAGTTTTATTCAAAGACGAACTGTCGAGGGGTCCCCATATACCCAACCGTGTAAGGAACGCAAAATCAAGGAACATAATGCCGGTTTATCGGTGCCTAAGGTGGCATGAGTGGAACAAAACACCGAGCAAAAGGCCAAGCCTTCCACCCATGCCCAGTATATAGGTGTGTTATTATATATATCATATTGTGATATTCCAACAACAAGTTCCCTCCTGGAACGATCTTCATCTTCACCTGCAACTAACAACGCTATAAGAGAGGCTGAGCAAGCGGGAACATAGCCAAACAATGGTTTTTGCTAGGAAGGTGTCAAAGGTTAGAGGTTTCATGGCATCAAGGAGAGGGGCTGACAATAATATGGGTAGCGCGACATATAACGATAGCATCGAGACAACTAAGCAAAGGCAATGATAGTAAAGGTATCCAAGGGTATGGTCATCTTGCCTGAGATCCCGCAAGGAAGAAGAACGGATCCATGAAGAAGACGAAGAAGAAGCCTTGAAGAAGAACCACGGGTAGGCGAACGAATCCTCACGATCCCAACGGAACAAGCACTAACGAGAAGAAGCAAGCAATACGGTAAACACACAACACAAGATCATTACAATATGCTCAACCAAGTATGATGCAAGACAGTTCTATATAGGAAGCACTACAAGTCTATACAGGAAGCATAACATGACAAGGTAGGAAGCACAGAAAAACAACACAAGAACATGACAATATGCTCAAGCAAGTAGGATGCACGACAAGTCTACATATGATGCACAGCAAGTCTATACAGGAAGCAAAACATGGCAAGGTAGGAAGCACAGCAAAACAACACAAGTCTATATATGATGCATTACATGGAAAGGTATGATGCATGACAAGTCTATACAGGAAGCAATACATGGCATGGTAGGAAGCACAGAAAAACAACACAAGTTTATATATGATGCAATACATGGCAAGGTATGATGCACTGCAGATGCACTTAGGATGCATTACATGACAACATAGGAAGCACACCAGAACAACACAAGAACAAGACAATAAGCTCAAGCATGTAGGATGCAAGACAGATCCATATACGATGCAAAACATGACAAGGTAGGAAGCACAGAGAAGCAACATAAGAACAACAAGTTTAAATGAGGCCAGAAGCTACTTAAGACAAATCCGGTAAGTCCTCATATGCATAGTTTGAAATTAGTCCAGATCTGCACAAACCTTAAGTTAAAGTTGTTAAACAGCAATTTAACATGCACCATCATCATCTACACGGAATTCTATTCAAGTTTCATATAAAGTTTGTTTAATTCGGAGCTACGGCCTAGAAGATATGAGCAAAACAAGTTAAGCATGGCAACGGTGCAAGATGCACCCAAACATCAAGAAAACTCACTCCAAACATGTAACCAAGATGATATTATGGTTCTACATGCAAAATCACACAAGTTTCATATAAGGAACACTCAAAACGGAGCAACGGGCTAAAAGATACACCCGAAACAAGAAACAAAGCAAAGCTGAAACTAACAGCCACATAGCAACTTTGGAGCAAGATATATATATATATATATGCTACATCACTCAAACATGGTGACAAGAAGCATGGACATGAAGTACACATATCCTACAGCAAACAACTCCATTGGAGCAACTCCATAGGAGGCATGGATCGATAGCAACAAGCTACAACATTTTGATCATGACACTAAAAACCTGACAGCAATATTTTATAGCAACTTGGGAGCAAGAATTAAATAAGCTACAACAACCCAAATGAGCAAGTAGGGACATAAATGGATAGACAATAACATATACAACAAGTAATGATCAATGGCCACCCCAAAACTAACATGGATTTGCCTAGGACATCAAGCAAACATAGCATCATGATATGACAGATTCCAGACTTAATGAAATTTCACTAAGTGTTTAAACAGCAATAACAACATTGCATGTTTACAAGCATGTTTAAGTCAACACAAGGCATATCATGGCAAATGGTTTGCACCACAGCAAAGAACACATCATGGAGAATCTAAAACATCTAGGCATGTGACATGGGGACAAACACATCAATAGCGACGAGCTCCTCAACTAGGCATCTCGTAACAAGTTACAAAACCTAACAGCCACATGCACTTTTGCAACAGAGATTAACAGGGCAATATGAACTCCATCATGCATGCTATAGCAACCAACATGAAGAGCATCTCATGATGAACATTTTGACATATCATTTGCATCATTTGGATAAACATGCACCAAGTTATCACATCTCAAACATGGCATGTAAATAACAAATAGCAGCAGTTTATAACAAGTAGCACTCTTGCAACAGATATTTGAGCAACTAGATGAACTCAAATGGGCATGGCACAATGGAACAACGTGTAGAGCATATCACCACGATCATTTTGACATATCATTCACTCAATTTGGATAAGTACACACGAAGTTATCGTCATGCAAAGATGGAACATTATAACAGTTTCTGGGACTTAGTGAGATTTTTACCCCGCGAAAAGCTGGACGAGGAAGAACCGGGACGAAGGGATCCAGGGCGGGGAAGGTGTTTGGATCTGATGATTGGTGGATCTCATCCCACTCCCCAGATCCAGCGTCGGCGAGAGCTCCGGCGAGCTCTCCGGTGAGGAGGACGAGGAAGAGGTCGAGGTGGACTCCGGGGAGGTCGGGACGGCGGACCCGGCCGGAGGTGAGGGCAGGCGAGGCTGGAGGCGGCGATGGCGGCACGGATGCGGCAGGGCGCCGGAGGGCGACGACAGCAGGGCGAGCGAAGCACTGCGGGAGGACGGCGGTGCGGGAGGAGCGAGGGAGCGGGCTGGCGGGCGCCTGCGGGCCCGTGACGCAGCGGCCGGCCCGGGACGCGGCCCGGGACGGGCTCCCCATGGGCCTAGCGGCTGGGAAGACGCCAGGGGCGTGGTGGGAGGCTGGGGAGGAGGCCAAGTGGCGGCGGGGAGGTGGTCCCGCGCGGAAAACAAGGGGAGGCGGCGGATGCTGTAGGTAGGTGGAGGTAGGGCTTGGTTTAGGTTAGGTTTAGGCCATTTTTGGCAGGTTGGGGGTGTTTATATAGGGAAAAGGGGCTAGGGTTAGTGGAATTGCTCCGTGTCGGAGCCATTCGATCTTCATCGGACGGTCCGGAGCGGAGGGGGTTTGTAGGTGGGCTAATGGGCTGTGCCAAGAGGCCAAGAGCTGATAGGAGAGGAGAGAAGGGAGGCCTGCGGGGTTTTCAAAGACCGAAAACGTCCGACGTTTAGACCGGCTACTAGTGCCGCTATATATATCCGTTGGGCTATCAAACGGACTCCGAATGCGATGAAATTTGGCAGGCGGCCTGTCCACACTATAATAAGACCACACGCCAAGTTTCAACCCATTTCGAGAATGTTTTTCGGCCACATATAAAATAAATATTCGGAGGCACCGCGGGCGTGTGTGTGTGTGTGTGTCTGGTCTCAGAACGAACAACGGAAAGGACGAGGGGACTCGGGCGGATGCAAGTTTTGAAAACGTGCTGATGCAATGCACACGATGACATGGCACTAACAACGAATAACTGGCTGACACCTGGCGCACCGGTCTCGGGGTGTCACACCTCTGTCATGGAAACCCGAGGACAAGATCGCGACTTTGTCATCACCACCACCATCTTCTTCACCACCAAAAAAAATTGAGTATCGGGTATGGGAACTCCCCTTGGCTTTCGCCAAGCTTGGGGGAGGTGCCTCGGTATCGTATCATCCCCACTATCCTTTTGCATTTACTTATTTTAGTTCAATCTTTTTGCTTTAGAATAAGTGAAAGTTTAGTTCGATCCCTTCTTTTCGTGTGTTTGCTTAGTGATCTATCTTTGTAATCGTGTGCAAGATATATAATAAAGTTTAGTTTTGAGATTTTACTTTCTTTACCTTCCTGTTGCAATAAAAAGAAAAGTTAGAAAGGAAATAAATTAAGAAGATCATATGTTAATCTTAGGCTAGGTGATAGCACTACATAAGGAAAATTATAAGTAGAAAATTTTATTAGAGGTTGACAAACATAGCATTGGTCAATGATGCAACTCATGAAAGATTTAATAAGGGAAGAGAAGATTCACATATAAATATACTACCTTAAAAATCTTTTGTGATTGTGAGCCCCCATCGAAATACTATATGCCAAAATTGTTGACGTTGGACAAGGAAGACAACTTAATGATTTATGTTTGTTCATATTAACATAGAAGTCATATTGTCATAGATCCTTTAACATGTGGTGCTTGCCCAATATCTTTTCTATCCAAAAATTCTGCACTAAGTAGAGATACTACTTGTGCATCCAAAAACCCTTAAACCCAAACCTTTTTCGAGAGTCCACCATACCTACCTATGGATTGAGTAAGATCCTTCAAGTAAGTTGTCATCGGTGCAATAAGGCAATAAAAACTGCTTTCGAAAGTGTGAGATCATTTAGTGTAAGAGAAAATTGAGCGTTGCACGAACTTGTGATGGTGAAGAATAAAAGCGACATATTGCATAATAAAGGTTCCTATCACAAGGGGCAATGCAACATGACGTTCTTTTGCACTAAGGGATTGCACATACAAAAAAATAAGCGCATGGCAACCTCTGCTACCCTCTGCGAAGGGCCTGATACGTCTCCTACGTATCTATAATTTTTGATTGTTCCATGCTATTATATATTCTGTTTTGGATATTTAATGGGATTTATTATACACTTTTATATTATTTTTTGGACTAACCTACTAACCCAAGGCCCAGTGCAAATTGCTGGTTTTTTACCTATTTCAGTGTTTCACATAAAAGGGATATCAAACGGAGTCCAAATGGAATGAAACCTTCGGGAGAGTTATTTTTGGAACCGTATCTTCACAAAAGACTTGGACTAGACGCGAGGAAACGAGAGAGGCGGCCACAAGCGTCCAGGGCGCGCCCAGGGGGGCAGGCACGCTCCCCACCCTCGTGGGGCCCCACTGGCTCCTCCGATGCCCTCCTTCCTCCTATATATATCCATGTACCCTGAAAACATCGAGGCAACAGAAAAAACCCTAATTCCACCACCGCAACCTTCTGTTCCCGTGAGATCCCATCTTGGGGCTTGTTCCGAAGCTCCGTCGGAGGGGGGATCGATCACGGAGTGCTTCTACATCAACACCATAGCCTCACCAATGAGTTGTGAGTAGTTTACCACAGACCTTCGGGTCCATAGTTATTAGCTAGATGGCTTCTTCTCTCTTTTTGGATCTCAATACAAAGTTCTCCTCGGTCTTCGAAGAGATCTATTCAATGTAATCTTTTTGCGGTGTGTTTGTCGAGATCTGATGAATTGTGGGTTTATGATCAAGATTATCTATGAACAATATTTGATTCTTTTCTGAAATATTTTATGTATGATTATAATATCCTTGCAAGTCTCTTCGAATTATTGGTTTGGTTTGGCCTACTAGATCTATAGTTCTTGCAATGGGGGAAGTGCTTGGCTTTGGGTTCAATCTTGTCCTTTCCCAGTGACAGCAGGGGCAGCAAGGCATGTATTGTATGGTTGCCATCGAGTATAAAAAGATGGGGTTTATATCATATTTCTTGTGTTTATCCCTCTACATCATGTCATCATGCTTAATGCGTTACTCTGTTCTTATGAACTTAATATTCTAGATGCATCCTGGATAGCGGTCGATGTGTGGAGTAATAGTAGTAGATGCAGAATCATTTCGGTCTACTTGTTACAAATGTGATGCCTATATAAAATGATCATGCATAGATATTCTCATAACTACGCGGTTTTCTATCGATTGCTTGACAGTAATTTGTTCATCCACCATAGAATTCTGCTATCATGAGAGAAGCCACTTGTGAAACCTGTGGCCCCCGGGTCTATTCTCATCATATTAATCTTCCATCTACTTTACTTTGCCTTCTTTACTTTCGGTTCCTATACCAAAAATACCAAAAATATTATACTATCCTATCTATCATAACTCACTTTCGTAAGTGACCAAGAAGGGATTAGCAACCCCTTATCGCATTGGCTGCGAAGTTCTTATTTGTTTGTGGAGGTGCGAGGGACTCGCGCATGGTTTCCTACTGGATTGATACCTTGGTTCTCAAAAACTGAGTGACATACTTACGCTACTGTGTTGCATCACCCTTTCCTCTTCGAGGGAATACAACGCAAGCTCAAGAAGTAGCAAGTAGAATTTCTGGGATATCTACGCAAAAGTCATATACCAAGTACCTATCACAAACCCTTATCCTTCGCACTACATTACTTGCCTCTCGTTTTCCTCTGCCCACTTCACCCTTGCTGTTTTATTCGCCCTTCTTTTTCCGTGTGTTTACCGCTCGCTTGCCTCTTGTTTGCTTGTGCGTTGGATTTCTTGCTTGTCACTGTGGCCCAAGATAGTACCTGTCGGTGTACTAAGGTAGGGGTACCTCAGTACCCCAACTTGTGCACGGGCAGTAGCAGCTTCCCGCGGCAGGGCCTACCACGTGCTCGCCGGAGACCTTCCTGCTCCATATAAAACCATTCAAAAACAAAGTATACAAGACAGAAGATCAAGACCCCGGCAAGTGGAGCTTGCCGGGAAGGCCGTCCCAGGCCCAAGATTACCTCACTAACACAAGACCCTGGCGAGAGGAGCTCGCCAGGAAGACCAGAAGACATGCCTCGGCGCAACATGCGCCCCGGCAGGGCCCGGGAAGCGACAAGCTTCAGAGCCCGGCAAGCTCCCGGGCCCGGCAAGGTCAAGACCCCGGCAAGGTGCTTGCCGGGGAAGAGTTGCGCTGTGTGCCCGTGCTCCAGCTCATCGGTCCACGCGTCGCCCTGGGGCCACTCCAGGGACGCGTGGCGGATGGCTGTGCAGCCTGGGGGACACAGTGGCACTCCACGGTGGTAAAGCCATCGCCGTGGCAAACGGAGACGCAAGGGCGGGCGCTTTTGGGGTCGACGGCGACGGGCATTAAATGCTCTTGTCCCCCACTATTCGCGCACTGTTCATCCACTGTTCCCGCACTGTTACAACTACCATCACTTTTACATTTTTACCCCTTTCTCCTACGTTGACACCTGTCGGTGACCCCTTGCACTATAAAAGGAGGCCCATACACAACGTAGAGGGGGTTCGGAACCTAGACCGCTCATACGCTCGGTGTAGCTAGTTCTTCAAGCTCTCGAGCTCCAACACTGAATACAATCAAGCAGGAGTAGGGTTTTACGCGTCCATCGCGGCCCGAACCTGGGTAAACTGCCTGCGTGATCTCCACGATCTGCTCTTTGTGCTCCCTCCGCCCTCTTACCGCACGAACAAGGGGCTCCGGTCCCATAGGTGCTCGTGCTGGACAGTTTCCCCCGACATCTTTGGCGCGCCAGGTAGGGGGCGTCGAGGTTGTGCGAACCTGATCCGACGGTCACGCGGGCGCATTCTTCATCAACCTCTCCAGATTCTTCAGCTTCATCAACAACAGCAACATGGCCCCGAAGAAGAAGGCTTCGGAGGTCGCAGGTCCGTCTGCGTCTCATCCGCCGCCACCGGAACCAACGGTGGGCGGGGGAGACGCCGTCGGAAGGGTGGTCGCCGGTGAGGAAACTCGCGGCGCCACCAAATCCAAAGACAAGACGGACGACCGAGCCTCGGTCTCCGTGGACGCGCCGCGTCCATCTCAGCAAACAACAACCCAGCAGCGCCATGCCACAGGCGGTGGCATCCGCTTGCTGGGCCAAGGGCAAACAGGAGGCTCGCGGGACGCTCCGGGCCATCGTCCTGGCACGAGCAAGGCGCGGTCGCCGGGGCGGGACCCTGCTCCTTCTAACCCTGTTAGGAGTCCGAGCATATCCCGCTCTTCGCGCCGCTCGCCCCCGCTCCCCTCCTCTCCAGCAGAAGCGCTCGCAAGGGCGCAACTGCTCCTCGACTTCCCTCCAGCGGCAGACAAGGCCGAAGACTGGAGGGCCACCATCCAGAGCCTGATCGCCTTCGCCAACAACGATACGCCGCAACAGCCGGCGACCTCGCGGCCGCGGCAAGTCGAGAAGACGAAGGCCGACGGCGACAAGACCGCCGGGGGTGCAACCACCGTGCACTCCTCGCCGCGGAAGCAGAAGATGCCTCCCCACCGGAACAACGCCGACGACGGCTCTACGGCGTCGTCGGATCCGCGGGCTCGTCGGGACCAGCGCCAGGTCCTTGACGACCGGCGACAAGAAGACGCTCGAACGACGATCGAGCGCCGCCGAGAAGCTCGGCGACAATCAGATCAGAGAGCTGGGAACGCTGTCGACACGCGCGCGCCCGGTGAACCGGGCGACTTGCCGTACGCGGCAGGTTGCCCCGCGTTTACCCGTGAGCTGCGGCGCGTCCAGTGGCCCAGCATGAAGAACTTCAAGCCCGACGTACCAGAGAAGTACGACGGCAAGACGCACCCCTCGGAATTCCTCAGCATTTACACCATCGCGGTGCAGGCTGCCGGGGGGCGCGACGAGAAGATATTGGCGAACTACTTCCCACTCGTGCTTAAGCCGAACGTTCGTTCTTGGCTTATGCACTTGCCGGAAGGCTCCATTTCTTCTTGGGCAGATCTTTGCCACCAGTTTGTTGGCGCCTTCACAGGCGGCCACAAACCCCACGGCCAGGAGAGCGATCTCCACATTCTGGCCCAGAAGGAAGGAGAACCCCTGCGCAAGTACATCCAACGCTTCAGTCGTGTGCAGCACAACATCCCCGACGTCCACCCTGCCGCGGTTATCAGCGCGTTCCACCAGAACGTGCGTAACCGCCGCATGCGTGAAGAGATGGCCATGACCAAGATACGGGATGTCAGCGAGCTCTATGCTCTAGCTGATAAGTGCGTGCGCGCCGAAGAGGGGAGGAAACTCCCCGGAGAGGATGCTGGCGCAGGGGGAAGCGACAGCAACAACGCCGCCCCGGCAAAGAAGAGCCGGCGGCGGAACAACAAAAGAAAGAACAAGAAGGAGGTGCTTGCCGTCGAGAAGTCCGGCAAGGAGGCTCCCGCCAAGCAAACACAGGCTGGCGGCTCCGGCAAGGAGCCTGCCCCTGTAGCGGCAGCCGACAAGCAGGACGGCTCCGACAAGCAGTACTGCAAAATCCACCGCACCAAGGGCCACGACCTCTCCAACTACAAACGCGTCGAGTACCTCGTCGAGCAGCAGAAAGCTGAGTACGAGAGGCGCGACAAGGAGAAGGCCCAAGGTGGCGGAGGAGAACCAAGCAAGAAGCGGCCGTTCAATGGCCGGGAAGGACGCCGCGGCAAAGCCAAGCAGCGGCAAGGTGACCGACCTCCCCGGGGCTGCGACAAGGACGAAGAAGACGACGATGATGACATGGAGGATGAAGATAACAGCGAGCAGGAGTTCCAGAAGGCCACGGAGGTCCTGAGCGTCGACGGTGGCGCCTCTCTGCACACCTCCCACCGCCAACTCAAGCAGTGGGTGCGGGAGGTGAACGCAGCAGAGCCGCCCGTGGAGTCGCGTAGGCTCCTCAAATGGTCCAGCACGCCCATCATTTTTGATCTTGAGGATCACCCTGACCGCACCACTGCGGTCGGGTGCTTGCCGATGCTGGTTTCACCCACCATCCGCAACCTCAAGGTCACCAAAATGTTGGTTGACGGCGGGGCCGGGCTGAACTTGATCTCCTCTGCTGTGATCAAGAAACTCCAAATCCCAGATGGCGAGCTCGAAGAGACCGGTTCTTTCCAAGGAATCAACCCGGGAAGGAGCAAGCCCAAGGGGAAGATAACTTTGCCGGTGACCTTTGGCGGGGAGCTCAACTTCAGAACTGAGCGCATCACATTCGACGTCGCCGATATCCCATTGCCTTATAGTGGGATACTCGGCCGTCCCGCCCTCGCCAAGTTCATGGCAGCTTCCCACTACGCCTACAACGTACTCAAGATGCCAGGGCCGATAAGCGTCATCACTGTCCATGGCGACAAGAAGGATGCGCTTGTCTGCGCCGACAAGATCTACCGGGACGCAGCAGCCGCAGCAGAGAAGGATACACTTGCCGCTGATGCTCCCGGGGGGAAGAAAACGAAGACCAAGTCCGGCAAGTGCTCTGGGGCCCACTCCGGCAACCGCACCTCTTCGGAGTGCTGCGCTGCCGTCGAGGACGTTCCATCGAGCTCCACCGGCAAGTGTAAGAAGGGGATGGCCGCTCCACCGGCAACCAAGAAGGTGTCCGCCAAGGAGGACGACACTGGTGGTACCTTCACCATCAGTGTCGCGCTTGACAGCAAATAGGAAAGCGCGCTCGTTGCCTTCCTGCGGGCGAATGTCAATGTGTTTGCCTATCAACCATCTGACATCCCCGGTGTTCCCAGGAAGGTAACTGAGCACAAGCTTGTTGTTTGTCCTCATGCGCGGCCCGTCAAGCAGAAGGTGAGGAAGCAAGCGGTGGAGCGCCAAGAATTCATTGCTGAAGAAATCAAGAAGCTAGAAGCAGCGGGCCTAGTTAGAGGCGTGATCCATCCGACGTGGTTGGCAAACCCAGTCGTCGTGCGCAAGGCCAACGGGAAGTGGAGACTGTGTATAGACTTCACCGATGTGAATAAAGCATGTCCCAAGGATCCATTCCCCTTGCCGCGCATTGACCAGATCGTTGACTCCACCGCCGGATGTGAGCTACTCTCTTTTCTTGATGCATATTCAGGCTACCATCAGATTTTCATGGCCAAGGAAGATGAAGAGAAGACTGCATTTATCACTCCATGTGGCACTTATTGCTTCATACGCATGCCGTTTGGACTGAAGAATGCAGGCTCAACCTTTGCAAGGATAGTGCACACTGCTTTTGAGCCACAGATCCACAGAAATGTAGAGGCTTACATGGATGATATCGTGGTGAAGAGCAAGAGCAAGGATACCATGGTCCAAGATTTGGAAGAGACATTTCAGAACCTGCGCAAGATACAGCTCAAGTTGAACCCCGAGAAGTGCGTCTTTGGAGTCCCCTCCGGCAAGCTTCTCGGGTTCTTTGTGTCACAGAGGGGGATTGAAGCCAACCCCGACAAGATTAAAGCCATCAAGCAGATCGAAGCCCCGAAGCGCGTCAAGGATGTCAGAAGGCATGCAGGTTGTGTGGCTGCCCTCAGTAGGTTCATTTCGAAGTCTGCAGAACGCGCCCTACCTTTCTTCAAAATCTTGAAGAAGGCAGGTCCCATGAAGTGGACTCCGGAAGCGGAGGCAGCACTGCAGGACTTGAAACGGTACCTATCCTCCACTCCAATACTTGTCGCACCTAGACCACAGGAGAAGTTGCTGCTATACCTAGCGGCAACCAACCAGGTGGTTAGTGCTGCGTTAGTAGCGGAGAGGGAGGCCGACGAGGAATCAGCACCACCGGCAAGCGAATCCAGCGACAAGCAGGGGGCTCCTCCGACAAGGTCTGGCCCCGACAAGGACAACTCTGCGCAGGATCAAGGAGAAGTGCGAAGAAGGATGGTGCAGCGCCTGGTGTATTTTGTGAGTTCCCTCTTGCAGGGGGCTAGATCAAGATACTCCGGGGTGCAAAAGTTGCTTTTCGGCCTCCTCATGGCCTCGAGAAAGCTGCGCCATTATTTCCAAGCACATGAGATAACAGTGGTCACTCGCTTTCCGCTGAAGAGGATATTGCACAATCCAGAAGCAACAGGCAGGATCGTTGAGTGGGCACTGGAGCTGTCAAGCTTTGGTCTCAAATTTGAAAGTACCTCAACCATACAGAGCCAAGCTTTGGCAGAATTCATAGCTGAATGGACCCCGATGCCCGATGAAGAAGTTCCAGAGACAAGTCTACCCGTACAAGAAGCGACAAGTGAATGGGTAATGTACTTTGATGGTGCCTTCTCGCTGCAAGGCGCTGGAGCCGGTGTGGTACTCATAGAACCCACCGGAGAACACCTCAAGTATGTTGTCCAGATGCACTTTCCCAGGGAGCAAGCGACAAACAACACTGCTGAATATGAAGGCTTGCTTGCCGGCCTCAGGATTGCGCCCGAACTTGGGATCAGGAAGCTGATTGTGCGGGGAGATTCTCAGTTGGTGGTCCGACAAGTCAACAAGAGTTACCAGAGCCCTTTGATGGAAGCTTATGTAGATGAAGTGAGGAAGCTTGAAGAGCACTTTGAAGGTCTGCAAATGGAGCACGTCCCGAGAGCTCAGAATGAAATTGCAGATGGCCTTTCGAAGTGTGCTGCGATGAAGTTACCTGTGGAACCAGGGACCTTCTTGCTCAAGCTGACTCAGCCATCCGTTACACCATCAATTGGGCAGCCCAAGAAGAGAAAGTTGGTCTCCGGCGACTACTTGCCGGCGGATCTCCCCGAGGCCGCTGCCAAGGTCCCCAAGATCAACGACCAGAACGCTGAGGAACAGTTTGCTCCTGCAGATCCTCGGATCTGTGCAGTTGAAGCAAGTGTTCCCGACAAGCCTCGCCCCGGCGAGCTTGCCGGGGAACCATCAACTCCGGCGGAACCAGAGGTTCTTGCCGTAGAAGCTGAGGTTCCCGCAGCGGCCCTCGAGCCTTTAGTCCTTTCCGTTGAGCCTCTGGCTCCGGCATGGGCGCAGCAGATTGTCCGTTTTCTGGAAACTGGAGAACTTCCCGACGACCCAGAAGAAATAGAAAAGATAACCAGGCAGTCAAGTATGTACCAGTTCGTGGACAATGAGCTGTACAGAAGAAGACTCAATGGTGTCAGGTTGAAATGCATCTCCAGGGAAGATGGACAGAAGCTGTTGGCAGAAATACACGGAGGCATATGCGGCCACCACATTGGCGCAAGGGCACTTGCCGGGAAAGCTTTCCGGCAAGGGTTCTTTTGGCAAGAAGCCCTCCAAGATGCAACTGCACTAGTAACCAAGTGTGAAGCGTGCCAGTTCCATGCGAAGCAAATTCATCAGCCAGCTCAAGCTCTCCAGACGATTCCTTTGTCCTGGCCCTTCTCGGTCTGGGGGCTCAATATTCTCGGCTCCTTCCCCCGAGCTGTCGGGGGCTTTGAGTACTTGTACGTTGCAATCGACAAGTTCACAAAGTGGCCAGAAGTGGAACCAGTGAGAAAGGTGACAGCACAGTCAGCGGTCAGGTTCTTCAGGTCGATTGTTTGCCATTTCGGAATCCCTAACAGGATCATCACCGACAACGGTACACAATTTACTAGTCGCACCTTCATGCAATACGTCCAAGACCTTGGCGCCAAGGTCTGTTTCGCTTCTGTTGCTCACCCGAGGAGCAACGGTCAAGCGGAGAGGGCAAACGCTGAAGTGCTGCGCGGACTCAAGACAAGGACCTTTGACAGGCTGCGCAAGTGTGGAAGAAACTGGATAGAGGAGCTACCGGCGGCTCTTTGGTCAATCAGAACGACACCAAGTCGAGCCACCGGACAGACACCCTTTGCTCTAGTCTATGGAGCAGAGGCAGTTCTCCCCACGGAACTCGTATACGGATCTCCTCGAGTGCTCGCTTATGATGAGCTCGAGCAAGAGCAACTGCGACAAGATGATGCATTGCTCCTCGAGGAGGAACGTCTCCAGGCTGCTGTACGAGCTGCTCGATACCAGCAAGCCTTGCGTCGCTACCATAGCCGCAAGGTCAGGGCCAGGAGTCTCGAGGAAGGCGACCTTGTTCTTCAGCGTGTTCAGTCCGCCAAGAATTCCAACAAGTTGACGCCGAAGTGGGAAGGCCCTTATCGGGTGAGACAAGTCACAAGGCCCGGCGCTGTCCGCCTTGAGACCGAAGAAGGCTTACCGGTGAGCAACTCCTGGAACATAGATCATCTTCGCAAGTTTCACCCATAAGGCGCGGTTGCCGTGATCCGCTCCGGCAACCACCTTTTGTACAAGCTTTGCCGCTGTTGCATGTAACCCTTTGTACAAAGCCGGGCGCAGACCCCGTGCATCAGTAAAGCTTTGTGTTTTGCGCTATTTGCCTTTCCCATGCTTTTCTTCGCTATTTGCATGCGTTATTTGGCATCTTCTGCAACATACATATCCGGTAAGCACTAGCACGCCAAAAGGCCATATACTTGTTTCCCTCTTTTTTTTCCTTGCCTCTTAAGCAGAAGGAACGTTCCTCGCGCACAAGTTTGCCGGGGGGGAAGGAGAGGGAAGATGAACCTAGTGCTATTCAAGAAAGAGAAGCCTTACCGGGAAGCAACTGATATATGAAAGCTAAGTTATTAGAATTTGATCAGTTCAAATTTTTAAATTTTAGTTGTCTTCCTTGAACATCCACACTTTGTATGGAAAACCTGTGCACGGAGGATCCTACCCGTAGCTAGCCGCACCCTTATCTTGTTTTCGAGTACGCTCAGCGACTTAAGTGAGCTGCGACAAGTGTCGCACCCTTGTTTCGTTTTCGAGATCACTCAACAAGCTGAGTGCGTTGCGACTAGCTGCGGCAAGGTTGCTTGCCGGTAAGACCTTGGCCAACAGGCTGCTCGGAGTCCAGCACTCAGCGCTCGCGGCAAAGGCCCCTTGCCGGCAAGCTCCCTGGAAGCGTAGGGTGAAAAGCATACAAAGGAAAGGACCAAGTCAAGGAAGATAACATTGCACTGATTGATCAAAATAAGGATAAATATCTTACAAAGGATAACTTGTCGCGATGACTAATGAGTTCATAGCACACTATGCAGCAACAAAAGAGATAAAGAAAAAGGAGGCCTAGTCTACGCGGTCGCCTTCGATCCTGGAGATCTTGTTCACTTTGGCGATAATGTGGGCGACCTGCGCCTTCAGGGCCTCCATATTCGCGTCGGCTGGTAAGCTGCGGAGAACGTTGGAGAGGTTTATGCCGGGGTTGCGGTACACAATCTTCGTCAGAACGCGCTCCAAGGTTCCCGCACAGAGCTGGCGCGACTCCTCGGCCAGTTGCGCGGGGAGCTTCTTCCGAAGACCTGCAAGAGCCGGCGCGATCCCTCTGAAGAAGAGGCTGAGCTTGGCGCTGTGGGGGAGGTTTGGATCCGGAGAGTATATAAGATGCTCGACCTTCAGCGCCAACAGCTCCTGGTCGATGTTGGATGCGGAGGCCGCCAGGTCATCGGTCCATACCTCGACGGTACGCTGGAAGTTCTCAGCCGCAGTGGTGGCGCTCTCCACCAAGCCTCGCTCCCTGCGGAGCTCTTCCTTCAGCTTGGTTTCCCGGTCTCGGACGGCGTCGAGCGAGTCCTTCAGCGTGGAAACCTTCAGCTCCAGATCCTCAATAGAATCCTTGGCGGCCTTCAGCTCGTCGCCCTGCTTGGAGAGAAGCACCTGGAGTTCGGAGTTGGTGTGGGCGTCCTTCTCGCGCTTTGTGTTGAGCGCGGTGACCCTCTCCACACTCGCTTTCAGCGACTCCTCCAGTTGCGCAACCTTGGCCGCGAGCTCCTCCTTGGCGGACTCTGCGGCAGCCGCGGCGGCCTTCGCCTCCTTCAGCTCTCCGCCAAGGGCCTGCTCCCGGGTGGCAAGGTCTTCCTCGTGAGAGTCGAGGTTGACCTTCCGTTGGGTGAGCTCTCCTTCTCACCGGGACAGCTCCTCCCCGGCGAGTCGCTGCTGCTCCTCGGCCTCGGCCTTCTCCAGGAGCCATTCCTGGTACTCCCCGGCGAGCCTCTCGCGCTCCTCCGCCACGTCGCGGAGGGCAGCCTGGTTGGTGGCGCGGAGCTCTGCCGCGCGCTTCTCCATGTCGGCGGCGGCCTTGGCGGCGAGGGCCTCCCGAGACGCAAGCTTCGCCTGCCTGGCCCAGTAAAGGGCCAGGAGCTGATGAAGCAGCTTCTCCTCCTTGGGCCCGTCGCTTCCGCCGGGCGCCTCGACGATCTTCAGTCCCGCGGAGGCGAGAACCTCTCCATCAAAGGCCTCGCCCTCTGCGGGGGCTCGCGATGAAGAACCCCACGGCACCTGGATGTAAACGCCGTTGGGGGCCTCAAGATAGTATGCAGACGGCTCCTTCTCGGTGGAGGGGTCGGCGACCGGCGCAGCGCTCGACGCTCCTGCCGCCTCCGGGCCGGTAGTATGGCCGCTGTCCCCCTCACCGGCTGCCGCGTCTGCGGCCGGAGCGGTCTCCTCCGCAGCCGGCTCGGTGGCTCCCGCCGTGTCCTCAACGACAGGGGCGTTGCTGCCGTCGCCCTGCGCGTCCTCCTCCACAACGATGGTTTCCGTCTCCATCTGTTCCGGGGGAGGAGGATCTAGAAGAAGAAGAAAAAGAAGAGGAAGTTCAAGCAAATATCCAAAAAAGATGAATCCAAGAAGACAAAATTACAAGGCTTACCTTGGCGGACCTCGTCGACGGCGGGCTCCCTCGCCGGGGAGCTCTGCCTTGGCGGGGTGGCCGCCCTCGCCGGGCAGCTCGCCCTTGGCGGGGTACTCGCCCTTGGCGGAGTACCCGCCCTTGGCGGAGCACTCTCCCTCGCCGGAGAGCTCGTCCTTGGCGGGGACGGCTGGGCCTGCGGCTCTTCGGGAGCAGTCTCCGGATGCTCCTGTGGCTGCGGCTCCACCTCTGCACAAAACGATCAAGACAACAACAAGAACAGCAAGGTGTCAATATAAGCAAGTTCCTCAGGCGCGCCCGACGAGCGGAAAGGATTAACCCAGACTTACGCTGGGGGCTGCGCTGGGGACTGCTCCTCGGAGCAGCGCTCGGGTCCGGCAAGCCCGTCTCCGGCACGTCCCCGGTCGCCGCGACGGGCGAGTCGTCCGCAACCTCGACGACGGGAACCTTGGCTTTCTTTGCCGCTCGCTGGGCCAGGGTCCTGAAATCAAAACAAGAAGCAAGATCAGAATCAAGAAGAATCAAGACAGAGTTGAAGAAAATACAAAGCTTCAAGTACTTACTCCTGTTCCTCGTCGTCGTCGTCGTCGCTCAGGGCGGAGAAGTCGAACGCCACCTGAGGCGCGTCCGCGCGAGGAGCAGGAGGCGAAGACTCCCTCGGGCGCTTGGCGGTCCCCGGGGCTGGGGGCTGCGAGGCCCCGGCCCCTGTGGGCGCTGAGGCCCGGGGAGCGGGCGCAGCAGCCGCTCCGCTCTGTGAAGACCCTCCTCCGCTTGGCGCTGACGTGCGGGGCGCCTCCGCCGTGGCCTGTGTGCGGGTCGCCCCCGCCGTGGTTGGTGCGCCGGGCGCCCCCGTCGCAGCTTGACTCCCCCGGGTATCTCGCGCCGCCCGGCGAGTTGGTTGTTGTCGGGGCGCCTGCGCCCTCGTCCCCGTCGTCGCCTTGCGGAGACGTTTCAGCGGAGACCGCTTGGGACTTGCCCGAGGCGGGGAGGTCTCCGATGATGAGGAGACATCGTCGGCATAGAGCCCCAGAGACCCGTCGGAGTCCTCGTCGACCCCGACGTTCTCCTCCTCCTCCTCCCCCTCGGCCGGCTTGCTGGGCCCAGCGCCCTGCCCTGCGGCCGTCTTTCCTCCGGCGCCTCCGCCCGCTCCGGCGCCTCCGCTCCCTGCGGCGCCTCTGTTTCCTCCGGCAACGATGCCTCTCGTTGCGGCCTCGGTCACGATTCCGGGGATCCCGGAGTGCCTCAAAGAAGGGACGCCGGCGAGCTCGTCGGGAGGAAGTTGCAGCAACCTGCGGATCTCCGCCTCCTCTGCTTGGCTGGACGCATCCGCAGCCTCTGCCTCATCAACTGAGAAGCCGAACTCTCCTGCCGCTGCGGCTGCAGCGGCCTCTTCAACCTGAGAAGCTATATAAGCAATCTCCTGGTCGGTGGTGTCCCGTGTGAGCCCCTTGATTTCATCCTTGTTCTTCGCCACCTCCACCAGGTTGTCGAAGAAGCTGATGATGTCTGATGACTTGGGCGGAATCCATGTCCGGTCCACGCCGTGCGAGTCACACGCGGGCATCATAGCGCGAAGAGGATCCCGGGCCGTGCTGTTGCAGAGAGGCACCACTCCCCGGGGAGCTCTGAACCACTCTGGGTGGGCCGGGTCGTGCTTAAAAAGTTCCCGGACCATCCCCTTCAGCTCCAGCGCCGTGAAGTTGAAGTTTAGCCCCGGGCGCAGCCTCATTATGTCCGCCGCGTTGCCGTACTCCCATGCTGGCCTCTTCCTATCCTGGAGAGGGGCAATGCGGCGGCGGAGGAAGTCTGCTCCTACTTCTCCGACAGACAACTTAGCTACCCGGAGACGAAGAATCCGGACGAGGGCGACGTTGAGCTTGATGTCGTCCGAATCCAGCTCGCTCCAGTCCCTGCCGCGCACGATGGCTGTTGTGCGCGGCGCAGTGAAGGGTTGCGGCTCGTCCTCAACTATCCAACACCAGTCCGCACGCCACTCCTCCCACTTGCCGCGGAGCTCCCCCGGCAAGTAGGACTCCTTCTTGTTCAAGCGAAAGACCCAAGAAATCCCCCCGGAGAGGGGAGCGCCGGCTTCTACTCTAGGGGTGAAGAAGTGCCTAAACAGCGCTACGTTCGGATAAATCCCAATATAGTTTTCGCACAGATGTGCGAAAACCGCCATCGTGAGGATGGCGTTGGGTGTGAAGTCAAGAAGGTGGAGGCCGTAGGTGTGCATGATATCGCAGAAAAAGTCGGAAAAAGGGGGACAAAGGCCGCAATGGAAGAAAGCTGCGAAGAAGAAATACCCGCCGGGGTAATGGTCCTTGGCGGCGGCAGGATAAGCTCTGGTCCGGGGATGCGCCTTGGTCTCCTTGGCCCAGAACAAGTGGTACTTGTTCCAGAGCTCCCGCGCGCTGAGCCTCGGCGAGAAGACGACGTTCCGCTTCCGCAGGAGAGTAAGCCTCGCCGCCTACTCAGATTTCTCCTTCTTGGTCTTCTCCGCCTTCGCCTTCTCGGTCTTGGGGGCCATGGCGGAGGCGGCGAGGGAAGGGGGACGAAGAGTCCGGCGGCGCTGCAGATGCGGAAGACGGCGGAGGAGGTGTGGAGGCGGGGCGCGAAGGGAATCTCTGGAGATGGAAGAAGAGGCAATGAAGGCGTAGGAGGGGAACCGCTCCTGCTTCCTCTCCTTTTATGGGGAAGTGGGGGGCGTTTCGCTCTTTCCATTAAAAGAACGTGGCCACGTCCCATCCCACGACGCCGCAATCGACGCTTGCCGTTACGGAGGGACGCGGCGGATGCGGAAGTGGATTCGGCGTGCCGTGGGCCGCGCGTGCCCGTGCACTGTTTTGGGCCTCGCCCAACAGCGCTCGGCACCGTGTGTGGCCCAGGCCCGGGGGCTCCTGTCGGTGTACTAAGGTAGGGGTACCTCAGTACCCCAACTTGTGTACGGGCAGTAGCAGCTTCCCGCGGCAGGGCCTACCACGTGCTCGCCGGAGACCTTCCTGCTCCATATAAAACCATTCAAAAACAAAGTATACAAGACAGAAGATCAAGACCCCGGCAAGTGGAGCTTGCCGGGAAGGCCGTCCCAGGCCCAAGATTACCTCACTAACACAAGACCCTGGCGAGAGGAGCTCGCCAGGAAGACCAGAAGACATGCCTCGGCGCAACATGCGCCCCGGCAGGGCCCGGGAAGCGACAAGCTTCAGAGCCCGGCAAGCTCCCGGGCCCGGCAAGGTCAAGACCCCGGCAAGGTGCTTGCCGGGGAAGAGTTGCGCTGTGTGCCCGCGCTCCAGCTCATCGGTCCACGCGTCGCCCTGGGGCCACTCCAGGGACGCGTGGCGGATGGCTGTGCAGCCTGGGGGACACGGTGGCACTCCACGGTGGTAAAGCCATCGCCGTGGCAAACGGAGACGCAAGGGCGGGCGCTTTTGGGGTCGACGGCGACGGGCATTAAATGCTCTTGTCCCCCACTGTTCGCGCACTGTTCATCCACTGTTCCCG
Source organism: Secale cereale (assembly GCA_902687465.1). NCBI lineage: Eukaryota > Viridiplantae > Streptophyta > Magnoliopsida > Poales > Poaceae > Secale > Secale cereale. The sequence continues at coordinate 233,559,796 of LR738714.1, forward strand.
CACTGTTACAACTACCACCACTTTTACATTTTTACCCCTTTCTCCTACGTTGACACCTGTCGGTGACCTCTTGCACTATAAAAGGAGGCCCATGCACAACGTAGAGGGGGTTCGGAACCTAGATCGCTCATACGCTCGGTGTAGCTAGTTCTTCAAGCTCTCGAGCTCCAACACTCAATACAATCAAGCAGGAGTAGGGTTTTACGCGTCCATCGCGGCCCGAACCTGGGTAAACTGCCTGCGTCATCTCCACGATCTGCTCTTTGTGCTCCCTCCGCCCTCTTACCGCACGAACAAGGGGCTCCGGTCCCATAGGTGCTCGTGGTGGACAGTTTCCCCCGATAGTACCAAATTGTGTGACTTCTCTAATAACGATAATAATGATTTTATTAGCACGCCTATTGCTCCTATTACCGATGTTGAATCTTGTGAAATCAATGCTGCTCTGTTGAATCTTGTCATGAAAGATCAATTTTCTAGCCTTCCTAGTGAAGATGGCGCTACCCATCTAAACAAATTTGTTGATTTGTGTGATATGCAAAAGAAGAGGGATACGGATAATGATATTGTTAAATTGAAGCTATTTACGTTTTCACTTAGAGGTCGTGCTAAAACTTGGTTTTCCTCTTTGCCTAGAAATAGTATTGATTCATGAAATAAGTGCAAAGATGCCATTATCTCTAAGTATTTTCCTCCCGCTAAGATTATCTCTCTTAGAAACGATATTATGAATTTTAAGCAATTAGATTAGGAGCATGTTGCACCAGCTTGGGAGAGAATGAAATTAATGTTACGTAATTGCCCTACACATGGTTTGAACTTATGGATGATTATACAAAACTTTTATGCTGGCTTGAATTTTGCTTCTAAAAATCTTTTAGATTCGGCCGCGGGGGGCACTTTCATGGAAACCACCTTAGGAGAAGCTACCAAACTCCTAGATAATATTATGGTTAACTACTCTCAATGGCACACCGAAAGATCTACTAGTAAAAAAGTGCATGCTATTGAAGAGATTAGTGTTTTGAGTGGAAAGATGGATGAACTTATGAAATTATTTTCTACTAAGAGTGCTTCTTCTGATCCTAATGATATGCCTTTATCCACGTTGATTGAAAATAATAATGAATATTTGGATGTGAATTTTGTTGGTAGGAATAATTTTGGTAACAATGCTTATAGAGGAAACTTTAATCCTAGGCCTTTTCCTAGTAATTCCCCTAATAACTATGGTAATTCCTACAATAACTCTTATGGAAATTTTGGTAAGATGCCCTTTGAATTTGAGACTAGTGTTAAAGAGTTTATGAATTCGCAAAAGAATTTCAATGCTTTGCTTGAAGAAAAATTGCTTAAGATTGATGAGTTGGCTAGAAACGTGGATAGAATTACTCTTGATGTTGATTCTTTGAAACTTAGATCTATTCCACCTAAGCATGATATCAATGAGTCTCTCAAAGCCATGAGAAATTCCATTGATGAGTGCAAAGAAAGAACGGCTAGGATGCGTGCTAAAAGAATTGCTCTATGAAAGCGTGTTCTTCTAATTATCATGAAACTAAAGATGAAGATCTGAAAGTTATTGATGTGTCTCCTATTAGATCCTTGTTTTCTAGTATGAATCTTGACAAAGACGGGACTGGAGATGAGTCTACTTTAGTTAAAAGGCGTCCCAATGATTCAGATTTTTTAGATCTTGATGCTAAAATTGTTAAAAGTGGGATTGAAGAGATTAAAACTTTGCATAGTGATGAACCCACTATTTTGGAGTTCAAGGGATTCAATTAAGATAATTGCTCTTTAAAAGATTGTATTTCCTTGCTGCAATCCGTACTAAATTCTCCACATGCTTATAGTCAAAATAAGGCTTTTACGAAACACATAATCGATGCTTTGATGCAATCTTATGAAGAAAAACTTGAATTAGAAGTTTCTATCCCTAGAAAGCTTTATGATGAGTGGGAACCTACTATGAAAATTAAAATTAAATATCATGAATGCTTTGCTTTGTGTGATTTGGATGCAACAATTTCTACAATTCCAAAAACTTTGTGTGATATGTTAGGTTTCTGTGAGCTTGATGATTTTTCTTTAAATTTGCATCTTGCGGATTCCACCGTTAAGAAACCTATGGGGATGATTAATGATGTTCTTATTGTTGCCAATAGAAATTATGTGCCCATAGATTTCATCATTCTTGATATAGGTTGCAATCCTTCATATCCTATTATTGTTGGTAGAACTTTCCTTAGAACGATTGGTGCAATTATTGATATGAAGGAAGGAAATATTATATTCCAATTTACGTTAACGAAATTCATGGAACACTTTCCTAGAAATAAAATCAGATTACCTTATGAATCTATTATGAGAGCCACTTATGGATTGCCTACCAAAGATGGCAATACCTAGATCTATTCTTGTATCGTGCCTAGCTAGGGGCGTTAAACGATAGCGCTTGTTGGGAGGCAACCCAATTTTATTTTCTTTGTTTTTGCTTCTGTTTAGGAATAAATATTGAATCTAGCTTCTATTTAGATGTGGTTTTGTGTTTCAATTAGTGTTTGTGACAAGTAGAACCTTTGGGAAGACTTGTGTGAAGTTTTTATGATCATGCTGAAAAAACAGAAACTTTAGCGCTCACGAGATTGGCTGTAATATTTTACTGGAGAGTTATTTTTAGTTGATTTTTTTTGCAGATGATTAATAGACCAATTCTTCACGATTACCAATTTATTTAAAAAAATTAGAGTTACTGAAGTATTCGAAAGTTACAGATTACTACAGACTGTTCTGTTTTTGACAGATTCTGTATTTCGTGTGTTGTTTGCTTATTTTGATGAATCTATGAGTAGTATCGGGGGGTATGAATCATGGAGAAGTTGGAATACATTAGGTTTAACACCAATATAAACAAAGAATGAGTTCATTACAATATCTTTGAGCGGTGGTTTGTTTTCTTATACTAACAAAGCTCACGAGATTTTTGGCTAAGTTTTGTGTTGTGAAGTTTTCAAGTTTTGAGTATGGCTGTGATGTACTATGGAACAAAGAGTGGCAAGAGCCTAATCTTGGGGAATCACAAGGCAACCAACGTAAAATTGAAGGACAATCAAAAGCCTAAGCTTGGGGATGCCCCGGGAAGGCATCCCCTCTTTCATCTTCGTCTATTGGTAACTATACTTGAGACTATACTTTTATTCACCACATGATATATGTTTTGCTTGGAGCGTCATGCATGATTTGAGTCTTTGCTTTTTAGTTTTCCACAATCATCCTTGCTGGACACACCTTTTGAGTGAGATAAATTGTGTTTAGAATTTATTAGAATACTATATGTGCTTCACTTATATCTTTTGAGCTAGATAGTTTTGCTCTAGTGCTTCACTTATATCCTTTAGACCACGGTGGTGGTTTTATTTTGTAGAAATTGTTGATCTCTCATGCTTTACTTATATTTTTTTGAGACTCTTTTAGAACAGCATGGTAATGTGCTTTGGTTATAAAACTAGTCCTAATATGATAGGCATCCAAAATGGGTATAGTAAAAACTTTCATATAAAGTGCATTGAATATTATGAGCAGTTTGATACTTGATGATTGTTTTGAGATATGAGGATGGTAATATTAGAGCATGCTAGTAGAGTAGTTGTGAATTTGAGAAATACTTGTGTTAAGGTTTGCAGGTCCCGTAGCATGCACGTATGGTAACTGTTGTGTGACAAATTTGAAGCATGAGGTATTTCATTGAGTGTCATCCTTTGTGTGGAGGTCAGGATCGCGCGATGGTTAACTCCTACCAACCCTTCCCCTAGGAGCATGCGTGTAGTACTTTGTTTTGATGACTTGTATATTTTTGCAATAATTATGTGAGTTCTTTATGACTAATGTTGAGTCCATGGATTATACGCACTCTCACTCTTCCACCATTGCTAGCCTCTCTTGTACCGTGCAACTTTCGCCGGTACCATACAACCACCATATACCTTCCTCAAAACAGCCACCATACCTACCTATCGTGGCATTTCCATAGCCATTCCAAGATATATTGCCATGCAACTTTCCACCGTTCCGTTCGTGTGACACGCTTCATCATTGTCATATTCCCATGCATGATCATGTAGTTGACATCATATTCGTGGATAGGCCACCATGCATAATTTTTCATACATGTCACTCTTGATTCATTGCACATCCAGGTACACCGCCGGAGGCATTCATATAGAGTCATACTTTGTTCTAGCATCGAGTTGTAATATCGAGTTGTAAACCAATATAAGTGTGATGATCATCATTATTAGAGCATTGTCCCAAAAAGAAAAAAAAAGAAAAAAATGAAGGAAAGGCCAAAGAAAAAAAATAAAGGCCCAAAAAAAAAGAAAAAATGAACAAAAAATGAAGTAAAAAAAGAAAATAAAAAAGGGACAATGCTACTATCTTTTTACACACTTGTGCTTCAAAGTAGCACCATGATCTTCATGATAGAGAGTCTCTTGTTTATTCACTTTCATATGCTAGTGGGAATTTTCATTATAAAACTTGGCTTGTATATTCCAACGATGGGCTTCCTCAAATGCCCTAGGTCTTCATGAGCAAGCAAGTTGGATGCACACCCACTTAGTTTCTTTTGTTTAGCTTTCATACATTTATAGCTCTAGTGCATCCGTTGCATGGCAATCCCTACTTACTCACATTGATATCTATTGATGGGCATCTCCATAGCCCATTGATACTCCCCGTTGATGTGAGACCATCTTCCTCTTTTGTCTTCTCCACAACCACCACTCTATTCCACATAGTGCTATGTCCATGCCTCAAGCTCATATATTGCGTGAAAGTTAAAAGAATTTAAAAAATTGAAGTATGAAACAAGTGCTTGGCTGAAACCGGGGTTGTGCATGATTGGAATATTTTTTGTGACGAAGATGAAGCATAGCCTAACTATATGATTTTGTAAGGATGAACTTTCTTTGGCCATGTTATTTTGAGAAGACATAATTGCTTTGTTAGTATGCTTGAAATATTATTATTCTTATGTCAATATAGACTTTTGTCTTGAATCTTTCGGATCTGAACATTCATGCCACAATAAAAGAAATTACATTGAGAATTATGTTGGTTAGCATTCCACATCAAAAAAAATTGTTTTTATCATTTACCTACTCGAGGACGAGCAGGAATTAAGCTTGGGGATGCTTGATACGTCTCCAACGTATCTATAATTTTTGATTGTTCCATGCTATTATATATTCTGTTTTGGATGTTTAATGGGATTTATTATACACTTTTATATTATTTTTGAGACTAACCTACTAACCCAAAGCTAGTGCAAATTGTTGTTTTTTGCCTATTTTAGTGTTTCGCAGAAAATGGATATCAAACGGAGTCCAAACGGAATGAAACCTTCGGGAGAGTTATTTTTGGAACCGTATCTTCACAGAAGACTTGGAGGAGACGCGAGGGAACGAGAGAGGCAGCTACTAGGGTCCAGGGCGCGCCCAGGAGAGCAGGCGCGGCCCACCCTCGTGGGCCCCCTCTGGCTCCCCCGATGCCCTCCTTCCTCCTATATATATCCATGTACCTAAAAACATCGAGGCAATAGAGAAAACACTAATTCAACCACCGTAACCTTCTGTTCCCGTGATCCCATCTTGGGGCTTGTTCCGGAGCTCCGCCAGAACGGGGATCGATCATGGAGTGCTTCTACATCAACACCATAGCCTCACCAATGAGTTGTGAGTAGTTTACCACAGAACTTCGGGTCCATAGTTATTAGCTAGATGGGTTCTTCTCTCTTTTTGGATCTCAATACAAAGTTCTCCTCGATCTTCGAGGAGATCTATTCGATGTAATCTTTTTGTGGTGTGTTTGTCGAGATCCGATGAATTGTGGGTTTATGATCAAGATTATCTATGAACAATATTTGATTCTTTCCTGAAATCTTTTATGTATGATTATAGTAACCTTGCAAGTCTCTTCGAATTATTGGTTTGGTTTGTCCTACTAGATCTATAGTTTTTGCAATGGGGGAAGTGCTTGGCTTTGGGTTCAATCTTGCGGTGTCCTTTCCCGGTGACTGCAGGGGCAGCAAGGGACGTATTGTGTTGTTGCCATCGAGGATAAAAAGATGGGGTTTATATCATATTTCTTGAGTTTATCCTTCTACATCATGTCATCTTGCTTAAGGCGTTAATCTGTTCTTATGAACTTAATACTCTAGATGCATGCTGGATAGCAGTCGATGTGTGGAGTAATAGTAGTAGATGCACAATCGTTTCGGTCTACTCGTTACGGACGTGATTCCTATATATAATGATCATGTAAGATATTCTCATAACTATGCGCTTTTCTATCAATTGCTCGACAGTAATTTGTTCACCCACCGTAGAATTATGCTATCATGAGAGAAGCCACTAGTGAAACCTATGGCCCCCGGGTCTATTCTCATCATATTAATCTTCCATCTACTTTCCTTTGCCTTCTTTACTTTATGTTCTTATACCAAAAATACCAAAGATATTATACTATCCTATCTATCAGATCTCACTTTCGTAAGTGATCGTGAAGGGATTGACAACCCCTTATCGCGTTGGCTGCGAAGTTCTTATTTTTTTGTGCATGTGCGAGGGACTCGCGCGTGGTCTCCTACTGGATTGATACCTTGGTTCTCAAAAACTGAGCGAAATACTTACGCTACTGTGATGCATCACCCTTTCCTCTTCGAGGGAATACAACGCAAGCTCGAGAAGTAGCAGGGCCTATCTTTTACTTTTATGCAAAGAGTTAAAATTTTCTGTCTATTCCTTTTTATTTTATCCTTTGGAAAGCATCATGTGGTGAGGAAATATCTAGGCACATATGTCCAGTTGAATATGGGTGACATAAGTTATTATTGTTGACATCACCATTGAGGTGAGTTCATTGGGAGGCAAAACCATAAGCCCCTATCTTTCGATGTGTCTGGTTGAAATATTTTGCTCATATGTATGCGGTGAGTGTTAGCAATCATAGAAGACTATATGATGGTTGAGTATGTGGACTTGCCTAAAGGCTCTGATACGTGACCCTTCCTGAAAAGATGATGAATTGTAGTTGCAAAGTTGACTGAGAACATAGTTTGTTGCTTTCTAATAGAGTTTATGCTTTATACTTCAACTATGTGTTGAACTATTACTTGTTCATGAGAAGTCAATGATACAAGTCTTTTGATAAAAGTATCATGTTTAAATTTGTTGCTATTATAATAATCAACATGATGCTTCTATGTCCGTATTTTGTTTTTATTCACATCTCTCTCACATGGCATGTGGACATGTTTTTCGTTTTCGGTTTTCGCTTGAGGACAAGCGTGGTGTAAGCTTGAGGGAGTTGATACGTCCATTTTGCATCATGTTTTCTCACTGTTATTTATGTTGTTATCATGCATAATAATGCTTTTTGGAGTAATTCTAATGCATGTTCTCTCATAATTTGCGAGGAATTCATCAAGGGGGACAATTCCGGCAGCTGGAAATCTCGACCTGAAAAAGATCGTTAGGTCACCTATTCTATGCAATTCCAAACAAGCTGAAACTTAACAGAGATTTTTTATGGAATATATAAAAAATACTGGAGCTGATAACCATCGGAGGGGGCCCACCAGGTGGGCTAAACCCACCTGGGCATGCCAGGCCCCCAGGCGCGCCCTGGTCAGTTGTGCACACCCAGGCCCTTCTCTGGTGCCCGTCTTCTGGTATATAAGCCCTTCTGACCTAGAAAAAATGAGGGGAAGACTTTTGGGACGGAGCGCCGCCGTCTCAAGGCGGAACTTGGGAGGGAGCACTTTTGCCCACTGGTGGAGCGATTCCGCCGGGGGAACTTCCCTCCCGGAAGGGGAAATCATCGTCATCATCATCACCAACAACTCTCCCATCTTGGCGAGGGCTATCTTCATCAACATCTTCAACAGCACCATCTCATCTCAAACCCTAGTTCATCTCTTGTATTCAATCTTCTTACCGGAACTATAGATTGGTGCTTGTGGGTGACTAGTAGTGTTGATTACATCTTGTAGTTGATTAATATATGGTTTATTTGGTGGAATATTATATGTTCAGAGCAATTATGCTATTCAATACCCCTCTGATCTTGAGCATGTTTCTCACTTGTGTGTAGTTACCTTTGTTCTTGAGGTCAAGGGAGAAATCATGTTGCAAGTAATCATGTGAATTTGATATGTGTTCGATATTTTGATAGTATGTATGTTGTGATTCCCTTAGTGGTGCCATGTGAACGTCGACTACATGACACTTCACCATACTTGGGCCTAAGGGAATGCATTGTGGAGTAGTAATTAGATGGTGGGTTGCGAGAGTGACAGAAGCTTAAACCTCAGTTTATGCGCTATTCCGTAAGGGACCGATGGGATCCAAAAGTTTAATGCTATGGCTAGAATTTATTCTTAATACTTTTATCATAGTTGAGGATGCTCGCGGGAGGGTTAATCATAAGTAGGAGGTTTGTTCAATTAAGAACACCACCTAAGCACCGATCCACCCACATATCAAATTATCAAAGTAGTGAACACGAATTGAACCAAGATGATGAAAGTGACTAGATGAAATTCCAGTGTACCCTCAAGAACGCTTTGCTTATTATAAGAGACCGTTTTGCCCGTCCTTTGCCTCAAAAGGATTGGGCTACCTTGCTACACTTTTGCTACTACTATCATTACTTGCTCGTTACAAAATTATCTTGCTATCAAAATACTCTGCTACTTACGATTTCAGCACTTGCAGATATTACCTTACTAAAAAACACTTGTCATATCCTGTTGCTCCTCATTGGGTTCGACACTCTTACTTATCGAAAAGAGCTACAATTGATCCCATATACTTGTGGGTCATCACCTCCCAAGTACCAAGTATTTGTCTTAACTGAACTCTGGCCAAACACGACTTCGGACAGCAAAAGGTACCGTCCAGGATCTATCTGACATCAAGCTAGTACAGTGCGATGACTTCTCAAGACCTCTCAAGGGCCTTTCGACAGATTTTTACCACAAGGAGTTCTGACTTCCCTTAGGAGCAAAGGCATAGACGTGCAGCAGGGCACAATAGGGACCTCAAACAACATATTAAATCCCTTTATAAACCTTTCCTCTGTAAAATCTTATTATCAAAAAGTATCTATAACAGTTGCTTCGGTAGTTCAGATTGTACGGATAGATGTCATGAGATCCCCAAAGATAAGGACCATGTTTTCACTGCCCATTTACAGTCTTTCATGTCGCATTTCTCTTTCCGCCCTTCCACGCCGAAACATACATGTTCGATACACGTTTTCTTTAGATGCGTCTGGCTAATAGACCGCAGGCTCGACTATCACACTCGCCCCAAGCATCAAATCCCGCACTATCTTATGTGCTCGGCATCTCGGATATTGCATTATATGAATTGATTTCGAATTATGTCTTGGGTCAATAGTTGGGTTTCCTAGCTCCTGTTCTTGCCCTCTTACGTTCCGCCCATTCGGCTAGGAGGTTAAAGGGAGAACCACTACAATTGTTCTTCTAGCTCATTTGGTTAAGTACCTCAGTGGAGAAAGCCGAAAATTGATTGTCATAATACGCGAGAACTGTTCGGCGATCTCATGACAAGTGTTACACAAGAAATCGATGGGGGTTACCCCGTGTTATATGAAGGGTTTGTCTTCACACAAACCACATGGTAACGGCTCCCACCCCAGCCAGCCCGAACATCACAAAACACATGGGGCTAGTTACTAGCCCTATAATCAATCTCCTATGGCTAATAGAAAGGAATAAAACTGCATAATCTAATTGGCTCATTCCGGTACCGCCTCCGTTCACCGAGACATCGGCTAAGGATCACAGTGTGGATGTAGGAACACCCCTCATAGCATCTACAAGGGGGCTAAAGCTGATGACTGGTAACTTTCAAACTAATATGGCCGCACAGGAGTCAAAATAAGAAAACCAAAACCATGATAATCCATGCAACAAACTTGCCCCTTAAAGCACACAAGTTTCACTATAGTTGGTTACACGATAACACGTCCATTCATAAATTACATCTTTTGTGCATTGGGCCTCTATTTCCCATGAACCATCCATTACAAGGGGGAAATATTGCTTGGGGCACCTATACTCCTTCCCAAGCGGTCGAGGTCTGGTGGCCATCTCAGCCGGCCTGATCTTGGACCAGTGCACCATGGTCTTTGCAAAGGCCATCCGAGCTCCTTCAATGCATGCAGAGCACTTCACGGCGTCAGTCCATGCCATGGTGTCGCGTAGCTTCTGCACTAAGCTGAAGTAGCTCCTTCGCAGGGGCTCCAATAGCCATAGCTTGACGCAAAGGTATTTCATGGCTAGCTCTGCCATCCGATGCAACTTCATCAGCTGCTTCATTTGATTATTAAGGAGGGGAGGATGCTCGAGCGCCTAGAATTGTGCCCAAAAAAACCTATGCTCGGCTTCGCCCTCCTCAGACGCATAGTACCTTGCCGCATCCGCCGCACTCCTCGTCAGATCCGCAAAAGCACCTAGGGAATGCCATACTCGTGTGACCAAAGAGATCTTGTTGTCATCAAACACACTATGTAGTAAGTACGGCTTACCATTGGTGATTAGCCTGACTTTGTGGAGTTCTTCTCGGGTGCCCCGCACCTCCGCTTTTGCATCCTGGATCGTCTGCTTCACCGCTGACAGCTCGGTTGTCTGATCCTTATTCTTCTTCTCAAGGTCCTCACATTTAGTGAAGCCATCCTTAAGCTCCTGCTACACTTCGGCTACTCTGGCCTCGTGCATCCCGCCGGCGGCCTTCGCCGTCGCTAGCTCAGCGGCCGCTTGTTTGGCTGCTGCTTTTTGCTACGCGGCTTCCTGCTTAATATTTTGGAGTTTGGCCTTGAGGTTCTCGACCTCCACGGCGATAACTGCAGTTATAATAAAGCTCAGGTACAGTCCTGACGTAAAGTACATAGCAGTATCGAGCAAGTCTCTCCCGGACTAACCTTGTGCTTCATCAAACCGCTTGTTGAGAAGGTCAAGCTCCTGATCGAGGCTCTTGATCCTCTAGTTGACGTCGACCAACTGCAAGGCAGTAGCCACCGTTGCCGAGGATGAGCCCTACACAATAGCTCAGGCACGTAAGACCCCTGAATTATCGATTTTAGATCCTCTACCAGGATTCTTTAATCCTAACGAAGTCTCGGGGGCTATGACTCACCTTTCTTCTGACAAAAGTTGGTTCTACACTACTCGACCCCCGCGTGAGTTTTTCAAACTCACGCACGGCTCGGGAGCTGCTATATATAAGAATGGCTTGAATTTATACAAAACAAAAGCTCTTGAAATTTTTTTATTACATGACTTACCTTGACGCCCGTCAAAAGGCCTCCAAAGGCCTCCTTCAATCCATTGTCGACAGATTGGATGATTTATAGAACCACGCTCATCAGGGCCCGGTGTTCCTCAACGATGGAGGAGCTATTCAAAGCCTCCTCCATTGCCTCTGGCCAGCCAGTCGCGACCCGCTCTGCTATGGGTGGTGCTGGTGGTGGGACCCCCATTCCCCTTTCAGTGAGGGGTGGAACCGATGACTCCCGACACCCTCATGGCTCGGAAGTGGTGCTCGGGGGGAGCTCGGTCTACCCGAGCTCTCCCTCCTTGCTTTCCAGAAGAGACTCCCTCTCCCGGTCTTTGGTGACCGAGGTATTAACCTCGGCCATGATAGCATCACTTTCCCCCTGGTGTTCAGACCGGGACGGGTTTTCTTGGAAAACACCTCCTCAGTCTACTCAATGACCGGAGGAGGTGTGGTGCGTGATGCGGTCCCGCTCTCCGCAATCTCGGCTGGTGGAGAATCCCCATATGAAGCTCGGTCGGTAGGGAGATCGCACGGCGGGCTGCAGACTGAATACCATGCACTCGATTAGTAATCAAACTTAAGGTTTGTACCCGGACGATCTTCGGATTCGTACCTTCGGGCAAGGGGCTTGAGCTTGAGGATCCTTCGGGGAACCTTTTCTGAAGCCTCAGACTCCTCAGCGGAGTCCGAGCTGTCATCGGATATGACCACCTTGGCCCTGCACTGCTACTTTGTGGTAGGAGGGGCAAACCATCCTTGGCGTCATCGAACACCACCCTCTTCCATGTGTCGAAGGAGTCGTTCTCCTCTTCACCCCCTCGTGAGCGGACGGGCATGGGTTTCCCCGGATTTGGTGTCAGGATGTCCCCTTGGGTGGAGGCCTTCTCGAGCCTCCAATGTATCAACCTTCTTCTTCTCTTTCTTTTCCGATGCCTTGTACGGCGCCACGGTCAGCATCTCCTCCAACAGGGCGGGCCAGTGGTCTTCGGGCAAAGGGGTTGGGCCGTCAATTTGCACGAATTTGTTTAGCCAACCCTATTAATGTGGGGAAGGAAGAGTTAAGTTTCTACTTAAAAGATAAAAATCCGAACACAACAGATAAAAACTCATTATCTCCCGAGGAGGGTGTGCGGCGTCAAGCCCACAGTCTTCTTCCTCGACTGGCTACTCCTTCTAGGGCTTGAATAGAAACCTCCATAGCATTTCATGGGTGATGCCATAGAAATGGAGCATGGTGGCTGGACCATCAGGCTTGTAAGACCACATTGAGGCGGAACGTTGTTGGCAAGGGAGGAGGTGGCAGCAGAGCATCACCTAGACCACGTCTATCAGCTTGGTGTTCACCTTTATCATATTGGCGATGCGTTTTTGCAGTGACTCCACCTCCGTGGGTGAACCCCAAATGAGGCCCTTATTGGTACAAGAGGTTGGCCTCATGGCGGTCCAGATCTGAATTCGTGGGCCGCGCCCAATCTGTGCCGCGTGGTTCGGTGATATAGAACCACTCTTTTTTCCCTTCCTTGACGGTATCTATGAAGGTACCTCCAGGACTAGAGCTGGGCGAGCTTGTTGATCATCGCCCCCCCCCCCCCACCTAGCGGTCGGCCTGCAGGCTAGCGACTATCTTCGGCTTGACGTTTAAGAGTTTTAGCCACAAGCCGAAGTGTGGCTGGACTCGCAGAAAGGCCTCGTAGATGACGATGAAGGCCAAAATATGAAGAATGGAGTTCGGGGCTAGACCGTAAAAATTTAGCCCGTAGAAGAACATCAACCCTATAGCAACCCAACCATGTAAGAGCCGAAGTCTCTATGATTATGGTACTATTCCCTGGATCGACTTGTTAACACACACAATATTCGATGAAATAACAGAAATAACAAACATCTCTTTATTACATGATAGTCCATGAGCAATACATTTAATACAAAATAGGGCATAGAGCCAAATAAAACAAATATTGCGGAAGCAAACTAGTAAATGACTCCAACTCCACGAGCAAGGTTGAGTGTTGAACATCGACCTATTGCACCTTAATCCACGTCGGATATATCTGCACCGTGATAAGTTGCAGCCATATAGGTCAGTACATTGAATGTACTGGCATAACACATCATAAGTATAATGTACTATTTGTACATGAAATTTGGCTGGTGGAAAGCTCTAAGTTTAGTTTTGCATAAAGCTAGTGTTTCCCTATTGCAAAAGATATTAGTCTACTACTACAAAATAGCATAGGATGAGTTGGCAAACCCAACACAATCCATTCCTAAATTTTCATTTAAACCCAACGGATGTCATTAAGGGTGATGAGATCTCCCGGCATTTCCACTACTAGATGCTCAAGTTGTCTATAACTGGGGCCACGTCTAATCGATTAAGTTGACACTGTGTAGAGGTTGCACACTTTTGCCCACAAGACTCGAACACCTCCATGATCGGAAGATAGAGACATAGTCTTTCGAAATTATGCCCCCTTAACCCACGGATAGGCCAGTACACCTACTCATTCTACATCTGCTAGCCCATCCCGGAAGAGGTCACACTATCTACTCAACTAAGCCAGAGCCCATATTGGCTTGTGGCTGCACACGTAAGCTTCTAGACATGAAAATACGTTTGATCTCTTTGATCGTGAGCGGACGGACCACTAGTGGTGCACCACCATGGATTTCCCATGAATGCCCCACTATACTGCACCACCATTCAAACTAGTTTTCGCCCAGGTAGTTCATTAATTATCTTAGGTCATGTTTACTACATTGTCACTCATACTTTATAATGAACACTACCCAATCCACGTCTTCTTTAGCAAAGCAATATAATGTAAAACGGTGGCGACAATGTTTTAAGGTTCGGACCTACCTCAATGAACTACTTGGTGTAAAGCATAGTCATCCGGCATAAATTCCTACCATGCAGTCCTACCGCAAAGAACTAAGTGCATGAAAAGATATTCAAGATGCAACTTGCCTTGGTACTACTGGTTGAATTCTAAACACTCATAGTATTCCGCTTCGCACTCCTGACAATCTATCACAAAGTAAATAAACATACATAAGCAATCATTCCAGAGAACCAAAATAACATGCAAAGCAAAAAAGACTCGGAAAAACCAATTGAACATACAACACACTTAACTAACACAGAAATATTTGAAGTGCAAGACATCATATGACACATTGTTCAAAAAGTGATGGGTACTATAGTCCATACTAGGCATACTAGTAAAAATATTAATGAAAATATCCTAGTGTGTGAAAATATATCGTGAGATTGATCTAAGTGATAGGGTTTGGCTACAGTGGCAAAGTGCAAACATAATCAACTTAATCGGAGCTACGGTTTAGGAGATATGGCCAATTGAAGTTTGAATTAAGATTTGAATATTTCAAATTTGAATCTGACAGAAGTTACAAAAAATATACCACTGGATAGATCTAATCATAACGAAGAATTTTTCGCAGGTTTCATCAAATTTGGATCGACAGTTGAAAAGTTGTGGCTAATCTAAGTTTAGGGGCTAAGCTGCTAATTCAAAGGACTGAATAGAAAGAAAAATAATCACGAGCATGTCCTTGGCCACGTGGCAGCTCGTGGCTGGCCGAGCAACATTCACTACAATAGCTATACGATGAACGACCACTAAATAAAAAAACAACTACCGCAACTATAAAAAAATAAAGATCGGTCTAACTAAACCGGTTGGTTTACTAAAAACTATGGTTAACCGATCTAAATCAAATATTAAAAAACTAACTAAACGAATGGGAGGGGGACGACTCGGCTTACATCAGCGACGACGGCGAACAAGAGACGATGGCACTGGCATCGGACGGAGACTGGGCGACAGCTACGGTGGTCCTCGAGGGCGGGGAACAAGACGGGGAGGACGGGTGTGTCGAGGAGGTCACGGCGGTGGTGGCGGCTCGCGTTGGGGACGTCCGGGTTGTGCAGCATGAGGACGGCGGCTTTGTGCTATGGCGAGGTCGCGGGTCATTGGGGTGGTGGCTCCGGCGGGACCTAGGCGGCGAAAACATGTCAAAATGAAGCGAGAGGGCCAGGCAAGTAGATTGATAAAGAAAAAAAGGGTTCGGGTGCGCCACCGACGACAGAAACGACGACGAGGTCTCCGACTCCGGCGAGATGCAAGTGACGATGGCGACGGCTATGGGCGGTGTGAGGCGAAACTGATTGGTAGAATCAACTGTGGGGTTTCGGGGCCTTTTATAGGCGAGGCTAGGGTCTCTGGGAGCAGCAGGATAAGCCTCATCCCGAGGGGCATTGCCGACGGTTGCGGACAAAGCGGCGCGGTACCTATCCATGAGAGGTGTGAAAGGTTGGGGCTGATGGGGGAGCGAGCCCCACCATGAAGTGGCAGCACGGAGAGGCGAGCGAGGCGAGAGGCGGGCGGTCGATCGGCTCAAAAATCTTCGGGCGCTCGGGCTGTGCCTTGGGCCATTTGTGCGGCTGGGCCGACGGGGCGGTCCTGGGCCGAGCTGGCCTCGGTCCAGTCGGTGTGTGTGCGTTTTGTTTTTTAGAAACATTTAGCGGCCCTAAACCAATTCAAAAGACTTTACGAAAACACCTGTATGATTTATTAAATCGTTATACAATATATAGAGCACAGTGAACATTAACTTGAGCACATAACATTTTGAAAATATTTTGCAAAAAAAATCAAATAAATTCCAAAAACTCAAACTAATATTGAAATGAAATTTCCAACTCTTTTATAATTTGAGGAAGTCATCTTATCCCCTCTCTTTTATTTATTTTCTCGAGTCGAAAAATTATCTAAATATTTCAAAAACTCCAAAATGCAATAAATATGATATGCATTGAATGATTCTACTAACATCCAAATTTATGAAAACTGGGATGTTACAAATCTACCCCCTTAATATGAATCTTGCCATCAGGATTCGGTTTGGCGAACAAAAAGGTGTGGATGGTCCTGCCTAAGATCTTCCTCTCGTTCCAAAGTAGCTTCCTCCTCGGTGTGCTGACTCCACAGAACCTTGCAGAACTTGATGACCTTGGTACAAGTGATTCTCTCCATAGTCTCAAGAATCTTAACATGCTTCTCCTCATAGGTCAGATCATTCTCCAACTGAATTGCCTCCAATGGTATTGTATCTCTCACAGGGATATCTGGCATCTCTGCATGACACTTCTTCAGTTGGGAAACATGAAACACATCATGAATTGCTCTAGTAATTCCAACTTGTATGTGACCTCTCCTCTACGTTCTAGTGCTCTGTATGGCCTCATAAATTGTGGTGCTAACTTTCCTTTTCCAAATCTCTTAATACCTCAAAGTGGAGATACTCGAACAAATGTTCTATCCCCCACTTCATAGATCACTTCCTTGCGTTTAGCATCGGCATAACTCTTCTGTCTGGACTGAGCTATCTTATGTCCGTCACGAATCAACTTGACCTTCTCCTCAAAATGCCTTCTCAAATCTGGCCCAAACAACTTGCGATCTCCAACTCCATCCCACATCAAAGGTGTCCTGCTTTGCCTGCCATACAATGCCTCGAAAGGGGCCATCTGCAAACTGGCTTGATAGTTGTTGTTGTACGAGAACTCCGCTTAAAGTAAGTTATCATCCAAACTAGACCCATAGTCTATAGCACAAGCTCTCAACATGTCCTCCAGAATCTGATTGACCCTTTTTTTCTTCCCATCTGTCTCTGGATGGAAGGTTGTACTAAACTCTAGCCTGGTACCCAAAGTTTCATGTAATTAATTCTAAAAATTTGAGGTAAACTGTGTTCCTCTATCTGATACAATGGTCCTCAGAACTCCATGCAGACATACGATCCTGTTCATATATATCTTTGCCAGCTTAGCACTTGTATAGGTAGTTTTCACTGGAATGAAGCGAGCAACCTTGGTCCAATGATCAACTATCACCCAAATGGAATCATAGCCAAAACGGGTCTTGGGTAATCCCGTGATAAAGTCCATACCAAGCTTATCCCATTTCCAATCAGGTATCGGCAACAGTTGAAGTAAACCTGCTGGTTTCTCATGCTCTGCCTTTACTCTCTGACATGCGTCACATATTGGTACATACTCAACAATTTCTCTCTTCATACCGGCCCACCAAAAACTTTCCTTCAAGTCCAAATACATCTTGGTGTTGCCTAGGTGTATCGAGTATGGTGAGTCACGAACCTCCTAAAGAATCAACTTCCTGATCTCTAGATTATTGGGAACACAAATCCGTTTCTCAAACCATATGGTTCCGTGTTCATCCTCACAAAATCCTTCTTCTTTCCCTTTGCTCATATTTTCCTTTATTTCAGCAATACCTTGGTCCAATTTTTGGGCTTCTTTGATTCTTCCCAACAAGGTGGACTGAATCTCGAGTGCGGTAACATAACCTCTTAGAACTATTTCCAACTGAAGGTCACTAAGCTCATCACATAAGTCTTGAGGTAAACCTCCTGTTGTAAGGGTGTTAACATAACTCTTACGTTTCAAAGCATCTGCCACAACATTGGCTTTTCTTGGATGATAATGCAAACTCATGTCATAATCCTTTATAAGGTCCAACCATGTCCTTTGCCTGAGGTTCAACTCCTTCTGCGTGAAGAAATACTTCAAACTCTTGTGATCCGTATAAACATCACAACGATTTCCAATAAGATAGTGCATCTATGTCTTGAGTGCATGCACTACGTCTGCCAAGTCCAAATCATGTGTGGCATAGCTCAACTCACGAGGTCGAAGTTGTCGTGAGGCATAATCTACAGCCTTCCCCTCTTGCATAAGAATACCTCCAACTCCCTGACGTGAAGCATCAGAATACACCTGAAAGTCCTTGTGTACATCAGGCAAAATTAGCACTAGGGCCGTAACCAAACGCTTCTTCAACTCTTGAAAGCTGGCTTCACACTCTTCGGTCCAAACGAACTTGGCGTCCTTCTTCAATAACACTGTCATGGGCCTTGCGATCTTGGATAAATTCTCAATAAACCTTCGGTAATATCCTGCAGGTCCAAGGAAATTGCGAATCTCACCAACTTTGGTGGGTGCCTTCCATTCCATTACTGCCTCTACCTTGGAAGGGTCTACTGCAATCCCTTCACCTGACACAACATGTCCAAGAAATCCGACTTCCCAACGCCAAAACTGACACTTGCTGAACTTGGCATAGAGTTGGTGTTCTCTGAGCTTTTCAAGCACTAAGTGTAGATATTATGCGTGTTCCTTCTTGTTCTTGGCGTAAACCAATATATCATAATTGAATACTACAACAAACTTGTACAAGAACTCCATTAATACCTTGTTCATCATACTCATAAAATAGGCAGGGGCATTAGTCAAACCAAAGGACATGATGTATACTCATAAAGCCCATACCTCGTGGTAAAAGTTGTCTTGGGTATATCCTTCTCACGGATCTTCAACTAGTGATAACCTGATCGAAGATCGAACTTAGAGAAAACACTAGCTCCTTCTAACTGGTCAAACAAGTCATTGATCATTGGCAGGGGATACTTGTTCTTGATGGTCGTCGTTTAGAGAACGGTAATCCACACACATCCTCAAGGTTCCATCCTTCTTCTCCACAAAGAGTACTGGGGCTCCCCCAGGTGATGAACTCTGGAAAATATACCCTTTCTCCAACAACTCCTTAATCTGCTTCTTGAGTTCCTCCAAATCATTAGCAGGCATCTGATACGACCTCTTGAGATAGGTCCTGTGCCTGGCAGCAACTGAATCAAAAACTTAATCTCCTGATCTGGCGGTATACCCGATAACTCCTCCGAAAATACATGAGGATAGTCCTGCACACCGATACTTCTTCCTGGACAACTCCCGTAAGAGTGTTCACCTGAGTCCTCTTAGGCTTAAGCCTACATATATACTTGATACTCTTCTTCTCTGGGGTGGTGAAAAAATCAGTCTACTACCACAATCAATGTTTCCCTCATACTTGGACATCCAATCCACACCTAGGGATTACATCCAACCCTAGGGACTCTAGTATGATCGTATATGTGGGAAAAACATGTCCCCCTATGTTCAAAGGTAACTAGAAACATCACTGACTAACCATAGACTCTGCTCCTCGGGAACTCACTAGGATAGGTGACTTAAGAGCTCTGGTAGGCAACTTATGTTTATCCACAAATCCCCTTGATATGAATGAATGTGATGCACCAGTGTAAAAAAGAATGTGTGCTGGAAATGAATTTACCAAAAACTTAGCAATAACCGCGTCAGGCTGCTCATAGACTTCTTCCACATTGACATGATTCACATGCCCCATGGTGAAAGGGTTGGGCTTCTTGCCTCCAGAATTCTCATTGTTGTTTCCATTCTGCACCTCGGGACACTCATTGGAGTAGTCTCCCGTCTTCTGGCACGTGAAGCAGGTGATGTGACTTAGATCCCTCTTCATTTGTGTAGAGGAGATGAAATGCTGCTGATTGCCATTTCCTCCATTGCCGTTGGCATGCATGTGACCATGGTGGTTGTGTCCATTTCCTCCATGTTGAATGTGGCCTCCATGGTTATGATGATTTCCTCCAAACTTGTTGGTGCCTGATCCAGAACTTCCTGAGTAAGGCTATAGCGGGGTTTTTGTTGAATTCTGGAGTTATACTTGCCCGGACCATACATCCTTTTACGGTTCTCCATCTGTTGGTGTTTTCCTTCGAGAATGGTAGCCTTGTCAACCAGCTCCTGATGGTTTCTGAGTGTCACCACTATCAACTGAACTGCCAACTAGTAGTTCAGTCCATCCAAAAACTTCTGTTGTTTGGCTGCATAAGTGGCCACGTCATCTAGGGTATAACAGGCCAACCTGTTGAACTCATCAACATACTGAGATACCATGTGTCCTCCCTGGCGCAAGCTGCAGAACTCCTTCCTCAGACTCATGGCTCCAGCTGAGACATGAGCAGTGCGGAACGCCTACTGGAGCTGAGTCCAAGTCATAGTCTCCATGGGGTACGTGGTGGTGTAGTTCTCCCACCATACAGATACCGGTCCATCTAGATGGTGGTGGAAAACCTCACCTTCTCAGCGTCATTGCATCCTGTTGTGACCAGCTCCGTTCCTATCTTGCGGAGCCAGTCGTCTGCGACAATCCGCTCGGTGCTACTTGAAAACACTGGTGGGTTCAGCCTTAGGAAACGAGTAAGGCTATCCACTTGGGGTGCCGGTGGCGGGTTGTTGTTGTTGTTGTTGTTGTTGTTTTGTTGTTGTTGTTGTTGTTGTTGTTGTTGTTGTTGTTGTTGTTGTTGTTGTTGTTGTTGTTGTTGTTGTTGTTGTTGTTGTTGTTGTTGT